>CM068371.1:283689937-284894937 GCA_034769895.1 Magicicada septendecula
TGATAGAAAGTGAAAGTGATCTAAGCTCGCGAAAGGCGGGATATAAAAAAATAAAAAATTATATTCGCGGATGCTGTGGTCCAGATACGCGAAAAAGTCGCGGATCTTGACACAGATCAGCGAAAAAGTCGCGGATGCTGTGGTCCAGTAGAAAGTGAAAGTGATCTAGGCTCGCGAAAGGCTGCATATAAAAAATTATATTCGCGGAAATTAGAAAGTGAAAGTGATTTAGGCTCGCGAAAGGCGGCATATATTCGCGGATATGCAAATCAATTTAATTAAAAAAATAAAAATATCAAATTAAAAAAAATAAAAAAATTTATTCGCGGAAATTCGCGGTCCTTTGGGATGCTGTGGTCCAGCGGTGGTGGGGAAAGCGTGGGAAAAAATCTTGGACCGTGGGAACGGCGGCATCTCTTTGATCTAGACCGTGGGAAAGGCGGAATTCCTTTGTGGGTCAGGACCAGCATTTTCCCCCTACTCTAGTATATGGTCAATTTGGGGATCACAGTTCCAGGGATTACTTATGGATTCTTTCATAAGGCTTTTAATAAATAAGTTGTTCCTCATAGCAAATTCAACGGACACGTTCCCATTATCACACATGCCAGTGAAACTGCAAATCTCGTTAAGTTTATCATAGAATCTCTCTTTCTATATCTCCTCCCTCTTCGCAGTTGAAAGACGAAAAGGTGTCTACACCTACTCCAGGATGGAGGAAGAAGAGGACAATATATTTAAGACTAGCGCTTATATACTGTTTTTTTTTTCATTTTCTTTTTTACTAATTTTACAATACAATCGTACAAAACATGTTCAGTGCTCTGCAATCAACTAAAAAATAACAAAATATAATTGTTGAGTTTCTTACAACCAAGATGTCTGACAGAGTGTAAACTTAATGTAGTACATATGTTATGAAAACTTTGAGATTACTGACATACTATAACGTTACCGATTATGTTCACTACTAACATACTAAGAATACAAGAAATACTTAACAGAACAGATTTATTTCTATATTGATTTTGATACAAACGTCTTCGATTAAAGTATTGTTTCGTTTAAATTTTGATATAATCCTCAAAGGAATATGTAAGGGTAACCAGTATAAAAACAGTATAAACTTATGTTTAGAGTTTATGTTCATGTTTAAAAGTTCATAAATTTTTGATGACTTAGAACTGTTTATATTAAAAACCTTGGGTTGAAATATATTATGCTGTCGACAAATGTGCTAATAAGAAGTGTATTACGTCGGCTAACTTGATTTACAAACTTTTTCCATAATGATTTATGAATTACGTTTGCACAGTAAGAAAAGATTGTTGTATAACTTCTGCAGTTTATACAGGTAGAGAACCTTATGTAACATACTGAACAAAATTAAAACACTACCGGTAATAAATATCTTCTCATAAAGTAATCATTAAATATATTGCACTACCTGTCACGTGTACTCAAAATTATTCAGCTAGGAAGATAAAATTATAAATCAGCTGACAAACGTGACTAGGCCTACACTGCAGCTTTAAATAAAGTAAAAAAAAATTAATATAATAAAGAATCTGACGGTTAAGTACAGACTCAACCCGTTTTCTTGCCTCTTTCTCTCCCCTATCACTCTACTGAGATATAATGCCGTATGAGATGAAATTGCAATTCAGCTCCTACTGTAAACTGAATACTTTCAGCTTTTCGTCAAAATACTTTCAGTTCATCTTATCGACACACATTTGATACTTTAAATTGATTGTGTAACTGGGAGTTGCAAATTGAATTTGCAAAGCAATTTCAAATAACACAATTTCAATAACACAAAGCAATTTTAAGGCAAACACTTTTAAGGTTTTATATTCTAGCACTATATGCCTTCACACAAATACCCAGTTTTATATGTTTTGAAAATTCGATTGTGATAAACAAAATTATTCCTAAAACTCCGTCAGAAGTACAACACCTCTTTCCATACACACATACTCTAAAAGTCAGATTCATGTTGTAGCGTGACAGAAAATCCACTACTTATTAAGTCATATAAAATCATAAAGTTTAATTACACCACATATGTTAAAATAATATTGAATGAGATTTAAGGAAATCAAAGGAATGAACCACGATAAAATAAAAATCCTCATTACATTATATAAAAACCACTGTTTAAATATCAAAGAAAGTATTGAAAGCAACTCATATTATAAGATCAGTAATTTACCCAGGAAGCTAGGAGCAGTAAACAAATTAAATAACACCATATCAAGAAGAAAGAGAATCAGTTTAAGAGTGGTGAATACCAAAATACCCCAAAAAACAAGAAGAAGGAAGAATAAAGTTTGTGATCAGGAAGAAAACAATACCCTGAAACCTTTAGAGAAGAACAAGATCCGTATCAGTAAATAAATTAGATGCTCCAAACTAAACATCAGTCGAGATAACACAAAGTACCTTGGTTTACCCAAGAATAAAGAAGGAAGACAAGAAGACCAGAAGAATGAAGACTAGAAGAAGGACAAGAATGAAGACCAGAAGAAGGACAAGAATGAAGACAAGAAAGAAGATAAGAAGAAGGACAAGAAAGAAGACAGGAGGAGAGGAAGAAATAGTATGAAAGAAACACCGTTGTAAAACCTATTATTATTATTAACTACCATCAACCCCAAACCCACAAAAACGATTAAAAAGAAAGTATAACATACCAAAATCCTATAAGAATGTAATTATTTAGAAAACTAAAGTGCTGTATAGTATTATAAGAAGTGAACCGACTAAAGCTATTGTGTGATAAGAAAATAAACAAGTCTTAACAGTCCATGATTACTAAAGGTCTGGTCTGAGATAATAAGACTAAAAATATCAGAACCAACAGTGAAAGTGAATTTGTGTAAGTGTTTTTTGGAAATGCAATAAACTTAAAGTTAGTGATACTATGACTTATCAATATGCTATATAACAACTTTAATATCCAATAATAAACAGCATAATAAAATAATAAAATGGAAGATTTCCAGTATTTTATTTTTTTAATGTAACTCTTTATTTACAAGACATTTGTAAAAAATGCTAATAACTAGAGTATGGGTGGTCATGTTTACTGATGAAGGGGACTATAAATAATAATGGTTTAGACCAGAAAGGACTGGCATTAGTTTAGTATTCATATGTTTAAAATGTTTAAATAGACTGTTTGTTCACAGCCATAAAATCAATGTATTTGTAAGAGTTATTAGAGAATAAGATTTATATTATGTGTTTAAAATGAATAATGTTTGCTAATTAACAGCATACATACCATTAATAATGTTTCAGTAGGTGTGCTATGTTAACTCAAAAAGAGTTAAAAGTATATGTTCAAACCATGTCAGCAATATGGTCAATTGTGCAGATTGCTAAATAATGTTCATAATTATTTTGTATAACAGTAGTGTTAATTAAATACTACACCTCACAATAAATTATAAACCATTTTATTTTCATGTAATAGTAACTATGTAAAGTCAGAGGAGGAAGTAGGATTAAATTTATTTGAGAAAGACAGAAATGTAAAATTCTAAACTCTAGGCCATTTGATGAATTCACAGAAACCATATAAACCAGTATAATTCAATTTAAACATTTTTCTTGCCTCCAGAAACGATTAAGATTATAAAATAGGTTATTTACCTTCTGTCGACGTTTCTTAAAATCCTTTTAGGATGACTCGAGTTTCAACACCATTTGGTGTCATCATCAGATCGGTGAATTAGGTTAAAACATTTCGATGCATATGCATCTCGTTAGATATTTAAAAGATTAAAAACAACACATAACATTATATAAAACAATAAATAAACTATATCACAATAAAATAACATTAATAAAAGAATATAAAAACAACGCGGCCGCAAACGAACCTGTGCGTTCCTGTACAGGTTCGTTTGCGGCCGCGTTGTTTTTATATTCTTTTATTAATGTTATTTTATTGTGATATAGTTTATTTATTGTTTTATATAATGTTATGTGTTGTTTTTAATCTTTTAAATATCTAACGAGATGCATATGCATCGAAATGTTTTAACCTAATTCACCGATCTGATGATGACACCAAATGGTGTTGAAACTCGAGTCATCCTAAAAGGATTTTAAGAAACGTCGACAGAAGGTAAATAACCTATTTTACAGTATAATTCACTTATAAATCCTGTAAACTAGCAAGATTTAGATAAGGTAAATCAGTTAACCACTACTGGGAATGATCCTATGAGTTAAAATGATAATAAGGAAATATACCTTAAAATACTGTAAATTTTCAAAATATATAAATTAATTAATTTTAAAAAGCAATGTCAAATTCAGAGATTAACACAAAAAACCAGTTCAAAGGTTTAATTTATATGTATTTAAGGAAATGAAGAGGAATATGACTAATTAAAATTTATTATAATAGTATTAATGATAATTAAAATGGAGGAAAATTTGTATAAAAGCGGAAATCAAATTTTGAGCCTATATTTCCAAAAGGAAAAGAAATTTGTTAATTTCCACAAAATGTCTACAGATATGGGCTATAATATATCAATTTAAAAGGAATGAGATGATCAAACCAATGATAAGGTTCATAATTCATGAAAGTGATGAATAAAATAAATAAATTCCATATATAATGTAATATTATATCATGTGTATGGCTAATCGAAATATGTTAACAATACTTTTTCAAAGATTAACTGGGCCAGATTTTGACCAAGTTAATTAGTCTTTTGTTGAATATCAAGCTGAATAGATGTGTGAAAAAACGTTCTAAAAAACCGAGTAGAAAATGGTACGACAAATTGCCATTCATTTTAGTGCATCGAGAGTTAGATAAATTGAACACTTTCTGAGCTAAATTTACCAAAACGTTAACGACAATAGTGAGAAATAACACCTAACTTCATGATAAGTGTGATATAAAACAGTAAAAGAATATATTTGACACAATTCACGCTACAATGCATAATCACTTTTACAGACAATCTAACCAACAGAAGTGAACACATACAAAATAACCTAATTAACACAAGTTTACATGGAACACTTCTTCAGAACACACCAAACAACCTAATAGACAAATTACACCAGTGTGGGAACATTTCAAACATTCATGAAGGTAATTTTGTTGTGATTTTCTGACACGACGACTTCGCAGTAACCTATCCAGATCTAGTAGCGGCCATCTTTAAATTTTACGGAGCCTGCCTTCTTCATCCAGTGGTGACGTCATAAAAGCTGCCAATGGTCTGACAAAACAATTTATTAAACATTATATATCAGAATTATTTAAATACTATTAAATAATAATTATTGAATTTATTTTAATTGTTAATGTTATACTTTCTCGTCACCCTTCTCTGACTATTAATTTAATCGCTCAAAGAACCTGTCCTTTATATAATACCTATAATAATTTTTATACTGTATGCACAATCGATAATTACCTGAGACGGAGTCGATAATTGTTCTCAATCGATAAAAAATCGATTATTTATTAAATTGTTCAATAAATCCATATATTTCAATTGTTTTTATCTGTTATTATTTCACAGGCTAATTTAAGATTATTTATTAAGGCTAAGGGACTTCAAGAAGAAGAAAATATTTTATTTGAGTGAGATATTGGACCAGCAAGAAAAATCATCAATCGATTGCTGACTGGAGTTAATCTATTTAACTCCAGACTTGGTTCAAATCTTCCAGAAGTGCTCGATAGTTAATAAATACCTGCCTGATTATCAAAAGTTTTACAAAACCTTTAAAACAGCTTTATTTCTTCTTTACACACATTGATTAACATAAACAAAATTATTTTTATTATTGAAAAATTTTATTTTTTATAAAATTTTTCTCCATTATTTTATTTTTGTAAAGACCGGCATACAGGGTCTTGTTACAAAGTGGCGTCCAACGTAGAGGGCTTGATAAGATAAGCCTAGCAGCGATTAATTAATAGATACCAGAAAAATGCAAAGACGAGCTACTTCGAAAAAGAGGGCGGCAGAGGCCGAAAAAGAGATCGACATGGGGGATAAGGAGGCAACACCCGTGGAGGATCCGGAAGTGTTACTACCCCGGGGGGAACATAAACAACCAGTACCACAAGAGGAACAACCTGGAGTAACAACGCAGACAGGGGAAGTCAATGTCCCAGAAAAGGAGAAACCTTCACCGACCGAGGATAGTAACATACAGGAAATGTTCAAGCAGATGATGGAGACAATGAATGGAATGAGTAAAGATTTGAAGAAAAAAATCAAATCCACAAAGGAGGAAATCAAATCCACAAAAGAAGATAACAAGAAGATGGAGGAGAATTTAAGCAAGAAAATGGATAACGACAACCATTCATTAAATGAAAAACTGGAGGATCTGAAGGAAGATAACCGATCCACAAAGGAAGAATTGGGCCGTAAGATAGAAAATACTAATAAGAGGATCGAAGAAACCAGTAGGAAGATGGAAAGGAAGATGGAAGAAAATAATAATAATTTGGAGGAGAAGATGGAAGAAACCAGTAAGAAAATAGAAAATGACAACCAACAATTAAAAGACGAATTAAGGGAAAATAACAGGAAAATGGAAGAGACGATGGGGGAAAGGTTGGAAGAATTGAGAGAAGACAATCAACTGCTGAGAGAAGAAGTAAGGGAAGTTAACCAAGAGAACATGAATAAGTTAGACGAGAGGATTGAGCTAGCTAAAGAGGAGTTGAATAAAAAGATAACCGAGACAAAGAAGTCCATCGTCAAGAAATTAGAACAGGAAGTCGTGGTTGTTAACCAGCAGATCAGAGAAGTAGACGAAAGATGTCGTCAAACAGAAAACGAAGTGCTGGAAGTCCGGGAAGTGATAACTAAGGAGATTACTCAGGTCCAAGAACAACAGAAAACTAAAATGGAGGAGACCAAGAAATTTGCCTTGGAGGAAGTGAATAAAGTGCGGACACAGGTAACCGAAAGATGCGACGGCGTGGAAGCCGCTGTGTCGAACATAACCGGACAGGTGTGTCAGAGCCAGGAGGAGATAGAGTTGATAAAGAACAGACCGTCTGGATATCATAATTTCCCCATGTCAGAAAACAGAGAATGGCTCAATTTCCGGCAATATAAACGGAAGCCTATGGAGTTCTTGGCACGCATAGAGGAGTACCTTGAAAAACACAGAGGGAACCGATGGGTCCAGCTCAGGGAAATCCTTGACGAGTCGTTTCGGGAGGTGAATGACCATTGGTGGATGGCCAACCGGAGCGACATCGACAATTATGAGCAATTTAAGAGCCTATTCAAGGCCAAGTACTGGTCAGAGACAACTCAAAATTTGATAAGAGACAATATCTGCCATGGCCACTACAAGCCACAAGTCGGTAGTTCGATGACAGCTTATTTCCTCGGCAAGGTGTGTATGGCCAAGCACTTAGAACCGGCCATACCTGAGGAGTGCCTAAAAATAAGTTGTCCTATCATTATGATGAAGAGGTAATTCGTGCGAGGAGGGGCAGCCAAATAAAAACCATCCAGGCAATGACAGAACTCCTCGAAAACTATGAAAATGAAGACTACTACCGACAGAGTCGTAGAAGAAGTCATGGGCCCGAACCAAGGACGTATCAGAACAATAACCAGGGTACGAACAACATAAACACCGGGTACCAAGGAGGCCGGGCATACCCGCAAAATAACAATTTTAATAATAATAATAATACTAACAACCCTAGTTACAATAATAATAATAATACGGGTTCAAACCATCCAAACCCGAGTCGACCCTCTAATGGTTATCAGGGTAACCGCAATCCCTACCCTAATAACACAAATAGTCAGAGAAGCCCCAATTATGGTAATAGTCGTTACCATAATAACAATAATCGTGCGGGTCCAAATAATGGTAATCCCGTTAATAATAGGTTTCCTCGCCCTAGAGTGAACTTCATACGAGCTACAGATGGACGACAGCGAAGATTCGACCACAATCAAAGAAACAGCTACCGCGGATACGAAGAAAGGCGGAGGAGCCTAGAACGGGACCAACCAAGGTACTATCCGGCAAGGAGTAATAGTTTAGACGACGCTGCACGGAGGTCTAACCACGAACGACCGGAAGACCATAGGACAGATCGACAGGTAACCACTCTAAGCATCCCAAATGAGGCATCAACTAGTATGGCTCAAAGGAACAATGATGCCGATCCTTTAAACGGGCACAGGCAGTAATAAATCGCCAGAACCCGTTACTGCTCCTAAATACTGGGTATAATCATAATAATGAGTGCAATCATAAGTATAATAACAATCGTATCACAGTCATAGGGTGCAACTACCTAAAGGACATCAGACATGAGTTATTGGAAGAGGATAACAGGAATCCCACCAATAACTTCAATATTGAAATAATACATGTCGACGCCAAGGTAGAAGGCATCCCAGCCAAGTTAATGATCGATACTGGTTCGAACGTGTCAATCATAAGTACGACGGAGTTGGAGAGGATACAGCAAGAGTGCGGGAGAACTTTACCAACGTTGCCGTTGAATAATATTGTTTTGTTGGGTGCAACCGGCCGACAAAATAAAACAATACGTAGGCAAGTCTCCGCCAGTGTGATGAGCTGTGGTATAGCAATTGATATGGAATTCTTGGTGGCGAGCGGTCTGCCATTTAATATACTGGTCGGGTGTGATGTGCTTAGGAGGAGTTCCGCCATCATTGATCTGAGAACTGAAACATTGTCGCTGTTTTCTAACGGACATACTTGGACGGCGAGCTTGGTGGGTAGTGACCAAGTCGTTCCCGATAGTATCCACCAGCAAATCCGAAAAATTAATTACATCCATCCAACATCTATAATTGAACAAAGGATAGACGACACCTCCAATGAAGATTTACGGTCACAAAAAATCCAGGAGATCAGGGATTTCCGGAGCGGAATAACTGGCGAAGGTTTAACAATAAACCAAGCGAACAAATTAATAAACATATATAACAAATATAAATCAGTCTTTTCTGATGAGCCCGGTAAAGTGAAAAACTTCCAGTGTACTCTACAGTTCCGAGACACAGTGGACTTTAACCGGAAGTCTTACCCCATTGCGCAATCACGAAAGCAAGCAGTAAGAGCTGAAATAGAGCAAATGATTAACCGTGACATAATAGAGAGTAGCCATTCCCCATATACAAGTCCTATCGTGGCTATTCCTAAGAAAAACGGACAAGTCCGTTTGTGTTTAGATGCGCGCGAAATAAATAAAATGATCATTAATGACAGGACTTCGCCCGGTGAGATTGAGGAGATTTTAAAACGGTTCCACGGTACCAAATACTTCAGTACCTGGGATACGGTGTGCGGGTACTGGCAGGTGGAATTACATCCACAGAGTCGCCAGTATCTGGCCTTTATATTCGAAGGGCGGAACTACCAGTTTAAGAGGTTGCCCTTCGGACTGGTAAACTCAGTCGCAGTCTTTGTGCACTGCATGGACCAGATACTTGGCCAAGAAGCACTACAATTCACCACCGTATATGTCGATGACTTGCTAGTGTCCTCAGAAACTTGGGAGGAACACTGCTACCGTGTGGAACACATATTACAGAAGCTAGCGACAAACAATATTACGCTAAAATTAGCAAAATCTCATTTCATTGCTAAGGAAATACAATTCTTAGGCTTCATCTTAAATGATCAGGGAATCTCACCGTCGGCTGAAAAAGTCGAAGCGATTCAGAACTTTCCTACGCCTAAGAATCGAAGGCAGTTACAGTCGTTCCTGGGACTCTGTAATTACTACCGTAAGTTCCAGGAAAAGTACTCAGAACTGACTGCCAAATTTCAGCCGCAACTGTCATCCAAAAATAAATGGATCTGGGGTAATGAACAACAAAATATATTATCTCTAATAAAACAAAAATTCCTTGAACCCATTATACTCCGCCATCCAGATTTTAACAAGCCTTTCTTTCTTAATTGTGATGCCAGTGACATCAGCCTCGGCACTACCTTATATCAAGAGGATGAGGAGGGCGAACATCTTGTGATCTGCTTTGCCAGCAGAGCATTGAATCAATGTGAGAAAAACTACCACGTTACAGAAAAGGAATTATTGAGTGTCGTGTTCGCGTGCGGAAAGTTCCGCACTTATATCCTTGGTTATTCTGTTACCGTCCGGACAGACCATAAATCTATCTCGTTCCTTAAGAGATGTAAGTTAAGCCATGGAAGGTTAACGCGGTGGATACTATTGCTGCAAGAATACGACCTTAAATGGGAGTATATCCCCGGAAGGAAGAATGTCGTAGCGGACGTATTGTCTAGAGTAGACATTGACAAACAGACGTTCGAGGGGGAGAAGGAGAGTATTCTTAAAGTATACCATATTCTAAGCAGCAGCGCCGGTCTACAATCAATTTTGGAACACCTGAGCACACACCAACAAGCTGACCCGAAGTTAATCTCTATTATCACAAGATTGGAAGCAGGGGATGAGACAATCTCCCAATATTATAAAATACATAATGGAATCCTGTTTTCAAGACCATCTTTATATAAGGAGGAATGGAAGGTTATAATTCCGACCCATATCGAGAAGGAGATAGTGTTCAATTTTCATGTTCGATATGGGCATATGGGCGCCTTAAAGGTGGTAAAGGCCCTGGAAGAGAGCTGCCATATCAAAGACATAAATCAGAAGGTACGGAGGTACATAAGAAACTGTCGCATTTGCCAACTCGTAAAAACAAACAACGAGAAAAGAGAGGGGCAGATGATTCCGATAACCTCTCAAACGAAACTTGAGAAGGTATTCCTGGATATCTGTGGGCCATTTCCCCGCAGTGGAGGCCGCCACCGATACAAATATCTCGTCATCATAATGGACCATTATACCAAGTTCGTGAAGCTATACCCAGCGAATCGGGCGACTACGAATAAAGTTCTTGAAATCCTGAACAACCAGTACTTCCCAACCGTCGGAAAACCGGTATCGATCATAACCGACCACGGAACACAATTCAAGGGGAGGAAATGGCGGGATACACTGTTGTCAATGGGGGTTCATACATACAAGACATCAGTATACCACCCGAGCAGTAACCCGGCCGAAAGAGTCTTGCGAGAAGTGGGGCGCCTATTAAGAACGTATTGCCACGACCAGCAGAGGAGGTGGCAAGAATACTTGGAGGCCACTGAAGAATTCCTCAACCTGGCATACCATCCAGCCATAGGAATAACCCCATACTCCGCAATGTACGAGAGACAACCCCCTAGGGAGATCGAAGATATCTTGGAGTTCCCCAGAGAGCATAAATATATATTTAATAGAATTCAATTTCATAATAAGGTGGCCGAAGATCAGGAGAAACGGCGGAATAAGTACGATAAAAGCATGGGTAAGGTTATTAATTATACCGTTGGAGAGAAGGTGTTGTTGAAGAATAGGGAATTACCCAGTTCCTTAGAGGGGATAACAAAAAAATTATTGCTTCTGTACACTGATCCCTATATTGTCTCTAAGAACAATAACAACAACACGTACGAAATAAAGGAAATGAATTCAAATAAAGTTAAGGGTGTCTTTAACCAGGCATTCATGAAGAAATTTTATGAATAAACCAGCCAAATTCTAAAACACATGTAAGCCCACCTTACATAAAAATTATTTGAAGAAAATTTTATGGCAATAATATAAGAAGAAGTTAGAATTTAAAATCAACCAAATTCTAAAACACATGTAAGCCCACCTTACATAAAAATTATTTAAGGAAACTTTATGGCAAGAATATAAGGAAGAATTTGAAAATCATCAAAATTTTAAAGCAAGGTAAGACCATCTTACTAAACCGTAATTTGAAATAAACATTTTGGAAGAGAATATAAAACAGGAATTAGAATAAAATCATCAAAATTTTAAAACACTGTAAGACCATCTTACTAAACCAGGAATTTGAAATAAACATTTTGGGAGAGAATATAAAACAGGAATTAGAAAAAACTCAAAAGTCCAAAAACAATGTAAGACATTTACATAACAATTATTTGAAGAGAAACATTTTGACAATAATACCAAGAGAATTTAGAAATAAAAAACTCAAAATTCCAAAAACAAGGTAATACTTTACATAACAACTATTTGAAGAAAAGCAAGCCCACCTTACATACAAATTATTTCAGAAAACTTTATGGAATAATATAAAAAGAGTGAATTTTGAATTGTGTATTTCAAGTTTCCAAACCAAGAATAAGTACAACTTGCCAATCAATTATTAATAAATCACTTTGGTGAGATAAACAGAAGAGATTTAATACCATATTTATGGTAAGCATAAAATATAATTACCATGTTAATAAAGGATCATAATGGGATGAATAAAGGAAACAGACTTTAGAATTAAAACAAATAATTCTGGACAGTATGATCATGTCTAATTTCAATATAAAGAGTAAAAACCTTTCCATAAAATGATGACAAAGGAAATTAAAAAAAAATTTTTTTTTAATACGATTTGAGTGATTGAATATAATAAAGTACAAAAAGCTTATTTGGAATTATGAGATAATAAAACTTTGAAGTGGTATGAGGAGAAATTATGACCTCATTAAGAAATTAATAAAAAAAAACATTCATTCGAAAATATAATAACCATGACAGGAATAATGTGAGAATAATATCAAAGATTTATGTAATTAAACGAATTAATATAAAATGATTTATGAATTAAATGTCAATTATGATAATGACAGTTATAAAAAGTTCTAGAAAATAGAACAAGTGGAAATAATAAGAACAAAGAAACAGTCTGAAAATGTCATAAAGATATGCTACAATAAACAATGCAGATTATAATAAAAAAACCAGAAGGTAATAAAGAATTTATAACCAAAAGATTTATATGATAAGAAAAGTTGAAAAATGTAATAATAGAAGAGCTTCCTACCATAATATCAAATGAAAGAAACATCCAGTTAACGAATCAGAAGAACAACTGAGATAGGAATATTAAAATCTCTGAGAAATATAATAAGTAATAAGTGAAGTATCCCAAAGATATTTTTTTTTAAATAGTAACAAATGTGTACTATTCTGAATAATTTTTTAATCTGTCTGTAGATAATTCCAGCAGTATTAATATGTTTTTTGAGCAGATATGATTTGCCTCTGTACTCAAATATGTGTGAAGTATTGGACAGCAGAGGAAGTAGCGTACAGTGCCTCTCTGAACTGAACCAGCTCACAAAGTAGGGAACGATAGGGAGGAAATATCCCAAGGAGAAAATACTAAGAGGAAATATGAAAATGAAATAATAAATATAAAACTCAGATGACTATTACTATCAAGGAAGATCCAGTGAGAATGAGAAAGATATAAACTCAAATATAAATAAGAAAATTTTTAAAATGGAAGGAAGTCCAGAATAATAACAAACCTAGAATAATTATCATAAGCAATTGTTTCAGACAAAGCAAGTATAGTCTGAAAAAATTACTTCTGGAGAAGGGCATTCTGCAGCGTGACAGGAAATCCACTACTTATTAAGTCATATAAAATCATAAAGTTTAATTACACCACATATGTTAAAATAATATTGAATGAGATTTAAGGAAATCAAAGGAATGAACCACGATAAAATAAAAATCCTCATTACATTATATAAAAACCACTGTTTAAATATCAAAGAAAGTATTGAAAGCAACTCATATTATAAGATCAGTAATTTACCCAGGAAGCTAGGAGCAGTAAACAAATTAAATAACACCATATCAAGAAGAAAGAGAATCAGTTTAAGAGTGGTGAATACCAAAATACCCCAAAAAACAAGAAGAAGGAAGAATAAAGTTTGTGATCAGGAAGAAAACAATACCCTGAAACCTTTAGAGAAGAACAAGGTCCGTATCAGTAAATAAATTAGATGCTATAAAACTAAACATCAGTCGAGATAACACAAAGTACCTTGGTTTACCCAAGAATAAAGAAGGAAGACAAGAAGACCAGAAGAATGAAGACTAGAAGAAGGACAAGAATGAAGACCAGAAGAAGGAAAAGAATGAAGTCAAGAAAGAAGATAAGAAGAAGGATAAGAAAGAAGACAGGAGGAGAGGAAGAAATAGTATGAAAGAAACACCGTTGTAAAACCTATTATTATTATTAACTACCATCAACCCCAAACCCACAAAAACGATTAAAAAGAAAGTATAACATACCAAAATCCTATAAGAATGTAATTATTTAGAAAACTAAAGTGCTGTATAGTATTATAAGAAGTGAACCGACTAAAGCTATTGTGTGATAAGAAAATAAACAAGTCTTAACAGTCCATGATTACTAAAGGTCTGGTCTGAGATAATAAGACTAAAAATATCAGAACCAACAGTGAAAGTGAATTTGTGTAAGTGTTTTTTGGAAATGCAATAAACTTAAAGTATAAGACTTATCAATATGCTATATAACAACTTTAATATCCAATAATAAACAGCATAATAAAATAATAAAATGGAAGATTTCCAGTATTTTATTATTTTAATGTAACTCTTTATTTACAAGACATTTGTAAAAAATGCTAATAACTAGAGTATGGGTGGTCATGTTTACTGATGAAGGGGATTATAAATAATAATGGTTTAGACCAGAAAGGACTGGCATTAGTTTAGTATTCATATGTTTAAAATGTTTAAATAGACTGTTTGTTCACAGCCATAAAATCAATGTATTTGTAAGATTTATTAGAGAATAAGATTTATATTATGTGTTTAAAATGAATAATGTTTGCTAATTAAGAGCATACATACCATTAATAATGTTTCAGTAGGTGTGCTATGTTAACTCAAAAAGAGTTAAAAGTATATGTTCAAACCATGTCAGCAATATGGTCAATTGTGCAGATTGCTAAATAATGTTCATAATTATTTTGTATAACAGTAGTGTTAATTAAATACTACACCTCACAATAAATTATAAACCATTTTATTTTCATGTAATAGTAACTATGTAAAGTCAGAGGAGGAAGTAGGATTAAATTTATTTGAGAAAGACAGAAATGTAAAATTCTAAACTCTAGGCCATTTGATGAATTCACAGAAACCATATAAACCAGTATAATTCACTTATAAATCCTGTAAACTAGCAAGATTTAGATAACGTAAGTCAGTTAACCACTACTGGGAACGATCCTATGAGTTAAAATGATAATAAGGAAATATACCTTAAAATATTGTAAATTTTCAAAATATATAAATTAATTAATTTTAAAAAGCAATGTCAAATTCAGAGATTAACACAAAAAACCAGTTCAAAGGTTTAATTTATATGTATTTAAGGAAAGGAAGAGGAATATGACTAATTAAAATTTATTATAATAGTATTAATGATAATTAAAATGGAGGAAAATTTGTATAAAAGCGGAAATCCAATTTTGAGCCTATATTTCCAAAAGGGAAAGAAATTTGTTAATTTCCACAAAATGTCTACAGATATGGACTATAATATATCAATTTAAAAGGAATGAGATGATTAAACCAATGATAAGGTTCATAATTCATGAAAGTGATGAATAAAATAAATAAATTCCATATATAATGTAATATTATATCATGTGTATGGCTAATCGAAATATGTTAACAATACTTTTCAAAGATTAACTGGGCCAGATTTTGACCAAGTTAATTAGTCTTTTGTTGAATATCAAGCTGAATAGATGTGTGAAAAAACGTTCTAAAAAACCGAGTAGAAAATGGTACGACAAATTGCCATTAATGCTAGTGCATCGAGAGTTAGATAAATTGAACACTTTCTGAGCTAAATTTACCAAAACGTTAACGACAATAGTGAGAAATAACACCTAACTTCATGATACGTGTGATATAAAACAGTAAAACAATATATTTGACACAATTCACGCTACAACGCATAATCACTTTTACAGACAATCTAACCAACAGAAGTGAACACATACAAAATAACCTAATTAACACAAGTATACATGGAACACTTCTTCAGAACACACCAAACAACCTGATAGACAAATTACACCAGTGCGGGAACATTTCAAACATTCATGAAGGTAATTTTGTTGTGATTTTCTGACACGACGACTTCGCAGTAACCTATCCAGATCTAGTAGCGGCCATCTTTGAATTTTACGAAGCCAGCCTTCTTCATCCCGTGGTGACGTCATAAAAGCTGCCAATGGTCTGACAAAACAATTTATTAAACATTATATATCAGAATTATTTAAATACTATTAAATAATAATTATTGAATTTATTTTAATTGTTAATGTTATACTTTCTCGTCACCCTTCTCTGACTATTAATTTAATCGCTCAAAGAACCTGTCCTTTATATAATACCTATAATAATTTTTATACTGTATGCACAATCGATAATTACCTGAGACGGAGTCGATAATTGTTCTCAATCGATAAAAAATCGATTATTTATTAAATTGTTCAATAAATCCATATATTTCAATTGTTTTTTATCTGTTATTATTTCACAGGCTAATTTAAGATTATTTATTAAGGCTAAGGGTCTTCAAGAAGAAGAAAATATTTTATTTGAGTGAGATATTGGACCAGCAAGAAAATCATCGATCGATTGCTGACTGGAGTTAATCTATTTAACTCCAGACTTGGTTCAAATCTTCCAGAAGTGCTCGATAGTTAATAAATACCTGCCTGATTATCAAAATTTTTACAAAACCTTTAAAACAGCTTTATTTCTTATTTACACACATTGATTAACATAAACAAAATTATTTTTATTATTGAAAAATTTTATTTTTTGTAAAATTTTTCTCCATTATTTTATTTTTGTAAAGACCGGCATACAGGGTCTTGTTACAATGTGTAGAAAACATCTCTCTCCAATTAACTTTTGTTTGCTCATTCTTCTCAATTGTTTTTTAAATATTGTTTAAACTTAATTATCTATTATCTATTTACTGTTAAAAATAATTTATGATGTAAGGCTGTAGAAAACTAGCATTTTTAGTATTTAATTCATTAAATATTGAAATAAGTTATGTAATGTAATTTTAAAAATTGTGTTTCTCAGTAATGGAATACAAAAAAATCAACAACTCTTTCACAAGTAACAAAATTCAGTTAGGAACTTATCAGTGTTGTGAGAAACACTGGTGTTATCCTGAAAACCCTTAATACTTTGAGGATACTTAATAACTAAATAAAATTGATACTTAGTGTTACAGTTACTGTAAAATTTAGTCTATTCCAATGTCCATGCCACAAAAGTAATATCCTTTTTCTCAGAATGTGCAAACTGTGAGACTTAAAAGGAAGATGAAATTTTATTTTTTAAATGCACCTTTTTCTACCGTAGATTAAAATAAAAGTACTTAACTTTATTCTACATTGAAGGGTCACATAAGCATGTGAAATTGAGAAAAGTAAAATTTTTGTAATACACTTTCTAAGAATACAGTACATTTACAATCGTTAAAACAAATTGACTATGATTGCCAAATATAATATATTGGCAAATAAACTGGCAAATTATAGACTTAGAAAGTTGGTTGCAAAATCCAAGCAAAGTGAATAGAAGACCGAATTCTAAATTTACACATATTTGCTTACCATCCAAGAGTGGTACGATTTTGAATATTTATGTTTTGCTATAAACAGGATAAAACAACATAAACAAAGAAGTATTAATTAAAATTATTGTAAAAAGCAACAGGCTAACTTTTTAGCTTCCCTTATTATCTTCCACAATGGAGTTAATTTGGATGTACTCTGTATTCATATAAAAGCTTTTTCCGTTGAAATATTTGTATGACATTCTGTATACTGTATCTCAGGTATTAAACTCTTCCGGTTTCGGTTAAAAAAAGTTTTCCTTTTGTTTGTTCCAACAAATTCGCCCTTATGATCAGGTAAGCATTATGTAATTAGGTTTAGTGTACTTACAAAATTTATTTAAAACAATCAACAATATAAATAAACGATACGCAAGTACGACAGATAGAACAAACTTGGAGACACCCTAGCATTTTTACAAGTTTTTATTCATTTTTAACAGGTGGCAGTAATCTACAAGTTCTGACATTTGGCTTAGTTTTATAAAGCAGTGACTTCATGAAAATTACAATACTTAAAAATTTAGTGATGTAAAGCCGCAGCAACTGACAACCTGCATAATGAACACAACAAAAGTTTCTAAAACTACAGGCACTCTCGATTATCAGCTTTGCGGCTGAACTGCCATGTATTCCGAACAGAAAATGTACACATACTATTCTTTATCTTGACGTAATGCTGACTGATTCATATTCATCAAACAAAAGGCCCCATTTAACTGACAGTGATAACACTTGATATAGGTAGTCCACAATCGTTGACTCATACTAACTTTATACTAACCGTTTGCATTCCGTGTCCTATGCTCTAAGCTATAATACATGTCATGCTATAATTTTGTTTTCTTGGTTGTATGGCACACACAGCAATCTTGGTAGAAAAAATTAAATTTCAAAACGATGTCGTTTAGTCTTTGCTCCACAATGTGATTAGTTTCTTGGAACTCCTTTTAAGGAGTTTAAGCTGACGTGATTTTACGCTGACGTCCAACGTGATTTTAAGCTGTGGTATTATTGTTCGACTACCTGTAAATTCAAAATGACTATACGATACGATGATGTCATCATTCTCCCACATCTTCTTCCTGATCTACCATAGAATGGAAATGTTATAGACCGTGTACTGTCGAGACCGAAAAATACACAGATATTCGCCAATCATTCTATCTGCTATAGTCTTAATTCTGTCAAGAAGGCAGATAGTCAAAATCTTGTAGCAGACATTGAGAAGAGCAAGTCCTCTATAGTTACCGAAGTTCATTTTATCACCCTTCTCATAATCCTCCAATCCCACGGAACCCCTTCTGCTGTCCATATCATCCTGATCAGCAGACGCAATCTCGTACGAAGCTTTTCTCCTTCCTTCTGGATAATTTCAACCGGGATCACATCTTTGCCTGGGCTTTTCTTTGTCATCAGTCATCTTACCTACTTTTTTATCTTATCCAGGGTAGATTCTCTCAAAATTGACCAGGATCTTGTTATTAGTGTCTTTAGTGAGCTTTTGTCAGGTCTGCTACCATAGTTTCATAGGGTTTTGAAGAAATTAACCTTTTGAAGGAGATAAAATATCCCTGGACTTATTCCTATAGGAGCCCTCATTTTCCACCACAGTGATGTTCTTAATAATTTTTCTTAACTTTCCTTAAAGTCATTCATGTTGCTCTCCTTAAACTAAGTCCTGCCCTGTGCGAGTCCGCTCCCAGCACCCATTTGTTCTTAGCCTCTCGTGTCTATTTCAACGCCTTTATGCATTCATTCAAAAACCAAATTTCTTACCTACAATCCGTCACTTAATTACTTCATTTGCTGTATATGTAACTACATTATTGAATTCTTCCCAAATTCTATCCGCATCGTCACCCGTAGACTGTTTCTTCAAGTGCTTCAAATCGGTCACTTGCAGTTGATATTGTTCTTTCTTTGTTTCATCTTTAGCTTTCTCAACATATCTAGGTCTTTATGTTGGAAGTTGGTGCCTTTCGATGTTGGAAACTAATGAACTTCAGGGCATTATCGTTTCTCTTCTCATGCAAATTATCACTGCGTGTTATTGGATAAAACATCTGCTCCTTTACGTCTTTGGCATTCATATCTCTAATAAACCTTCTGTAATTTTTATTTGAGACGGCGTCCACAACCTTCTTGAAACCGACCGATAATATCAAAATTCTACCATTCACTGATATAAACTCTGAGACATTAGCAGCCATTGCCTCACTCACGCAAAAGCTTGTGCCAACTCTGTGTGCCCTGTCACATTTTCCATAGAAAATAATCAAATTCTCAACTGCCGCAGTGCCATATCCTCCTGTGAGCACGACATAATTTGTACTTCGTTGCCTAAAACTAACTGCAGCACCCATTGTATGCAAACTACAAACATCCCGTATAATAAAGCTTAAACCAAATCGTAACCCGTTTTATTGCTTTTATCGCACTGATGGCTGATGAAAATACAAAAGTACAAAAGCTAACACTACACAAATCAACTTTAAAAATAATTAAACATAATAAGACATGAAACAAAATAATCCTCTGCATCCTCGTAGTTTCGTCTACATTCAAATTACAAAGGAAACTGAATTGTTACTCTTGTAATCCTAGAGCAAGTTAAAAGTAAACAAAGTAATGTTTTCATTACACGGAGCATTACGTATTATAAGACGTTTAACCTCTGCAAAGTAATTGTGTTTTACGTTTATTATTCGCATGGGAGAAATAAGTTAAAGAAATAACGACTTGTTACTTTTTAATTCTCTACAACTGTACTTTGTTTCAGAAAGATTGTAAAACTCTAATTAATTGTTATGTGTTTCTTAACATCGTTCTTCAGACCAATAAAAACTTTTCTTTACAGAGTACTGTTGATTAAATTTAAATAATAAATTAAAAGTTTTTATTTGAATAGAACCCATAGCACGATATAAACAACAAACTATAGTCGTTGTTCAACCAACTATGTAACGAGCTATCCATGTAGAGATTGTCAACGTTAGAGAAGCTCAATTTAGGCCGGTAGGGAGAAAGGTGGTGGTACACAGCAATAATGGTATTGATACTGAACTTACAAAGCACGCGGTAACAATACAGAGGCTCGCTGGCCAGCTGTGTGCGTCACCTTGAAAAATGAACTGCGCTTTTACCTTATAATGAAAACTGAATACAGCAAAAAATTATCTGTTACTGACATCAGGAAAGTGGTTCAATTCCATCCAGCGAGTCGTCCTGATCATCCGTTCAATCTGAAAAGTCAGATTCGTTGTCAGTAGTGTCGCTGTTGTTAAGTCATATAATAAATGTTTCTGTTTCTTTGTCTATTAACCTCTCTGTCTCTGCATATTTTTGTTCACACTTCACACTGTGATCGCAACATTTTTTCCAGTCTTCACTTGTTAATTCCGAAAAAAACCTTTTCAACAATTTCATGAACTACATTCAATTGATTGGATACGTTACGAGTCGCGATATTATTTTTTACCCTTTGCCCAAATACGTCACCAATGGGATTAAGTTCCGGATGATAAGGAGGTAATCTGAGAACACTGTGACCGTATTATTCCAAAATAGAATCTATGTGGAATTGTTCGTAATTTTATTTCGTGAAGTTTTATTAAATGGTAGAGTTCAGGTTTGTACATACTTTCACTACATTGAATTTTTTTTCGCAGCCACTCTAAAATTTCTGACTTTCTAGAAGTGGAATTCGGCACTTTATGTAACTTTCTATTGTGGTACGAGGCATTACCACTAAAACTGACCGGGGTGGTAGGTTTGGAATTTTGGTGGCTGGTTAGTTTCATTTTCAGCCATTTTTCGTAATTGTCTGCATTCATTTCTTCGTGATAATCACCAGAACGCTGGCCCGACTTAAAAACTAAAAGTGCGTTTGGGACACCTCCTGTCTCACTGCCTGCATTAATCATTATCAACCTTTGTCCTTTCGATAACTTTTTTTTATAACCACTTAAGGATCCGTCATACCAAGCCATACTTTTTACATGGGCAGAATGTATATATGATTCGTCCGAAAATATAATTGGTCAGCAACGTTTCTGAATTCTTGAATTTTTTTAAATACGCAACACGTTTAAATCGGATGACATCTTTTTCTAATAAAAGTTGTCTTTTTTCGATTGTTTTCTTCTATCTAAATTCTATATACCTTTTATAACTTTTCTAAGCTATTCCTGTGAAAAATTGAGTCCAAGTTCCGCATATTCCGTTTTTTAAAAAACGGCATAACATTCTTAAACATGGCAATGTTTTATGAGTGACATGAAAATTGTATATTATATTACGCAAAGCACTTGTCTGAAAAGTATCTAAATTCACTTTTTTATTGACACGATTCCGAGTTATTTTAGGCGTCGAAAAAGGTACAACTGGTCGCAGTTTATTTGATTCTGTTACAAGTTTTCGGAGAGAATGAACAGATATTCCGCACATATCAGCTACTTTATTTAAGATTTCTGACCGTGTCATTGTGGGATTGTCTTTTGAAACAGAATTACAGTATACACGTTCATAATTATGCACTTGCTTTGACTTTTAAACGGAACTCCTTTTCCTAAGCGGCGAGCAGTTCTCGGTTGAGGCATTGTATATTTATAAAATATAACACAACTGCGAGCGAAAAGCAACTGCTGACGTTGTTACCCACACCACTGTAATATTTCTCCCCACTCCCCCCACTACTCCACTCAAGTGTTTCACTGCGCATACGCTTCTCTATCGTTGACAACCTCTACTTCAGGTCTTACCTTGAGTTTCAAATTGAAAAATCACAGGTATCCTATGAATAATTTCTAAGAACAATTTCAGTGAACTCTTAGGAAACCCAAATAATCCATTACTTTTAACACGAAAGCGACACCACGGAATACACAAAACCAAAACAGAAAGAAAAAGTTTTATTCTTCAGTACCGTACTTAAATCATAATCTACTGTACATAATCACGTGTTCGTACCCAATATAACAATTTGTTTATACGAATATTTATATTATAGCAAATTTCTTTCTTTATGTTAACCAGCAAAGTAAAATATTTCGCTAAGCTAATAAGATTTAATACAGATTTGAGTAAGATGCTTTATAGGCGATAAAAAAAAAATTAATCATTATGCATTTCACGTAGCCTAAGTGTGAGTTAGTTTTATTTTGTGACACTACTCATACCTCCTTAAGTAAATGTCATAATACACATTTGTTCTCCCATTCAAATGCTATGAAAATCGAATATTAGAATTATTACAATTACAGTCAGTATTTCGTCTTTTAGTTATGTTATCCAAAATATCATAACTACAAAAATTCAAAACATAATCGTCTTCTAAAATTCTAAAAGAAGTCATTGAACTCTTTAGGAGGAATTTTAGCTCTGCTTAATCACCAGTCTCAATATTGTAACATGTAAGTGTGTGTGTGTGTGTGTGTGTGTGTGTGTGTGTGTGTGTGTGTGTGTGTGTGTGTGTGTGTGTGTGTGTGTGTGTGTGTGTGTGTGTGTGTGTGTGTGTGTGTGTGTGTGTGTGTGTGTGTGTTCCATTAAGCATAAAAGCATTTTATGAAAAATTAAGTGTTTAAAATTTTGATTTCTATAATTTAGTGTTATAAACGGCAGTAAAGACAACGAGACGTTAATTATTCTACAGGTCTCTAACATTTACAAGTATTATGGGAAGATACAACCGTGTTACTTTATGGAGGACGGTTTATAGCTGCGCAAAATGTAAGGGTAGTGGGAAGCTTAACGTGTTCAGTTCTAAACTTATAACGTTCCGGTCTACGTTATAAATCCAGGGAACCCGTGATAATTGACGCTAGCCAATTATACAGGCTGCCTACGTTGTAACAAGCTGAAAATCAACACAACACTTGGAACAATAATAATTACTCTAATTATAGGACACAAGGGAAGGTATTTTCACTGATTTATGCACTCACTTCAATCTGTAACAAGATGACATCTCTTTATTAACAAATGATATATATATAGATAGATCCCATTACATAAAAATTTTCTCATACTGAAATAGTTAAAAGGGGTTTTCTGTCAAACAAAGGATCAAACTGATCATGTATTTTACCTCGGATCCCGAGTCTCTTTAAATCTAGTAAAGACGTCTGAAATTTACTTTACTTATCAAGAAGGTTGCATTGTTACATGACACCATTTTAAGAATGGTATTATTTAGTTAAGGGATTAAAACTTATATCTCAAGAGTAATGTTACAACGTATGATTTTAGAAATTACTGGTTACATTTTTCTGAAACTTAATGCTTAGAGATGATTATTGTCTTTTGAAAAGTCTCTGGCATGTACGAAAGCTTATAATTTAAATGTACATAATTCTCGGTAGACGAGCCACCGAGTCACCTCTTAAATACGCTTTTGCTGTCCGTGTCCTGGGGCGTGAATCTTCGGTACTCTGTTAGTCGGGTAGGTCATCTGGGTAGTGTTTCCGGTGAAAGTCCTCTGGGTGTATTAATGAGGAGATGGATGTTATGCTGCGGGAAGTCGGCTGATCCTCGGCGGTTCTAGTAAGTGTTGTTTAGGTGGTAGTCGTCCGTATCTGCAGTTGTGCACGTCACATATTTACTGGCAGCGTAGTACTGGAGTTTGCATCTTCTTTTTACATTAATATATAAATTACGTTACTCGAACAATATTCGAGAGTTCGTTTTTTAATTTTAACTTGAGACATCACCTTATATACGAGTTCTTTTTTTTTTACATTACCACATTTTTTTAACAAATTCCTCACTACATCTTATATATAAATAACTAGCTCTCCACGCTTTTAGTGGAAGCTAACACTCAATTAAAAAATCAAAAACAAAACATTTTACGAAGAGCCCTCGCTTGGAGGTGTTTACAGTCTGAACGCCGCATCGTTACTCTGGCATTGCTACAACAGGTAGATTGCAACAACGCGGAGTGAGTACTCCGCCATAATATAGTTCCAACTCTTTATTAATAATACATTCTTATAGTAAGACAAAATAAACTATCTAGACTTATCTTGTTTACAGGGATTATTATTACTACTACTTGTGACTTTAAATTATTAATTATTTACATTACGATTTACAGATATTTTTAATTTACTGCCGGTTCGGTATGCACGTTGTGTCCGGAATAGGCAGGTCAACGCATGATAAATTTACTAAAGGGTTAACTGTATTATTCTTAACTTTTACATTCAGATTTTAATTACTTATTTAGTTAGATTTTCTTAATTTAATTCTCATTACTATTATGAGTTAGTTCAGGGGTATTTGGTTTAATCGTGCGATTTAAAGTACATACTTGCTTTCGGTTTTTTATATTTTTTTATATTTTTATTATAAATTTTTTTTTATTATTTAAATCGTCACAAACTCTCCATTCCAAAACGCTGTTTTCCTGTTGCTACAGACATTACTATTCAGAATGACGAATTCAAAATTATTTAGTTATTAGAATTCGGTATTACTAAACATTTTCATAACTTTTTTACAAATATGTATTTGTAATACCGACGTTACTTATTGTATAACGTAAATAATAGATAACCCACTATTATGAATCAAGTATTCAATCTATAATAATAAATGAAATAGTGAAACATAAGAAACGCAATCGAAAGTGACAAAAAAATTTACTTACATGCAAACTGCGCCAAAGCAAGATCTAAACATAAAACATGGGTAAAATATGTATAACCGTGCATACAAGTAATTATTTCACATAAAATGTACACAAACCCGAGTCCTATTGAATATTTCGCATTGAGAAAAGCTTCTATTGTCAAAAGTGGCCCAATAACTCACATATTGGTTTTTGTAACTTAACGTGTAAGTTTGAGCCCAAATAAGTTATATAAGCTTTGGGTCAGGTGATACGGAGGTAGACGAATATGGGTGTGACCGTGATTTCGTAGAATACCGTCGATTTTATAGTGTTTTTGTAAAACCAACTTTGTCACTACTTATTGCCACACTGCTAAATACTTCGTTCTTGACGAGGCCTTTCGGTGTATCCACCATCTTCAGGTCTTAAACGACCAGTGTTTAAGTATTTATAAATTAAAGTTAAATTAAGGAAAACGCTTAGTAAAATATGGTTTAATAAACAGTGCATTCGCAAAAATATAACACCTAAGTACGCCGAAATTAAAATAAAAAACAGCGGAAAAGTAGAAAAGAAGGTAAAGAAATTAAGTGAAAGATTGTGGTTGAAAATGGAAATTAAGCACCTTCATGGAAAATTGAATACATTTAACAAAGAATTATACGAAAGACATTTAGAATTATACAAAATATTTTCGTTTATCGAAATAAAACAGACGTTGCATGGGTTTGGTGACGATTATGTGAATAGGAAGTTAAAAAATATAAACGAAAAATTACAAATGAAATTAGATAAACTGTTGAAACAGAAAGTAAGCACAGATAACAAAAGGAATAGAAAAGATAATTTTGAAGAACGAGTTGATAATTTAATTAAAATTACTTTTACGGAAGATGAACAAAAATTGTTGGAAAAGAGCTTGAGATATGCACCACCAGTGAGTATTAGTAGATAAAAGGCTACTATAGAATGTGAAATAATAACGGAAAAATACAAAACAAAGAAATTAAGAAACAGGTGAGGCAAGGGGTAAAAGAGACAATTGAAAAGATGTACAAAAATAAGAAAAATAAGAGGGGAACGGGTGAAAAACAAATTAACAAGGATATAAGTAAATTAAAAAATAAAATAGAAGAAAATAAGTTAATAATTACAAAGGCAGATAAGGGAAATACAGTAGTTATAATATAAAAAGATGTATATGTAAAAAGGGTGGATGAATTTATAAAAGTAGGTTTATATAAAGAAATAAAATTTGATTACACAAATAAATATCAGGCTCAAATGGAAAAAGTATTAAAGAGAGTAACATTTTTAACAGAGAGACTGAAAAAACTATTTACAGAAACCAATCCTGAAGCACCTAGGTTCAGATCCCAAGTGAAATTGCATAAAAATGGTATGCTAATGAGGCTATAGTGTCGTTTATAAATTCGCCGAGTTATAGGGTAGCAAAGAAAGTTGGTAAACTATTGAGACATTTGTACGAAGTAGACATATCGTTTAATATAGAAAACAGTAAGAAAGTTATAGAAAAATTAAAAACAATAGAAGTTAATAAAAATACCTAACTCATGTGATTAGATGTGAAGGACATGTTTATCAATATACCGATAACGGAAACTATAGAATTGATTAAAAACAATAGATTAAATAATGTGGAATAATAAGAACAATTGATAGAACTATTGGTAGTTTGCGCGAAACAGAATTATTTTAGATTTAGGAATAGGTATTATGTTCAAGAAGAGGGACTACCTATGGGATCTCCGTTATCTCCAGTAATGGTGGATATTTACATGAATAATTTTGAAAAAAACACTGATTAATCTTAGTGTTTTATTGTTGCATTCCATACAGTGTAGTGTCCTGTTGTCTACCTCGGACAATGCGATTTACACCGAATGACTTTGCTACGCCTCTGTGCAAACGAAAATTCAGTTATGGACAAACATTACAGAAGCGATTTGAGACTTAGCGAGTGTTAAGTCAGCTGTAACGAAGTAACGTCGGAATTCTGTATAAATTCATTGTTACCACGACTACAGTGAAAACGTGAAGCATTTGCCTCAACATGAATTACAAGCAATTGGTGCGTAACATTCCGTTTGCAGCGAGTAACAAACAAACGTAGGCTATCAGATACGTGTCAGTGCTAAAATTGGCAACACTCGGGACACTCCTGGTACACAAAAAGTCCATGTCAACGCAAAGCGTCTTTGTAGACACCGCATGCTTTTCAGTAACTAATAGCAGAAAAACACTTGCGTTGATAGTCACCAACCTCCTACTTATTCCAGTAAGTGGAGTAACCTAGCTTTCGAGAATACACCTCTTGGAGGATGTCTGTCGGCCGTCTAGGGAGTGCCGGCACAGGTTAACTAATCCTTGAAGTTAACGAAAAATTATTCCTTATTACTTACTTAATCTTCAGTCTACATGCTAATCATCCTTATTGAGTCTTTAGTACTTCACTATATACTTACAATATAACACTAATTATGTTACTCGGGTAACATAACACTCGGGTATACTCATCGTAGAGGTAATCTCGTGATACTTTTTGTGAAGCTTGTCACGGGTTAACCCATGCTCCCACAAATGCCTAGTTTCTCCAGTTGAACGCAGCGTATTCTAATGTTCAGTTTGAGATATTGTAGGCCCCAGTGCGAGACGTGTTTATTGTTTTGCAACGCTTTGAAGTGAAAGGTAAGGAATATTTGTTATATGTCTGTATCTGATAATAGGACGTGCATTTTGATTCTACCATAATTGTAATTCACTATATTAAGTATCAAATTTAGTCTTAAATTGTCGGTTAATACATACTGAATACGATGCTACATATTCTGATAGATTATGGACGGCGTATATGTTGTAGAACCTTATCTCCGAATCGTAGTTTCCTAAATGTTTTTGTTGTTATCCAAGTAAAGACACTTTCTAGTAATGTACAAATTTATTTAATTTTTGACATTTACTTCTGAAAAAGACTTCCATTAAATATAAAACTTCTAAATTATTTTCTACTAAAATTTTCGATAGTTTTTATTTCCTGGATTGGATTTCTCCGTATGATTTTAAAATTAATGGCGTTTTTAATTTTCATGTTTTTTGACCGAATAATTTTAGCTGTATTTTATTTATGATTTTAGATATCACGGTATGCCTGACGTATCACGAGATTGTCTCAATCCAGGTAAAGTCGTGATATCAAGAGTATAGCGGAGTGTTGTCATGAGATTACCTGGAATATCACGAGTTACCAAGCAAGGAGATTGTTTCGAAATTTAATAAAATAAATATAATCTGTTGTTTTATCCAAAAACATTTTAGTACGATAAAGTCCTTAGAAACCGTTCTTTTTAAAGATTAACACAGAAAAAAAAGAATAAAAAATGTTTAGTTGGCACAATTGGTATTTTATATACTTTATCACGAGTTTACCCAAGTTTACCATATATCACCATAATAACAACTGTACATAACGTATCAATCCCATACCAAAATCATACACAAGAAACTGCGTATTTCAATAACTGGTTGAAATAGTAGGTGTTTCAATCAGGTCAGAATACAAGTCTCTGTTTTTTGTCTTCTCCCATCCGAACTAATTTACCCATTACAAATTCTCCTTTTAAGATATCCATCCGCATTCTGGATACGCCACAAATCCAGCCTGCCTTCGATAATCTGGAGTTTATAACCCTTACAAGACGGGTAATCATTCTAGTTGTCCCTCTTTAAGTATTCCTGTCGGTACTCTTACAACTTCACCTCTCCTTTTTTAAAATACTTTATTCGGTCTCTCTTTGTTATCCTCTCTACTCTCCTAAAGCATCTCCTTTCAGCTAAACAACTTGTAACCTGGTTTTCAGTAGGTTACTTCACACTCAGCATTCGCAGCTGTGTGTAAGGATCAGGACATAAATATTATTCTTTGTAAAGTATAAATTCTTTTGTATACTTTTGTCAATCGTTCAATGACAAATTTCTATAAATATATTTTTTGTTACCATATTGTTCACATCACAACACGAATATAAATACATACCCAGTGTCATTCGCATTCTAGTTCCTGAGTAGACCTAGAGCATACAAATATGTGTGTGTGTATGTGTGTGTATGTATGTATACACATAAATACAAATGCAAATTTATGTATGTGTGTGTCATCGATGTACACTATATATATAGTATACATCGATTGTGTGTGTGTGTGTGTGTGTGTGAGTGTGTGTGTGTGTGTGTGTGTTATAGATATTAGTAAACAAAAATAATTTTATTCTGATCTAAAGTTTGCAAGCATTTAGAATTAACTAAATGCATCTGAACAAATACTTTTGTAATAAACTAATTCATTCTAATGTAAACAAATGAAAATTATTTGGATACCGTCTGACAAAGTCAACTAACGCGGCTAGTAATAAAAGATTTAAAAAATTATGAGTGAGTATTAAAACATTTTTATGTACTTTTTACGTCGGTCTGAGAATTCCAAATAAATTAGGAATGAGTATTCAAAGCATTAGAATGCTTACTTTCTAAGTGGCATTGATATTAGATTGTTGCCCAATAATTACTCTTGTTAATCACTATACTGGGGGTAATTAATTATTAATCAGGAAACGCTGAACATGAAAGAGATGCAAACGTTCGAATACATAGACAGTATGCCGTAGAGAGCTAATGCAACGAATGAGACTGTATAGTCTGTCTGAAAAGTGTCTACAGGTTTAGTATAAAATGGTTGATTGGGATGTTAGATGAGAAGACAAAACCAGCAGTGGCTTAATAAATTACTGGAAGAGAGAGAGTTAATCACTGCAGCAAGGTGAAACAAACTAAATTTCCTATTGAGTAAATCTTTTAACACTTATCGCGCACTACATCTAACAAGCCATACAGCTTTTTAAGATTCTTAGCCGCCATTATTAAGCGGATAAGTAATAACAGCTCAATGAAACACAACACTGTAAGCTAAATTGGAGTAACGATTTTTAATAAATCAAGAGCTTAAAGGAGTGGTGGAGGAGAGCAGTTTACAGGACAAAGTGGAACATTGTTCACATTAACGTTATCTTGTGTCCGTTCACTCTGTCCTGTTACGTACTGAGTATTATATCAATCAGTAACATGAAAACAGGAACACAACCTCGTTTTCCTGATAAAGAACAGTATTTGAGAAATAAAGAAATGCAGCTATTCATGATATATCATTAATAGCATAATAAATAAATCAATTTTATTTTATAACCCCACTTTATTTCTCTATCGAATAAGGCAAAGTATGACTTTTCTCAAAAAGTTTACTTACCTTATATCATGACTCGTAACTCATTCTTAGCAAAAGCACACGCGTTTATAAAGTCCTTATGACTATAGATAATATGTCGGCTACCGAGAGTAGAAGATAACCTGTTATACTGCATCCACACAATTCACATTAATTCTACAATTCGACGTAATAATTCGTTTTCTTAGTTCCTCCTTTACTAAAGTAACAAGTCTTTTTTACTTGTTCTGCCTTCAACACAACTTGTTTTATTCTTTTTCTTGTGAGCACAGAGACAATAAAAACCTTTAAATAATATATATTAGAATACATTTATAAATACACAGAATCGTTTTTAACTCTTCTCATTCTGTTAAAAGAAAGTTGGGTTCCGGATTCTGCCCGTCGAGCTTTACCAAAAATACTCTTCTCATACATTTCGTCTCCGATTCTGTTGTTCTTAATCTGAATAGTCTAAGTCTTTGTCCTGAATTTGTTATATTACTGCATTTTTCTAATTATTTGCTGTTTTTCTACTCAAAGTTTAAAACTATTTGAAATTAAAAACATTTTGACTTACAATTTTTTGTTATTGGTGCTATACAGTTAGGCATTGCATAGGACTAAGTATCAATTGTCTATTTTTCCATATATTATACTAATTACACATTATTTTACTTTCATACATCTTTTGTTTGTATTACATATGATTTGTTTGCTTGCTGAATTATTTTGGATCTGTTTTAATAATATTTGCATGTTTTCTTTAGTTTACATATCATGGTTGTCTATTATGCTCTAATTGCTTTCTTAGTATTACTAGATTGATGTGAATTTACCTTTTTTCTCTTATTAATATTGCTATAGTTTATAATTGGTCTATGATTCACTATTCTTTATAAAAATATAACATAACAATTAGGTGTATGGACTGCATAACTCTTCAGCCATATTCCTACTTATAAACTTAATCGAAGAATTCTGTAACAGTGATTATGCTACTCTTGTGTACCATTTATTACTTCTTATTTATTTTTTATGTGTGTTAAACATCATTACACCATTTACTTTATTTACCTACTTAACTATCCCCTTGAACACCAGGTATTTATTGATATTGCATTTCTATCATTTATTCTATTTCTCTATTCTAATATAAACCTTATTCTCTACCCATGGTAACACTAACATTTAACTCTTCCTGGGATTTCTTCCCTGAATATCCTTATATTCCTTGGCTACAATCAATCTTAATTCTAATATTAATGATATCCTTAATTACTAACACTGCACCTTTAATCTTTAGTGTTTCTCACTGATTTTTTGGTGTTTATTCCTATCAAAAGGGTTTCTATTTATACTGTAGGGTTTACACTATCACTTTTGCACTTTTTTATAGTTTTATGTAAGTGTTATTGGTGGGTATTCCCTAAAATGAATTCTTTCTCACTAATACCATGTTCATCATCTAATTATCTCTCATTTTATATTGGTTATTGTATTCTGTTAACAAGTATATATCATGATAGAGTTATTTGTAACATTTGCTCTCTATTTAATTGGTGAGTGTACTTTTAGTTAATTATTGCTTTATCGGATTTTACTATTCTTTATTTACATTGATTATTTATATGATACTAATAATTATCATTGGCATTTATTATTTATATGATACTCATAATTATCATTTACACTTATCATTTATTTGTTAATCTCCTTCATCACCTTATTCGAGTGTGATCTTTCTCCTTTTCTGTTCTATATTACTCGTATGTGTCTTTCTATATCTTATCAATTTATTTCACCTTGTTTCATTTATATTTTGGCAGTCACCCTCTCCTTTGGTTTCATTTTATCTCACTTTATATATTGTTTATATATCATCTCACTGGTATTGGTGCTGGTTCTACCTGCTCACTTACCATATCTATTGGGTTTATCACGTTATTATAGTTTTCTTTGTGTTTCTCTACTAATTTTTCATTGTAACTACTGTTGCACTATTTTCAATATTTAATTCTTCATCGACTGCTTTTGTTTTAATTTGGGATTGACATACTATGTTTATTATACACTTATTTTTTTTTTTAGTTTCCTTATCATCCATGGTTACTAGTACTCATGACTGGTGTTTTACTATTATACAGATTATAGGTCTATGGTGATGAAACGTACCATCACAATATACGGTAGTAAATAGTTACTATTTTCTTACCTTAATGGAAATAATCAGCCGAAATATAAATAACGTATCAAATAACTTCTGCAATCTGTCAACACACAACCATTCCTGACATTTGCGTGACACACAGACTAAACATGACACCACTAAACTTATTGGAAAAACACTACTGTACTTCCACTTGCACAGCGCCTGAACGGAGGAGGTAGGAAGGGAGTTGGGGTAAGGGTGCAGTGGCGCTGCCATGTCCAGCGTCCAGGTCATTGACAAAACCAAGTCGCACAGCACGGACGGCCATGTACGGCGCACACCCTCACCGCGCAGCGCTCTCTGCCAGATTTGCACTCGCACACGTCATTTTACGTTGCATACGCTTCCTCTACTGCTTCTAATACAGTTAAGCAATTCGTTTTTTAAATATATTTAAAAATAGGTTTTTTTAATATCTCGGGAAATTTGATCCGATTACCAAAAACATACTCTTGTGTAAAAGCGTGACAGCATTTTCAAAGCTGGTTGAGGGCACAGGTCTGGTTTTATTTGAAAAGGCGCACCAGCCCGCGGGCCGGTGGGCCAGTCCAGGCCTGGCTTTGGTCTACAAACAAAACAATTCCAGTCTTCATTTTTCAACTTGTCTACTTCACTCCGTTTTAAATTTTGTTTGGCGCATTTCTTGAAAACTACGCAGGTGCATTTCGAGCAATAGTATAGTCCGCCTCCTTGGCCACACCACCTGTGGTATTTGTCAGTTCCGTTTTCATCAGTAGAAAAATCTCCATCGGCATAAAATTGCAAACATTCCTCGTATACTAACACATCTAACACAATATGCTTGAACAACCTGGCTTTTACAAAAATTGCTGTTACTATGTTCCGAGAACAAACTGTACATTTCAAATTTTCATTTTTTTACTACAGAAACGTCTGGATACAATTTCTTCCGGAATTCTGTTTCTTCTTCAGTCAACTGAATTGATAAATTGATATCACCTTGTCGTAGAATTTTTTTCTCAACTTCTGTATCAGAACTATCTGATGAACTGGATTTACCCATCCTTTTCTGATATTGTGGTGAAATATTTTCCGATCTTCAAAACAATGTCAATTCCTATGTACAAATTGAGATTAGTACATGTTACTTTTGAGGGACTGTATTGATGCAAATTTGTCAACCAAAATCGCGAAATGATTTCCTGTTTTAACGTTTCATTCATTTGTCTATTATTTTCGTTAATATTGTCTATTTTATTTTCTAACCTTTCAGTTGTTTGTTTATTATCTTCCTTGATACCATCTATCTTCTCATTGGTTTGCTTATTATTTTCTTCTATTCTTCCGAATTGCTCCATCATAATCCTCATCATGTTATCCAATTTCATTTCTTCTGTTGGTGTAGTTCTGTCCGGCAGATTTTCGACCGTATCTCCTGCTATCGCCTCCGCTTCGGGTGCTGGTTGCGTTGGTTTCTCTGGTTGGTCCCCTTGGGCATTCCTTACAATCACTTCCACTTCCTCAACCGGTGTTGCCTCCTTGTCTTCCATGTCGATGTACTCTGTCCTCGTTTTTGATCTGCCTCTTGTGTGCATTTTGTTTGCCGTTTCCATAACCGCCGCTATAATACTATCCTTCCTAGAACTCAAGCCTCACTAGTTGGTGCGCCAATGTATGACAACTCCATCGGGTGTCTTCCAATAAAACCCCAAGTTGTTGGCGTCAGTTTATAACAACAAGCTTCCTTCGTGTGTGTGTTTTAATCTAGTCACACGTTGGTCACCAATTTATGACAACCCTCTCTTAATATTCTCGTGTGTCTTTGTGTTTTAATCTAGTCACACATTGGTTGCGTCAATTTATAACAAGCTGCTTGAGTCGTACTCTATTTTATTCGACTCCGATCGCATTATTTTTTACGATGCCTGAAACCTCGTAGCTTTCCCGATACTCGTCGTTCTTTTGAACTCGCCAATACCTGTTTACCTGATTCCACGTAGTTGTTATTTTCCCGATTATAGGCGCCAAATTGTTTGATTCAAAACAATTAAAAAATTTTACTTCTTTCTCTTGATGCAACCGTATCTCTCGTCGCTTGGTGTCTGCTAAATTTGAAATCCGCTCTCTCGCGACAGTCGTACCAACCTGTAATTCTGGTAGAAAATTTTCACGGTGCTATATTAATGAAATAAACACATAAATATTATTAATTGAAATAATGAACAGGTATTACTTTTGAGTATTGGTTTATTAATTATCGGTTCTGCTTTTGATAGTTACTAAGACATGAGATTATAAAAATATATAACTTTTTTGCTCCAGCTTCAAAGAAATTACAACTCAGCGGTTGGCAATTGATCGTTGGGTCATTGACTGACCACGCTCTAATGTCGAGTTTATATTATACAAACGTGTAATCAGTCAAAGAGTTCTTTTGATTACGGCAAAATGATTTTTGAAAATACAATCCTTCACATCAAGTTAATTAAATATTATGATCCTTCTTTACAACAGTTTTCTTAGTATTTAAAACCATAGTGAGTTCAATTTACAAATATTGGTTAAGTTAGATATCGTGTACAAATATTTTTTTATTTCCTAAGGTGTTAATAATTAGTTGAAGTAATCTTTTAATAATGATTATTACATGTTTTAATAGTCATTCAGTGTTTTTAGTGTTTGAACCAAGTTTTGGATATGTGCATTAATTTTGAAGTGTTGTGATCAGTCTCGTGGGTGTAGTAAATTAATTAAATATTATACATTACAACTTCATCGATGTTTGATAGATTATTTTCATAAATTCTGGTGTTCAGGTCTTCCTTCTCTTATTTCATTAGTTTATATTGGTTTTATTTTCTGTAATTCTCAATTAAATTGGATGGATCTTGCTAATAGGTTCTGTTAATGTGGTTTTTCATTTCCATTTAGTATTATTTGTTTTAATTCATCTGGTTAGTTTATTTTCTAATTTTTATGGAGCGACTATTTTGTCATCTGCTCTCTTCTGATGCTAAAAATGGACTGTTCATGAGTTTGTAACGGTTTTTTAGTTCTAACTGCCAAAACCTACCTTCTCATTGGTTGAAAGAATTTTGTACTCATTGGCTTGGGTTTTTGCCCAAAATGAATAAATATTTTCTAATTAGGATAATTTCCTTGTATTATTATCAATATGGTTTTTATTATTATCATTGAATAGCTTTTCTGATGTAGATTAATTTGACATCAAACATGACTAGGTTCTATTATCTCTGGGCTGTTTTAACATTTGGCTATTTTTGTTCTTTGTACTTATTTTGTTTATTATGTTGTTTTTTTGCAATTATTTTGGGTTTGTAATGTTCCTTGGTTTGGTATTTTATGTTTACTTATCTTTTTCCCTCACTGTGTACTGTTATTTGTTTATATTTTATAATTTTTTTTCACATTGCTTTACGCCTACCTTTGCCTATCCTTTTGACATTGTTTAAACTTTAATTTTGCTCTTATTACTAGTTTCTTATTGCTTTGTTTTAGCTAGTTTACAACGATTACGGATTTATATCCCTTAGTATATGAATATTACCTTTTCTCCGACATATTAATGCCTTTTATATCTAAATTTATAACTTTAACATGAACTGTTTCTTAGGCTTTCATCACCACTCAACATAATACAACTTACTCTTAAGACTATTTCAACAATTATATCATTTGCACATTTCTTTAATATTACTATTATCTTCTCTGCTTTTCTTTATGACGTAATAACAATACTTTCAAACATTTATTGTATAATTTTAGTATTGTAACATTCATTTCTTTTTTAGGCCAACTTTTCTTTTATACCATATTATTGGTTTAAAGTTTGATCTGACCCTTTAACTGTTAACAATAATACCTTGAATAATATTAATGGATTCTTATCCTGAATAATAATATAATATAATGCTATCTTATCTACTACTGTTTTTGGTCCTTTTCCAAAACTAAACTCTAGTATTTTTCACTTATTTTGGTGTCTTTACTATATCTTACAAAAATAAATACTTTTATTAGTCTATATGAACTGAATAAAGTATTTCTTTTTAAGTGTTAATTTCATAAATTGTTTGGAAGATATATGTTCCAACTGGACTGTTAGATGAACTTGTTTCTTTAGAAACAGAATAAAGGGCAGGCACTCCAGTGTCTTTAAAAATAATTTTATAGTACCAGTTTTTTATATACCTAACTCTCAACAATCCTTAAATTTGTGGAGATGATACAGTTATCCATAATTTGAACAGTTATTAATATATTTTATAATGTTTAAATCCAAAGATGAACAAATAAGAAATTGAGTTTGTCAACAATTTGTAAAAAATAATTTTTTCCATTCAACAAATATGTTGTACTCTGCTGCAGAGCTTTAAAATGTTTATGTGTGTTTATTGAGCACTTGCGTAGTAGATAGAGATCTTGAGTGAAAAAAGGCTTTGTGTATTTATTTCATTTGTAAGTTTCTGTGGATTTAAATGGGTGCCATTATGGGTGCATTTAAAATCAGCATTTATCTGTTTGAATGTTTAGTGTCATGTGTGCAGAATCCATAAGTGTTCTAAAAAGGATATATTTATTTTTTTATAATATTTATAATTATATATATGTGAAGTGTAAGTAAAATGTATGATTTTTTTACATATTAGTTGCTTAGTGTGTTAATGTTAATGTTGAAGGAAAATATACTCAGACTGCCACAAAACAATAAAGAAGTGATATTTTATAAATATTTTTGTATGTAATTTATAGCTGTGAGTGAAAAATGAAGCAACAATCTACAAATACATGTGTTCATTAATTACTTGTAAGGGAAAATTATTTAAATGGAGTCAAAACGATCTATTTTGACAATATTATAAACTTAATTGAAACAATGTACAAAATAAAGTAAAATTAATTTGAATGTGTACTTTTTTTTTTTTTGTATGTACTGTTCCCTGATAATCAGATTTCCTAGAAACTATTTTATCCTCATTTCAGTAAAAACATTACTTGGTACTTTCCCATCTAATATGTCCATAATATTAACCTATAATTCATTTTTCTACATAGTTACACAAAACAAATGAATGTGCAGGGGAAGAAAAGTTTTCCAGGGTTATTTGTATAAATTAACTTCTTAAGGTTAAAAAAAAAAAAAGCTTCACATTGTTGTCAATTTTTTAAATGCAGTTCAGAGAAAATACAAAAAATTCAAAATTGTGATTCTACAAAACATGCTGTACTACAAAATTTGTGTTATTTTATGGTGGCCGGCACCCTTGGAGACAGCATCATGCACAGTACTGTTTTTTTTTTTTGCACAGTACTGTGTACCAGACATCACATTGAGTCTCCCTATTACAGTAGCTTTTCGTCCACCACTGAACTGGCCACTTTAAAGTAACATTACTGTATGCTTGTATAATTTCATAAGTTCCTGCTTAAAAATAGAAAAGTAATTCAATCTGAAAAACAAAAGCCACAAATTTACCACAATCTGTTTACCAAATGTTGTAATTGTGTTTTTAATTATACCTTTCACTTTCCTTGGTCTTGGATAAGATTTGGTATTTGTGAAACATTTCTACGTTCTCACAAAACCACAGAAGTACAAAATTAATCAATCCGCTGACAGAACATCAGTATCATTTTTATACTATACAAAATAGAGCTGTGTGTGTTTATGCAAGAAAACATATGTCTTCTGCTTTCAAGCAATTGTTATATCTAGTATTTAGTTATGTATAGGTACCTTTTTTCCATTTTTGATTTGAATTTGAAGATATGAAATATTTAAAACACCTTTCACCAGGAACATTTAGAGCGCCTTCTTCATTGTAGGGGCATTACCATTTTCACATGCAGGTACATATATGCAGAAGTATGTAATAGTTAATCTTCAACTCAACAGCACTCATCAACCCAAACGATTCATCCAGAATTTGGCCTGGGGGTCCAGTCGAGTCAGCTTCATACAAAGGAAAAAAACAAGTTAAGACTAATCAACATTACTATCTTTAAAGTGGTTGAAAAGTGTGTGATAACATCCTGAAATCAATCCAATTAAAGTAAACGGTAATACAGTAACACAATTAGTACAGTCACTGAAGCCTAAAAAATATAGAAATTGCAAATTAAGTGGTGAAACCCCTCTTTCCACTTTGTGCCTTTTATTAAAAAAACTAAATCCTTTCTTTTTTTTTTCAAAGAGGGGCCACTAGTTATTTAGAACTAGGCGGAAGGCCTAGAGAAGCAAAAAATGCGCTGGGTCCAGTGAGACGGGACTTGCAAATGAAACTCTGTTGTAAGACAACAATAACAAGTTTTATTAGAATTATTTTTCTTGTACAATTAATTCCCCTGAGGTGTAAATATAACAATAAGCTTGATATAAATTATTCTCAACATATTAATAATTCAGGTTCAGTAAGGCCATTGCAATTCCTCCCATATACATATATATATATATATATATATATATCTCTGGTTACTTAAATTATATAAATAAACACCATATATCGGGCAACATCCTATAAATTATATACATCCCCCCCCCTTAAATAACACTTAACACTAACATCACATATCGAAACATAGAGACACATATACCCATAATATCATCACAATAAACTCATGTTCGACCTGGCAGACAGGCTGTATATTCTATAAGCCCCAAAAACTGCAATCATAAAATTTAAACTTCCAGCCACAGTTGGAATTAAATCATTTAAAACCACAACTCCTTTACTCCATTAAAATGAAACCCAAAAAAAAATATTTTAAAACCGAAAGGATAATAATGACTAATAACTGCAAGATGATAGTGGCCTGGCAGCCCATATGAATTTATAACATCTAAGAAATTGTACATTATAAGTATATGAAAATCTTTAAGTTTCTTTGAACTGTATATAAGTGGTAAAAACCCTTATCACCTAAGTTTAAACAATTGGCATAATTTTCCAAAATGTTAATTCTTGTGTTACAAATATAGATGTATCCATGTATCAGGAATTCGTTCTTTAATGATAATGATTTAATTCAACAGACAGGTCCAGCAAGCAAGTCAGAACCTAAGTTACAATAATCAGTAGCATCAGTATGATTTTAAAATCTCAAAATTATTAGTATATGCCCACAGAAAATAAATAAATTTTTAATGTCAGACATCTGTGTATAAATAATTTTAAAATAACAGCAGGTTGTATTCTGGCAGCTTTGGAAGTGTGCCAGCATGTGCCAGACCAGGTCAGACAGGTATCCGGCCTGCATAAAACTGTATCAACGTGTGCCTAACTTGTGCCAAAAAAAACCTGTAAATTTTACCCCTGAAAACAGCCTGAAAAACTAAACCCCCCAGCCCTTAAATGTTAAAAGAAAAAAAAAATAATAATATATGAAGCCCGTCCTGAACCAATCGGTTCAGAACCAATAAACACATGACTTAAATTTAGATTGTAAGTATACTAACTCTAAGGCCTTTGCAAAAAAAAATTATGAAGAAAGCCAAAAGGAGCACTGGCACGCTCCCCCAGTGCAGCACACAATTACAAGAATAGTACGTTAGAGTTATGGAATAATTTTATAATAGTTCAACTAATGTTCATAATGAATGTCCTGTTGACACACACTTGATCGGACTGTCTAGCGGCGTAAGCACATGGTTTAAAAAAGAAAACAATTTATAACACGGATGAGCTGCGGGCCAGGCCAACGAAAAATAATAAAAGTTTATATCACCTCAATTGCATGAGTAGAGTGGCATCTTACAGTTGGTCAGCAAGCTCCCTCCTCAGAACAGGTGAGTGTTGGGTGGTTCATGACTGGTGAAGGCGTCAGTACACTAGCTGAGGCCACATCTCCGTCTGGGTGCGAGAACCCTGAGGATTCACAAAGGATTAGAAATACTGTTCACTAAAATTTGCACCCTAGTCAAAGGTACTAACATCAGAACGGGACTCCCGACCAACTCAAAATAAATGCATAAGTTTTTTTTTTTTTTTTGAAAATTGCCTGAGGAGTAATTACGTTTTTTAAGGTAATCATGAACTCATAAAAAAAATAATATTAAAATGTATATAGTAAAGAGACACTTGCACCAGATTTAACAAGTGCCGACAAAATCAAACAGGTTGGCCTCACCACGTGGCAACACAAATATCGTAATTTGTCAGAAAATGACCACACTAAAGGCACTTACAGTTACACACAATTAAAAGATTTATAGTGTTTCATCTAAGGGTGGTCTCACAATTTATTTTCAACTGCCATAATTTAAAAAAAAAACACTCTTCCGGTCCAGTGCGTGTACATACATAACCCACACAATTCAACTCTGTCTATACGTACTGGTTTTAGTTATAATTTTATACAGCAATTTAACAAATGATAACAGTGATTATTGTACAATAATTAAAAGAATTACTGGCTGTATGTACTGAAACATCAATTAATTCTCTTACAATACACACACACTTCCGATCGCAACCCGTACATTCTACTCTCGCATTCGGCTGAATATATTTAAGTTTAATTATTCCCTTATTATTCAATCATTTTATAGCATACTGTAAATCACTCACCGGGAAGTCTCGAAAAATTAGCCTGCCATCAGGATGAGAAGAAAATTACCCAATTAGACTGTCCAAGGTCGGGAGCTTGTTGATTCCGTCAAAGTCTGCGTCGAACTGGACGTTACATCAGCAACGTAACGGACACCAGACCGCGCCGCGAGATGGCGCGGGCTGCCTAACAGTGCCGTCCAGATATCGGCGCTCTAACCGACATTAATACCCGATATTATTATTAACCAAAATTTATTATACCTTCAATTGCCGGGTTATGCAAACATCGGCACACCCCCACCCCAAAAGGACAACCTGGTTGCCCCACACTTGAACTCGGGAGGGTACCCTGCAGTGTACCCCCCCCAAAGGTGATCCTAGTGGCCCTTGCTCTCAGGAGAACAGAGGCTCAGAAGGAAAACGAAAGAGCTGAAAGAAGAGTGTAATGTGTAAGTGTGCGGGCGCTGCGCGCTGACCTGATCAGGGCCAGCCCACAGCAAGAAGGGACAGAGAAGAAAAGACGAAAGAAAAGAACGGGAACTCCCTGAGTTCTAACCTCCTGAGGCTTGTCCACTCAAGCTCGAAACACGAATGCCACCTCAACAGGGCCACATGCCCTATATTCATACGAGAGGGACTCCCCAATAACGAACCCATTATTTTAACAATACCGTCCACTCACATGGCGAGGGGAAGGGGGGAAATGATGGTCTCCATGATGCAATGCTCCAAACTCTCGACCGGACGCAAAGCAATGCTACTTGTCAATATGATAATTACCTAATATACAGCTAAGTTTTACATGTGTGCTCCAAGGGCATGCCGGGAGCAGCAAGGCGGGAGAGGTACACAACCGACCCCTCCCGCCTTACTGCACCCACTCCTCTCTCTAACTCCTTTTTTTTTATTTTATTGCTTTTCTAATTTTTTTTTTTAATTTTTTTTATGTTTTTCAAAGGGGAAGGTTAGGAAGATCGGGAAGGTGGGAGTTCAAGGATCATTGAAAGGTCATGAGCTGGGAGTAAAGGTAAGGACATGGCTCCCTCCGGACATAAGGACAATTGGAGAAAACCAAGGCTCGCGCAGGCAGGGGCGCATCCCTGAAGTAGACGAACACCACTGGGACTGTGGGGAACTTTACTCATTCCACATTACTGTTTGTTGCTGAGCTAATAAACTCTCTTCAATGGGAATATTCTCAGTAAATTCATTCCTATAATTTTCATCATGTTTATCGCTATCAACTCTATCGTCATGTAAATTATCGAAGAATTGTTCATCTATTGTAATATCATATGTTCTATACAGTGGAGTATTTACTAAGTAACGCAGCCATTCTTTAATAGTTCGTTTATTAATCAACCCATGTAAAAAACTTGATTTGTGTATCTTTTTTCGTTTGATGTGTATATAGATGCAATGATCATCACTGATATTCCTCGGTAAGGAATTCACCATAGTGTTGATTTCTATGGGAACATTAATAATTTGTCCATAAATTCCGTATTGACCATGGATATTCCGGAGTCTCCTTATTTGCATAAACGGAATCCTGGGAGAAATCAGTCTTTCTGATACTAAATCTAATGGACAATTTAGTAAATTACTTGGAATTATAGGATATTCAAAACCGTTGTATACAGCCATTGAGGGAATAGATTTTTTCTGGATACTAGTTCGGCAAGTTGAACAAACTGCGATGGAATGTTCATCGACGTTTGGGAGAAATGTCATCACGAACTTCATACTTTCATTATTCAAATTTTTTAAATCATTCTTGAACCATAATCTGTCACAAATTTTGCAAGCATGTCCAAAACTATTTTGTGTAAACTGTCTATGAAATTCCGTGTGGGCACTACTGTGTCTTGCATAAGAACTGTATGTCGATGATCTGTTGAATTGAGAAGTGGGAGCAACCGATGCATGTGCTTGAACTTGTAGTGGCGGTGAATTGTCATCAATGTTTATTTCGCAATTTTCTTCGTCTGGTAGTAATACACAACTTCGTTCATTTGCTTGTATTACATTATTGGTTCTTCGTGAAGGTCCTGCACAATTATTCTCCGAGTCACTTAAATTTACTGAATAATCATTCATAACAATTGGAATATTCATATTTGCGGATGTTCCTGGAATCTGTGAATTATGAATAGTGATTCTCCGATCCTTAATTGTGAGCTCCGGATCGCCGTGTGATGGTTCGGGAATTTGTGTATCATCAATCGCATGTTCAATTTTTTTTATGCTAGAAAGTCGTTTCTTATCACGATATCTTTTAGAGCGTTCCCTTGATAATTCTCTTCGTCGTTCTAACGTATTTTGCTGTATGTGTTCATTATCGTATTTGGGTTCATTTTGGGAGAGTAATTCCTGCTGCTGAGCTTCTTCACGCTTTTTTTTACGATGTTTTTTTAAGCATGCATTAGCTAATTTCCTCTTTCGTTTTAATTCGTCATCGAGTTTGTTGTTTTGATCCATCATCGATTTTGCAATCTGAAAAAGACAGTATTCAAACATTCATACCTCATATTATTATTACTCATAAAAATAACTTGTGTCTCAAACATATTTATTTTTGAATATGGGAAAGTAAAAGTTAACAGAGAATAAAAGTTAGGTTAATTTTTAATTATATTATATATACATATATTTATATGTATGCATGTATGTATATATATATGTATATATAAACGTGAAGTGACTTACCTATACGAACGAATCACTCTTTATAATAATAATATTTATTTAATATGGGAAAGTAAAAGCTAACAAATAATAAAAGTGAGGTTAATTCTTAATTATATTATATATACATATATTTATATGTATGCATGTATGTATATATATGTATATATAAACATGAAGTGACTTACCTATACGATCGAATCACTCTTTATAATAACAATAACAATAATTATGTTTTTTATAATGTTTAATGTTTATAATGTTTTTTCAATATATAATATTAGCACGATAAACCACTAACTACACACACTAACCTCACAATGTAAACCAAATAATTGTTAAAATAATTATTATTACGTACCAATAATAACTATTAAATTAATAATGACAATTATTACGTATTAATTGAATATACTAAACACAGCGACACAACAGCGAAGAGCAGCTGACTGTATCTTTCTCGCTCGGGTACACTCGGCGGTCCCGAGTTCACCCGATCGAGCCTTTCACCGTTCAGCAGCGAAGAGCAGCTGTCTGTATCTTTCTCGCTCGGGTACACTCGGCGGTCCCGAGTTCACCCGATCGAGCCTTTCACCTCAGAGCGTGACGGATCAGCCTAACTTACTACCTACGAAAAAATGTGTGTGCGGTGCGCCAAAAGAAGTTTTCACTTCAAAAATGCAGATGCAAGTCAATCCTTCCTTCAAATGTCACATTTACTAAATTTAACTACATCTCTTCAGCTCTTCTATTGTTGTTTTCACTGCACATGCATACTTTGTAGCATATCAACTGTGCCTTTTCCTAAGCTTGTACCTCCACCACCACCATCGCCTCTCCTATTTGCTGTATTGACCCCTAATATGACTTTCGCCTAAGCCTGTACCTCCACCACCACTATCGCCTCTCCTATTTGCTGTACTGTCCACTACTATGCCTTTTACCTATGCCTGTACCTCCGCCACCACCATCACCTCTCCTACTATGACTTTCGCCAAAGCCTGTATCTCCATCACCACCATCGTCTCTCCTATTTGCTGTACTGTCCCAACCTATGGTTTTTGCCTAAACCTGTACCTCCGCCATCACCATCACCTCTCCTGTTTCCTGTACTCTCTCCTACTATGTTTTTGCCTAAGCCTGTACCTCCGTCACCACCATCACCTCTCCTGTTTGCTGTACTCTCTCATACTATGCCTTTTACCTAAGCCTGTACCTCCACCACCACCATCGCCTCTCCTATTTGCTGTACTGTCCTCTACTATGACTTTCGCCTAAGCCTGTATCTCCATCACCACCATCGTCTCTCCTATTTACTGTACTCTCCCAACCTATGTCTTTTGCCTAAGCCTGTACCTCCGCCACCACCATCACCTCTCCTGTTCGCTGTACTCTCTCCTACTACGCATTTTGCCTAAGCCTGTACCTCCACTACCGCCATCGCCTCTCCTCGCCTCTCTTATTTCACTGCAACTGATGTCGCCTACGACTTCTACCTAGCCTCTATCCTACCGTCTCCAACCACTCACCTATACATTTCAATTTCCCTTTTGCAGGAAACATCAGCTGCTGCGCCTTGGTCTAAGCGTTTCATACCTACAACAATATATAGCTTACGCAGTGTATCAAATCTTTTGAAGCATTCGCCGTTATTCAATATCCGCACACAATCGTTTCTAATAGTCTCAACTTTCAAAAAAGCGCTGGCAACTCTTTCGGTGGAATCGCTCTTATCTCTTGACGTTTCAGTCAAAGCTGGAACTGTGTCAGATATTACGGTGTCATGAAAAATCCAGATGCAAGTCAATAGTTTCTACAAATCTTACGTCTACTTAATTTAACTAGGCACATTAAGCGACAGTCGAACTTCCATGCGTGTCAAAAAATCGGTGTCCTTAAAAAACCCTTAAAAAAGGTAGTCGTTTCTGTAATGATACGTCTATTCCGTTCAACGATGAAGATTCGTTCTTCAAAGGTCAAACGTGCATGTGTGTCAGCTAGCCGCTTTCGTTAAAAATGCGAATATTTTTCATTCATTCTTCACAGTGTTAGGTATAGTTCGGTCAATTTCGAAGACTTCGCTTCATTAATTTCCACCGTATGTGTTTTCGCGAATACTTATTGTTCTGATAAATCTTAATCTTTACATACCTTTCCATATTCTTCCTATTTCGTATATCTTTTACAGACATCCTGTGTGACGATTTCATTAATTAAAAAATATGTTAATTAATTAAGTTGATAATGTATAAGCTGAGAAATTTTAAATTCTTAATAAAATCTCACATTTTTAAATTAAATCTTATTGCAATCATTAAATAATAATAATATTTAATATAAAGTCTAATAATAAAATAAAAGGGAATGGAATTGTACAGAAAGGGTAAAGCTTATTATTTAATCCTGCATAAACAGGAACTGACCAGAATTAACTTGTTTTCTGACCCCTAAATAAACTAAGTATTATTGTAAATTTGTTATTATTTAAATAATTAAATAATACCCCTGTTACGTACTTTGATAACTTCTGTAACTAAGAATATCTCTAGTTAATAATTTAATCAAACTTTAGTCCTTTAATTAAATTAGAAACACGGAACTACTTTTATGTTGCCTAGTAATTGGCTTGAGATTACTACTCTTCCCCTTAACTATTTCTGCCACTTGCAATGGAGCGCTCACGCCGTAAGCAGCGTAAAGCGTTGTTTCGCTACGTATATATATATATAAAATGTGAAAGGCTTGTTTCAATGACTATTTAAATAAGTAAATTTGTGTGGTGATGACATCTCTCTCTATTATAAAATAACAAACTATGTAATTTATACAGTATTACAAACAAGAAGGTGATAGTCAACTACTCTATAATCATGTGAAGTGTATAACAGTGAAACGAACTTTCTATTAATGTATTCTAACTACAAGAATTACTAAGAGTTACTACAGTCGCCTGAGATGAGTGTACCACACCCGGAATGATTTGACTTACTCCAAGAACTTCACCGTCACAGTATGATAAGGTAACGACAGACCTTCAAGAAACACCCGGCGGACCGAAGAACCAATTCTGCAGCAACTTCAGGAAACACACAGGTGACATGGAGGCTTGTCTTCCATGGTTAAGAGTTACAAAAATTATAACCCACAAAAGACAATTTAACTTATCATATTAAAGACTTTAAAACTTCTGTTTTAAATGTAATAACATTAAAGACTTTAAAAGACAGACATTATATGTAACATGTAGTCTAAAATCTAATAACACTGGTTATACCAAAAGAGTAAAAGTTTAAACTAAAAGTTTTGTTGTTTTAAAAGATTAATAAAAACCATTCTTCAAATGGTTAAATTTTCAGTATTGTATATGGCAAGGTGACCATTAGTCGTTTAATATATTCAATCCCGGATCCGTGGAATAAATAAAATAGATGTACATCATATTTTGAGGGCCCTTTGTAAAGGAGTAATATCTATATATAATCATATAGTAAACTATATTGTTTGAGAACTTTCAATAGAGAACTTAATCACCAAATGTAATAAAGAGATGTCATCTGAGTACCGAGTAAACTGAGTGCATAAATCAACAGTCTCCCCTTCCTAATATCCTGCTATAAGAATTGTTTTATTTGTTGTGATTATTTTCAGCTTGTCACAACTAAGGCAGCCTGTATAATTGGCAGATCCAATTATTGCGGGTTCCCTAAGTTATAACACAAGAGAAGAGGTTATACCTGTAGATGGAAAAAATTCTTTACTATTTATAAATGTTTGATGACAAAGACAGTTTATCGATATTGCATTTTGTATCCCAAACGATATGTCTTCAATAAATGGGATAAAAGTTTGAACAATCCTGCACCCATCAGGAAAATAGCTATATTTACGCGTAGCGATATCACATAGTCAAGTCGGCTGTAGCGTACAGCAGTTAAATAAAATCTTTTGTACTTGCAACTTTTGATTGTTAGTTTTTATCTCTCTTTCTCTTGGGGGGGGGGGGCATTTACACCGCTACAAACCCTTTCGCTGAGCCACTGTTTTACGTATTTTGATATGGACGTAACTTTTTCAGAGAAATTTTATCTGTTTCAAGTTTGTTCTGTTAATTCTTCATGTCACTACTTGATTATTTATGCAAACAAAGCAGAATCCTATAGTCTGCAATATACTACACTACGTACAAAACATACTGTACTAACCTTTAAGCAACAGACTGTGAAAACTGGTTACATCAGTGCGTTGTAGAACGTTGAATCTCAAATACCTACGTCCGTTGCCTGAAAATAAGTTGTAACACCAAACACACGCACATAGGCGCGGGAACGCAGTTCACGCATCAAACATAGACAATGAACGTATAAATTATATTCGTATTCATATAATTGTAAATATGTGCACTTATGTCTATATATTTGGACATGTGTGTGGTTTCTTTAGCTTTGTATCGTGCACTTCTTGTCATCATAAAATGTTATCACATCATTAACACTACTTTGTTCACTAATGAGCTAGTGCCTTGCTCATTTATTCTCCAACCATATGTGTGTGTGTGTGTGTGTGTGTGTGTGTGTGTGTGTGTGTGTGTGTGTGTGTGTGTGTGTGTGTGTGTGTGTGTGTGTGTGTGTTCTAACAAAATAATAAAGAGTAATGATATTCCAAATATATTATACATGAAGAAGTTGTCGCAGTATCGAGAAACAATCTATGTTCCCAGGTAATGACAAAACAATACTATAAATACTCTTTGCTGAAAAGTAAAATATGTTGATTCGTTTCAATAAATCCAATAGAATCATAAACATACAATCAATACGGAAAACCTCATATCTCTCCTAATTTATAAAAGGATAGAAATGATTTGAACTGAAGTCGACATGTAATCCTAATAGACATTTAAGAGTAAATCACTAATAGATTTAAACAAAATATGACAGTGGGGAGAATTAACGATCAGCAAAATATCATGTGCAACGAAAAAATTAACTTTAAGGAAATTGCTAATATAGCTAACAACTAATCCAGAAAACCACATTCTATAATAGTTTTATTACTATTTATCTGTAGATTCACTCAACTAAAAAACTGTAATGAGACCACTAAAGAAAAAAATACTTTTAATGTGTGTTTATAAACGCTTTTTAATATGTACAATTAAGAGTGGGGTGCTGATTATGCCAACCCAATCAATCCATACCTGACACAGTACTAACCAAAAGCTCCCATTAAAGTATGTATTTCTGTCCAAAAATTCTTCTTTCTAAATGGAATTAAATAATATAAATAATATTCACGGCTTGCGATAATAATAAACTAATCGTTAAAATCATTAAATCTCGTTTAAGATCAAATGATCACCATATACGCCCCAACACAGGCTACACAGCTGTAACATGTGCAATACGCACTTATTGTGTCCGCATAGGTGTCTAAACATACTATGTAGCAGAACAATCTCGAAACTCTTTCTATTTCTGTTTCCGTCGTAGGTCTGTTCTACGGCCAACACCATAAGTTCCATAAATACAGTCTTCTTACAATAATCGTGTCCTTATTTCTTTTTCTAGTTTCTTTATACCTAAATTGTACCTTAAATTTTTTAGTTCGCGACACATAACTTACTCTATTGTATCATTCAAAGTGAAAAAAAAGTATTAGTCGGTCCCATAAATATATTTCATTACGTTTTATTGCTTTATTTGGCTTCCTGTTCCGCCGTGACGTTTACCCTTTCATTAAGCTTACCTTCGCAAATTTACAACTATTTTTTCTAGTGCATGCAGCATATACTTTCCCAACTTCCCTTCGATCTCTCTTCGACACCTCAGTCAACTCAAGAACTTTTCAGTCAAGTATACGTCGTCCATATAGACTACGGCCCCGTAATTTTTCTTCCTGTTCTGTTCATCTTTCTGTTCCCATCCGCCTCCGTCATCAATTTTTTTTAATCTTCTCCGCGTCTGACGACTTGTTTGATTTTAAAATTTGTCGAACTGTTTCTCACCACAGCTACGCAAAAAAGTCATCGTGACCGTACCTAGAGCACGATTGCGTTGAAGTATCCAAATCAACTGCATGAAATAGTTTTCTTGTGATCCATTAATAATCCAGTCTTCCCCCGTTCTGTAGGGTGTAAAAATTGTGTGTCACCTATAGACTACATTTCTCCAATTAGACAGTTCACGCTCAGCTATAAGGGCTATTTCCTTTTTTCTATTCTATCTTGATTTCGCATTGCACCGGCAATTTCACAACATTTGATACCTTGTCTACATTCACAGAACCTATGGAACCTTCGTATTTGCCCGTGTACCGGGTACTACTTGTTTTGGTTAACTATTAGTCATATTTCGTTGAATTATTTCTTTTTTAATCCTATCAATGCAACCAGAATACGCTATTAAAAGCTTCTTATCAAAACTGTTCTGAAATAACTCGGTTTTAGTAGATACATTCAGATCTAGCAACTTCGAACTGGAGCGAGTGAACAGCTTCTTAAAGCTTCCTGTAACTATCAGTCTCTAACACTAACTGTAAATCTCTAACACCATTTTAAAATGTCCAGAACCGTCCTCAAAGCAAACCGCGGTTGAAAGTCTTCTGCTCGTTTACAATATGATTAAAGGATAAAAAAATATTCAAGTAATCTATTTTCATTAAACTTCTTGGGACGTTGACTTCTCGTCTTGAAACTCGTGTACATATCAACCTATTGTTTGTCTCAATAAATTAGTTCCATGACTTCACTAAGTCGACACTAGTGTTCTGGATAAAGAATAGGCTGTGTAAGAAATCTGCTGTCAGACTTTTAAGAGAGAAAACGAGTGGAAAGAATTTCACTTCTTTTTATCACTGTTCCTTGTGCAGTAACTTCAAATTTATAGTAGTCCATTACGCTGTTAGTGCTTTCATTAAATGTTGTTACCTTCCCATGAACAGATCTGACTACAGGCATCCCATTGTTAACTATTTTTTATAATTAGCCTATATTATTATAATTTTTGCTCCTTCATCAAATTTCTTTAAGAAACTCGTTGCAATCAACAGTGTTTCATTAATTTTCACACTTAATCGTAATTTTCATTTCTCGTATTTGTCATTAATTCTTTCTTACTTGGCGCAGACTCTCCCGTAGTGGGTATTAACAATCCAACGTCACGCCGCTAACTCATTTACTTTAAACCATCTTGTAGCAGACCGATTTCCTCATTAGCATGCGTATTTCCGTTTTCCGTAGCTTCAAAAATGAATTATTTATTAGTTCAACTAAGAATATGCACAGCAGGACTAAGGCTGACGATAAATAACACTGCAAAGCTGATAAGGTGAAAGCTGATTATAAAGATCAACCTGTTGTGACTAAAGTGTATAGCACGCAAACACAAATCTACAGAGCGATGAAGTTAAATTGGCACCATATTTAATAATTACTTTTACCTAAATCAGGCTTTATAAATCTCATTTTTTAGTTTTATAGTTCCTAAAGTAACCCATTACACACAATTGACAACAAAAGTATAAAAATAAATTATTATGTTTATTAATTCAAAACGTTGTGGTGCTATTGACATATTAGTTTGGTTTCCTAAATCCTTTCTTCTGTCGTTTATATAACTTATCGTTTATAATATATCCTACATATGTTTAAGTGTGCAGATTATTATTGCTTCATATTCTTCTTCCTCAAATTTTTTTCTACGCTTATTTCTCTTTCTTCGTTACTGCTTTTATTTTCCTTGTATTATGTAGTTACCATTTTTATTAGTATTATTTATTAGTATATTAACTTCTCTTATTCTTCCTCCTGTATATTCAAATTAGGATTCATTTGAGTCACTAGACTTGTCACATAACCAGCAACGCCAATTGAGTTTCTTCTAATTTTAGTTTTTTCATGCTATTTGTTTCTTGTTCAACCCCTCACCAAACACCATTGAGCACAGCAGAGGGTACAGAACACAGGATTCTTTTACCCGTATGTAATATCAAATTATCTTGACAATTTGTTATTCGGTCTTACTACATGTTTATTATTTCTATACAATATTCTCAGTATCTCATTGTTTTTCCATGAATCTCCCTGTTGTGCAGAATTCTCCAAATATTATCCCTGCACAGATTGTCAAAAAATATTTTAGAAATTAAAATGTACATAAAAAGTTTCTTTGTTTTTCTGATTTGACATAACATAAAAGATGATTCTAATATTTTCTTAGCTTTTCTACAAATGTCTCTTCAAATGTTTCTTTCAAATGGCCTTCAACGCCTTCAAATTTTTTAATGCCACTTTAACCACTGGTTTCTTCTACTTCAGTTATCCCATTATCAAGTTAAATCTGTTGGTAATTCCATTGGGATAATTTTAGTAACTCTCCTTGTCCATCCTTGCACATGTCCTTACCATAACAACATTCACAACTGTATCTCATTAGTCGGGTGTGTTGAAGTCCCTCATTATTTACTAGACTCACTCCTCCTCTACTTGAAATTTCCACGACTTTCCTCCAAAACCCCATTTCTGTAGCATTCAAAAGTTGTTCAGATCTTTGTTTTGTTGCTCACATCTCAGAGCCCTAACCTACGCTGTTTCTCGTTACTGTATATCTGTATATTGTTCTGATACCTACTTCTTCTATAGGGCACTATTTAGTATATTTTACTGTATTCTCCTTACCACATTTATTTATTTAATATATCTTTACCTAATGTATTGTAGGCATATAACATATCATGCCTGTAAATTTCAATCTCAGGGAATTGTGTTATGCAGTTCAATGTATAGAGTACGTAGCGTAACTTTTCATTGGCCACTGTCAAAAAATTAAAATCCTTGGTTGCTCACACACATACCTGTCTTTTCTATATACATACCTAAATTCCTCATTATTTTACAATCCTCTATCAGATTCATTACCATGTACTGGAAATCATTATAATCTTCTGCAATTACTACTTGGTTGCCAAATACAAATCTATACTATTTCATGATATAAAGAAATGCCCTTTAGATTGAATTTGTATTTTTGAAACATTACTCTTCTTAATCTTATTCCAAAGGCTATCAATTTTTGTTAAGTTTATTAATTAAAATTAAAATTTTAATTGAGCCTAACTTTTTTGTTTGTTATTAAGCCTGTTTGTTTGTTTATACTAACAGCCTATTTGTTGTTAATTTATTGTTTGTCTGCCACTGCTTGAGTTTTCCCATAATTTTATGTCAGAAACATTCAGATTTATGTTTGATTACAAAGTATAAAATTTGTTTTTACAATTCCTCTCTTACATTTGCATATTTCATGTATTCTTTACAGCATCTTGAAACGTTTTCTTCCCGATAAACGTTTTGAAACTTCCTACATTAATTTTACTTACACCACCTGTAAGTGACATCTGTTGCCCCGCCCCCTGACGGAGTAACGTCTTACTTAGCTCAAACCATAGTGGATTGTCTTACATTACAAATTTTGTAGCCGTTACAATTTTCGTTAACTCATTTTCTAATGGTTTTTGTTGTCTAATAAGCTGCTAAATATTTCTTCATTTTCAAATGTGGTTTTTGTATTCATTAGTCGATTTTCATTTTTATTTCTTATTTTTAATATTTCCACTTCTTTCTTTAATTTTCTTTCTCTTTCTTTACTCATCACTTTTAATATCTTATAATTTACGACTGGGTCTATGAATTTATGTCCTTCTTCTTTTAAATGCCTAGCGTATAATGAATTCGTCGTTAACTTTTCTTCACCTCTCCTATATTCTTTAAAGCTATGGCAAAATTGATGAACCATTTCGCCCAGATATAATTTTTCACATTCCTCATAACTGCGCGTATATTCTCCACTTTTCTTCAATATGTCTTCGTCTTCATAATTCGTAGTTTTTACTATATCAACCACGGTTTTCGATTTTTTACCCGCTACCCCCATATTATATTTTCTGAAACATTTTTGTATCTTACGTGTGTTATAACCTATATAAGGTATGGATCACTTATACTCCTTCTTTCCTTTACTATTCTCATTTTGTGTTTCTTCTCTTCGTTTTATATTATTAAATATTTTATCTACTACATTCGTATTATACTTGTTGTTTTTTACAATTATTTCATTCATTCTACTTCTTTCTTTCTGTTTTCCTCGTCTTCTATAAAACTGTTTATTCTATAAAAGGAAATATTTATCGCTGCCATTTTATACTGTATTGGATGGTATGAATCATTTGGTACTATAACATCAGTATATGTGCTTTTCTTTTAAATTTCAAATTTTATTATATTTTCTTGAATTATTCTTTGGTTTAAATCTAGGAAGTTTATTTTCTTGTTTCCTACTTTTATCTTCAAATTTATAGTCTCTTCTAATTCGTTAACCTCTTCAAAAAGTACTTTTAATTCTTCATCATCGCCCACCCATATTAACAAGATATCCTCTATATTCCTCATCCGTTTCTTAATTTTGTCTTTATTTTTCACTGTTGACATTATTTTATTTTCAAAGTAGTTCGTGTAATTTTCTGCCCTTATCGGTTACATTGATGATCCCATTGGAAGTCCCTTCTTCTGACTATAAAACTTATTATTAAACCTAAAGTAATTTTGCTTCAAACAATCTTGCATTACTTTTATTAATTCTTCTGTCTTTCCGTTCCTTTTTATTTGTTCTTTTCAATCAGTTTTAACGTTTTTTCAACCGGGATGTTTGTAAACATATTTACTACGTCAAGCGATATTAACATTGAACTTTCTTTTACTTGCACTTCTTTTTTCAGTGTTTCTATCAACTTTTTGTTATTTTTCATACTATGTTTTTTTCTCAAAGTCATAATATACTGTTAGTATCTTACTACATTCTTTTGATAACTTATATGCTGATGCTCCAATAAGCGATATTATTGGCCTAACTGGGTGGTTTTATTTGTGCAATTTTATCTGAAATTTATATTTAGGCGCTTCGGGATTTGTTTCTTGTAGTTTTACCTTATTCTTAAACATAGTGGAATTTTTTAATTATTTCTTCACCCTACTTTGAAATTTATTAGTATAATCATATTTCATCTCTTCATAATTCTTACTTTTTATAAACTTATTGCCTTTCTTTGTATACTCTTCTGTATCTATTAGCACTACGGAGTTGCCTTTGTTCTCTTTTGTTACCATAATATTATTTTGTTATATTTTACTTTTTAACTGTTTTATGTTTCTCTTAACAGCCATACTATTTCCTCCTCGTTTTCTGTTCTTTTCTTCTAATGTTCCCACAAAGTTACTAATTTCAAATCTCAATTTTTTTTTCATTTTCTCCTCTTTTCCTTATTTATTATTCATTCACATCCTATTAATATACCTTCTTTATTCAAATTCCTTGGCTGTGCATAATTTAGGCTTTTTTCTAATAATTTCTTTTCTTCATTGTTAAATACCATTTCTGTTAAATTAAATATTGTCTCGGGTAACTTCAAATCAGCTTGATCTGGTTTTACATTCTCATATTATTCATTTCTTTTAAACATTCTAATTTAGTTTTCAACTTCTTATTTCTTTCTTCCAATTTCGTCTTCATATTCCGCTCACCAAAATCTTACAAAATTTCTTCTATTTCTATGTAATTATACTTTTGTTGTAGTTCTATGTGCATTTTTAGTAACTTTTATTATACGTATTCATTTGCTGATACAAATATTTTATTTCCTGTTTTACCCATAACTGTACACTTATCTTCTTTACTTTTTTCCGTGTTTCACTTCTTCCTTTTATTTCGATTTTTGCATACTTTGGTATTATATTATGAAGTAAACAACACTGCTTAATAAACCAAATTTTAGACAAAGTTTTCTTGAACATAATTTTTGTTTTCAATTATTTATAGAAATCCACTTTATTTCTCGGCTCCATTATTCTTCTACTCCTTAGATTTATCAATCTATTTATTTATTCTTGTATTGGAGTGTTAGTGGGCTTAAATATTTCTACTAGTAATTTTTACAAACCACTATGTTGTCTTTGGTACTGACGAGCGCTTTCAGCAGTCAAGCCATCTTCAAGTCATTCACCAACAGAGAAATATGAATCCGTTCAATTCTTATTTACCGTCTTACCGGACATCCGCAGCCACGCCCCCTGACGGAGTAACGTCTTACTTAGCTCAAACCATAGTGGGTTGTCTTACATTGAAAAATTTTGTAGCCGTTATAATTTTCGTTAACTCATTTTCTACTGGTTTTTGTTGTCTAATAAGCTGCTAAATATTTCTTCATTTTCAAATGTGGTTTTTGTATTCATTAGTCGTTTTTCATTTTTATTTCTTATTTTTAATATTTCCACTTCTTTCTTTAATTTTCTTTCCCTTTCTTTACTCATCACTTTTAATATCTTATAATTTACGACTGGGTCTATGAATTTATGTCCTTCTTCTTTTAAAAGTATAGCGTATAATGAATCCGTCGTTAACTTTTCTTCACCTCTCCTATATTCTTTAAATTTCTGGAAAAATTGATGAAATATTTCGCCCAGATATAATTTTTCACATTCCTCATAACTGCGCGTATATTCTCCACTTTTCTTCAATATGTCTTCGTCTTCATAATTCGTAGTTTTTACTATATCAAACACGGTTTTCGATTTTTTAACCGCTACCCCTATATTATATTTTCTGAAACATTTTTGTATCTTTACTATTCTCATTTTGTGTTTCTTCTCTTCGTTTTATATTATTAAATATTTTATCTACTACGTTCGTATTATACTTGTTGTTTTTTACAATTATTTTCATTCATTCTATTTCTTTCTTTCTGTTTTCCTCGTCTTCTATACAACTGCTTATTCTATGAAAGGAATTATTTATCGGTGCCATTTTATACTGTATAGGATGGTATGAATCATTTGGTATTATAACATCAGTATAAGTGCTTTTCCTATAAATTTCAAATTTTATTATATTTTCTTGAATTATTCTTTGCTTTAAATCTAGGAAGTTCATTTTCTTGTTTCCTACTTTTATCTTCAAATTTATAGTCTCTTCTAATTTGTTACCCTTTTCAAAAAATTCTTTTAATTCTTCATCGTCGCCCTCCCATATTAATAAGATATCGTCTATATTCCTCATCCGTTTCTTAATTTTGTCTTTATTTTTCACTGTTTCCATTATTTTATTTTCAAAGTAGTTCGTGTAATTTTCTGCCCTTATCGGTTACATTGATGATCCCATTGGAAGTCCCTACTTCTGACTATAAAACTTATTATTAAACATAAAAAATTTTGCTTCAAACTCTCTTGTATTACTTTTATTAATTCTTCTTTTTGCCGTATAATTTTTATTTGTTCTTTTCAATCAGTTTTAAAGTTTTTTCTACCGGGATGTTTGTAAACATATTTACTACATCAAGCGATATTAACATTGAACTTTCTTTTACTTGCACTTCTTTTTTCAGTGTTTCTATCAACTTTTTGTTATTTTTTATACTATGTTTTTTCTCGAAGTCATAATATACTTTTAGTATCTTACTACATTCTTTTGATAAATTATATGCTGATGCTCCAATAAGCGATATTATTGGCCTAACTGGGTGGTTTTATTTGTGCAATTTTATCTGACATTTAAAGTTAGGCGCTTCCGTATTTGTTTCTGGTAGTTTTAACTTATTCTTAAACATAGTGGAATTTTTTATTAATTTCTTCACCCTACTTTGAAATTTATTAGTATAATCATATTTAATCTCTTCATAATTCTTACTTTTTATAAATTTATTCCCTTTCTTTGTATACTCTTCTGCATCTATTAGCACTACGGAGTTGCCTTTGTCCGCTTTTGTTACCATAATATTATTTTGTTTTATTTTACTTTTTAACTGTTTATGTTTCTCTTAACAGCCATACTATTTCCTCCTTGTTTTCTGTTCTTTTCTTCTAATGTTCCCACAATGTTACTAATTTCAAATCTCAATTTCTTTTTATTTTCTCCTCTTTTTCCTTGCTTATTATTCATTCACATCCTATTAATATACCTTCTTTATTCAAATTCCTTGGCTGTGCATAATTTAGGCTTTTTTCTAATAATTTCTTTTCTTCATTGTTAAATACCATTTCTGTTAAATTAAATATTGTCTCGGGTAACTTCAAATCAGCTTGATCTGGTTTTACATTCTCATATTATTCATTTCTTTTAAACATTCTAATTTAGTTTTCAACTTCTTATTTCTTTCTTCCAATTTCGTCTTCATATTCCGCTCACCAAAATCTTACAAAATTTCTTCTATTTCTATGTAATTATACTTTTGATGTAGTTCTATGTGCATTTTTAGTAACTTTTTATTATACGTATTCATTTGCTGATACAAATATTTTATTTCCTGTTTTACCCATAACTGTACACTTATCTTCTTTACTTTTTTCCGTGTTTCACTTCTTCCTTTTATTTCGATTTTTGCATACTTTGGTATTATATTATGAGTAAAGAACACTGCTTAATAAACCAAATTTTAGACAAAGTTATCTTGAACATAATTATTTTTCAATTATTTGTAGAAATATACTTTATTTCTCGGCTCCATTATTCTTCTACTCCTTAGATTTGTCAATCTATTTATTTATTCTTGTATTGGAGTGTTAGTGGGCTCAAATATTTCTACTAGTAATTTTATACAAACCACTATGTTGTCTTTGGTGTTGACGACCGCGTTCAGCAGTCAAGCCATCTTCAAGTCATTTACCAACAGAGAAATATGAAACCGTTCACTTCTTATATACCGTCTTACTGGACATATGTAGCCCCGCCCACTGACGGAGTAACGTCTTACTTAGCTCCAACCATAGTGGGTTGTCTTACATTACAAATTTTGTAGCCGTTACAATTTTCGTTAACTCATTTTCTAGGCTTTTTTCTTGTCTAATAGGCTACTAAATATTTCTACATTTTCAAATGTGGTTTTTATATTCATTAGTCGTTTTTCATCTTTATTTCTAATTTTTAATATTTCCACTTCTTTCTTTAATTTTCATTCTCTTTCTTTACTCATCACTTTTAATGTCTTATAATTTACGATTGGGTCTATGAATTTATGTCCTTCTTCTTTTAAATGCCTAGCGTATAATGAATTCGTCGATAACGTTTCTTCACCTCTCCTATACTCTTTAAATCTCTGGCAAAATTGATGAACCATTTCGCCCAGATATAATTTTTCACATTCCTCATAACTGCGCGTATATTCTCCACTTTTCTTCAATATGTCTTCGTCTTCATAATTCGTAGTTTTTACTAAATCAAACACGGTTTTCGATTTTTTAACCGCTACCCCTATATTATATTTTCTGAAACATTTTTGTATCTTACGTGTGTTATAACCTGTATAAGATATGGATCACTTATACTCCTTCTTTTCTTTACTATTCTCATTTTGTGTTTCTTCTCTTCGTTTTATACTATTAAATATTTTATCTACTACATTCGTATTATACTTGTTGTTTTTTACAATTATTTTCATTCATTCTATTTCTTTCTTTCTGTTTACCTCGTCTTCTATACAACTGTTTATTCTATGAAAGGAATTATTTATCGCTGCCATTTTATACTGTATAGGAGGTATGAATCATTTGGTATTATAATATCAGTATATGTGCTTTTCCTTTAAATTTCAAATTTTATTATATTTTCTTGAATTATTCTTTGCTTTAAATCTAGGAAGTTCATTTTCTTGTTTCCTACTTTTATCTTCAAATTTATAGTCTCTTCTAATTTGTTACCCTTTTCAAAAAATTCTTTTAATTCTTCATCATCGCCCTCCCATATTAACAAGATATCGTCTATATTCCTCATCCGTTTCTTAATTTTGTCTTTATTTTTCACTGTTGACATTATTTCATTTTCAAAGTAGTTCATGTAATTTTCTGCCCTTATCGGTTACATTGATGATCCCATTGGAAGTCCCTTCATCAGACTATAAAACTTATTATTAAACCTAAAGAAATTTTGCTTCAAACTCTCTTATATTACTTTTATTAATTCTTCTTTCTTTCCGTATCATTTTCATTTGATCTTTTCAATCAGTTTTAACGTTTTTTCTACCGGGATGTTTGGAAACATATTTACTACATCAAGCGATATTAACATTGAACTTTCTTTTACTAGCACTTCTTCTTTCAGTGTTTCTATCAATTTTTTTTATTTTTTATACTATGTTTTTTCTCGAAGTCATAATATACTTTTAGTACCTTACTACATTCTTTTGATAACTCATATGCTGGTGCTCCAATAAGCGATATTATTGGCCTAACTGGGTGGTTTTATTTCTGCAATTTTATCTGTCATTTAAATTTAGGCGCTTCCGGATTTGTTTCTGGTAATTTTACCTTATTCTTAAACATAGTGGGATTTTTTATTAATTTTTTCACCCTACTTTGAAATTTATTAGTATAATCATATTTAATCTCTTCATAATTCTGGCTTTTTATAAATTCATTCCCTTTCTTTGTATACTCTTCTTTATCTATTAGCACTACGGAGTTGCCTTTGTCCGCTTTTATTACCATAATATTATTTTGTTTTATTTTACTTTTTAACTGTTTATGTTTCTCTTAACACCCATACTATTTCCTCCTTGTTTTCTGTTCTTTTCTTCTAATGTTCCCACAATGATACTAATTTCAAATCTCAATTTCTTTTTATTTTCTCCACTTTTCCCTTGCTTATTATTCTTTCACATTCTATTAATATACCTTCTTTATACAAATTTTTTGGTGGTGCATTATTTACGCTTTTTTCTAATAATTTCCTTTCTTCATTATTGAATACCATTTCTGTTAAATTAACTATTGTCGCGGATAACTTCAAATCTGCTTGATCTGGTTTTACATTCTCATACCATTCATTTCTTTTAAACATTCTAATTTAGTTTTCAACTTCTTATTTCTTTCTTCCAATTTCGTCTTCTTATTCCGCTCACCAAAATCTTACAAAATTTCTTCTATTTCTATTTAATTATACTTTTGATGTAGTTCTATGTGCATTTTTAGTAACTTTTTATTATACGTATTCAGTTGCTGATACAAATATTTTATTTCCTGTTTTACCCATAACTGTACACTCATCTTCTTTACTTTTTTCAATATTTCACTTATTCCTTTTATTTCAATTATTGCTTACTTTAGTACTATATTATTAAGTAAACAACACTGCTTATTAAACCAAATTTTTTAACAAAGTTATCTTTAACTTAATTTTTGTTTTCAATAATTTATAGAAATCTTCTACTTTATTTCTCTGCTCCTATATTCTTCTACTCCTTAGATTAGTCAATCTATTATTTTATTCTTGTATTGGAGTGTTAGTGGGCTCAAATATTTCTACTAGTAATTTTATACAAACCACTATGTTGTCTATGGTATTGACGAGCGCTTTCAGCAGTCAAGCCATCTTCAAGTTATTTACCAACAAAAAAATATGAAACCGTTCACTTCTTATATACCGTCTTACTGGACTTATGTAGCCCCGCCCACTGACGGAGTAACGTCTTACTTAGCTCCAACCATAGTAGGTTGTCTTACATTACAAATTTTGTAGCCGTTACAATTTTCGTTAACTCATTTTCTAGGCTTTTTTCTTGTCTAATAGGCTACTAAATATTTCTTCATTTTCAAATGTGGTTTTTATATTCATTAGTCGTTTTTCATCTTTATTTCTAATTTTTAATATTTCCACTTCTTTCTTTAATTTTCATTCTCTTTCTTTACTCATCACTTTTAATGTCTTATAATTTACGACTGGGTCTATGAATTTATGTCCTTCTTCTTTTAAATGCCTAGCGTATAATGAATTCGTCGATAACGTTTCTTCACCTCTCCTATACTCTTTAAATCTCTGGCAAAATTGATGAACCATTTCGCCCAGATATAATTTTTCACATTCCTCATAACTGCGCGTATATTCTCCACTTTTCTTCAATATGTCTTCGTCTTCATAATTCGTAGTTTTTACTAAATCAAACACGGTTTTCGATTTTTTAACCGCTACCCCTATATTATATTTTATGAAACATTTTTGTATCTTACGTGTGTTATAACCTGTATAAGATATGGATCACTTATACTCCTTCTTTTCTTTACTATTCTCATTTTGTGTTTCTTCTCTTCGTTTTATACTATTAAATATTTTATCTACTACATTCGTATTATACTTGTTGTTTTTTACAATTATTTTCATTCATTCTATTTCTTTCTTTCTGTTTTCCTCGTCTTCTATACAACTGTTTATTCTATAAAAGGAAATATTTATCGCTGCCATTTTATACTGTATTGGATGGTATGAATCAATTGGTATTATAACATCAGTACATGTGCTTTTCCTATAAATTTCAAATTTTAGTATATTTTCTTGAATTATTCTTTGGTTTAAATCTAGGAAATTTATTTCCTTTATTAAAACTTTTATCTTCAAATTTATAGTCTCTTCTAATTTGTTAACCTCTTCAAAAAATACTTTAAATTCTTCATCATCGCCCCCCCATATTACAAGATATCGTCTATATACCTCATCCATTTCTTAATTTTGTCTTTATTTTTCACTGTTGGCATTATTTCATTTTCAAAGTAGTTCATGTAAATTTCAGCCATTATCGGTTACATTGATGATCCCATTGGAAGTCCCTTCTTCTGACTATAAAACTTATTATTAAACCTAAAGTAATTTTGCTTCAAACACTCTTGTATTACTTTTATTAATTCTTCTTCTTTTCCATATCATTTTTATTTGTTTTTTCAATATTTCTAACGTTTTTCCAACCTGGATGTTTGTAAACATATTTACTACATCAAGCGATATTAATATTGAACTTTCTTTTACTTGCACTTCTTTTCTCAGTGTTTCTATCAAATTTTTGTTATTTTTTATACTATTTTTTTTCTCGAAGACATAATATACTTTTAGTATCTTACTACATTCTTTTGATAACTTATATGCTGGTGCTCCAATAAGTGATATTATTGGCCTAACTGGGTGGTTTTACTTGTGCAATTTTATCTGACATTTAAATTTAGGCGCTTCCGGAGTTGTTTCCGTTAGTTTTACTTTATTCTTAAACATAGTGGAATTTTTTATTAATTTCTTCACCCTATTTTGAAATTTATTATATAATCATATTTAATCTCTTCATAATTATTACTTTTTATAATTTCATTCCCTTTCTTTGTATGCTCTTCTTTATCTATTAGCACTACGGAGTTGCCTTTGTCCGCTTTTGTTACCATAATATTATTTTGTTTTATTTTACTTTTAACTGTTTTATGTTTCTCTTAACAACCATACTTTTTCCTCCTTGTTTTTTGTTCTTTTCTTCTAATGTTCCCACACTGTTACTAATTTCAAATCTCAATTGTTTTTTTATTTTCTCCCCTTTTTCTTTGCTTATTATACTTTCACATTCTATTAATATACTTCCTTTATTCAAATTTTTTGGTGTTGCATACTTTAGGCTTTTTTCTAATAAACTATTTTCTTCATTATTGAATACCCCCTATGTTAAATTATCTATTGTCTCGGATAACTAAAATCTGCTTGATCTGGTTTTCTCATACTCATATCATTCATTTCTTTTAAACATTCTAAGTTGGTTTTCAAATTCTTAGTTCTTTCTTCCAATTTCGTCTTCACATACCGCTCACCCAAATCGTACAAAATGTCTTCCATTTCTATGTAATTATACTTTTGATGTAGTTCTAGGTGCATTTTTAGTAACTTTTTCTTATACGTATTCAGTTGCTGATACAAATATTTTATTTCCTGTTTTACCCATAACTGTACACTTATCTTCCTGACTTTTCTCCGTATTTCACTTCTTCCTTTTATTTCGATTTTTGAATACTTTGGTATTATATAATGAAGTAAACACTGCTTATAAAACAAATTTTAGACAAATTTATCTTTAACTTAATTTTGTTTTCAAATATTTTTAGAAATCTTCTGCTTTATTTCTCTGCTCCATTATTCTTCTACTCCTTAGATTTGTCAATCTATTAATATATTCTTGTATTGGAGTGTTAGCTTTCTTTAATTTTCTTTCTCTTTGTTTACTCATCACTTTTAATATCTTATAATTTACGACTGGGTCTACGAATTTATGTCCTTCTTCTATAAAATGCCTAGCGTATAATAAATTCGTCGTTAACTCTCCTTCTCCACTCTTATATTCTTTAAATCTCTGGCAATATTGATGACCCGTTTCGCCCAGATATACTTTTTCACATTTCTCATGACTGAGCATATACACTCCATCTTTCTTCAATATGTCTTCTTCTTCAAAATTCGTAGTTTTTATTATATCAAACACGGTTTTCCATTTTTTAACCGCTACCCCTATATTATTTTTTCTAAAACATTTTTGTATCTTACGTGTGTTATAACCTATATAAGATATGGATCACTTATACACCTTCTTTTCTTTACTATTCCCATTTTTTGTTTCTTCTCTTCGTTTTATAATATAAAATAATTTATCTACTACAATCGTTTTATACTTGTTGCTTTTTAAAATTATTTTTATTCATTCTTTTTTTTTCTGTTTTCCTCATCTTTTATACAACTGTTTATTCTATGAAACAAATTATTTTTCGCTGCCATTTTATATTGTATTGGATGGTATGAATCATTTGGTATTATACCATCAGTATATGTTCTTTCCACATAAATTTCAAAGTTTAGTATATTTTCTTGTGTTATACTTTGGTTTAAATCTAGGACATTTATTTCCTTATTTCCTACTTCCATCTTCAATTTTATACTCTCTCCTAATTTGTTAACCTCTTCAAAAAATACTTTTATTTCTTCATCATCGCCCTCCCATATTAACAAGATATCGTCTACATACCTCATCCATTTCTTAATTTTGTCTTCATTTTTCACTGTTGACATTATTTTATTTTCAAAGTAGTTCATGTAATTTTCTGCCCTTATCGGTTACATTGATGATCCCATTGGAAGTCCCTTCATCAGACTATAAAACTTATTATTAAACCTAAACAAATTTTGCTTCAAACTCTCTTATATTATTTTTATTAATTCTTCTTCCCTTCTATATATTTTTTATTTGTTTTTTCAATTAGTTTTAACGTTTTTCCAACCGTGATGTTTGTAAAAATATTTACTACATCAAGCGATATTAACATTGAACTTTCTTTTACTTGCACTTCTTTTTCAGTGTTTCTATCAACTTTTTGTTATTTTATACTATGTTTTTTCTCGAAGTCATAATATACTTTTAGAATCTTACTACATTCTTTTGATAACTTATATGCTGGTGCACCAATAAGCGATATTATTGGCCTAACTGGGTGGTTTTATTTGTGCAATTTTATCTGACATTTAAATTTAGGCGCTTCCGGATTTGTTTCTGTTAGTTTTAACTTGTTCTTAAACATAGTGGAATTTTTTATTAATTTCTTCACCCTACTTTGAAATTTATTAGTATAATCATATTTAATCTCTTCATAATTATTTCCTTTTTATAAATTCATTCCCTTTCTTTATATACTCTTCTTTATCTATTAGAACTACGGAGATGCCTTTGTCCACTTTTGTGCATATTATAACACTATTATATAAATTACTTTCCTGAAATAATAACTCATGGATATGGTATAATAACATATTGATTTAATCTTTGTAACATAAATTCCAATTATTGGAATTTTCCATTAGATACATACAGTTGTCACAGGGTCGATATTTATCTCAGGATTTATAATTAAATAATTTTAATATATTTCGTGGGAATTCTTGTGGCTGCTACGAAAAGTTCCCTTGCATGTTGATTAATAATAGAGAGTACCTTTACAAACAATATATTACTTATAATCTAAAAATTTACACAAATTATATATTAAGTTACATACTAGTTTTGACGATATTCAATTTGTCCGTCTCAGAAAATAATGTAGTTTATTAACGTGTACAATAAATGTTTTCCTTGTAATCACTGTTAGCTTATATATTGAATTTGGTTGCACTTTAAAATGTTGACTAGTGATTAGTGTTAGTGTAAATTGTTATATTGTCTAGTGGTTGTTCCTTGTTGAAAAAAATATTGTCAAATTATACTTTACACATCTAGACGATATTGCTGAAGGGTTCCTGGTCTATTCTGAATATTTTTCTTGATTGTGTGTATTATTTGTTCATGAAAATTGTAGTGGAAGGATTATTATCTTCGATGATGGTTCTTCAGATCTTCTTTCACAAACGGGTTATCTATTTTTATATATTTTTAATTACCTCTAGACACGCACTATTGAACTGCTTTCCATCACAATTAACAATTAAGTGTTATTTCTTCTTTCTTTTAGTTACCTAACTCATACAAATTTCTTAAATTTTGATTGGTCATTTATGTACAGTTTAACTGTTATAGGATCAACACCCATTACCTACATTATATTTTATAAATTACCTTTAATAGATAATTTTATTATTATACTCTAATTATATATGCAATGTTTATACAATTATTAATTAGATAATTATAAACAATTTGATACTAAACATGCCTCAGTTTATAACTGTAAAACCTTATTAATTTGAATTTCTATGATATGTGGTGGAACAATTTGTTATGATTAATTGTAATTTCTACTTTGACTACCTGAGATAAATATATTTACATAAATTAACTGGTGACATAAAATCTTATAACATATAACAAAACTTTTAATAATAATAATTGTTTTTGACAGTTTTAGTTTATTTATACTGCTAAACTATTGTCTGTATGATAAACTAAAATTCTGTCTAATAATAACAAAACACTTTCATCAAAAATAATTACACTGTTTAACGGTAGTCTGTGTCGCTATTTCTTATGATCACACTCATTACTTTAAAGGTTTGTGTCCCTTTTCCTTTCCTTGATTATAGGCCTATATGATTATAATTAATACAATTTTATTATATGGATTAGGTACTCTTTATTGGGTTTGGATTATTATTCAGGGTAAGTTGATTAGGCCTACTAGGTTTATTTATTTAACTTTTTTCTGTTTACTGCCCTATTCTACTGGGTTATTTCTGGGTGTCTTGATAATATTATATAAGTCAAACCAACTAGGTTTCCTTTAATTTGCTTTCAATTATTATTTCTTGTTTCCTCTCTGGATCGGATTTCACTATTATTTACTATTCTTTTTGTAACATTTTGTTTCGTTACAAATTGCCTCCCTTCAGAAGTAATTATTTCTGAACACTTCATTAGGTGTGAGGACATAATTACTTATGTTATTTTTCCTTTTCTTTCTCGTGATATTTCTTCATGGATTGTTGATTATAATCTTCTGAATTGCTACTATTGGGCTAGTATATGGTGATTGGCTATGCTCAATTATATTTTTAACAACATTTTATTAATTTCAGCTCTAACCGCCTCCTTCAATAAATATGGTATATGATAGGATTTTCTGTGGAATTCTGCTGATTCTTTGAATTGTATTCTACACTGATAGTTTTTTACTTTTCCTGGTTTTTCTGAAAATACATGGTTATACTTCTTATATATCATAATGAGATCTTCTACTTGTTTTGCTGTCAAATTATTTGTGCCTTGGTGTCTAAACTCTCTTATCTCCTGTAATTTACTGTTCCACAGGTCTTCATTTGTCATATTATAGATTATTTTTCTGCATTGGGTGTCATTATTTAAAAAATTTAATTCCCTAACTTGGTGATGGGTACGGTTCAGAGGGGCACCATCGCTTCCTATTAACTCTGCCGTCCACATAACACCTTCTGAGTTCAAGGACACCTTCTCCTTGCTCAAATCAATAATGGCTGAGTATTTCCTCAGCATATCGCATCCGATTAATAATTCGAATGGTAGGCCGATTGCTACCAAACATATAATATTAATTGTAACACCTTTACTTTCTATTTCCAATGACACTTGTTTTCTCACTGTTTTATTTTGACGCCCAGTGGCACCTATTAAAATAACATTATTGACAGGTAAGGTAGGTATTATATTTTTACTTTGTTTCTGTATTCTCTCCAGTTCAGCGTTGTTAATAAGTGATACATTTGCACCAGTATCTATCATTATTCGTGTAGGAATTCCTTCAATTTGAGCGGTTATGTATAAAATTTCATTATGCTGGTTGATTCTACTTGTCACCGGTTCCTCCAACAGTTCTTCTCGAAGATTTTTCAAATAATAATTGTAAATAATAGTAAGATTTTGATTATCCGTCCTTAAACTTTGGTTATTGTTATACTTCAAAATTCTTTTATTTTCCATAATTAGTTTTTCATAATTAGTTGGTAGTAATTTGTTATTACTATGTTTTTGAATTTGGTGGTTATTGTACCCAGTAGTTAGTAGCAGTAAGGGGTCGCGAGGGTTTATTACTGCCTCACTCCGTTTAAATTAAGGCTATCATGATTATTTTCCGGGCATGACTGTTGATTTGCCTGGACTGGTGTGCTGGTTCCTGGTTGTTCAACCTCTCGGTTGTCAAATTGTTCGCTTCCCCTTGATTCTCGGAAGTCCTCCTGGCTTCTACTTCTGAGTCGGTTATAATGGTGACTCATCCCTCTGGGATTTCCTCTTTGATCATAACTGTTATTAAAACTGTTCCTCCGAGGTTGATGGTATCTCCAGTAATCCCCTTCTTCGGCACTGATGTAATTTATTCGGGGTCGGTACGGACGATTATTATTATAATTTCCCTGATTATTATTGTTATTAATTCCTGAGTTACTCCTAAAATTATTATAATTTTGGTTTGTTCGGTAGTTATTATAATTATTATTGTTTCTATTACCCGGATGGTAATTTTGATTGGGCCTGTTGTTATCATTATTGTTAATTGGGTTTCGATTGAAGTTTGCTGGTTGGTTATTATTTGGGGTAAAATTTTGGTTGCAATTACGATCGTTGACATAACTATTCCGGTTATTCATGTTATTATATTGATTATGATTCATACCATGGTTATTATTTTTTGAACTGCACTGATCAGTTCGTTGTCTGCTTCTTTTGTAGTAACCCTCGTGTTCATAATTTTCTAATAAGTCAGCCATTGCGTGGACCGTTTTAATCTGGCTTCCCAGGCGTGCTCTGGCAATTCCTGTGTCATAATGGTATGCCATTTTAGTTACTAGGGATTCTTCTGGTATTCTTGGCTCTAGGTGTCTCGCCAAACACACCTTTCCCCAGAAGTAAGTAGTTGGAGATGTACCTCTATTTCCATCATATCTTCCCTGACAAATGTTGTCCCTTATAATATTTTGTATCGCTTCGGACCAGTATTTTTCTTTAAACAGTTTTTTAAATTGAGCGTAGTCCATTATCTCATTCCTGGTTGCTGTCCACCAGTTGTCCGTAATCTCCCTAAAATGCTCATCCAACATCTCTCTAATCGAGCTCCAGATAGTTATTCGATGTTTATTAAAATGTTCCTCGATTCTGGCCAGGAATTCCATGGGGTTTCTGCGATAATTTTTGAAATTAATTCCTTCTCTGGTTTCATTTGTGGAAACATGAGTAATATTATTTGGTCTGGTTCTAATTAACTCAATTTCTTCTTGATTTTGGCGTACCTGACCAGTTAAATTATTCACCGTAGTGTTAATATTGTCACACCTTTCTCCGGTCTGTTTCTGTAAATTAACTAAATTTTCTTGTTCCTTTTGTATTCCTTCTATTTGAATACGACTATTTTCTTGGACCTGGTCAATTCTGGTATTTATCACTGCTTTATTTTGTATGATGGTTTCGTTAGCTTTTCTCAATCTCTCATTAGTGTCAGCTATTTCTTGCTTCCTTTCCTCATCGATTTTGTCCATCTTCTGGTTAATTGTATCATTGACTTGTTCAATTCTACCATTAATTCTTCTTAAATTCTCTTCATTGATTTGTCTGAACTGTTCCTTCATTTGGTTATTATTTTCACTTATAGTTTGCTTTAAAGTTTCATTAGTACTTTCTTTAATACTGTCGATTTTCTCATTTATCCATTTTAAATTCTCGTTAGTGTCTTCTCTGTTTTGGTCAAATCTCTCCTCCATTTGTTTTATTAAATTTTCACTCATTTTCTCATTTGTTTGTCTGTTATCTTCCTTGATACTATCAATTTTTTCATTTGTTTGTGTGTGATCTTCCTTGATACTATCAATTTTTTCATTTCTTTGCTTGTTCTGTTCCTCCATTTGTTTTAATAAGTTTTGACTCAAAATTTCATTTTGTTTCCTTGAGTTTTCAGTGAATTCTTCCTTCTGCTTCTTCAAATCTTCCTTCGTTTGCTTGTTTTGTTCCTCCAATTGTTTTAATAAGTTTTGACTCAAAATTTCATTTTGTTTCCTTGAGTTTTCAGTGAATTCTTCCTTGATGTTCTTCAAATCTTCCTTCGTTTCTTCCTTATTTCTGTCCATTTTTTCACTCATACTATTCATTAACTCCATTAATTTTATAAGATTCGGGTCTCCTCTATCTTCCTTTCTTGCTACCGTCTCCACATCCTCCACCGATGTTACTTCTTTCTCTTCCATCCTGACTTCCTTCTCTGCCTCCTTCGTCCGTTTCAATGATGTAGCCCTCTTGCGCATCTTTATTATTTCTTGGAACTTATAGCAGTCGCCAGCTAAAAATTAGGAAATTAATTTGCTTAATTCAATTTCTTCACTTAATATTCCCTAATTTCAGCCTCACTAGTTGGTGCGCCAATTTATAACACTATTATATAAATTACTTTCCTGAAATAATAACTCATGGATATGGTATAATAACATATTGATTTAATCTTTGTAACATAAATTCCAATTATTGGAATTTTCCATTAGATACATACAGTTGTCACAGGGTCGATATTTATCTCAGGATTTATAATTAAATAATTTTAATATATTTCGTGGGAATTCTTGTGGCTGCTACGAAAAGTTCCCTTGCATGTTGATTAATAATAGAGAGTACCTTTACAAACAATATATTACTTATAATCTAAAAATTTACACAAATTATATATTAAGTTACATACTAGTTTTGACGATATTCAATTTGTCCGTCTCAGAAAATAATGTAGTTTATTAACGTGTACAATAAATGTTTTCCTTGTAATCACTGTTAGCTTATATATTGAATTTGGTTGCACTTTAAAATGTTGACTAGTGATTAGTGTTAGTGTAAATTGTTATATTGTCTAGTGGTTGTTCCTTGTTGAAAAAAATATTGTCAAATTATACTTTACACATCTAGACGATATTGCTGAAGGGTTCCTGGTCTATTCTGAATATTTTTCTTGATTGTGTGTATTATTTGTTCATGAAAATTGTAGTGGAAGGATTATTATCTTCGATGATGGTTCTTCAGATCTTCTTTCACAAACGGGTTATCTATTTTTATATATTTTTAATTACCTCTAGACACGCACTATTGAACTGCTTTCCATCACAATTAACAATTAAGTGTTATTTCTTCTTTCTTTTAGTTACCTAACTCATACAAATTTCTTAAATTTTGATTGGTCATTTATGTACAGTTTAACTGTTATAGGATCAACACCCATTACCTACATTATATTTTATAAATTACCTTTAATAGATAATTTTATTATTATACTCTAATTATATATGCAATGTTTATACAATTATTAATTAGATAATTATAAACAATTTGATACTAAACATGCCTCAGTTTATAACTGTAAAACCTTATTAATTTGAATTTCTATGATATGTGGTGGAACAATTTGTTATGATTAATTGTAATTTCTACTTTGACTACCTGAGATAAATATATTTACATAAATTAACTGGTGACATAAAATCTTATAACATATAACAAAACTTTTAATAATAATAATTGTTTTTGACAGTTTTAGTTTATTTATACTGCTAAACTATTGTCTGTATGATAAACTAAAATTCTGTCTAATAATAACAAAACACTTTCATCAAAAATAATTACACTGTTTAACGGTAGTCTGTGTCGCTATTTCTTATGATCACACTCATTACTTTAAAAGTTTGTGTCCCTTTTCCTTTCCTTGATTATAGGCCTATATGATTATAATTAATACAATTTTATTATATGGATTAGGTACTCTTTATTGGATTTGGATTATTATTCAGGGTAAGTTGATTAGGCCTACTAGGTTTATTTATTTAACTTTTTTCCGTTTACTGCCCTATTCTACTGGGTTATTTCTGGGTGTCTTGATAATATTATATAAGTCAAACCAACTAGGTTTCCTTTAATTTGCTTTCAATTATTATTTCTTGTTTCCTCTCTGGATCGGATTTCACTATTATTTACTATTCTTTTTGTAACATTTTGTTTCGTTACAATATTTTAGGCTTTTTTCTAATAATATATTCTCTTTATTACTGAATACCACGTCTGTTAAATTAACTATTGTTTCGAATTACTTCAAATCTGGTTGATCTGATTTTTTCATTCTCATATCATTCATTTCTTTTAAACATTCTAATTTAATTTTCAACGTCTTATTTCTTCCTTCCAATTTCGTCTTCATATACCGCTGACCAAAATCGTACAAAATTTCTTCTATTACCATGTAATTATACTTTTGATGTAGTTCTAACTGCATTTTTAGTAATTTTTTATTATACGTATTCAGTTGCTGATACAAATATTTTATTTCCTGTTTTACCCATAACTGTTCAATTAATTTCTTGTCATTTTTCCGTATTTCACAGCTTCCGTTTATTTCGATTTTTGCATACTTTGATATAATATTATTAAGTAAACAACACTGCTTATTAAACCAAATTTTAGACAAAGTTATCTTGAACTTAATTTTTGTTTTCAAATATTTATAGAAATCTTCTACTTCATTTCTCCGCTCCATTATTCTTCTACTCCTTAGATTTTTCAATCTATTAATTTATTCTTGTATTGGAGTGTTAGCGGGCTCATATATTACTACTAGTAATTATATACAAACAACTATGTTGTCTTTGGTGTTGACGAGCGCTTTCGCCAGTCAAGCCATCTTCAATTCATTAACCAACAGAGAAATATGAAACCGTTTACTTCTTATATACCATTTACCGGACCTATCTAGCCCCGCCCCCTGACAGAGTAACGTCTTACTTAGATCCACCCACGGATACTAGAATATACGGTAGGGATCACGCGCAGCCTGGCTCGGCGCGAGGCTGAGCGGTGACGTCACATGGGACCCACCCGTTGCCGCTCTTCATTAACAGCCAAGCGGGTCGCATGTACTTCGCATCGTTCAATACGATTTTTATTTAAATTAGGTACAGATATTCCTGTTCAGTCCTCGTATTAATTTTGTCTACTATCTTAGCTTTCAAATTCTTTAGTTTTATATAGTCTTACGGTGAATATAAATTACAAAAGGAGCTTTTGTTTCCGTTTATAAATTACATTGATTTTTCCTTGTCATTAATTCCTTTAACGTGATTTATAAAAGAATTAATAAAATTGCAAATAACATTATTATTATTTTTATTATTATTTGTTTAGAGGGGTCGACTTCCATTGGTCTTTTTCCCCTGGCAAATAACATTATTAAGCTGATGGTCGGTGGAATGTCGGTGAAAAGCCTCCGAAGGACGTCAACCTCTTCCACCATCTCGGAGGGCACTTTTTTTTAAGGATAAAAAGGCTCCCACAGGCTTAGGCCATCATAGACCTGTGGTACGGAAAAACCTGAATAGCTGTTTTGTGGTTTTAAAATTGAATCGCAGATGCAAAGAAGAAATCTAAGAACTATATCTGGTACAATATACATGAGAATATTTCTTTATTGTGACACAACTTTCTTCATTTTTTCGTTTTCTTTCTTTCTTCGCTTTCATTACGCTTTGCTCCTTTCCACGTCTTTGATGAACGTTTGTTCAGTGATTTCATTCTTATGAAAGTCCTCGTCCGTACAAAACATTTGACCATGAAATCGTCCATTTTTGGATATTTACTTTTGATTATATCTTGTAGGTTTCTGAAAACTTTGGGCTCTTTGTTAATTGAACATTCGTGGAACTTTTGAAACTCTTCTTCTATTTTAAAGACATTTTGCATGAATTCGTCTGTTGGCTTCATCAACGACCCTCTTGAAATGTTCTGTAGCCAGTTCTTGCCGGCAAAGGAAATATCCTTTGTGAAACTTCCATAAACATTTCCTCTTTCTGGGTATTTTTTCCTCATCCTGTAAGCTATATAACCAGCAATCATTTCAAGTAGCTCTGGTTTTTCTGAGACACCACTGTCTTGGATATTCCTTTCTTCGTTTTCTTCTTGGAAGTGCCTGATGAGTCCATCGACTGCTGATGTTAATTCTTCGTCATCATCATCACTGTACTCTCCTTCAACTTGTCCACAAGAATTGCTCGTTCCGGGTTTCATTTCTTCTGAAAGTGAGAGGTCGGAAACTTGGTCTTCGGAACAATCAGCCAGAATGTCTGCACTTAAAGTTTCAATTTCCTTCTCAGTTAAGCAACTGCTACTCGTTATTAGCTTTCCTGCATGGCGGCTCAGAATCAAATGTTTAATCCTTTGCGATACAATAATTGGTAGAGGATGATCATAAAATCAGCCGAGACCCCTGATTTGTGAGAAATAACTCTCAGTAATGTCTTGGTTGCATCTTGATGCCATAACGTATACGATGCTCCGCACGTGCGAGGAGCAGGAATGCTACCTCGAGACCACGGTCTAAATATAAGTAAGTAGTGCTTAAATGTTATGGTAAAATGATAACATTTTATAGCATTAAATATTACTGAAAGCATGGTTTAATTGAATGTTAGGCCTAAATAGTTCAGTTAAGTATTTTGCTTAAAACATTACAAAATTTAAAAAGAATGCAATATTGTAGGATTGTAACATAGGTACCTCACGGACTTTGTCGTTGATTTTTTCCTTACAAGCAACAACGCTGCTAACAGGTAAATTTAAATGTGGAACAGCATCTGGTTTCAAATTTTTCTGTGCTTTAATTGTATTTCCTGCATCTATTGTTACGGTTCCTCTATCTATTGAAATCGCATTCGTTTCCTCTTCAAGGCTCTTGTCTATTTCTGTGTTTTGTTTCGTCCGTTAGGAGCCTTTTGAAGTATGTTTTCCACGTTGTCTTAATTTCTTCTATGTCACTGATTATTTCTCCATTTTGATTTTTGCATAGATTTCTATTTGGTTTATATACTGGTTCCAAATTTTAATAAATTTATATGCATCTCGTGAGTTATTTTCTATAGTATTTTTCCATTTTCAATATTTTGTCATTCTTGCACTTTCTCTTTTTCTGTCTGCAAGTCATATCTGCCAGCTTCCTTTTTATTCTGAACTCTTCTTTTCTTTCTCGTGTCCGTTTTGTCATATATAATCTGTGTGCTTTGTTTCTTTCTCCAATTGCCCTTTTGCACTCGAACCACTGGTCTGTTTCTTTTCCTTTGTTTATTCCTAATATTTCTTTTGCCGCTGTTTTTGTAATGTTCTTAATGTTTTCCCAGTGCGACTCTAATGTTGGGTTTTCTTGCTCTTTCAATTATCTGTCTACGTGAAATCAATTGTCCACGCGTATTGTACACCTAAGATGTCCTTGAAAGATAGAATTATGTAACGTAACCGTTTGTAACTATTTTCATCTGCGACCTCTTTCGATTACTCATCACTAAATAGTATGCTATTGGTTTACAAGAAAATTTAACAAACATTTACAAATAATTAATAATCGTGTCAAATTATTGGTCTAAGTTTGTGTCAGTGTCTACGTCAGTGTGTGACAGTGTATGTTTCCGTTTCCGTTACTGTTTCCGTTTCCGTTTCTGTTTCTGTTTCCGTTTCTGTATCTGTTTCCGTTCCCGTTCCCGTCTCCGTTTCTGTATCCGTTTCCGTTTCTGTTTCTGTTTCTGTTTCCGTATCGGTTTCCGTTTCCGTTTCCGTTTCCGTTTCTGTATCGGTTTCCGTTTCCGTTTCCGTTTCCGTTTCTGTTTCTGTATCGGTTTCCGTTCCTGTTTCTGTATCCGTTTCCGTTCCCGTTTCCGTTTCCGTTTCTGTTCCCGTTTCCGTTTCTGTATCCGTTTCCGTTTCGGTACCCGTTTCCGTTTCTGTTTCCGTTCCCGTTTCCGTTCCTGTTTCCGTTTCTGTTTCCGTATCGGTTTCCGTTTCTGTTTCTGTTTCTGTTTCCGTTTCGATTTCTGTATCCGTTTCCGTTTCCGTTTCCGTTCCTGTATCCGTTTCTGTTTCTGTTTCCGTTTCCGTTTCTGTATCCGTTTCCGTTTCCGTGTCTGTTTCTGTATCCGTCCCCGTTTCCGTTTCTGTTTCTGTATCCGTTTCCGTTTCTGTTTCCGTTTCTGTTCCGGTTTCTGTTTCCGTTTCCGTTTCTGTATCCGTCTCCGTTTCCGTTTCTGTTTCTGTTTCTGTATCCGTTTCCGTTTCCGTTTCCGTTTCTGTGCCCGTTTCCGTTTCCGTTTCTGTTTCTGTTTCTGTATCGGTTTCCGTTTCCGTTTCTGTTTCTGTTTCTGTATCGGTTTCCGTTTCCGTTTCCGTTCCTGTTTCCGTTTCTGTATCAAGTTTCCGTTTCTGTTTCCGTTTCTGTTTCTGTGTCCGTTTCCGTTTCCGTTTCCGTTTCTGTGTCCGTTTCTGTTTCCGTTTCCGTTTCTGTTTCCTTCTGTCACACACAGTCTATTTGTCTCTGTGCCCGTCAGTCTTCAAACATTACTATACACGGTTGTCAAATAACAGTGAACAAAAAATTATACTATTTTATAATTATAATTCGTAGATGATGCACATCGTGTCTGCTACGAAACCTGCGTGACTAAACAATGTATACATACAAACTTAAATACTATCTGATACTATTGTATTTAAACAATATACTGTATTGTTAGTATAAGGATCGTCAATAGTTAAAGATAAGAAAAACTACTGTCAAACCTGTTAAAGACGGTGTCATAAAATAAGATGTGCGCATGAGGACTGCCTCGATGCTGAAATTCAATACGCTTGAAGTAATGGAGAACTCGAAACTTACGGAAAGGAGTACATTTTTTTGATTGAAGAATATTCATTATGACATTGACTAATTTGTTGAAATATATAGCGCAAGTTACAGCGTCTTCATTGATCAGCGTACTTTTCACCATGAAGTGTAATTTTGCTACTGCTTCTTTTGTAATAGAATCGTGTTTGTTCAATTTGTACAATAGTTGTAGTAAATCAGGCCACCCGATTTCGTTAGCACTTATTGTGAAAAATACAGTTGGCTTACCTAATTGCCTGATCATAGCGAATAAATCCTTCTTCTTTTCAGACCAATACCAGGTAGAATTAGGTATTGAACGTAAAAAAGCGAGATTACTTTCGATGCAACCATGAATATAGTCCTCGGATTGTATTTGCTCTTTAGTAACATTTGAATTTTTCCCTACATGCTTAAAAGCAACTCTGAGTGAATCCCTTACTCTTATTCTTATGATTTTCATTGCCATGTATAATAAATGATGAGGCGTTACTCCTCGTCTATCAGATCGTCTCAATTCGCTGGTTGCCATCATGAATGGGGTAACTGTAATCCCTTCACGGAACTGACGGAATTGTCCTAAGTAAATAGAAGGAAATGATAATTCTTCAGCGTGTTCATCAAATAACAAACTTATAGGCACGTTATTTTCTCCTGGGGCTATATTTAAATACAGGTCATCATTCCACATTACTGTTTGTTGCTGAGCTAATAAACTCTCTTCAATGGGAATATTCTCAGTAAATTCATTCCTATAATTTTCATCATGTTTATCGCTATCAACTCTATCGTCATGTAAATTATCGAAGAATTGTTCATCTATTGTAATATCATATGTTCTATACAGTGGAGTATTTACTAAGTAACGCAGCCATTCTTTAATAGTTCGTTTATTAATCAACCCATGTAAAAAACTTGATTTGTGTATCTTTTTTCGTTTGATGTGTATATAGATGCAATGATCATCACTGATATTCCTCGGTAAGGAATTCACCATAGTGTTGATTTCTATGGGAACATTAATAATTTGTCCATAAATTCCGTATTGACCATGGATATTCCGGAGTCTCCTTATTTGCATCGGAACCCTGGGAGAAATCAGTCTTTCTGATACTAAATATAATGGACAATTTAGTAAATTACTTGGAATTATAGGATATTCAAAACCGTTGTATACAGCCATTGAGGGAATAGATTTTTTCTAGATACTAGTTCGGCAAGTTGAACAAACTGCGATGGAATGTTCATCGACGTTTGGGAGAAATGTCATCACGAACTTCATACTTTCATTATTCAAATTTTTTAAATCATTCTTGAACCATAATCTGTCACAAATTTTGCAAGCATGTCCAAAACTATTTTGTGTAAACTGTCTATGAAATTCCGTGTGGGCACTACTGTGTCTTGCATAAGAACTGTATGTCGATGATCTGTTGAATTGAGAAGTGGGAGCAACCGATGCATGTGCTTGAACTTGTAGTGGCGGTGAATTGTCATCAATGTTTATTTCGCAATTTTCTTCGTCTGGTAGTAATACACAACTTCGTTCATTTGCTTGTATTACATTATTGGTTCTTCGTGAAGGTCCTGCACAATTATTCTCCGAGTAACTTAAATTTACTGAATAATCATTCATAACAATTGGAATATTCATATTTGCGGATGTTCCTGGAATCTGTGATTTATGAATAGTGATTCTCCGATCCTTAATTGTGAGCTCCGGATCGCCGTGTGATGGTCCGGGAATTTGTGTATCATCAATCGCATGTTCAATTTTTTTTATGCTAGAAAGTCGTTTCTTATCACGATATCTTTTAGAGCGTTCCCTTGATAATTCTCTTCGTCGTTCTAACGTATTTTGCTGTATGTGTTCATTATCGTATTTGGGTTCATTTTGGGAGAGTAATTCCTGCTGCTGAGCTTCTTCACGCTTTTTTTTACGATGTTTTTTTAAGCATGCTAATTTCCTCTTTCGTTTTAATTCGTCATCGAGTTTGTTGTTTTGATCCATCATCGATTTTGCAATCTGAAAAAGACAGTATTCAAACATTCATACATCATATTATTATTACTCATAAAAATAACTTGTGTCTCAAACATATTTATTTTTGAATATGGGAAAGTAAAAGTTAACAGAGAATAAAAGTTAGGTTAATTTTTAATTATATTATATATACATATATTTATATGTATGCATGTATGTATATATATGTATATATAAACGTGAAGTGACTTACCTATACGAACGAATCACTCTTTATAATAATAATATTTATTTAATATGGGAAAGTAAAAGCTAACAAATAATAAAAGTGAGGTTAATTCTTAATTATATTATATATACATATATATATATGTATGCATGTATGTATATATATGTATATATAAACATGAAGTGACTTACCTATACGATCGAATCACTCTTTATAATAACAATAACAATAATTATGTTTTTTATAATGTTTAATGTTTATAATGTTTTTTCAATATATAATATTAGCACGATAAACCACTAACTACACACACTAACCTCACAATGTAAACCAAATAATTGTTAAAATAATTATTATTACGTACCAATAATAACTATTAAATTAATAATGACAATTATTACGTATTAATTGAATATACTAAACACAGCGACACAACAGCGAAGAGCAGCTGACTGTATCTTTCTCGCTCGGGTACACTCGGCGGTCCCGAGTTCACCCGATCGAGCCTTTCACCGTTCAGCAGCGAAAAGTGTGGTTAATTCTTAATTATATTATATATACATATATTTATATGTATGCATGTATGTATATATATGTATATATAAACATGAAGTGACTTACCTATACGATCGAATCACTCTTTATAATAACAATAACAATAATTATGTTTTTTATAATGTTTAATGTTTATAATGTTTTTTCAATATATAACATTAGCACGATAAACCACTAACTACACACACTAACCTCACAATGTAAACCAAATAATTGTTAAAATAATTATTATTACGTACCAATAATAACTATTAAATTAATAATGACAATTATTACGTATTAATTGAATATACTAAACACCGCGACACAACAGCGAAGAGCAGCTGACTGTATCTTTCTCGCTCGGGTACACTCGGCGGTCCCGAGTTCACCCGATCGAGCCTTTCACCGTTCAGCAGCGAAGAGCAGCTGTCTGTATCTTTCTCGCTCGGGTACACTCGGCGGTCCCGAGTTCACCCGATCGAGCCTTTCACCTCAGAGCGTGACGGATCAGCCTAACTTACTACCTACGAAAAAATGTGTGTGCGGAGCGCTAAAAGAAGTTTTCACTTCAAAAATGCAGATCCAAGTCAATCCTTCCTTCAAATGTCACATTTACTAAATTTAACTACATCTCTTCAGCTCTTCTATTGTTGTTTTCACTGCACATGCATACTTTGTAGCATATCAACTGTGCCTTTTCCTAAGCTTGTACCTCCACCACCACCATCGCCTCTCCTATTTGCTTTATTGTCCCCTAATATGACTTTCGCCTAAGCCTGTACCTCCACCACCACTATCGCCTCTCCTATTTGCTGTACTGTCCACTACTATGCCTTTTACCTATGCCTGTACCTCCGCCACCACCATCACCTCTCCTACTATGACTTTCGCCTAAGCCTGTATCTCCATCACCACCATCGTCTCTCCTGTTTGCTGTACTGTCCCAACCTATGGTTTTTGCCTAAGCCTGTACCTCCGCCATCACCATCACCTCTCCTGTTTCCTGTACTCCCTCCATGTTTTTGCCTAAGCCTGTACCTCCATCACCACCATCACCTCTCCTGTTTGCTGTACTCTCTCATACCTTGCCTTTTACCTAAGCCTGTACCTCCACCACCACCATCGCCTCTCCTATTTGCTGTACTGTCCTCTACTATGACTTTCGCCTAAGCCTGTATCTCCATCACCACCATCGCCTCCTATTTACTGTACTCTCCCAACCTATGTCTTTTGCCTAAGCTTGTACCTCCACCACCACCGTCGCCTCTCCTATTTGCTGTATTGTCCCCTAATATGACTTTCGCCTAAGCCTGTACCTCCACCACCACTATCGCCTCTCCTATTTGCTGTACTGTCCACTACTATGCCTTTTACCTATGCCTGTACCTCCGCCACCACCATCACCTCTCCTACTATGACTTTCGCCTAAGCCGGTATCTCCATCACCACCATCGTCTCTCCTATTTTCTGTACTGTCCCAACCTATGGTTTTTGCCTAAGCCTGTACCTCCGCCATCACCATCACCTCTCCTGTTTCCTGCACTCTCTCCTACTATGTTTTTGCCTAAGCCTGTACCTCCGTCACCACCATCACCTCTCCTGTTTGCTGTACTCTCTCATACTATGCCTTTTACCTAAGCCTGTACCTCCACCACCACCATCGCCTCTCCTATTTGCTGTACTGTCCTCTACTATGACTTTCGCCTAAGCCTGTATCTCCATCACCACCATCGTCTCTCCTATTTACTGTACTCTCCCAACCTATGTCTTTTGCCTAAGCCTGTACCTCCGCCACCACCATCACCTCTCCTGTTCGCTGTACTCTCTCCTACTACGCATTTTGCCTAAGCCTGTACCTCCACTACCGCCATCGCCTCTCCTCGCCTCTCTTATTTCACTGCAACTGATGTCGCCTACGACTTCTACCTAGCCTCTATCCTACCGTCTCCAACCACTCACCTATACATTTCAATTTCCCTTTTGCAGGAAACATCAGCTGCTGCGCCTTGGTCTAAGCGTTTCATACCTACAACAATATATAGCTTACGCAGTGTATCAAATCTTTTGAAGCATTCGCCGTTAATCAATATCCGCACACAATCGTTTCTAATAGTCTCAACTTTCAAAAAAGCGCTGGCAACCCTTTCGGTGGAATCGCTCTTATCTCTTGACGTTTCAGTCAAAGCTGGAACTGTGTCAGATATTACGGTGTCATGAAAAATCCAGATGCAAGTCAATAGTTTCTACAAATCTTACGTCTACTTAATTTAACTAGGCACATTAAGCGACCAGTCGAACTTCCATGCGTGTCAAAAAAATCGGTGTCCTTAAAAAACCCTTAAAAAAGGTAGTCGTTTCTGTAATGATACGTCTATTCCGTTCAACGATGAAGATTCGTTCTTCAAAGGTCAAACGTGCATGTGTGTCAGCTAGCCGCTTTCGTTAAAAATGCGAATATTTTTCATTCATTCTTCACAGTGTTAGGTATAGTTCGGTCAATTTCGAAGACTTCGCTTCATTAATTGCCACCGTATGTGTTTTCGCGAATACTTATTGTTCTGATAAATCTTAATCTTTACATACCTTTCCGTATTCTTCCTATTTCGTATATCTTTTACAGACATCCTGTAGATGGAAAAAATTCTTTACTATTTATAAATGTTTGATGACAAAGACAGTTTATCGATATTGCATTTTGTATCCCAAACGATATGTCTTCAATAAATGGGATAAAAGTTTGAACAATCCTGCACCCATCAGGAAAATAGCTATATTTACGCGTAGCGATATCACATAGTCAAGTCGGCTGTAGCGTACAGCAGTTAAATAAAATCTTTTGTACTTGCAACTTTTGATTGTTAGTTTTTATCTCTCTTTCTCTTGGGGGGGGGGGGCATTTACACCGCTACAAACCCTTTCGCTGAGCCACTGTTTTACGTATTTTGATATGGACGTAACTTTTTCAGAGAAATTTTATCTGTTTCAAGTTTGTTCTGTTAATTCTTCATGTCACTACTTGATTATTTATGCAAACAAAGCAGAATCCTATAGTCTGCAATATACTACACTACGTACAAAACATGCTGTACTAATCTTTATGCAACAGACTGTGAAAACTGGTTACATCAGTGCGTTGTAGAACGTTGAATCTCAAATAACTACGTCCGTTGCCTGAAAATAAGTTGTAACACCAAACACACGCACATAGGCGCGGGAACGCAGTTCACGCATCAAACATAGACAATGAACGTATAAATTATATTCGTATTCATATAATTGTAAATATGTGCACTTATGTTTATATATTTGGACATGTGTGTGGTTTCTTTAGCTTTGTATCGTGCACTTCTTGTCATCATAAAATGTTATCACATCATTAACACTACTTTGTTCACTAATGAGCTAGTGCCTTGCTCATTTATTCTCCAACCATATGTGTGTGTGTGTGTGTGTGTGTGTGTGTGTGTGTGTGTGTGTGTGTGTGTGTGTGTGTGTGTGTGTGTGTGTGTGTGTGTGTGTGTGTGTGTGTGTGTGTGTGTGTGTGTGTGTGTGTTCTAACAAAATAATAAAGAGTAATGATATTCCAAATATATTATACATGAAGAAGTTGTCGCAGTATCGAGAAACAATATATGTTCCCAGGTAATGACAAAACAATACTATAAATACACTTTGCTGAAAAGTAAAATATGTTGATTCGTTTCAATAAATCCAATAGAATCATAAACATACAATCAATACGGAAAACCTCATAGCTCTCCTAATTTATAAAAGGATAGAAATGATTTGAACTGAAGTCGACATGTAATCCTAATAGACATGTAAGTGTAAATCACTAATAGATTTAAACAAAATATGACAGTGGGGAGAATTAACGATCAGCAAAATATCATGTGCAACGAAAAAATTAACTTTAAGGAAATTGCTAATATAGCTAACAACTAATCCAGAAAACCACATTCTATAATAGTTTTATTACTATTTATCTGTAGATTCACTCAACTAAAAAACTGTAATGAGACCACTAAAGAAATAAATACTTTTAATGTGTGTTTATAAACGCTTTTTAATATGTACAATTAAGAGTGGGGTGCTGATTATGCCAACCCAATCAATCCATACCTGACACAGTACTAACCAAAAGCTCCCATTAAAGTATGTATTTCTGTCCAAAAATTCTTCTTTCTAAATGGAATTAAATAATATAAATAATATTCACGGCTTGCGATAATAATAAACTAATCGTTAAAATCATTAAATCTCGTTTAAGATCAAATGATCACCATATACGCCCCAACACAGACTACACAGCTGTAACATGTGCAATACGCACTTATTGTATCCGCATAGGTGTCTAAACATACTATGTAGCAGAACAATCTCGAAACTCTTTCTATTTCTCTTTCCGTCGTAGGTCTGTTCTACGGCCAACACCATAAGTTCCATAAATACAGTCTTCTTACAATAATCGTGTCCTTATTTCTTTTTCTAGTTTCTTTATACCTAAATTGTACCTTAAATTTTTTAGTTCGCGACACATAACTTACTCTATTGTATCATTCAAAGTGAAAAAAAAGTATTAGTCGGTCCCATAAATATCTTTCATTGCGTTTTATTGCTTTACTTGGCTTCCTGTTCCGCCGTGACGTTTACCCTTTCATTAAGCTTACTGGACGGTAGCGCAATGATTTTATTGTCTAGGTTGGCTAATCTGATTTATATCGCGCATCAATTTTTGCGTGGTTGAACTTTGCACAGTGCACATTCAGTTTTCTCGGCGTTCGGTTCGCCGAACTCTTCTCTGTCAATTAGTGTCGACATTAAATGTAGGCTTTAGGCCCTTACATTCTCGCTTATGGCCAACTAGCGCCATAATTAACTTCTTATTCTCGGTTATGGCCGACTAGGCTCTCTTCATGTTTAACTAAATTCGTATTAACTTGCAACATGCAGTATTAGCCAGCCTCATTCAAATTTACACGTGTAATGTGATTATTTAAATATTAAACTTATTCGTATACAGTCCATTTCTCGTTATTTCTTAATTCAGAATAATTCATTTACACATTATCTCAATCACTATGGAAGACCAGCCAGCAGAATATTTAAACCAAGAAGAATACATTTAGCCCACTCGGGCCCAATTAACTAACACTTCCTGTCCACGCTTGTGGAACATTATTTATTCAACAGTTTCGGTCCACTTGCACCGGGACTAATCATTTTTTTGGTCACTCCGGACCTGGATTTCCACTTAATATCTTTACATCTGTTTCTGGCCATCACGGGCGAATTAGCACGTCAGCTAATGCGACCGTGGCGTGATTTGCGTCGCCATTTCGTCCGTCATCTTCGGACAACGCAATAACAAGTTCCTGCCGGCTGCAGTGCTTCAAAGTGGTCATCTCTGCCAGCTGTTCACCATCGTCACCAAGGAGCCGACGCTGTGGGACGTCGCCAACCAGGTACCACCAGCAACAGTAAAAAGGTGCGTAAAAAATGTCTGAAGAAGGCCTCAAGGTGCTGACCAGAAAGAGAGGCTGATTGAAATCCGCGATAGTGCGGATACAATCCGCGGTAAATTCGTTTGACATTCATTTAAGCACAAAACATTTTTTGACTGTAAGATTAGAAAGTCTTAAGAGCTTGGCCTCGAAGTACGACGAGGTACAGTCTGAGATAGAACTTATCAGTAAGGATACGAGCGCTGCTCAGGCAGACCGAGTCGAGGTTGAGGAAATGATATACTCAACTGAGGCAAACATTTTACAACTTCTTGACACTTTTAATACTCAGACAGTACCTCCTGTACTATCGACGCCTATGCATTTAAAGCCGATAAGTTTGCCCTGCTTCTCAGGCAACATACTTGAGTGGCAACACTTCTATTCAATTTTCAATGATCTAGTGCATTCAAGATCCGACTTAACACCAGTACAGAGACTGCATTATTTGCATTCCTCGGTGAAGTGTGAACCATTAGACTTAATTAAATCATTACCCATTTGTCAAGAAAATTATGTAATAGCGTTGAACTTGCTGTCCGAGAGGTATAATAATCCATTTATATTAGCCAAATATTACGTACAAAACCTACTTCAGGTTAAGTCCACAATAAAGGACTCAGTCCAAAGCTTGGCGGAGTTTACGAATGCAATAATGTCTTCCGTTAATTCACTGGCGGCAATGAAGCTGTCCGTAAATACATTTGAGTTTATTACCATACAGTTGCTCTCCACCAAACTTGACCCTATTACTTTAAAACTGTGGAAGGAGTCAATAGACCCTGACAACTTGCCCAGTTTTCAAGACTTTACGCATTTTTTAAACTTGCGCCGAGAGCTTTTAGGAAATACAATGCCAATTGAATCCGGACAGCAATTCAACAAACCTAGCGTAAAACCAAACAATAAATTTGAGAAATATAGCTTAAGAAATACTGCTGGCAGCAATACCTTTAAAAATTATCACGCAGCGGCAAGGCATTTGTGCGTGTGTTGTAAATCTGACCACCCGCTTTACATGTGTAACAATTTTCGTACATTAAGTGCCGCTGAGCGGGGGCAATTGGTTGCAAATCATAAATGCTGTATTAACTGCCTTAGAGCAGGTCATTTGATAACAAATTGTAAAAGTAAACGAGTCTGTAAAATTTGTTCAAAGGGTCATCACACCTTGCTGCACGCTAATTACGTGCCACAATCACCAGCTGCCAGCAGCAATTATTGTTCATTTAAATTACAGTGTAAAAACAATATTCTTCTATCCACAGCGGTTGTATATGTCGTTGATCAGGCTGGCAATAGGCATAAAGCTCGGGCACTCCTAGATGCCGTCGGGTCCCAGATCAATTTTTGTACGAAATCATTTGCGAAAAGGTTGCACCTTAAACTAACCCGATCTAATATTCCAATTACAGGAATAAACAACACAGCGTGTTGCGCTACTGACATTGTTTCCATGCGTATTATTTCTCGCTATCAGAGACATAGTTTTGAGGCCAAATGTGCCGTCCTATCTAACTTAACTCATAATCTACCTTCAATCTCGTTTGACATCAACCGGTTTCACATTCCAAATAAAATTTTTCTCGCCGACCCAGATTTTAATATATCTTCACAGATCGACATACTATTAGGGGCACAATTTTATCTGGATTTAATATTAGCCAATAAATACACACGCGGACACAACTTCCCTATCATTCAGGAAACAAAACTGGGTTACATTCTGGCCGGCAATCTGCCCAAACACTGCCACACCCAGGGTCCTGCGGTTTCGTTCCTGGCAAGGAACGAGGACAGTCAAATTCTACAATCTCTCGAGAGATTTTGGGAGGCAGAAACAATCCCTGGCCATACCCCTGACGGCGAGTTGGCTTGCGAAGAGCATTTTGTGCGCTCTACTCAGCGCAACCACGAGGGTAGATTTATAGTGTCGCTCCCATTCAAATCTGATAATCCCCACTAGGGGGAATCGTACACAAGTGCCGAATCAAGATTTTTAAGTTTGGAGCGTCGATTTAGGCGCGATCCCAAGCTCGCTCACGACTAAGCGGACTTTATCAGGGAATATATGGATCTTGGGCACATGACACTCATCGATCATGGCGCTATCAATTCAGGAGCGTCAAATATTTACTACTTGCCTCACCATGCAGTGTTTAAACATTCTAGCTTGACCACAAAACTGCGCGTTGTTTTTGATGGTTCGTCCAAGACTACTAATGGTCTTTCGTTAAATGACATATTATTAGTAGGTCCCAATGTTCAGCAGGATCTCTTCTCTATTCTGTTGCGTTTTCGCATACATAAGTATGTCCTGATTGCCGACCTCGAGAAAATGTATCGTCAGATTCGCGTAGCTGAAGGAGATTGTCACTATCAACGCATTTTGTGGCGTGACTCTCCCCTCGAACCACTTAAGCATTTCGCGCTGCAAACAGTAACCTATGGCACGGCTAGCGCCTCTTTTTTGGCCACTCGGTGCCTTCTACAAATTGCTAGAGACAATCAAACTTCCTTTCCTCAAGCGGCTTTAGCCATAACTAACGATTTTTATGTCGACGATCTACTTACCGGTTCGGACACTATCCCCGATCTAACCAAGCTGAAATCTGACCTAGGTGCGTTACTTGCTCAATATGGTTTCACGTTGCACAAATGGGCATCAAATGAACCCACAGCGGTCGCAAATCATCACAACTTTTCACGACCCCTAAATAAACAGGACAACGTGCGTACCCTGGGCATTCTTTGGAACAACACTGCCGATTCATTTTTGTTTGATGTCAAACTATCTCCGGTCGATCATAGCATATCCAAGAGAAAGATTCTCTCAATTATCGCCGGAATATATGATCCGCTGGGTTTAATCGGACCAGTTGTCTTTTTGTATAAACACTTTATGCAGCGACTCTGGCTTTGTAAGCTTGGTTGGGATGAACCGATTTCCGGTCAGTCACTTTCGGATTGGCATTCTTTGTGTAACAAATTGAGTTTGATTGGTAAAATAATAGTCCCGCGATCTATTCGTTTCAACCGTGAGGCGGTTACGGTTCAGTTGCATGGGTTTTCGGATGCCTCGGAGAAAGGGTTCGGCTGTTGTATATATATTCGAGTCATTTACCAGGATTCTACTGCTTCCTGTCGTCTCCTGTGTTCCAAATCTCGCGTGGCTCCCCTACGCCAAGTGTCATTACCTCGCATCGAGCTCTGCGCTTGTTTGTTATTATCGCGACTTGTATCCAAGGTTATTCCTGCTCTTCATTCGTTTATTGATGGTGTACATTTGTATTCTGATTCTATGGTGGCTCTTTTCTGGATTCATGCGCAGTCTACGCGTTGGAAGACATACGTCGCTAATCGGGTTGCTGAAATTCAGCGTCGCACGCAAGCTTATACCTGGCATCACATTGATTCGCGACGCAATCCTGCTGATATTATATCTAGGGGGTGTTTCCCTGACGTTTTGCGCGATTGCTCGCTTTGGTGGCACGGTCCTGGCTGTCTGTCTCAATCGTCAGATTCTAATCCTGTCCCATCCTTCGTACCGGCCACTCCATCGTCTTCGGAGGTCACCGCGGAAGAGAAAACTGCACACAACCAGTCGCTAATGTCTACCCTGGCTGTTGACTTATCGTTGGACTTTTCCTCGTTGCACCGGCTGACACGTGTATACGCTTACTGTTTTCGTTTCATCAGAAATATTAGGCACCCATGTGCGGACAAACTTTCGGGCGATCTGACCCCTGTAGAAATTCATCAGTCTCTCAATTTCTTCATAAAACAATCTCAGTCGATCCACTTTGCAACCGAAATTAGTTGTCTTCGGAACGGATCTTCTGTTTCCATTAGGAGCAAGTTGGCTTCTCTCGACCCGTTTCTTGACACTTCTGGAGTGATACGCGTGGGCGGACGTTTGCAGCATTCCCAATTACCCTACGATTCGAAACATCCTATCGTATTACCTCCTTCGGCGCATATTACACGCCTTATCATCGAACGTGAACACATTCGTTTACTTCACGCTGGTGCTCAGCTCGTGCATCATTCACTGCGTCAACGTTGGTGGATTGTCAATGCCCGGCTAGTCATCCGTTCCATTATTCGTAAGTGTCTCAAGTGTATCAGGTTTAGTACCACACAGCAGGTCCAGAGACTTGGCATTTTGCCATCCCCTAGAGTCACTCCTTCAAGGCCGTTTCTATTTTGCGCGGTTGACTATGGTGGTCCCTTCATGATTCGTCATGGCGGGCAGAAGTCTAGAACCTTTACTAAGGCTTACGTATCTCTGTTTGTTTGCTTAGCAACTAGGGCTATTCACCTGGAATTGGTGTCCGACCTTACTGCAAGCGCATTTATAGCTGCTTTACGTCGTTTTATGGCACGTCGGGGTATACCTAGTCAGCTGTACTCCGACAACGGCACGAACTTCAGGAAGGCACGCACCATCCTACATGACATTTACAACTTTTGGCGCAACAAGAGTGACATCACCTCGATTAGGTCATTCACATCCTCTCAGGGGATATCATGGTCATTTATTCCGCCCTCCTCACCTCACTTCGGTGGCCTTTGGGAGAGCGGCATAAAGAGTTTGAAATTTCATCTGCGGCGCGTGGTAGGCAAATCTATATTAAACTTCGAAGAGTTCACGACCGTTTTGTCTCAGATAGAGGCATGTCTGAACTCTCGACCCTTATTTGCTATTTCCTCGGATGTTAACGACCCGGTGCCACTTACACCTGGCCATTTTTTGATTTGCGCGCCCCTAACTGCGATTCCTGACCCTGACCTTTCTCACGTTCCTGTTTCTCGTCTTGGTCGTTGGCAGCTGATTCAGAGGTTTGTCCGGGACATTTGGAAGGCGTGGTCTCGCGATTATTTGCACCAGCTGCAACAGCGTCACAAGTGGAAGTTTGCCAAAGATAATGTTTCCATTGGTGACTTAGCTTTGATTATAGAGGATAACTTGCCTCCATTAGCCTGGAAATTTGGCGTGATCATCGCCACATTTCCCGGCCCAGATAACTTGGTTCGCGTCGTAGACATTCGCACGCCTACGGGTGTTTTGCGGAGACCAATACATAAATTATGTCTGTTGCCAGCGCGAGACGAGATTTGACATTATGATTATAGCACAATGCTACCTTATTCAGCCATTGGCTTATTATTTATTACGACCATTTGGTCAACATAATTGTGATGAATTGTCACAACATTTTTGTCAATTTTGCGTCGTGGCACGCTTCTAATTATCACAGTTCTGTGGTATCTTAATATTTGTATTGTATGTTAATTTATGGGGCATACTATGTCTTACACATTTTCATTTGATGTTATGGGGTATATTGCATGTTTTTTGGTGGTCTTATTTATGAAATGTTATTACATAATACTCGCATGTTTGCCGTTAAGTAACCATGCATTCATTTCTTTATATTGTTGCTGATAAATATGTACTATTTTGTGAATGTCTTAAATTGTTAAATTGTCTCTATAATTTCACTATTGTATTGATATTTGACATTGCAATCATTATCTTGTAATTATTTTATTTATCTTGTAATTATTCAAATTATTGGTATTGTTTCACATAAATTGTGTCCATGTAAAACGATTGTAAGCGTCTGCCGTATGTAACTGCCACGTCTAATTTATTCATATTGTATTTTATATTTTATTCATTTTGTAAGTAAGCATGCACAATTCTTTATTTAAAACTATGGCATACATGTCATAGCTGGGCTGCATTCAGCATCTAGCTTGCTCATATATTGTTACATATTGTAAATTCCTGAAACTTCAGGAATAGCATGTCTAGGTCATTACATGCCGCACTGCTGAATATACAATAGAACATGCAACTACAACATGTTCAACAACAATTTTGTTCATGATGAACCTCCGTTCATGTATTAAACATTGTATAATTACGTATTTTCTTTCATGTTCTGTAATGTTACATACTGCACACTTGTGCCAGAAATATTGTTAACCAGACTTATTCGTATATGAAACAGCTGTTCGCCGACCTTGGCCTACAGTCGCCTATCTGCATGCTTATCTCTAAACTAGCGGCAGACTGCCGTTATCTAATCTCAACTCAAGGTTCAACTTGGCCTTGAAGCTAATCATGGTTAATAACAACCGTACTCTTTAAATCAAATTGTAAATGTATTATAATTTATTAAAATGTGTATTACAAAATCTTTTTGATTTTTGACGGGCAGCTTATGGACGGTAGCGCAATGATTTTATTTTCTAGGTTGGCTAATCTGATTTATATCGTGCATCAATTTTTGCGTGGTTGAACTTTGCACAGTGCACATTCAGTTTTCTCGGCGTTCGGTTCGCCGAACTCTTCTCTGTCAATTAGTGTCGACATTAAATGTAGGCTTTAGGCCCTTACATTCTCGCTTATGGCCAACTAGCGCCATAATTAACTTCTTATTCTCGGTTATGGCCGACTAGGCTCTCTTCATGTTTAACTAAATTCGTATTAACTTGCAACATGCAGTATTAGCCAGCCTCATTCAAATTTACATGTGTAATGTGATTATTTAAATATTAAACTTATTCGTATACAGTCCATTTCTCGTTATTTCTTAATTCAGAATAATTCATTTACACATTATCTCAATCACTATGGAAGACCAGCCAGCAGAATATTTAAACCAAGAAGAATACATTTAGCCCACTCGGGCCCAATTAACTAACACTTCCTGTCCACGCTTGTGGAACATTATTTATTCAACAGTTTCGGTCCACTTGGACCGGGACTAATCACTTACCTTCGCAAATTTACAACTATTTTTTCTAGTGTATGCAGCATATACTTTCCCAACTTCCCTTCGATCTCTCTTCGACACCTCAGTCAACTCAAGAACTTTTCAGTCAAGTATACGTCGTCCATATAGACTACGGCCCCGTAATTTTTCTTCCTGTTCTGTTCATCTTTCTGTTCCCATCCGCCTCCGTCATCAATTTTTTTTAATCTTCTCCGCGTCTGACGACTTGTTTGATTTTAAAATTTGTCGAACTGTTTCTCACCACAGCTACCCAAAAAACTCATCGTGACCGTACCTAGAGCACGATTGCGTTGAAGTATCCAAATCAACTGCATGAAATAGTTTTCTTGTGATCCATTAATAATCCAGTCTTCCCCCGTTCTGTAGGGTGTAAAAATTGTGTGTCACCTATAGACTACATTTCTCCAATTAGACAGTTCACGCTCAGCTATAAGGGCTATTTCCTTTTTTCTATTCTATCTTGATTTCGCATTGCACCGGCAATTTCACAACATTTGATACCTTGTCCACATTCACAGAACCTATGGAACCTTCGTATTTGCCCGTGTACCGGGTACTAGTTGTTTTGGTTAACTATTAGTCATATTTCGTTGAATTATTTCTTTTTTAATCCTATCAATGCAACCAGAATACGCTATTAAAAGCTTCTTATCAAAACTGTTCTGAAATAACTCGGTTTTAGTAGATACATTCAGATCTAGCAACTTCGAACTGGAGCGAGTGAACAGCTTCTTAAAGCTTCCTGTAACTATCAGTCTCTAACACTAACTGTAAATCTCTAACACCATTTTAAAATGTCCAGAACCGTCCTCAAAGCAAACCGCGGTTGAAAGTCTTCTGCTAGTTTACAATATGATTAAAGGATAAAAAAATATTCAAGTAATCTATTTTCATTAAACTTCTTGGGACGTTGACTTCTCGTCTTGAAACTCGTGTACATATCAACCTATTGTTTGTCTCAATAAATTAGTTCCATGACTTCACTAAGTCGACACTGGTGTTCTGGATAAAGAATAGGCTGTGTAAGAAATCTGCTGTCAGACTTTTAAGAGAGAAAACGAGTGGAAAGAATTTCACTTCTTTTTATCACTGTTCCTTGTGCAGTAACTTCAAATTTATAGTAGTCCATTACGCTGTTAGTGCTTTCATTAAATGTTGTTACCTTCGCATGAACAGATCTGACTACAGGCATCCCATTGTTAACTATTTTTTATAATTAGCCTATATTATTATAATTTTTGCTCCTTCATCAAATTTCTTTAAGAAACTCGTTGCAATCAACAGTGTTTCATTAATTTTCACACTTAATCGTAATTTTCATTTCTCGTATTTGTCATTAATTCTTTCTTACTTGGCGCAGACTCTCCCGTAGTGGGTATTAACAATCCAACGTCACGCCGCTAACTCATTTACTTTAAACCATCTTGTAGCAGACCGATTTCCTCATTAGCATGCGTATTTCCGTTTTCCGTAGCTTCAAAAATGAATTATTTATTAGTTCAACTAAGAATATGCACAGCAGGACTAAGGCTGACGATAAATAACACTGCAAAGCTGATAAGGTGAAAGCTGATTATAAAGATCAACCTGTTGTGACTAAAGTGTATAGCACGCAAACACAAATCTACAGAGCGATGAAGTTAAATTGGCACCATATTTAATAATTACTTTTACCTAAATCAGGCTTTATAAATCTCATTTTTTAGTTTTATAGTTCCTAAAGTAACCCATTACACACAATTGACAACAAAAGTATAAAAATAAATTATTATGTTTATTAATTCAAAACGTTGTGGTGCTATTGACATATTAGTTTGGTTTTCCTAAATCCTTTCTTCTGTCGTTTATATAACTTATCGTTTATAATATATCCTACATATGTTTAAGTGTGCAGATTATTATTGCTTCATATTCTTCTTCCTCAAATTTTTTTCTACGCTTATTTCTCTTTCTTCGTTACTGCTTTTATTTTCCTTGTATTATGTAGTTACCATTTTTATTAGTATTATTTATTAGTATATTAACTTCTCTTATTCTTCCTCCTGTATATTCAAATTAGGATTCATTTGAGTCACTAGACTTGTCACATAACCAGCAACGCCAATTGAGTTTCTTCTAATTTTAGTTTTTTCATGCTATTTGTTTCTTGTTCAACCCCTCACCAAACACCATTGAGCACAGCAGAGGGTACAGAACACAGGATTCTTTTACCCGTATGTAATATCAAATTATCTTGACAATTTGTTATTCGGTCTTACTACATGTTTATTATTTCTATACAATATTCTCAGTATCTCATTGTTTTTCCATGAATCTCCCTGTTGTGCAGAATTCTCCAAATATTATCCCTGCACAGATTGTCAAAAAATATTTTAGAAATTAAAATGTACATAAAAAGTTTCTTTGTTTTTCTGATTTGACATAACATAAAAGATGATTCTAATATTTTCTTAGCTTTTCTACAAATGTCTCTTCAAATGTTTCTTTCAAATGGCCTTCAACGCCTTCAAATTTTTTAATGCCACTTTAACCACTGGTTTCTTCTACTTCAGTTATCCCATTATCAAGTTAAATCTGTTGGTAATTCCATTGGGATAATTTTAGTAACTCTCCTTGTCCATCCTTGCACATGTCCTTACCATAACAACATTCACAACTGTATCTCATTAGTCGGGTGTGTTGAAGTCCCTCATTATTTACTAGACTCACTCCTCCTCTACTTGAAATTTCCACGACTTTCCTCCAAAACCCCATTTCTGTAGCATTCAAAAGTTGTTCAGATCTTTGTTTTGTTGCTCACATCTCAGAGCCCTAACCTACGCTGTTTCTCGTTACTGTATATCTGTATATTGTTCTGATACCTACTTCTTCTATAGGGCACTATTTAGTATATTTTACTGTATTCTCCTTACCACATTTATTTATTTAATATATCTTTACCTAATGTATTGTAGGCATATAACATATCATGCCTGTAAATTTCAATCTCAGGGAATTGTGTTATGCAGTTCAATGTATAGAGTACGTAGCGTAACTTTTCATTGGCCACTGTCAAAAAATTAAAATCCTTGGTTGCTCACACACATACCTGTCTTTTCTATATACATACCTAAATTCCTCATTATTTTACAATCCTCTATCAGATTCATTACCATGTACTGGAAATCATTATAATCTTCTGCAATTACTACTTGGTTGCCAAATACAAATCTATACTATTTCATGATATAAAGAAATGCCCTTTAGATTGAATTTGTATTTTTGAAACATTACTCTTCTTAATCTTATTCCAAAGGCTATCAATTTTTGTTAAGTTTATTAATTAAAATTAAAATTTTAATTGAGCCTAACTTTTTTGTTTGTTATTAAGCCTGTTTGTTTGTTTATACTAACAGCCTATTTGTTGTTAATTTATTGTTTGTCTGCCACTGCTTGAGTTTTCCCATAATTTTATGTCAGAAACATTCAGATTTATGTTTGATTACAAAGTATAAAATTTGTTTTTACAATTCCTCTCTTACATTTGCATATTTCATGTATTCTTTACAGCATCTTGAAACGTTTTCTTCCCGATAAACGTTTTGAAACTTCCTACATTAATTTCACTTACACCACCTGAATCTTCTGCCACATTGAGATCAAAATGTCTTATACAAGGCACATTGTAACCAGTAGTCTAGATATGCAGAAATGTTCTTACCTCTATAAAATTGATTATACTAATATCTTACAAGGAAGCATCTCATCTATACAAAAAACTTTCGTTTCAAGTGGTGTTTATTTGTTGTTTGTCATACTTCAAGATCAAGGTATATAACTTACAAACAGGTCAGGACACGATACCACGATACCTTTGCGGTGGCAGCCATATTGATTCTTAACATCGGTGTGAAAATGTGAAGTGGGCGTAACCAAGCCTTTGTGTGCTATCTTTAATTAAATACGATGGGATATTGCGCTGCACCAAATTGCAAGAATAAATCATCTGACGGGATTAGAGTATTTCGTTTACCAAGATATAAGCAGAGAACAGCGCAATGGGTTCAAAATTGTAGACGGGATAAGTGGCAGCCTACAGATAATTCTGTACTATGTGAGGTTAGTAAGTTACAATGTTCACGCTAATGCTGAACAGTATTCCCTTACATAGCACATTTATTTATGTATATGAGATTTTCACTTCTATTTTTGTTTTCTTTTAGCATCATTTTGAAGAATCTCAATTTGAACAGAAAAGAGCAGATGGGAGGAAACTACTGAAATGGAATTCCATTCCAACAATTTCCAATGTGCCAAATCCTCCAAAGTCTGTGGAATGTACCAGAAAATGCCAAAAGAAAGACCTTTACCTTGTAAAATGAGCAAGAAAAGTAAGATAACTAAAGATATCTATTCTAATTCATAAAAGTCTAAAGCAAATAATAATAATAATAAAAATTATTATTATTATTATTATTATTATTATTATTATTATTATTATTATTCCATATTTCAAGTGATTGGGGGAGAGGATTTAATCACGGTACCCACTTACTCCCCACCAGCTCTTTAGGTTGTTTGTCACAAAACTTGTACTAATATATTGGGTGCAAGGCACAAATTGTTCTAATATCATATCATATCATTTACTTCATCATTAGCTATACATTGTATGGATACACATTGTCAAATAAGGTATGATAAATACAATTATCATATTAGAAATCCCTTAAAAGTATAAAAAGTTTCGACTTTGTTTCGTATCTGTGCCGAAACTGGTAGTTGCACCGTAGCCTTCAAGGTGTTCACATAGCGAGACGTGGCAAATCAAGGGGTTCCTGAGGTTTTAGGATTTTTTAGGTTAGGGTTAGTTAGGGTTAGTGTGTGTATATAAATTTAATTCAAATATTGTAGGGTAGGATTGGATACAATAGGTAGGGTAGGATAGGATAGGGTAAAAAACTTTATGGTTATACTATGGATATTCCATGCCTAGGTTTGTATTTTTTGTAGTTTTAATTTCGGCACAGATACGAAACTGGAGCCAAAGGTTTTCTCATACAGAATAGTATCAGTATCACCGCTGTGCTATGAAAAAAGAGAGATTTTGCTAGTTGGGAGGTAAGGTACTGTGAAACAAAAATTTAGCTCAATATAGACAGTATCCTACTCACCTTACATTTCTGGCATATTAGTTATACAGCTTTATGCGAGACATACACATGTTTACACTAAATTTCCTCCAGAGATAATAATTTATATTAGGTCTACTGAACAATTTCTCATGTTTGGTTGCATTCTAATAATGTTTTTCTACAGATTATTCTGTATTTTCGCTTTCACTATATTATTATTTTTTACTTTATTTTCAGATGAATCTTCAGAATCACAGTTAAATGAAGAACTTGTCAGCAATGATGAGCCTCAAAATGATTCCATGAATAAAATTGCAAAGTTAGAATTAGAAAACAGAAAACTTAAAATTCAGGTAGATACAAACTGTATATTATTTAAATTAAACTTTACAGATTTTTAATTGAAATTAAGTTGGTACAATACTTTTCTCCTAATGCTTTTTGATATGATAGTGAGAATTGTTTAATTTTGTATAATGATTATCTAAAAATTATTCTGATTTTGTTTTCTCATTTAGATAAAACAACTCACAGAAAAGCAAAATGCAATGAAGAAGAATCTAGACAGCTTTTTAAAACCAGACCAGATTCAATATCTTCAAAGAGTGTCTACAACAAATCCTTATAAATGGTCGAACCAAACAGTGAGACATCCATTACAAGTGAAATGTGCTGTGGGCAATAAAGGATATGAATTCTTGAGAAATGCTTCTTATCCTTTACCATCTTCGAGAACACTAAGCAGAAGGATTGAGTCCTGCAAGTTTGCCTCAGGAATTCAGTATGATATCATAGAATGGTTAGGTATTAAACTGCAGAGTGCTAGTGATGAAAGTAAAATCTGTGTTTTGTCATTAGATGAAATGCAATTGAGGCCACATGTTGAGTATGACAAAGGTTTAAAGCGGTATGTTGGTTTCGTAAGCAGTGAATTCATTGACTCTGATGAACCTGAAATTGCCACTCATGGCCTTGTTTTCATTGCACGTGGTCTGACATTACATTGGAAACAAGTAGTTGGTTATGTTTTGACAGGAAATTCCACCAATTCAGTTAAATTGTGGAATTTTGTCAAAAACGTTATTGTTTGTTTGTATTCACATAGTCTGATTGTAAAGTGTGTTACAAGTGATATGGGGTCTAATAATAGAGGTATGTGGGGTGGTATTGGAGTCCATTCTATAAGGAATCAAGTTAATTGTAAGGTTTCACATCCATGTAAGCCAGATGAAAACATTTATTTTGTTGCCGATGTCCCTCACTTACTGAAAAACATAAGAAATTGTTTATTGAGTCAAGATATAAATTTACCAGAAGGGATTGTAAATGAAAATCAACTTATGTCAAATGCAGTATCTGTTAAACATGTAGCAACTTTGGTTGAACATCAAGAAAAAGGTGGCCCAGTACTAGTTCCAAACCTTACAAAGAATGTAGTAAACCCTAGTGCCTTTGAAAAAATGAGGGTACCACTTGCACGAAATTTTTTCTCATGCAATGTATCTTCTGCTTTGTTGTTTTCTGTTTCTATAGGAATCATGCCCAATGAGGCAGTAGCTACAAGTTGGTTTATTCAGCAAATAGGTAAGTGGTATGACATCGTGTCAAGCAAAAATGAAAGTGATGCTCTCAGTACCAGCAACATTGATAAATTACTTCATTTGAAAAACATTTTGCAGTGGTTTCCATCCTTATGTTTCAATGGTAAAGCTGTATGGAAACCAATTCAAACAGGGGTGCAGCTGTCTACCACAAGCATTTTAGAATTGTATGACGAACTTACTTCACGTGGTTTAATTGAATATCTACTAACAAGCAGATTATCAACAGACTGTGTTGAAAATTTTTTCTCACAAGTACGTGAAACTGGTGATAGTCATCCCACTCCAGTAAAATTTAGACATGTGATTCGGATGATGTGTTGCACAGTACTCACATATACCAAAGTCCTCTAGTTATGATGTAGATGATGATGAGTACTATCTTGAATTTTTTTCAAGACAAAAGCCAGTTGAAGAATGTATAGAATATGACCCTCAGTTTCCTAGTGAAGTTAACCTTAATATAATTGAGATGTCTCGCCTGTATTACTTAGCTGGTTGGGTAATCCATAAACTTGTTAGGATTTCTAAGAAGATCACCTGTGAGACATGCATTGAAAGTATTTGTACCTCAGAAACCTCAGAGAATTTGCCTCATGAATGGGTCACAACTGTTAGTAGGGGCAATTTAATACATCCTACAGAAAGGGCATTCCATGTTTGTCACCATGCTGAGGTAACTTTTCAGAAGCACAGTAGTTTCTTCTTAAATAAAGAAAATGTATTGGATAATTTGGTGAAACTAGTATTAAGTTCATGCAATGACAAGTTGTTGATTGTGCATTGTAACCATAATATAACTGAGTCAATTGTTTCCAACTTTTTGTCAGTGAGAGTACATATTTTGGCAGATGATATTAACAAAAAACATGATGCGAAGAAATTGTATGGAAGTAAAACTGCATTCATGCGTACTTCAGCTGATGCACATTTCTCAAAAAAATGATGTATGACTTCTAGTTTTCTTCACATTATGATGCTCATATATGGTATATTAAAATGGATTGTAAAATATATATATTACAAACAATTATATCGTGTTTTCATCCCTATTTCAATCCTTGCTACTTAATTCTCTCTAAAACAGATTAGTTTTGACTGCAGGCACGCCCACTTTTAAGAATCAATATGGCGGCTCCATAAGTAACATAACATTGGCGTCCTGACCTGTTTGTATAGACCTTGTTCAAGATATGCTACAATTGCACAAGTTTGACAAGTATAAAGTTAAGTTCACTAAACGCCTGCTTTTACATAATCCTACATTACATTTGTCTGGTATAGTCAATTTAAGTTTCTTGATATATCAGTATATCTTGTTTTTGTTCTTCTCAACATGTTACAAATTTGTTCAATCAGTAACAAATGAATGCACATGAGATATGAAGGACACTTTAATCATTTGTTGGTTAAATAATGTTACCCAATATGTTACTGGAAGGTTTAAACTTTTCGGCCAAATTTAATACTTAGATATACTTTAATAAGTAGGACTCTATTCCATTGTATCCTGGAAGCCCACAGTCTGCTTTGTTTAATAACAGATAGGAGATCATCTACTTTAGCATTAGTTCCTGTACTTTATCAGTGTTTCAGTTAGCTATTCATGTTGTAGCATCATGTAGTACAGCACAGAAGTCACTAATTGCAGACATTCTTGATATTTAACTTTATCTTTTGTATAGTGTTGAGAAATTGCAGTCTGACTGTTTTATGCGACAGTGAACTATAATTTAATAGTCATTAATTTGGTGATCAGAAATACAGTTGCCTTCAACTGCTGTTTATTACATCTTTATTAATTAAAATAATTGTCTTATATGACCACATGATTAGTCTCAGGAAAAAAAACTTAAGTATGTATATCATCTTACCTGAAATGTAGTGAAATGTGTGCTGAATTATTCATCTTTTACAACCTGTCTTCTGCTTCTTGAGGTCTCGTCAATCAAACTCTTCTACTGTCTTTCATACAATGATTACTGACAATAATGTTTATACTATAATCTGTTTTACTAGGTTACAGAGTTTCCTTCCATAGTTTTAGTGGTAGACACATATATTTCATTTTATGCAAATACCATACTAGAGGTTTCTGTTATTTGCTTCTTCTGTGTATATTCTGTTTCTAATTTCTTCATTTCTTACTTTTTCTCTTGGTTAGAATACAAAATTAGATTTGCTTGCTCTTGAAAACTAAAAACAACCCTTGTTGTTGGATCTTCATTAGTACTAAATTGTTGGAAAATGCCTGATTTGATCATTTGAAAACTGTTTATATTTTGATGGCATTTACTAACATGTTTATGAATGTAAAATATTTTTATGGAATATTATTTTTTGCTAGTAATTTCTAAAAGTTTTTTGGAGCAAAAAACTATTTAAATCTACAAATATGATTGTAATTCTCCAAAACGTATTAGCTTCTTTTCTAAACCTGTTTTAAACAGAAATCATTTCTAATAGAGGACCTATCAGGAGTAGCAACCACTCGGTTTTTCTATTTCATTTATTTCTGTTTTATGCATGCCTTTTAACATACACTGACAATGTTTATACATTTAGACAGTTATACTAATACAATTGTGTTCTTAACAGTTCTTGTCTATTACTTGTTTTAAAGATTTAATTTACTTCTGCTATTTCTAGTCATCCTTTTAGCCCTTCTCTTCTTGAACACTTATTAAATATTTCTTTAACTACTTACAGCTCTTTGGTTAGCATGCTTTGCTACCTTAACAAGTATAACTCCATAGGCCAAAGCTTCATTGCTTCATTCTTTTTACTCCCCTTAGCTTTTCATTAAAATTTTCTCCGTGATTCCTACATTACTTTGTGCTTTTATCCTCATTGGCAAAATAAGTCCAGCCTAATTACATCCACAACCAGATAACAAAACCAGTAACAAGTGTATCTTAGCCAATGCCTTGTTTTCACTGATCTACCCCATGTATGATATAAAGTATAAGAACGGTAGGTCTAAATAGGTCAAACAGCTGACTACAGTGAGAACACAGTGGATGTTTATAGTCCCATGTCAGCTATAAACAGGAAAGGTTTTCTTGAATTCACTTCATTAACCACCAAGCTTCTGCAATTTTTCTGAAGTACAGAAGTATATTTTTGTCTAGGAGTTTTGTTTTCCTATTTCTCACAACATCCTCCACTAAAGTGAATACTGCTGATTTCTATACTGTACTGACATGAAGTTTCACTTGTACTGACATTCTCTTTGCAGAATATTCCCATATCCATAGTGCATCAATTTTCTGTCCTCCATCCACATTCATAGGTTTAGCTTGTTATGGTGACATCTCAGTTCCATTTACTTTTTTTAATTTCCTCCAGTTATAATCTTCCATTGAATTACTTTAACGTTTGTGTAAATGGATACTAATTTGGCTACTTTGAAGTATAGTGCATGCATAAGATAACTGCTATTCTTATTCAATGCTATATTTTGTTAACATTACTATATACATTTGCTATTCCTAACTTTCCCTACAATTTATTTTTCTAACACTGTCTAAAGATATGTATACTAATAACAGGAATCAGGTTTTCGGCTGCTACTACTTAGAAGAACACTGTAAGAGCAAAAACAGATGAAAGGATTTTTTGTATACAAGTTGTTGACTGGCATGTAATGAACACAAACTTTCAGTTACCAGTCAATGATTTCATCAAATTTTGTGGTATTACAATGGATAATACCACATTTATACCATTACTTTCTAAATTTTTCTGTGTTTATGGATTATGGATTTCAAGACCACCTGATACATTCTGATTTGCTTTGTATTCATTCAATTAATATAAATAATTACTCAGTTATAAAAAAAAAAAATCATTATTGCTTTGACTTCTGATTTGCTCAATCATTCAGCGTTTGTTTGTTTTGAGACCGTTCCAATTCGTAGAGTACCACTTAGTTTCTGGGTAATACTGAAAACACCAACACGATTCATCAAAAGTCATTACATTTTTTGGAAATCTGTGATTTTCAATACTTTTAAAAGTGTCTGCACAAATGTTTGGTCAAATTTCTTCAATACTGGTACCAGTTTTGAGCACACTATGTTTAAGTTACAATTTCTACATAAAATCTGTCAGACGTTTTCTTCATTGATGCTAGACAATTCAGCAATTATTCAGATGCTCAGCCAGTGAGTTTTTCCAACACTTTCATTGACATTTTGAATGTTGTAGTTGTAGTTGTAGTCAGCTTGTAGTTGACAACAGCCAGGCGCACATTATTTTTTATCACTTCCATTCATGCTTTAAATTTTTAAACTGCTAGAAAAGCTGAGTACACGGCAGATACTCATCACCATAAATGCTCTTTAGCAAATGTTATGTTTTGTGTAGCAGATTTTCAAAGACTTTTGTACTCACACATTACTCCAATTAATAGTTAACATTATTCCAACAGAGCTCAGATACATTGACTGTTTCAAACAAATGCTGCTACTGAACTTGCACGTTGATTGGTCATGCTTCAGAATATAATGGTACATGCAGGGGAAGGCATAGCTGAATGACCCACACTACTCACTGTTACAAGGAACAAGAAAATGGCAAATAATCAGTTTGGTTATTTTATTGTCACATCTTGTGTTGCGTTGTCAACTACTGGTACTTGTGTAATAAGTGTAGTTTTTAAATTTCAAGTAGGATTGTTTTCTCATATATACAATCAGTTGTACCAATCATCTTGTTTTCAATACTCTTGTTGACACCGGCTCTTCCAATATTTTCATTACCTGTTTGCACACTTAACCATGGAGTAGATCTTACCCTGTAGTAGTATACTATAGCATGTTTTTTTGTGTTTGAGTTTCACTTTCCATCCGATTCATCCTCCTGACATTACTTTGCTTTTTCCATTGACTATGAAGTGATTAGCAAATCTGCAGACAACCATCCATTTCACTTAACCCAAAGTGCTGGGAGGAAACTTCCCCATCAGATGTCTATTCCTACGTCGATTGTTACACAGAAGGCAGTAAAATTGACAGAAGTCATGGTGGAGTATCAAATTGTAACAAATAAAATAAATAACTTGATAAAATGTAGTAAAATAAATAAAACAATTGAAAACATATACATTTACATTAAACCAACTTCAACTGACTTCAACACTTCTGACAAACAACGGTTTGTCACAATTAAAAATTTGTCTTATTCTGTAGAATATATTTATATTCTAAGGACTGTCAGGGCAAAATGACTTACAAAATTGTGGGTTTAAGTTATTATATATGGTTAATGTAATTACAGTACAGAATGCAGTCAAACTTCCATATAACAAATTGTAATGAGGGATGGAAAGAATTTGTAATGTAAATATTTTGTTTTGTTCTGTAAAATATTAACTTCATATTGTAGAAGGATTAAGTGACATTATTGGATAGAATGTTCTTTTTATATATCTGAACAAAAGGTGTCCATTATTTACCTAGAAGAAACACAAATTAAACTTACTTAATTAATTAAAAAAAAGAAACTGTTAACCACTTTTAAGAAAGTACTTATCATGACAACAAATTAATTTTGTTTAGTTAAGCAATACTATACATGATTAAAATTGTCTTCAAATTTCAACAAGCAGGAAAACATGCGGCTCAAAACGAAATGATATTCACTTTATATGACATTAAACTTTAAAAATAGGTTGTTTTATTTTTATTTTTATTTAGGTTATCACAAACAGTCTTGTCTTCATTAAATTAGTAATCAGCAAGTTGTGATTTCTTATATTTCCAATTTTGGCTTGCCTTAAGCTTATTCTTCTACATTGTTGCCTTGCTTTCTTGATTTTCACAGCTGATTTTTCTTCTTATATTGTCAAATCATAGAGTTCCCAACTTATTTTAAATCCTGTTCTAGATTTTAAACAGGTTTTCCTTAAATTTTGTTACTTTTTCTATTTTTATTTGGTATTTATTCTATATTTTCCCTTCTGTCATAAGGTTTAGCTTTAGTACTCGCTTCATCAGTGTTTTTTTTGGTTATTTTTAAGAGGCTATACCACTTCATTTATTACATGTCTTAGTGACTTGTATGTTGTTCACCTCTGTTTTGGAAGTTTTAATTCTGTCTCTCTCTGTTTTACCTTTTAATCTTCATGTAGAATTTATTTCTACTGTTCCAGGTTTGAAAATTTCCAAAATAACTACTGTATGTTAAAATCAACAAGACCGCTCTTCATAGAAATATAAAAAGGCTTTGTTGACTGCATATGGTGGCTTTGTTTGTTTGGCTTGGTTGTTTAGCCATACTTACATTTTCGTTATTATGGTACCATTTTATGTAACTGGTAAAACACAATATTTGCTTTACTTATACGGTTAAAGAATTCTTAGTCTATTTTCCCTTCTTTAATAATTATAAAGGTCCCTCAAATAAGCTACCTCTATCTTTTCGATCCACTTTGGTCTATAGTCTATTTCGGTTTCGTTCCTTCATCATGTACATTACTTGACATTTTTCAACATTCAGTGTCATGTTTTATGTTATAAATTCTTCAGGCCATAGATTCAACACATCTGTGTTTGCACACTCTCTCTCTCTCTCTCTCTCTCTCTCTCTCTCTCTCTCTCTCTCTCTCTCTCTCTCTCTCTCTCTCTCTCTCTCTCTCTCTCCCTCTCCCTCTTTCTTTCTCTCATTCTTCATTCATTACAGCCTAACAATGAATGTAGTACAATAGGATGAGGGAATTGTACAAATGCAAGAGGTCATCTACAAGAGCTTCTACCCAAGAAAACAATAATTGTTCCACCTTTAATACTTACTACTGATTCTACAGGTATTGTTAAAATATGAACTACTTTCATTACTTTGCTTGATAATACATTTTGTCACATAGCTAATCAGTCAGTCTACTAGAAAAGTACAGACTTCAGGACTAAGAATGTCCCCCCCCCCCCAATAATTTCTCTTGTCACTGTCCTTCAATTGCTCCATAAACAGTTTAAATGTGTGTGTGTGGTCTGCAGTTTCTTCGATTTTCTGAAGTTGCTAATCATTCCTCCACTCTATTTTTAACCTTTTCCTTAAATCTGTGTTCTAAACATCCAGCCTTCCCTCTTTTTTCCCTCTTTGTAACATGCACACCTAATTCCTTTGTTTAGAATAGACCCAACATTACAAATATGAATAGTCTTTGGCCAGGATGCATAGAGGTAGCTGTGAGGGAATTTAGTCATACTCCAGTCTCCTAAAAGACTGAAGGAGGATCTAGTAGTATGTTGTATACCAGAAAGTATTTGCAGGCTTATCTAAGGTGGTAAACAGAGGCTAAAAGTTCAAATTATTGGTGAGTATATTGCACAGTGGAGATTAGTGCTCATTTTGTCAGAATCCCTTTTTTTGCAAACTCCGCTGTAAGATGGAAATAAAGGGACATGAAAAGAGACAGAAAAGTATCCTCTGGCACAAGTTTAGTAACAGCTCACCAGCTTCGGCATGAAGAATATTGATTGGTGTCAATTTCACGTCTCCTAAAACCAATCCAAGCTCTGTACTGCACTCAATCCTATTTCAGTAACTGGAAGTTACACGCATTTCCATGAAAGGTAGATACATAATCTAAAATACTAACAGACAGTTGCTTTATTGGGCAGTTGTAGGGTCCAATCCTCAGTTAGTGTTGCCTAATGCTCATAACAGAGTAAGATGTGGTTACACTTTTTGGATCGTTTGATTTACATTATATATTCAATCCATGTGTGTGGTAAGATAAATACCAAGAAATTGTATGTTTCATCAATTCCTTCTGTATCAATATTGATGTCTTCTCGCACGCTGAATGCAAGAGGGCCATAAGTGCAAAAAATTTGGAAATTGAGTTATGGCACAATATTAATAGAGCTGTGTTAAATACAATAGAGCCATAAGTGATATAGCATCACTTATCAGCAATGTCCTTATGCTGTTGAAAATCTGGAACACACATTTTAATGCAATACAACCACAGTGTCACTTGTGGCTGTATTGCATTAAAAGAATAAACTATATTTAGGAAGGTTTTAAATAAAGACGGCCATAACTGCAATTGTGGCCATACATGAGGGTAGCATAGTTTTAGTTTTTTAAGCTGGCAGCACTTGTTCCCTTTCCTGACTTTTTCTATAGCTTTCACATTTCATTAGTATAACATATGAATATGTTAAAGATTATTTTGTTGGATTGTGTTGAGTTTCACACAATGTTCTCTAACAGGACATTGCTGATTCAGGTGAAGTTAAATGAAAGAAATGAGGTAAGCTTTATTTAATATTTATGAAACAGCCTTGCTTCAAGTGTTACATAATGAAGTACAAGATGAACAGAAGACAAGAGGACAAAAACGAAAATTAGGGGAAAGTGAATGAAAGAGAAATGTAGCCAAAGTGACAAGGAATAAGGTGAGATATACATAGACTCAAAGGGTAACCGTGTACAAGAAATTGCCATTGTAAACGTAAGCAAATTCAAGGTGACCAACGTGGTCAGATTTTTAAGATGTTTTGGAAGCTTGCAGAGGTTAACAAACAATGATAATATATAGCTACCTGTATGAATAGATCGAGACCTCAATATTGGAGAGTTGTAGAAGGCACTACAAGACAGATGGAGAAGTATACCTTGTTTGTAAGAAATTCTTCATAGATTCATTTAAAGTAGGAGACAAAATGATACGGAATATAATCAAGAAGACAACAGATGGAATTGTCAAAGATGAAATTGGCAAACACGACAACCAAACTACACTAGAGTCCACACTTAATATATAATATGTTCGAAAACATATTAATTCTATACCACAAATAGTGTCTCATTACCTGCACAAACAAACAAGTAGAGATATGTTAGTGGTGGAAAAACATTAAAAGATCTTCACAGAAATTATATAAAGGAGTGCCAGGAACAAACAAAAAAAATATGGAAATTACTCAGCCATACATTTTCTTGACAGAATTTAGTATTAGCTTTCTGTTACTAGAAAAGAGCAGTGTTTATTCTGTGATAAATGTAAAAGTTCATATGTAAAACAATTTCTATAATTTGAGTATAAAAATTATCATAAAGAAGTTAAATTAAGTAGAGGAGAAAAGGCCAAACATGCAGCGCTTGCAGAGGAAAAGAAGTGTATCACATTATGCTATGATTTACATGCAGTCCTCCCAAATCCTTATGATAACATTTTTGTTGTATATTATAAATGGCGGCTGTCAGTTCTGAATTTTACAGTTTACAATATCGGGAGAAGTACAGGACATTGCTATGTTTGACATGAGGAGTTTAAATGAAATCGGTTCATGTGTTTTTCAGTTTTTACAAAATCAATACAAAAGAGAGATGGTTGCCTTTAACTCCGACAACTGTAGAGGTCAACAAAGAATAAACACATTATTGCTTTACACATGTATCCAGTGTTTGCTTTCAAGCATTACATATAAATTATTAGTAACTGGTCACAACTAGAATGAAAGAGACCGTTTGCATTAATTAAACAAAGAAAGCTAGTCCTAAAAAGTGGACCTATTTATGTATCTAAACAATGGGCAACCAATATCCAAAAGGCTGAGAAGAAGGCCAGTCCTTTTAAAGTGACAGAAATGGATACACCAGACTTCATGGATTTCAAAAATCTTCCAAATTTTTTTGGAAAACTTTTGCGGTGTGCAAAATAATGAGAAAGTTTCTTGGCTTGACATAAGAGAAATCGTAGAAGAGAAAGAAAAGCCTCTTCAATTTTTCTACGAAATACGCTTTGGTGAAGAGTATAAGGAGAATATACACAAAGAAAAATACAAGAAACAAGCCTTCATTAACAAAATTGAATTGTCCAGTTACCTATCTAACAGAAATAACTGATGACAAGAAATGAGATTTAATACCTCTCTGCCAAAGTAGAATTATAAAGAGCAATTGTAACTCATTGTATGAAAATATAACCCCTATGCCATCAAATGAAAAAAAAAAGATGTAGATTCAGATGAACGTGACCTGTAAGATTATTCAACATTTTGTAAGGATTGAAATAATTTACATATTCAAAGTAGATATTTTGTGTATTGTTAGCCTTATTATTATTATTATTATTATTATTATTATTATTATTATAGACCTAGATATAAAATATATCTACCTATAAGATATAGACCTAGTAGTAATAAAATTAACACTTTTGATTATGTTTATTATATTATGTTCATTACTTTCAGTAGTTACTTAATTATGCCTCTTGTAATAAATTATGTTTACTATGTTTCAGTTATTAAAAGATGTTTAAGAATAACAATAAAAATAAATTTTAACAACTATAATTTAAAAAATTTTGAAGAAAACAGATAATGTATACTATTTTGATAGCACTTATGGCTGTTTTCAATAAAAACAGAATTCAGTTCTTAAATATATTTTTTGTTGTAGACGGCCATAAGTGCAAAAAAACAATTATATGTCATAGAAAACAAGGAAATTTTTATAACAGCATTTAGAGAATTAAATTTTATTAAAATGAATGAAAAAATATTTTATGAATATGCGCTTATCAATTTTTAACAAGCATTTGAAACTTAAAACTCGATTTCCCACAAATGTGTCTTTTAGCACTTGTGACCCTCTATGTTTCAAGGTGCGTTCTGTTCTATATTATCCATATCAATTTGTATTCCACTTTTACAGCAAATGCACTAATTTTCATCTTTTCATATAATCCATTTATTTTATCTTTTATGAATTTATCTGACTTATATTGGCATCATACTTGCAGAATTAGTTCTTATTTTATCAACTAATATTTTAGTTCATTTTTACACTAATATTTTCAATTCTTTTTCAAATCTACCCGTATGGTCTCTTAAACTATTTTTAAAATTGTTTATGATTATGTTGGAGCTTTTCTCCCATTGTACTTTTAACTCTCCCCATGTTGTAGTCTTTACTTGATTAATTAGTTCCTATATTCTGTAGACTTGAATACTCTAATTATTTCACTACTCTTTGTAGTTTTGTTGGGAAAAGTAGTGTTAGAAAATGAACAGAGCATTAAAATTTTTGCCGAAACCATAATATAAATTTTATAGTAAAGAAACAATGCTAATTAATAAAATTGTCTGTAGTATCCTACTTTTATTTTACTGGATGGAAACAATGACAATTCTTGTCATAGTAACACATAAAAAGTGTCTCTACAGATATATAAATGCTTCAAATATAAATAAATCTAGATATAATGGCTTAAGACTTTACATTACCAATAATTTAATGTATCAGGAAAGCAAACTGTCATAAATTATTTTTATAATGTAACCGGAAACTTACACATCGGCCTCTTTAAAAATAATACCATGATATGGATATAACTGCAAAAATAAAATGAAAATATTAGTTAGTTATTGTATTGGTATGGCATAAATTTCCTAAAAAAATTCCATAGGCTAAAAATTATAAATTAACCAAATAGATTGAACCAATTGGATTTCTGAAATCCTAACTACACATAAATGTATAACTCAGTACTGGTGTTAGTCGACATGCTTACATGTCAAGAAAGCAAGACAAAGTTGCCTCACAACTCTGTGTGTGTGTGTGTGTGTGTGTGTGTGTGTGTGTGTGTGTGTGTGTGTGTGAATCCTGATCAAGCACTCAAGTGGATATGGACATGGCCGGTGGCCGGCTCTAGTAGAAGGCCGAAATATTTAACGTGGCAACACTGGAACAAGCTGATATTTGAAGTATAGCTATTAATATCACGGGATCGCGGGTTCAATGCTCGCGAAGTATAATAAAGTCAAGGCACGCTTTTCAGCCGCCAGTCGGTCAGCCTGTAGACATGAATGTCTAGGTAATAATAGGTGGTCGAAGCGTAGTGCTGGCCAAAGTAGCTTCCATGTAGGCCTACGTCGTATGACTAAAGTCAGGCGTCATAACCTACCTCTCGCAACCATGTGAACGGTAAAAATACGAGTCCATTATTATGCAAGGAAAATGTATATAAAAAATCGAACCTATGTCCAACAATTAATCGAAATTGATATTTCAAAATAAAACTTAATATAGCATTAAGAAATTAGCATACTTAGCTACTGTACTGAAAATATTAAACCCTCGTGTCTTAGTGAAAAGTCAGTAAAAATGGATTTTAAATCTATGATTTTTGATTCCATTTATTGGCGCACTACATGAAACACAACTTATTTATGTACTGTATGCATGGGCCTAAATAAAAGTAAATCCAAGTGCAGAGTGTCTTACTTCCTAACAATAATGTCTACACCCAGAGTTTACCCTTAAATCTGCTTATCATGTCTTCAGTGAAATTCTGTTCATCTGCGAAATCCCGGGTTTATAGTATCTTCAGTTTACGGTAAAACAAACAGTTTACAGTGAAGTGGCATAGTGCTTAACGTTTGTAAACTGTGAGCATAGAGCAGTTGTGAAAAAAAACAAAATTGTACAGTTTTATTTATGTGCTGAATCGGTGGTTCACTGAACGTTTAGGCTAACTTCAGTTCACGCTTTAGTAAATATTCATGCTACTTTTAAAATTATAGTAGGCCTGAATATTTTGTGGCCTAGAGTTCTAGTGTGGTCTATAGGATGCCGGCAACCGGGTTTCTTCTGTGTTAAAAAAGCTCCATGAGATTAGTGTTTTATTTCAGTTACGGTACATTATTATATAAAACATTACGTAGTCCATAGGCTATAAATAATACTTCACGCCTATACAGTAGGCCTACAGTGCAGTAGAATAGGCTATATTATTTTATGTGTGAATGATAAGAGTATGCTGTAAGCTATATTAACGATAAAGGATTTGATTTTTAATCCTTATAGGAATGTTTATTTAATAATTAATATCATAAGATGTTAGTTTCAGTCCAAGGCTTATGAATTTCAGCGTAGATTGGCGTATCCTGGTAACCCAAAACGTATCACGGTTTTTGTTTCGTATGACAGGGATTGAACTGAATAAATTCCTCTAATACAAAAAGCGTATTATTAGATTATTATTAGATCCCTAAAAAAGGTGAAGTTTTAATGTATTTTATTAATTTCGTATAGATTATGTAGAAAGAAGAAGAAGAAATAAACGTGTTTTCTTTTAGTACGGTAGCCGAGTAGTAGATTATGCTTTCTTTCAGAAGCAGATTTTAATTTACTTAATTAGAACCATTATAAAATTGTTACTATATAATTGTACATAATCAAAACTAAATGTTTTAATAAAAATACGGTTAACATTGTAGGCAGGAAAGTTTGTTATTGAAGGCAAGGTATAAAAAAACAAATATTTACCTCACCGAGTTGTATTCATTTTGATAGTGTTCCGATGCGTTCGACACAACTGTCTGGCTGTCCACACGATACGATAAACGTCCGTACTGTTACGCGTTCAGAATAATATATAATATTTTTTTAAATAACGAAAAATAAATTAAATTTCTATGGAAACGTATTTCGAATTGTTAATTCATATTTATTCTTTTAATTGTTGTTCATCTATTTATTTTTAATATTTTCAAATTGTGTAATGTAATAAGTAAATTTTATGTAGGTCTATACATCCATCATTAGTTGACTTTAATTTATCAAAGAAGAAGTGAACGGGTGAAATTTGTTCTTTAGTCTTTTCCCATTAGATTGGCTGAACAACTGCCTGATTAGATTATTTTTGTGATCAGATCTGCTCTCTATATTTATGATTCTATCGCTGCCTCTTGCCGTGCGGGGGTAACTCGTTCTTCAGCTCCATGGATGCTGATGATCTGCACAAAGCGTGCGTCCGTCCTGTGTTCAGGAGCTCGAATCATGTGGCCTCCTGGTGAGAGGCCGGAGGGTCTAGACCTGCTACTTACGTGTAGATTAGAGTAGCCAACCGTGCTGAGGCCTGTCCATCGTACTTTCTTGGCTTGATTCGGTGGTGAAAACGGCATACCTACACGTGACTGCTGGGCAGTATTATGTCTTGTATTAACATTAAAATATTTTTACGCATTACATAAATATGTTTTACAGAAAAGTTCGTTAGGCCTACTCTCGAAAGAAATGGTGACTTTTCCTAACCTACACTAGAAAGTTGATGTGGTTTTTACTACATTCGTTCTTAATAAATATTTTGAAGAGGTGAACAATGCATCTTTTACTTACGAAAATAATTGTGCTTTTAAACTGTAATAAAAAATGAGCTACAACAATCGTTTAAAGGATAACTGAAGAAGGAAAAATGAGTGTCTAAACTGATGAAACCTGACAAAATCAAGAAGATTCTCTAGGTTTGTTTTTCATACATTTTTTGCTCGGTAATGTAATGTCGTGGCTAGCGTCTCCCGAGCGGAAAGGAGGCTTCCAAGTATCATACGATACCTTTTAAAGTGATAGAAGTGGCGGCTTGTAGGTATTACAGACAAATGAAACACAAATCTAAGATTAATAATTCTTATGTTTATTAATTCCTTAACCTCTGTATCTTTCTAATACATTTATACATCTACTTGAAAAGTCATATACTTTAAATGGACTGACTCTTTAACGTCATCCAATCAATAAAATAATTACAAAGGTGCAACAAGCAATCAGCATTAAAATCAATATCTCAAGCGATTAGTAATAACATCAATATTCTCAAACAATTAATTAACCTTAACATAACATTTTTTATGAAAGTTATTTTGATCTCTAGATCAATGCAACATATATATATATAAACTCTACATAAAATCAATATTTAAATAATTCAGTTAAATCGTTTCAAGATTAAGATGTGAACGTACTTGTTTAAAATAGAATTCAAATATATAATTAAAATATATAATAAAATAATATATTTCTTTCAATTGTTATAAAATTTATATTTGATGTTGATAATATTGTTATGTCTCTCTCTTATTGTCTCTTTAATAGGACAAATTAATATAAAATATGATATAATGAATAACTTGATTACGATATTTTATAGTCTTTATAGTTCTTTAAAGTCTCTCTGTTATGTATTTAAATTTACAATTTTGATTACTCCTTAGTCCTACCTCCCTCTCTGTTTAGAAGTGCCATTCTGTGATATGAGCTGCGACTGAAGAGCAGTTGGCGCAATTTGCCGTACCGAACTTTATACTAAGTTAAATATTATAGAAATCAAATAGTTAGACTTTTAAAATATTAAACTTGTAGATTCACAGTAGTTGAAGATGAAAGCGAAAATTTACAGGACACACGGCTGTGTCGCCCCGGATCACTCGACAGACCAAATGATGATGGCTTGGGCCTCTAGGAGTTTTTATAGTTTCAAAAGTCTTCATCCACGTAACTGGGCTACTCCCTTGTGTCGGCCAATCAGAGCTTAGATTGCCACGCGCGGCACAAATCCTTGAAAGTCTTCAAAACAGAATATCGGCGGTTATTTTGCAACCACAAAATAATGATTAATTATTTACTCTTCACGTAAATAGATGTTAGGAAATTTTCTATTTCAAACTGTGAGAAACTCGATTTCTTTTGTATGTAAATACTTTTAATATATATGCAAATCACTCTTGGCACATCTTAACAAAATAAAAAGTACGATCAGACAATTGTGAGTGACCGATTTGAGGATCGAGGAACGTACAACTAATGAATAGTTCCAACGAGAAGATAAAATGTAATAAATCAAATAGAGTTAATTTGAACGATTTAAACGATTCAAATATGATTAATAACATTAATATGAATAGACGATTTCTTTGCCATACGTGAGGCAGAGTGTGGCCTTGTCTAAAATAAACATCAATTACATAATCATCAAATGAAATATGTTTCTATACAATGAGACTCTTGGCAAAATTAACATATAAGAGTACTTCAATAATGTGGAGGTTATATTGTAAAGAGGAACCACAATTATCCTCACTGCTAAACTAATCTGTACTTTTTACAAGATTTATAAAATTGAGAATAAATGTGTTGACATCTTGAGGGGAAGAGTTGGATACTACTGTCCATACTCTTAGCTCAGGATCCCGTGGTCGCCAGTCCACGTACTCACCATAGATGATATATGAAAGAGAGACAAACTGAAATGGTGAGCCCCTGGGGGATATCGCGGCACTACAGTAATATAATTTATTAAATATCAATAAATCGATGTATATTAAATCTTCAATAAAGACAACAGTTCATCGGACGTACGGACTTTCACCATCTTGTTTCAATTTACTGAATAGCGTGTATAACTCACCTTTACTTATCTTATACCTAACGATTGGATGAACCCAATGTCTACGCTTAGCTCTTTCCTTCAATTTAATGCACTTAACAACACACAACATGCATTTTTAAAACACAACACAATCAGCGAGATCCTTGGCAACTCTGTGAAATAATAACCCTGCTACATGCTACCCGACTCCGCAAATATTAACCAGCTATAAACAATGTTTGCGCGGACTCCTGTCTGTCCGGGCAGCAAACCTCAGATGGACCATATAAGATTGAGTCAAGTTCGGCGACGTTGTCAGTGGTCGGAATTCAGGAACATTCCATGGCCTTTTCTGGGAAGCTGACATGGTTTTAATTACTAGATTGTTTTGTATAGGCTTCTTCAAAAGGGTTGCTGGTCGAGGTGCAACGGAGAAGCACTGCTTCTTCTCCAGCTGCATCTAATTACATCTACGTATCTATTGCCTAGTGCGTCACAATACACTAAGAAATACGTTACTCCCAGGGGCGAACCTAGGATTTCATTTCGGGGGGGGGGGATTTTTTTCAACCATATATCGTTCTCTTAGAGAAATGTTTTTCTCATGTTATAATGGATATCGTACCAACAAATTAAAACTAATGGGAAAATAATAACTGAAATTCACTAATTTCATTAAAATCAATTAAAAACGTACATCAGATAGGCTTCCAGTTTGTCTTGGAAGCCTAATAGTACCTATCTGTGGAATATAAATTCTTTAAAGAGAACGTGAAATTAAGAAAGTGAGGGTTAACAGCATGTATATAAATGCTGTGGATATAAAACTATATAACAGGGTTGTAGATGTAAGTTTTATAGTATGTAAAATAATGTTAAATAGTTTTGTTAAAAAATATAATGATTGCCAGCCTTTTTCAAAATGAAAAGTGGGAAAAGAAAGAAAGGTAAAAAAACTGAAGACATGAGTATAACTATATACTTTGTTAAATAAGTGTTCTATTTATCCTTCTTCATGTTTTAATAAATATGTGGATTATATACGTTTCATTTTGTTTATTGGATGTTTCATTAAAAAAACGAAATATTTAAGTAAATTTGGTCAAATAAGGCGCGTTAATTACGCGAGTACATAAAATAACACTGGAACTGTTGTGACGATTTCATTAATAAAAATATGTTAATTAATTAAGTTGATAATATATAATCGGAGAAATTTTAAATTCTTAATAAAATCTCACATTGTAAACTAATTCTTATGGCAATCATTTAATAATAATAATATTTAATATAAGTCTAATAATAAAATTAAAAGGGAATGGAATTGTACAGAAAGGGTAAAGCTTATTAATTTATCCTGTATAAACAAGAACTGACCAGAATTAACTTGTTTTCTGACCCCTAAATAAACTAAGTATTATTGTAAATTTGTTATTATTTAAATAATTAATTAAGACCATTGTTACGTACTTTGATAACTTCTGCAACTAAGAATATCACGATTTAATTATTTAATCAACCGTAGTCCTTTAATTAAAATTAGAAAAACGGAACTACTTTTATGTTGCCTAGTAATTGTCTTGAGATTACTACGCTCCACTTAACTACTTTTTTTGACTTGTAATGGAGCGCTCACGCCGTAAGCAGCGTAAAGCGTTGTTTCGCTACGTATATATATAAAAATGTGAAAGGGTTGATACCATGACTATTTAAATAAGTAATTTGTGTGGTGATGACATCTCTCTATATTATAAAATAACGGAGTATGTAATGTATACAGTATTATAACCTAGAAGGTGATAGTCAACTAATCTATCATCATGTGAAGTGTATAACTGTGAAACAAACTTTCTATCTATGTATTCTAACTACAAGAATTACTATGAATAACTACAGTCGCCGGAGATGAATGTACCACACCAGGAATGATTTCACATACTTCTAGAACTTCACCATCACAGTATGATAAGGTAACGACTGAACTTCAAGAAACATCAGGAGGACCGAAGAATTAATTCTGCAGCAACTTCAGGAAACACACAGGTGACATGGAGGCTTGTCTTCCATGGTTAAGAGTTACAAAATTATAAACCCAAAAAGACAATTTAAATTATCATATTAAAGACTTTAAAACTTATGTTTAAATGTAATAACATTAAAGACTTTAGAAACCTGACATTTTAGGTAACATGTAGTATAAAATCTAATAACGCTAGTTATAGCAAAAAGGTAAAGTTTAAACTAAAAGTTTTGTTGTTTTAGAAGATTAGTAAAAAACCATTCTTCAAATGGTTAGAGTTTCAATATTGTACATGGCAAGGTGACCATAATTCATTTATGATACTTAATCCCGGATCCGTGGAATTAATCAATAAGATGTACATCATATTTTGAAGCCCCTTTGTAAAGTAGTAATTTATATATTTAATCATATAGTAAACTATATTGTTTGAGATGAGAACTTTCAATAGAGAACTTAATCACCAAATGTAATAAAGAGATGTCATCTAAGTACCAAGTAAAATGAGTGCATATATCAACAGTCTCCCCTTCCAAATATCCTGCTATATAAATTGTTTATTTGTTGTGATTATTTTCAGTGCTTCACAACGAAGGCAGCCGGTATAATTGGCACATCCAATTATTACTGGTTCCCTACGTTATAACTCAAGAGAAGAGGTTATAATTTGCGCCACTCTGCTGTTGTTATTGCTGTTTTTGCTATTCTGCTGCTATTTTGTGAATTGGCTAATTTTGCGTAAGAGAAAAGAAAGAAGTAATTGCGTCCCGATATCCCACGCACAAAAGCTGTTGATCTATACACTCATGTATTTCAATATGTGTCAGAGTTTGAAATAAGATAAAAATAATAATTAATATCATAGTAATATAGTATAAATAACTTTATTAGTAAATATAATATGTGTAACGTAATATTAGCATATAATCCCATGTAAACAAACCATGTCGGTACTTGTTAAAAGTCCCATTCATAAACGTGCCACATTCTCGACAATCTCGGACGGGTAGTTTCCTGCTGCCGTGCGTTTAAAATTGTCATTGTTTAGTTGAGTTGAAAATAAGTCACCCTCCTTGTGTGGTCTATTGTTATAAGAAGCGTGTCTGTTCATGTGTTAGTAACCGAAGGGGGAATCTTTTGTCGTACGCATATTCATGCATGTGTGAAATTTCTCTCTCTCTCTCAAAGTAAAACGATAAAGGTTGTCATAACATTTTGTGTTTATTTGTAAAAAAAAAAGAAAAAGGAGTAAGAACACGATTGGTTTATAGTTTTATATTTTTGTGTAAAAAAAAAAAAAAAAAGAGATAGCGTTGTATCGTAACTAATGCAAATGTTTAATAATAACTGTTAATAAATGTTTACCATGTACTAAAGTGTATAGGCGATAATTGTGTATAGGATAGTAGAGCAAATAATATTATGACTTAAAGTTCAAATGAATAAATGACTTAGTTAACCCTCCCTTGTTAGATAAAGTATTAAACCCCAGGTCCAAAAACAGTAAACTTGTAAACTGAGCCAAATAAATTAATAATAATAAATAAAGTGTGCTAAATAATTATGGTAAGTCGATAGGAAATAATTCTAGGTAAGTTTTTTTAAACCCCCCAAAGTAATAGTAAGTGAATAATAAAGGCTGAATAAATCTTAAGTTAAACTAAATTTGTGTAACGTGTAGCAGTAAATAAGAGAAAGGTAAATAATAATAAAAGTATAGTTGAATAGTCAACAACCAGTTGTGGCCAGTAAGAGAACAATAAAGCGTGTTAAGAAATTGTAGTAAGCAGCCACACACTCTCCCTATTGTGATAAACCGTTGCCTCCCTAAACAATGAATACCACCGCGCGTGAAATACAATGAATTGTGTAAAGTCTCTCCCCTTCCGCAAAGTTGTCTAGTTATGGTTAAAGAGATAATAAGAATTACCATCGTGAAATTCCGCTTCTCTCAAGTAACTATAATCTAGAGTGGAGTATGGGATCTTCTTTAGATTATTTTAGAAGTAAGTCTATGGTATATAATCAAGATAGAATTATATACATGTAAAGTAACTAGTCACAACGGCGCCGGCTGAAAAGGATAATGATGAGGCAAAAAGGTGCCAAGAGTTCATTTATGAATGCTGAAAGCTAACGTGTAGAGTTAGAGTAAGCTGATGTCAGTCGGGCCACGATATTGTGAGTTACTGTAATTAGGGAAATTAGTATTATAAGTTAGTACTGTAAGAAGTGAGATAAAGGGAATTTCACGAAGGCGAACATTTAAATGAGAACTAGATCATTTAAAAAAGAATTAGAAAAAACAAACCGTGTACTACTAATAATAAATAATAATAATAGAGAAATTACACACGGAAATCCCTAAACATACTCTCGGTATATAAAAAAAAAAATTATACCGGCGTCTATGGCTTAAGCGGCGGAGTATGTGACGATTTCATTAATAAAAATATGTTAATTAATTAAGTTGATAATATATAATCGGAGAAATTTTAAATTCTTAATAAAATCTCACATTGTAAACTAATTCTTATGGCAATCATTTAATAATAATAATATTTAATATAAGTCTAATAATAAAATTAAAAGGGAATGGAATTGTACAGAAAGGGTAAAGCTTATTAATTTATCCTGTATAAACAAGAACTGACCAGAATTAACTTGTTTTCTGACCCCTAAATAAACTAAGTATTATTGTAAATTTGTTATTATTTAAATAATTAATTAAGACCATTGTTACGTACTTTGATAACTTCTGCAACTAAGAATATCACGATTTAATTATTTAATCAACCGTAGTCCTTTAATTAAAATTAGAAAAACGCAACTACTTTTATGTTGCCTAGTAATTGTCTTGAGATTACTACGCTCCACTTAACTACTTTTTTTGACTTGTAATGGAGCGCTCACGCCGTAAGCAGCGTAAAGCGTTGTTTCGCTACGTATATATATAAAAATGTGAAAGGGTTGATACCATGACTATTTAAATAAGTAATTTGTGTGGTGATGACATCTCTCTATATTATAAAATAACGGAGTATGTAATGTATACAGTATTACAACCTAGAAGGTGATAGTCAACTAATCCATCATCATGTGAAGTGTATAACTGTGAAACAAACTTTCTATCTATGTATTCTAACTACAAGAATTACTATGAATAACTACAGTCGCCGGAGATGAATGTACCACACCAGGAATGATTTCACATACTTCTAGAACTTCACCATCACAGTATGATAAGGTAACGACTGAACTTCAAGAAACATCAGGAGGACCGAAGAATTAATTCTGCAGCAACTTCAGGAAACACACAGGTGACATGGAGGCTTGTCTTCCATGGTTAAGAGTTACAAAATTATAAACCCAAAAAGACAATTTAAATTATCATATTAAAGACTTTAAAACTTATGTTTAAATGTAATAACATTAAAGACTTTAGAAACCTGACATTTTAGGTAACATGTAGTATAAAATCTAATAACGCTAGTTATAGCAAAAAGGTAAAGTTTAAACTAAAAGTTTTGTTGTTTTAGAAGATTAGTAAAAAACCATTCTTCAAATGGTTAGAGTTTCAATATTGTACATGGCAAGGTGACCATAATTCATTTATGATACTTAATCCCGGATCCGTGGAATTAATCAATAAGATGTACATCATATTTTGAAGCCCCTTTGTAAAGTAGTAATTTATATATTTAATCATATAGTAAACTATATTGTTTGAGATGAGAACTTTCAATAGAGAACTTAATCACCAAATGTAATAAAGAGATGTCATCTAAGTACCAAGTAAAATGAGTGCATATATCAACAGTCTCCCCTTCCAAATATCCTGCTATATAAATTGTTTATTTGTTGTGATTATTTCCAGTGCTTCACAACGAAGGCAGCCGGTATAATTGGCACATCCAATTATTACTGGTTCCCTACGTTATAACTCAAGAGAAGAGGTTATACTGTTAGACTCCTAACATCACGTGACTTCAAAAATCGTCGTACGCGCCATGGCCTGTATTTTTCGTAGGCCTCGGTTTACGGCCAACTAGCGGGTAAAAGCAAACAAGTCCTTCTTTGCGGAATTAAACAAATCAGCTGACATGGCTCGAGCGTAGTGTAAAGCACGTCGTCACATGAATCATATGTTTCAAGTTGCTTGTAACCAGCTGAAAATCGTGTCATCCTACTCTCTTTCAAGTAGACTTCTTTCCATTTTTCACCATGTCTTTCAACGTCTGTCATATTTATTATTGAGAATAAGGCCTATTATTGTAGATTATTTAAACTTGTAACTGACCTAACTAGTATTTTTTTAGAATTGACAATCTTGAAAGTCAATTAATTACATTTCAAAAAACACGTAACAAGTTTAAAATTTGTTGGTCCAACATTCTTTTAATTTTTTCAGATTTCGGGGGGTGATATATCCCCCATATCCCCCCTAGGTTCGCCCCTGGTTACTCCTAAACTCTTTTTTATTTTAATCTTATCAAGACTGAAGTTTTTAAACTCTTAATTGTATACAGAATTTACTGTCAATGAAACGATACTGTATAACAGTATCATAATTTAATATGTATGTAAATACCTATAATAAGTAAGCAAAATTTAATGATAAGTATAAACATTAATGATAAATTAAAGTATTGAAATGTACGTAGTTTTAAGTAAAGTTATAATTGAATAGTGAATCTAAAGAGGCTCGGCTGTGCGACAGACCGGGGCCGGCAAAAATATGTATAATAGACCTAAGACACCCTACATGTCGTAAACACATAAATTGTTTTGTAGTATAAAACTAGCAAAAAACGCCTATATACCGTTAGGTTAACGGTACGGTGTCCTTCAACAGACAAAAGAGGCCACGCCAGTAAATATGACGATTTTAGAAAGTCGCGTCACTTTTTAGGGAGTATAACGAACACCCGCGTAAAATTATCGCCCGCACTTTGGGAACCAATCACCAATAGCGTCAGTAGTGACCGCGAAAGAGATACGACACCAGACTGGATACATTCAAAAATACCGGCAAAATTTTGAATGTAAGACCAATAAGGAACGATCAACAGAAGATGTAGTGAGGGTAGAATTGAAGAAACTATAAAAATAACACGCGGACCCCACAACAGGGAGTCTAAGTTAAAAATTCACGCAAAACACGTGAAACCTGCGTCACTCGATGTGAGCAAATTAAATTAATCAAAGTTCAAATCACTATTCTCTCGGTTTAATAGTGACAGTCAGCAAGAAGTTTTATTTAGATATGTGCGCGAAAGTACGTGTGGACAAGAAGATATTTAAATTGTGCGCGTAAATTGCAACAAAAGTATATTATTTATTTGTGCGTGATGTATAGTAATAACGCGAGCGTGTGATGTGGTTAAAGAAAGTTAATAAAGCGTAATCAGTAAAAGTGTCGTGTGATAGTTAACGCAAGAATACCAGTCGTCATTCGCCTATCAGGAATCCTGCAACAAGTAACAATGTCTCATTTATAAATTACAATATAATTGATTAACATAAATTTCATATCTCAATAAACTCATCTCATTTTCAAAAGACCCACGATGTTCAGATACTAAACATTCAATTTATGCTAGACGACATGTTTGGGTGACTTATGATATAGCAAAGTAAGAAACCAATACTAATACTTATTGAAACGATAAATGAATTAAATAATTAAATATAGATTCAATAGTATAGAAGTAGTAGCAGTTAAGAATTGATGATAGATATACTTATATACACATATATGTTTGTTTTGATTGATAGCGATGATTGAAGTTTGTTAATGGAGTAAATTGAATCTACTAAGTACTCCTTTGAATATACTTGATTAATCGGATTTCGAAGAAGCTGTAAACTAGAAATATTAATAAATTCTTTGGTTGTTATTAACTATAAAGATGATAGTAATGATTAAGTCTAAGATGTATTCAGTAACAAGAATATAACAATACAAATATTAGTATCTGAACAGTTTGTTATTATTTCATAAACAAACCTGAGATCTCCTGCTCTGGCGCCCAAGTAATAATTAATAATATAAATTTGAGTGGTGCAGTTCTCAATAAATCTTAATAGTTATTAAAAAACAAAAATCTTAATATTTGTCGCCCATAAAGTGGGAGCATATTGAAAGATAAGTTATATCTCTTCCAGTTGAAACAGAAAGTTAAAAAGTGATGTGCGGTATCCAGGTAAAAAGTGAGGTGTAATATGCAGCCACGTCATGGTTGATGGGGCGGTCAGTAGTTTACCCTCTTAATGAAAGTATGGGGTTAGTCCTAATGGCTGCCTTACCAAAACATTTTAAGAAGTCTTGTGCGGGGTATGCTTAGAATATCTGTCCTATACTACAAATTTGTTCTTGTAGAGACTTGTTCCTTCCACACCTATGTACTTTAACACTTCAGAGGAAAGGTCTGCTTCACATCCAAGGCCTTTCCATTTTTTAAATCCTTTTTAATGTTGTCAATTCTTTCACCACAATCCTGACAACCCTGTACCTCCTTCTTCTCTTTTTTATGCTGTAATCTACATGCCCATCACTTTGCCTAACACACAGTAATTTCTTAAAGTATTCCATCACTCTATAATTTAGTTATATACTATTATTTTTAATTCTCTTACAGTAAGTTTTTTCATCTGTCTTCATATGTATCAAGGTCTCATAGAAAATTGTTTTATATTTTTTACAATTTACTTTCTTTCTCAATATTTCTTGTACTTTGTTTTTCTGCAGGTTGTATTTGTATTTGTCCCATTAATTCCCTATTTGTATATGTTCTATTATTGTATTCCACTTTGTATTTGTATAATATTTCTTTCACTTTTTCCTTTCATTGCTACCTGCTTCTTAATTTGTGGATTCCACCATATGGTCTGCTTATTCTGTTACATTTTTTACTAGTCCCACATAATTTTAGCCGATACTTTTAATTGTCTCTGATGTTGACATTTTTGTACAGGATCAAGGTCTTCTCAAATTTCACATTCTCTTCAAGAATGTGAATATCTTCATACTCACTCTTTCTTTAAATTCTGTAACTAAGTATATATGTTTAAGTGTGCAAATTCTTATTGCTTCATATTCTTCTTCGTCAAATGTTTTGCTATACTTATCTCCATTACTGCTTTTATTTTCCTGGTATTATGTAGTTATCACTCTTCATGGCAACATATCTCCTTGCTACAATACCGTAAATACTTTTTTGTTTCTTCTTTCTACTAAAATTTAATAATCACCAATTTGTCTGCTTCCTTTGGTCCTTGTCTTAGCAAGTTTTTCAATTCCTTTATGCTTGGATATTATCAATTTACTGAACACACATAAATGTATGAGACTTTATACATGGTTCTGTCTCACATTGTCTCCTTGCGTCTGACATTGTATCATCTTTACTTGTAACTGTAGTACATAAGTCACTTATTAACTAGATCTTTACTATATTCTATTGCTATGTTTAACCATGACGAATCTATTCTTCTTTTCTATTATCCTAATCAGTTCTATATACAGTTAGTTTGTTAATTAGCCCCTTACATTCATTCTTTTAAAATCAACTATCATATTATCCCTTCCAATCTTCCTATTCTTCAATGTTTGTTTTCTCATTGATTTGTTGACTATACAACCTACACCATTTGTCAGTCTCTGTACTCAACTGTACAAGAACAGATGTACACATTCTACGTTTACTTCCCGTTTTCCTTTCATTTTTCAATTTTTCCTAATATCTCTAATTTAAACGTATCAGCTTTATAACCAAGTTTCCACTATTCCTCAATTAAACAGCTGCATTCCATGTTAATACTTTCTATTCTTTTTCAAGTGTTTATTGTTATAGCCATTATCTGTTTCTTGCTGGTTTGCTATGTATCGTCCATGCGTTTAGTTTCATTCTGTTTGATTTTTCATTCCTCATCAACTCAGTATTGTTTGTCCTATTTCTTTCAAGTCCGTTTAATGAGGCTTTCCGTTGATCTTCATTTTTTAATAATATTCTTAAATCTAAAATTAGCAGTAAAAAAATATTTTTTAAGTTCCTGTGCTTTTCTTATGCAATGAACATATGTGGAATTTATGCTTCTATTTTTAGATGTTTCGTCATTATTTATTAAACAAATGCATACTAACTACATGCTAGTATTAATTACCTGTTTATATAATATTTAAACAATTTCATATTTTTCTCAGAGAAGAGACATCCTTGCCTTACCCCTTCCTGATCCTTCTTTTCACTCCTATTTGTGTTTCTTTTTATAGTTTGGTTTTGATTGAGTCAAAAAATTATTCTTTAAGTCTTCCACTTAAAACTTATTTTCTTCATAGCCTTAAATGACATTACCCACTCAGTTCACAGACCAAAAGCTTTTCTCAAGTCCTGATTACTCCTAGTCACCTTTCAATGTCATATAAAAGGCCAAAATTACTTCTCAGGCCCTCCTATCTTTTCCTTCTTCTCCTCAACCCAGAGAATGGTGAGCTTGCAATTTTGTCACTTCGTATACATAACTTAAATCCAAATTAGTGTAGGTAACAGAACGACTAGTAAAGTCCAGTAAAGTAATGTACATTGACATTGTCATATTACCTTCACCTTCCTTTGTAGTATGATTTCCTGCTTGCATATAAAATTATTGTCCACGGTGTGTTATAGTTTTATTTCCAGTATTTAATATCATTTTTTAGTTGATACCCTCAGGTGTTTTCATAATTTTTTAAATGTTTTAGTGTCCTTGTCTTGAAATATGTATGATTATATAGGTTTAAGGCGCATCTTACTGTGTCCTCTATCACAGTTCCATTGAACTTTTTCCTTTACCATTTTTCTCACTAAGTAGTGGTCACTGACTATCCCCAGACCTCTTGTTATTTTTATGTCTTTTGTCAGTCTTTTAGTATTACCTGCTTGTCAAACATAATGTATAATTTTCACTTCTGCCTGTGTTTACTTACATCTTTGTATTCAATAATGTTTGATAGTTACCAAGTTCTTCATCTAACAAAAGTTGAGCATTCTTTTTCCATTATTCCATTCCATTTCATTATTCCTTTATTCTCTCCATAAATTCCTATTATTATGTTGGTTCATACTTCATAACTTTTCAGTGCTCAAGTTTTAAACTATCTGGCAATAAACAAACGTCTGTTAACCTGCCTTTTTGCTAATGTACTTTTAGTTTTTCACAAAATTTGATAAATTTTTTATTTTATGATTTACATAAGGTATGTACAAAATAATGGCTGGGCCTACTTCTATATAGTTCTCATCTACCAACTCTGTTTTTACTCTATTTTTACTCACCAACTACAGTCCCTGGCCAAATTATTAGGCCACCCATTGAAAAAATTAAAATTTACAGTTTTGTCGCTGATATTGTGTTTTCAGTGTATTTTCATGTGAACAATCAATGTTAATTTTAATATTTCATGTTATTAGACAAAATATTTATGCCTATCATCAATGTTGGCAACACTGTAAGCTTGTTATATTGTTTTTAGGTATTACACAACAATGCAGTCAGCTGTGTGGTTCAATGAATCTGTTCTGAAGTTGTTTTAATTGCCAGTTTATGCATTCAGTTGTTTTTTTCTTGGTGTTGTATTGTTATTTTTTTGTTTTTATTGTTATTTTATTTTATTTAAAGTGTTAATTCTTTTAAAGTTTAAGTCTGTTTAATTTTTTTTGTCAGATTAACATTGTAACCTCAAATATTGGAAAATTCTGCCATGGGCAAAGTAAAAGATATCAGTGATGATCAGAAAGCTGTTGTAAAACATTTACTTGAAGTAGAAAAGTGTAATATCAGTGAAATTGCTAGGAAGTGCAACATTTCTAGACAATCAGTGACAAGAATAAAGGAAAATATAGCGAACAATGTTTCACTTCGTAGTAAGAGGAAGGGAGCATGTGGCCGTAAAAAAATTATTTCTCCTAGAACTGAAAGGAAATTAATAAAAATAATTAAAGGAAGTAGGGCTGCCACAAATGCAACCATCACACAAGAGGTGCAAGATTCTGGAGTAGCAGTATCTGAAAGAACTGTTCGCCGAAGTCTGTATGCGCTGGGATTCAAAAGTCGACGACCTGTCAAGAAGCCCAAGCTGACTACAGCAATGAAACGGAAAAGACTACTATGGGCTAGAAAGTACAGAACATTCACTTCTGAAGATTGGGATAAGGTAAGTTGTTGTACAGTATTTTTGAAAGGTTGGGTCTGTTTTAAATACTGGTTCAATTCTACTGTAACGTCGTGTCCATTTTTGACAGGTGTGCTTCAGTGATGAGTCCATGTTTCAAGTCCTCACAGACAAAAAGCAGTATGTTAAACGAAGACCTGGAGAAAAATTTAATGAATACTGTGTTGTAAGACCCATAAAATATCCACCGTCAGTTATGATATGGTCTGTCATTAGCTCTAAAGGACTTGGACGGCTTTACGTTGTTGTAGGGACAATGCAGCAGGACCAGTACATCACAGTTCTTCAAAAAACCCCAATTAAATGAATGGTTTCCCAATAATGAAGAGAAAATATTTATGCAAGATTCAGCTCCTTGCCACACAGCAAAAAGTGTTAAGACATTTCTTGCTCAGAGCTCAATACCACTTCTTGAATGGCCAGGAAATTCACCAGATCTCAACCCAATTGAGAATGTGTGGGAGCTTTTAAAACGGGAAATAGGAAAGGAAAATATCACCACTAAGCACCAACTAATTGCAAGAATAATTTGGCACTGGTATCATAATGACAAGTTAAAGGAAAAGGCATTAAATTGAGTTACAAGCATGCCGAGAAGAATTGAAAGCGTCATCAAAGCTAAAGGAGGGATAACAAAATATTAAAATAATTTTAAAACTACTGTAATTTTTCTGTAATTAATTATTAAAATATATGTAACAGTAATTGTTTGTAAAATAAATGTTTTACAACAGCTTTTTGGTCGTCACTGATATCTTTTACTTTGCCCATGGCAGAATTTTCCAATATTTGAGGTTACAATGTTAATCTGACAAAAAAAATTAAACAGACTTAAACTTTAAAAGAATTAACACTTTAAATAAAATAAAATAACAATAAAAAACAAAAAAATAGCAATACAACACCAAGAAAATAACAACTGAATGCATAAACTGGCAATTAAAACAACTTCAGAACAGATTCATTGAACCACACAGCTGACTGCATTGTTGTGTAATACCTAAACACAATATAACAAGCTTACATTGTTGCCAACATTAATGATAGGCATAAATATTTTGTCTAATAACATGAAATATTAAAATTAACATTGATTGTTCACATGAAAATACACTGAAAACACAATATCAGTGACAAAACTGTAAATTTTAATTTTTTCAATGGGTGGCCTAATAATTTGGCCAGGGACTGTATCTTGTTAATATTTGTTCTGACCAGACTTTCTAACTGCATATCTATTTTCCTATTTTCTTGGGCCATACAATTCAAACTTAGCAATTGCTGACTTCTTTAAATGATGACTGTGATGGATTACACATTTGAATTTGAATTTAACTGATGGATTTTTACTATTACAGAAACATACATAAAAATATATAAATATATATTTTCTCAGTGATGTCAAAATCCTAGTAGTTAAATTCGAATTCAAATCTTATCAACTGATCCTTAACCTCTTCTATTCTATTAAATTAATTTACATGTTTTCTCTTTACCTTATCCTCCTTTCTCCCTTTTTCTTCACCTCTTCAATGCAGAATTACCTATAGTTCTATTAGAAGTAATTTTTATTATTACCATAAACATTCATATTGTTTCCTTCACTGGTTTCTGATCATATTCTACAAGGATAGGATAAAACTTTTTTTCCTGACTAAAAAACAGTAATTTTCTATCAACTTAAATTTATATTTCAACATAATCTCTATTTAACTTGACACACATTTTCCAATAATGTTCTAAAGCTGTTATGTTTGGCCAATAAGCTGATTTGTTGAGGTTCTCAAAGTAGCCATGTTGAGGTTCGCTGGTAGCATTGCATGATTATTGCCTACAAATATTTTTCCATCAAGCCATTTTTTCAGGTTACAAAAGAGAACTCACTCGATACTAAGTTTGATGCATATAGTGGATGAGGAACTAACTCTAACTTTTCCAACTTTAATTCTTTGATTTTTAACTATCACAACAGATGTGTGAACTGGTGCATTGTCTTGATGAAACAGATATTTTTTTTCTCAGTGTGACTGATTTCTTCATACAAGTACTGCAATAAGTTTCAATGGCATGTAGCTCAAATGTTCAGTAAAGGTTTGTATGTGCCTTATTTATTTTCTCTTACGTATCCATTATTACTAGTAAAATTTCAAGTTTCTACTTTCATTGCTATTTCCAAAATATCTCCCCTCTACATATCCATTTTTAGTCAACTGTGTAGCATCACAAGATGATACAAAACAAAAAACTCAATAGAATTATCAAAATAGTTAGGGAACTTAATCAAATAAACAAATAATAGGTAATTGAATGAGGAATGCAATAGAGGATGAGTGATCTAATGAAAACAATGAAAACAACATAATTATATAAAGGAAGAATTATAGTAACTAATCCAGTAAACCATGAATAAATAAAGAATAATTGTTACAGATGCATGAATAGATTAAAAACATAAATTAGCCTTGTAAACAAACATAATAAATAACTTGACAAAACAGACATCTAAAAGGACTAGACTAGACTAAATCTGTGACATCATAAATTACCCAATAGATTAGGGGAGTGAGTGAATATATCTTTTTGTAATATTGAAAAATGTAATGTTTGAGTATATAAGCAAAAACTGTATTTAGGGTTAAGAAAAATCATTTATGTAACAACCCTAACAGTCAAGATAGGTCTCACCTAAGACTGTGTAATTAGCGTATGTATAGAATTATAGTAAATACCAGATAATTATTATCGTAATTATTGTCAAATATATCATATGTAAAATTTAAATATGGTTAAACAATGTATGTACAATACGCATGCGCGTATTATTATTGTTATAACGGATGTATGTGTTCTATCAGGTTCAGTTCAATGAATAAAGTCTTTTCTAATCAACGTGTTGTCTAACTGTATTTGGCAATACAATTCCAATATTAAATAATATCTCTCACAGGTTAGAGAGATTTGTAATTTGGAGACACTAGTAATTTGGAGATATACAGACGTGTGTTAGTTGTAATTATGTCGGAATTATTTACAGAGAAAAGTTTGTTTACATATACAGGCTCAAAGTGAAAGAATTCACGTGCTTAACCTAAAATGGCTACGTCTACGGTTCCCTTTCACTTGCTAAAGGCAGATAATTTTTCCACTTGGAAATATAGAATACGTTTTGTTCTGAATAAAGATGGTGCACTCGTAGCATTAGATAAAACAGACACAGAAATCACAGCACTCAAGTGAATTATACCTCTTTTTGTACCTTTTATAGTGCTACCATTTGCTGTTTTTATTTCCATTTTATTCTCCATGTCTTCAACATTTTCCATAAGCTTTTCCAAATTTTCTGATACCCAATGATTTGTGGCACCACTATCTAAAATGAATTTAACGGATCGAGTATTTCCTAGTAATTCTGAGGATAAAGCGCCATTTTTCTCAATATTTTCAGCGGAAATTAAATCAAATTCTTCTTCTTGATCATCTTCACTCTATGCAACATTTGACGTATGTCTTGTCGTCTTGCCTCTTCCACATCCTCGAGAGTTTCCTCTCCCTCTCTTACCGCGATATCCATGGTCGCGATATGACGTCTGAGGCGTCTGTTGAGTTTGCACATCCTTGTTTGATGGACACTCATTTTTGAAATGTCCTTTGCCTCTACATGTGTGCCATATTACATTTTCGTACCTCATCTGTGACCTATTCTTATATTCACCTGGAGAGTAGAAAGAGCAGTTACCGTCGTTATCGACCTTATCACCTGTATTGGAGTTTTCTTTGTTTTTGAGTTCAGTATCCAATAACCTTGTTTTTACATCAGAATACGAATATACTGTTGCGTCTTTATTCTTTGTCGTTTCTATCGATGTAATGACGCTCTCAAAGCTTTCCGGCATTGTCAGAAGAAGGTAACACGTTTTGTCGGTATCATCGGTTGCAACTTTGCTTACGCCATCGAGTTCTTTTATGAGTTTTTCGAATTTAGTGAAATGATCTTGTAATTCGCCATCGACGAATTTCATTTTCAATAGCTTTCGCATTATAAACATCTAAGATAATGCGCTTTTTCTCTGGAAGACATTTTCCAGATTTGCAATCATTTCTTTGGCGGTTTGTGCACTCTCTATGTATTCAGTATACTTATCTGATATTGACTGTGCGATGATGCATTGAGCTTTTACGTCTTTAGCTTGGAAACTGGTCAAATCTGCACCTGTGAGTGTGTTGAACAATAAAAATAACAGTTATGTTTTCATAAAGATACCTGCTATTATTGTACCTGAGTTTCCCTACAATCTCTTATCAGTGAAAAGAATGAGTTCAAAGGGATTTGATGTTCAATTCGATAGTGGTGGAAAATCAGTTACTATCTCAAATAACAAATTGCAAATGAAATGTGAATCCGAAGGAAATTTGTATGTGGCTCAATTTTCAATAGCACACCCTTCGATGAGTGAAACTTTTGCATTTCATTAAGTAAGGATCTACTATGGCACCGAAGACTTGGACATCTCAATGCTGAAGTTCTTGGATCACTAAATTGTCCACAGAATTTTGGAGTATGCAGTCCCTGTAACTAAGGTAAAGCAAAACGAAAGCCTTTTAAGGATGTACCCCTACCAAGGTCAAACAGAATTGGAGAACTCATTCACAGTGACTTGGCTGGTCCTTTTAAAATACACACCATGAAAGGTGAAAAATATTATCAAACAATTATCGATGACTATTCACATTTTACCCAGGTGTTCCTTTTAAAACACAAAAATGAAGCAGAAAGAAATATTATGAATTATGTCCAAGAGTTAAAGGCCAGAGGATATTACTCTTCAAGAATCAGGTCAGATTGTGGTGGAGAGTACTCATCACATGTGTTTAAAAATTTCTGTATACAAAAAGGAATAGTCAACGAATACACTTTGCCACATACACAGCAGCAGAATGGAGTTAGCGAAAGAATCAATTTCACTCTAATGAGTAGAGTACGAACACTATTCGCTGAAACAAATTTGCCTAAGTTCTTGTGGGGTGAAGCAATACGTTGTGCTGCATACCAATTGAACCACTCTCCAACAGTTGCCCTGAAGGAAAATAAGGTACCCGCTGAAGTCTACCTAGGTAAAGTGAATTATGACAAGTTGAGGGTTTTTGGTTCAAAGGCTTGGGCATATAAACTGCCTGTTCCAGCAGACAAGCTAGAAACAAGATCAGTTGAATGCATTATGGTAGGCTATGCTAAAAATGGGTATAGACTATGGGTACCCAAAACAAGTGAAATTATAATCTCAAGGGATGTTACCTTTGATGAAATTAACATCAACTATACTAGTCAGAAAGCCTTAGAAGATATCCCACAAATGGTAATTGGAGGTGATACAGAGCATCAAAGTATGAGCAAAGGAGACATCCAGGTTCAAAATGTCACTGGCAACTCACCTGCACATAGAGACAGCAGTCTAAGCGATACTGTCCAACAGGGTGATCAAACATCACTGCGTAGAAGTGAAAGAATTAAAACTGTTCCAGAGAAATTTAAAGATTATATACTGTACAAAGATTAAAATGAAAGTTTTAGTCGAAATGAAGATGAGATGCACTTAGCGTACTGTCTTTGTGCAGGAGTACCAATCTCTTATGAAGATGCCATATGTACTAGGGATGGTTGGGAAGAAGCGATACAAAAGGAAATAAGTGCCCTCGAAAAACATCAAACTTGGAAGGCAACAATTCTACCCAAAGGCATCAAAGCTATAGACACAATGTGGCTTTTCAAAATCAAGCCTGATGGCACTAAGAAAGCTCGTCTAGTAGCAAAAGGATTTCAAGAGGAAGTGTCCTCCAACATTTATGCACCAGTTGCTCAACTTTCCACCATCAGAATCTTACTGTCTGTAGCACTGCAAAATGGATGGGAAATTAAACAACTTGATATCCCTACAGCATTCCTAAATGGCAAGCTAGACACTGAAGTTTATATAAAACCACCCAAAGGAGTAAAATGTCCAACGAATGCTCTAAAACTCATGAAAAGCTTATACGGTCTTCGCTCTTCACCCAGAAAATGGAATGAAAGGTTTAACAAGGCTGTGCAACATCATGGTCTAATTAGATCTCAGAATGACTTTTGTTTGTATTTGGGTAAAAATGCTTACCTTATTATATGGGTTGATGATATAATCATCACAGGTGACAAGAGGGAATGTCTAAAAATCATTGAGTTCCTTAAAAAGGAGTTCAAAGCAAAATAATTAGGAATCATCAACAACTTTCTGGGCACAGAAATCAATGTAAATAAAGAGCAGATCACCATTTCTCAAAAGGAATTCATACAAAAAGTAATCTCAAGATTTGGTCTGGAAAATGGAAAACCGATGGATACACCTATGGAACACAATTTCCAGGTTGACTTATCTCTACCAGTGGACAAAAACTTACCTTACAGAGGACTCCTTGGTTCACTTATCTACATATCAATTGTAAGTAGACCAGACATAGCTTACGCTACATCTGTCTTAAGTAGATATCTTGATAAACCCACTAAACAACTCTGGATTGCTGCGAAGAGGGTATTGAGATACTTAAACGGTACCAAGCATTTGAATCTCACATTTCATAAAAATCAAGATACTGGATTAATCACATATTCAGATGCACATTGGGCAGGAGACATTACCAGCAGAAACAGTACAAGTGGATGTATAATATATCACTGTAACAACCCTGTATCCTGGTTTACAAAGAAACAAACATGGGTATCCCAGTCAGCAGCTGAAGCGGAATACATAGCATGTGCAATGGCAGCGATGGATGTGGTATACTTTCAACGCATACTTGTGGACTTGAAGTGCAATGTCTTAATTCCTTTAATTTATGTAGACAACCAAAGTGCACTTAACATGTGTGAAAGCTATGAGAATATCAGACGTACTAGACATATAGACATTAAATATCACTATATTAAGGATCTTATACACAAAAAACTTATTGAATTAGAGTACATAAAAACCCAAGATAATGTAGGTGATATTTTCACAATATCCTTAAATAATATAAAGTTTGCAAAGTTTTTTGAAAAACTCAACATAAAATAGTTTTCAGATACCAAAATTTTCAATTTTGCATTTATTTTTTTTATTTAAGTATATTTATCAACTGTACTCATACCAAAACTGTTCCAAATGTAAATTAAGGGTATTTAAATTATATGGGTATTTAAATTGAGGGGGAATGTCAAATATATCATATGTACAATTTAAAAATGGTTAAACAATGTATGTAAAATACGCATGCGCGTATTATTATTGTTATAACGGATGTATGTGTTCTATCAAGTTCAGTTCAATGAATAAAGTCTTTTCTAATCAACGTGTTGTCTAACTGTATTTGACAATATAATTCCAATACTAAATAATATCTCTCACAATTATGTGTATTAAAAATGAAAAGTAATAAATAGTGATAATTAAACAGTGCAAATGACACAGTGTAAACCATAATAAAAATATAAAGTATTGTGAACTAAGTATAACCTTGGATTTCTTTGTCCATGACGTGTCCGTTACTTAACTAAATATCACTATAATATTGACGACTCGGAACACTAAGTTTTTATAAGTAAAAACGTAAAGTTTTACCTTACAGCCTAAACCGGCTTTCACCTATAGAAGGCTTCATCAGAGGCTGACCTCTGGTTAAGTATAACCAGTAACTGGGCAACATAACCTAAAGAAACTGTAAGACAAAAAACTATAAACCTAGATTCAGTATAATATATACTGTAAGTATAGATTCAGTTATATGTGAGTGTAACTAATAGACACTTAGACAATTCAAATAGAAATCATTATGTTATAAAAATGTTGGAAAAGTTTTATTTTGTATAATAATGTTGTAGTTTGTGGTAGGAAGGAAAGATTACTATTGTATATTAAAGAATGATAGCCAATGTCCAATATATAAAGAAATGGTATATGTTACTAGATTAAAGTATAAGTAATCTTAAATGTCTGTAATATATTAATTCATGGAAAATAACATCAAACTGGAACATTATATGTACAAATCCACAAGTATAGGTATAAATATAACCACAACTCAAGTCGAATACAACACTCAGTTCTCAATTAATAATTTTTTTATTAATTGGAAAGTATAATTGTTTATCAACAGAATCATAATTCTTATTGGTAATTATATTACAAATCAGTGCAAACAACTAGTGAGGTCTAAGAAAACATAATCAAGAAGATTTTATTATTAAAATAGATCAACCAATCAACCCAAATAAAATCATGTTTTTGAAAAGACTTAACCTAACCAGTAATTAGCCATATTTATCAATTTCATCAAGCAGTAAAAACAGTAACATTACAAATAGCGCACCAACTCTGGAGCATAAAGGAATTAACCGGTATATTATAAATATTATATTTCAACCAAAAAACAACAACAACAACAACAACATACTGAAAAAGAGATATTGCAAGCTCTTACTCTTATTATTTAATTCACAAAAAGGAATGTTACAACTGTTACGTTTTCTTGTTTTTTTTTCAGTCTCATTCCTCAACTTCATTAATTCTTCCCTCATATCTACACTTTTTTTATTTTGCTTCTATAGGTGTTTGATATTTCTCTGTCCTTTTTAATAACAAAACTTTTTTTTTCTCTAAACAAAACTTGTCATATCTTGCGGCATAATCTTTGAGACTTTTTGCTTCGTCCTAAAACATATATCTCTTCTCTTGGAGTCACCTATCATACATTCTGAATTGCTGCCCTCCATATTTAATAATCTTCTGTATTGCATTTAATTGATAGTAATATGTGCAGAAAAAGCACTAGAAAAACAGCTAGATTAAATCACCTATAATTCATTTTTTTTGTTCTTTTATGAAAATTATATTCCAATTTTACATGTAATAGTAAGACAGAAAATCTTATGTAAATCACATTTTTCAAACTATCCAAGCTTTAACATAGACTACTAATACAATATACATCATCACATTATATTAGAGGTTTATTCTGACTACTTTATGAATACATCTGTACTGAATGCTACCAAAACTACAATTCTTTTAGAAGAAAATAAAAAAATAAAATGGAATGTTTGTGAAAATGAAAACTACATTTAGGTGTATCATTATTCATTCACAATTCTATTATTTACTTGAAATTCGAAATTATTTATAAGAATATGAGGGTTAATACAATATGCTTTTATCCAATTTGGATGATACCGGTATCACAAAAACTCACAAAAATCTTTACAAAATGGTGATTAGTCCAATGTAAGAAGTTTACAATATGGAATGTATCCTTCAGTTTTACTTAAAATAACAATTAATTGAATTTTATTTATAATAATAATAATAATAATAATAATAATTTCATTTAATTATGAGTGTTTAATTTTTTTAAAGGATGATTGGTCCTGTATTTATTGTTTTTATGTATTTATTCTAATTTCATACAGTTTGTTTATTTGCATATTACATTATAAATAATATACCATACGTCGCAAGATATATACATAAACATTTAATACATTTAATATTTATAAATAAATTTACTTCAAGATATACCTTTTTTCCTTTTATCTTGAGGTAAATAGGTCTTGAGGTTATTTTTCCAATATATCTTGAGGTAAATTTATTTATAAATATTAAATGTATTATATACATCAAGAAATGGACCGTAGCAGAAAGTGATTGAATAAACATTTAAGTATACTTAATATTTTAAGTATAAAATTGTATAACTTAATCTGCTTGAAAATGTTGTCAAATTGTACACAGAAAAATAAGTATTGTTGTAATGTTTAATAAAGTCTACTTACATAATTATGCAGTACAATATTACTTAACAATTGATTGTAAATTTTTTCCTTTGGTTTAAACTTGAAATGAACTATATAATTTGATTTATAATGTATATCCGTACTACTTATACACGTATTTATATGTTATTATAATATCAAAAAATGGTCACATAGATCTTACAGATTGTATAGGACTGTACAAATAATAGATTTTATTTCAGATTCTTTATATTCTTATTTGTTAGTTTTGCCTATTTGCTTTCCTGGGTGTAGCCTAAAGAATGTAAATATAATATAGTGTAACTACATTATCATAATACTATTTAAATAGATGTTCCAAAATTTTACTACCTGACGTATATCACAGCAAAGTTAATGTTCACAGAACTCCTTCTTAGACACAAAGTAAAACACAAATAATTCTATATAGAGTACATCACTACACTGCAAACAAACAACAGAAGAAGAGATTCTTATAACTTTGTTTATTGATATATTCTTTTCTTGTGCCAAACATTCTCTCTACCTCTCACTTTTTTTGTTTCTCTCACATCAAATGTCAAATAATTTCAGCTAAATATCCCAGATATTTCACACAATTATTTTGTTTTACATTTACTTCTCCAACTAACTTGTTCTCTTTTCTACCCATTTTATATCTTTTTGCTACACTTCTTCTTCCTTTTTGTTTTCCTCTTCTTTCAGAGATTTTCTTTCCCAAAGGTTTCTTTAGAAAACTCAAATTTATTTACTTTTTTGTCCTCAAACAAATCAGACTAATATTATATTATTATTTTGTCCTCATACACTATCCTTCTTAGTTTATCCACTTGTAAACAATATGCATGGCCCAGCAATCTTGTCTGATTCTCTGCAATCCTTTCTTCAATAAGCTCAATCTCAAGAAGTTATTAGAAGGCCTTATTTCTAAATCTATCAGTCCCTTACATTTCCATACACCTAAGAAATTTCATTTCAATGGTGCTGAATATTGATTCATGTCCTTCAGTTTTGTTTTCCAAATCTTGTCTTTGTAACCGGTAATCTAGTTATGCAGAAATGTTCTTACCTCTATAAATTTTATTATACTAATATTTTACAAATGAACATCTTGTGACGATTTTAAATGTATAAAAATCGCACAGATTAAAATTTTTTAATTTTAATAAGTAAGAGTATCATACACCCTTACCTATACCCAGATTCCTGAATCAACTTGAAACTTTCCAGTACCAACACGCCAAGAAAAGTATTAAGTAGTGAATAATAATAATAATTACTTAAATAATTAAAAATGCGACTAGAGAAATAAAGAAATCCCTAAGTCATAATAAAATAAACATAAAGTATTTATCTTCTAATTAATGAATAAATAATAATAGGAAAAGTACGAACTATTTTCTTAGTGCGTAAATACGCCCTAGCTTACTGAGCCCTCTCCCCTAAACCGTACGCGCATTCGGCCGTAGAACGTCGCAATGAGTAGACGTGAGTTTTGGTGTTGTACACATATACGTATGTGTATGTTCTCTAGAAGTATATCCAGCGTGAAATCTTGTTATTGTGAATAATGTAGTGTCTAGAGTTTGTGAGAAAATATATAAATAAAATAGAAAAAGGTAGCCAACACATCTCTTAAAAACAAAATCAAATGTAAGTGTAACATAGTTAACTACTAGACTGTAGTACTGCAAAGTGAGAACTATAACTGTAATTAAAATAAAGAAAATGTGAACTACAAGAATCTGCACTAAGAAAAGTGAAATTACAACATTTGGAACTTCAAGTAAACAACCTATCTTCGAGAGCTTCAAGTAAACCAAAAATCAACCCGATGTAGATACACCAAGAACAACGTACTCAACCCGTAGAAGACAACTGGAGATGTCCCAAGAATACAACAACAACCTCAGGTGATATCAAACCACAACTTTTGTAAATTTCCCCTTAATAAGAAGTAACAAAGAACTTTAAAGAACTTTCGCAATGTAATGAACAAATTATCAGATTTGTATATTTTGTAATTTTGTAAGAAGTAATAGTAACCGTAATGTATATATTGATAAATTAATAATTTTGAGAAAATCGAGACCCGGATCCGTGGTATTAAAAGCAACAGTTATATGAATAAATTGTGATATAACAAGAATAATATAATTAAGATCTTTGAAGCAGTAAAAGCAAAATTTACAAAAATAACTTTCTTTAAAATCAGTAATAATGTTTGATTAATACTTCAATAGCAATAAAGAGATGTTTTAGCTAATATCTAGTGAGTGAATAAGTTTATGCAAACCTTGTCAGTTTCCTATATCATACTTGTTTTGTAATTTGTTAGTAAGAGTTTTACTAACAACGGCAGCTGGTTTAGTTTACTGGTAAATAATTAAACTAGTTCCCGATTTTTGTGTTGTCTTGCCAAGGAGCGGCACAAAATTGCGCCACTCTGCTAAATTTAAAATTGTGTAATTTACTTGGTAAAAAAAAAAATATTGTTTACAGAGTGTCATGTACAGAAAATTGCAACATAATTATGTAATTGTTGTTGTGTAAGTTTATAAGTCGTTAACGATAAAAAAGGACAAACATAAATTTATTCACTCAGAAAAAAAAAAATAAATAAATAAATAAATAAATAAATGAGTAAAATTTTAATTATATAATAATAATATTAGTATCGCGAGTTTGCCGTGTTAAGCAAGTAATAGCTGGTAGGGAATCAATTCCAAACAAGTCAATTCCAAGCCAGTTGGTTCATGTTAAATATGTGTTGAGGAATGTAAACTCTCCCCTTTGTAAGAACCCATCTCATTCATAACCCCTCCTCCCTAAAGCAAACAAAGCCACGTTAGACAAGCTCTTTCCTGTTTTTGTATTGTTCTGAATTACTACCCTATGCAACTAGACGACACCCCAAAACAGCTGATTCTTTGTGCTGTTTGTTAAATCAATGAACTTTCCGTATATGAAATTTCTCTCTACTAAAATAGTATTATCGTTTTGTTTTGATTAATTATATATGTCAATACTGAGAATTTAATTGTTGTGAAATCAGTTATGTTGATTAATTAAGATAAGATTACATCCCAAAGCTGAATATGAAATAAGATATATGTGTATGTGTTTAAATGAATTAATGTTATCTATTTTTAAACATTGAGAAAACGAAGTAAAGTAAGTGACGTAAGATTTGTCGTTCGTAATACGTCGTGTGTTTAAAGTGGTTATTATCAAAAATGACTCAATTTAACCCCGATTTCTTGTTGAAAGACGAATTAACCTATGAAGCATTATGGCGTGGTCTCCCCTACTCTAATGTAACTGTCGCGGAACTTCGCAAGACGTTACGCGAAAATAAACCGGACAAACCTTCATTATTAAGTCGTTTGAGTGTTTTAGATTTCAATAGCGAAAAAGAAACGTGTTATCGTAAGTATACAGAACTAACTTCGTACGCACAAACCCTACGTGATGAAAAATCCCCCGCAGTAATATTACGCACCACCCAAAGAATTGAGCATCTATACCGTCGTATCACCAATTTGTTGACCTGGCCCGGTGATAAAGATATCCCTCCTGATGTAAAAAAATTCGCCGAGGAAGCATTAAAACAATTACCTGAGATAATACGCGAATTACGTAGACGATCCGAATTGTTTAGATTAGACGAAATCGAAGAAGCAATGACGAAATTAAATATTTCACCTACCCAATCGCCGACTCAAGAACAACCAAACGGTACTGCAAAAATTCAGATTCTGCAGGAATCCAATATAGATCCATTCAAGGAACGGTTAAGTGGTAGTCAAGTAAATATTCAACCAGTAAACGTTACGTCACTCCCTAATGAACTAGAAAATATGACCCATACCTACGAATTACCTTCTCATTCGCGGACTAATCAACCTGCGGAAAATCCTAGAATGATGAGCCAAATAAATTTAACTCCCGAGCTCTATGGAAAAATAACCCACCCTGTAGAAAGTATTTTGTCCAATATACAAATCACTGATGGGCTGAATATTACAAAGCTCCTTAATTTTATCAAACATATCTTAGAATTAAAGGAACTGCAACAACTAAGAGATAACCAGATTTTGCAAGTTATTCTACCTAAGTGTAGATCTCCATTAAAAGATAGAGTGTTAGAATCCCTAAGGTATAATCAATCGGTAGAAGAACTTCATACCACACTAATAAGACATTTCATTCCCACCGGTATCTACGAAGAATTGAAGCGAAACTTAGTACTTCGTGCACAAGGTACATACGAGAGACTAGCTCATTATATTTCTGAAGTAAGAGAATCTGCTTTATTGTTACAAGTTAAATGGAGCGAACAACAGTTAGTAGACAATATCATAGTAAGACTATCCCCCGAGGAGCGATCTCGACTAGCTCTCGTGAAGCCACCTACAACTTTTACGGAACTAGAACTATGTTGTATACATTCGTCCGACGTCTGGTATTCTGACCAGAATAGAAGTGTTTCTATGTCCCAGACTCAACAAAGAAATTCTTTCCAAACTAGACCTATTGGAAATGATACCCGAAACTACCGCGATAAGCGATTCGTAAGTACACATAAAACCCAAAACTATCCCCATGTTTCATACTCTAAACCAAAATCCCGACAACCTACGAGCGAAGTAAGTGAGGAAAGAAGATGTTATAACTGTGGAAAGGCCGGACATATTAGCAAGTTATGTAAACAAAAGCGTTATCTACAGAAAACCGACCAATCAAAAAATGTGTGAAGCTGGAAGAACGAAAATCCTACGTCTTCCGAAGCACCAGAAGGAAAGGTAACAACAATACTAAGCGTCAAATAAAGATGAGTAAAAATAAACGCAGAGACCCTTATTTAACAAAATTTATCGAGAAGTGCAACTCTATTGGTGCATGTAAAACAAGTATATGCCAACTACCCTATGTACAGATAAACCTTGGAGCAACGAAAACCCTTGGTTTAATTGATTCAGGATCTACCCGTAGTATAATTAGTAAACAGTTAGCCACCTTATTAGCTAATCATAAACTGATTAAACGTAGCCAAATGGTGAACATAAAGTGTACCACCGCAAATAAACAAAACCTAAAGATATCTCACAGTATTACGGTGAAATTAAAAATTCAGAGTTTTACTTGGTACATTCCCCTACTAGTAGCTGAAGAGTTAGGACAGAACTTAATATTAGGCGCGGATTTTATAAGAAAAACTGCTTTAATCCTTGCTATATATGCAAAACAATATTTTTTCAGATTTGATCGTACTCAAAAATATCAGTTCGACTCCGAATTAAGTAACGACACTGTTAGTGAAACCGCAAATATTCATTCAGAGCCTAATGAATCGAGTCTAAGTCATTTAAAAGGAAATGAGAGACTAAGAATCCAAAAGTTAATAAAAGATTTTTCTGCTGTACTCACCCCCAAGTTAGGATTAACTCATTTAATTGAATATAAAATAAATCTTAGTGACAACAAAGTAATACGACTCCACCCATACAAACTATCTCTGCCCAAGATGGAAATAATGAGAAACCACATTAACAAACTCCTTGATCAGCACGTCATTGAACCATCAACGTCTCCATATTCATCGCCTGCATTCCTAGTACCAAAAGGAACTGACAAACATAGACTAGTCGTGGATTATAGACAACTAAATAAGAGTATAGAATTTGAATCGATACCACTGCCAGACATACACAGTGCGTTTCACTATTTTACAAAAGCGAAAATCTTCACCATAATGGATCTTAACCAAGCATTCCATCAAATTCCACTAGCTGAGGAATCAAAACATTTAACTGCTTTTGCTGTCCCATTTAATCTATATCAATTTACGAGAGTACCATTCGGTATATCACAAGGAAGTTCAGTATGCAGTCGACTGTTAGAAAAAATTTTCCATGATGTTAAATTTAAATTTGTATATCATTATCTCGACGATATAGTAGTATATAGTGAGTCGATGGATCAACATATTGATCACTTGCGTGAAGTATTGTCCCGGTTAAAGAAAGCCGGACTGACTGTAAACCCTAGTAAAGTTAATTTCGCAGTGAAACAATTCTCATTTTTAGGTCACATAGTATCAGCCGAAGGTAAGGTTACCATCGATCCCGAACGTACACGCGCAATCCGAGAATTTTTACCTCCCAGAGAAGTCAAAGGTATAGCTAGATTTTCAGGTATGATTAATTATTTTCATAAGTATATGAAAATATACTAAGCGTTTGAAACACTTAAAGAAAGTATTATATCCCCACCTGTATTGCAGTTAGCGGATTTCAGTAAACCATTTATCGTACAGACCTTTATCGTACTTATTAAAATTTTTTAATTTTAATAAGTAAGAGTATCATACACCCTTACCTATACCCAGATTCCTGAATCAACTTGAAACTTTCCAGTACCAACACGCCAAGAAAAGTATTAAGTAGTGAATAATAATAATAATTACTTAAATAATTAAAAATGCGACTAGAGAAATAAAGAAATCCCTAAGTCATAATAAAATAAACATAAAGTATTTATCTTCTAATTAATGAATAAATAATAATAGGAAAAGTACGAACTATTTTCTTAGTGCGTAAATACGCCCTAGCTTACTGAGCCCTCTCCCCTAAACCGTACGCGCATTCGGCCGTAGAACGTCGCAATGAGTAGACGTGAGTTTTGGTGTTGTACACATATACGTATGTGTATGTTCTCTAGAAGTATATCCAGCGTGAAATCTTGTTATTGTGAATAATGTAGTGTCTAGAGTTTGTGAGAAAATATATAAATAAAATAGAAAAAGGTAGCCAACACATCTCTTAAAAACAAAATCAAATGTAAGTGTAACATAGTTAACTACTAGACTGTAGTACTGCAAAGTGAGAACTATAACTGTAATTAAAATAAAGAAAATGTGAACTACAAGAATCTGCACTAAGAAAAGTGAAATTACAACATTTGGAACTTCAAGTAAACAACCTATCTTCGAGAGCTTCAAGTAAACCAAAAATCAACCCGATGTAGATACACCAAGAACAACGTACTCAACCCGTAGAAGACAACTGGAGATGTCCCAAGAATACAACAACAACCTCAGGTGATATCAAACCACAACTTTTGTAAATTTCCCCTTAATAAGAAGTAACAAAGAACTTTAAAGAACTTTCGCAATGTAATGAACAAATTATCAGATTTGTATATTTTGTAATTTTGTAAGAAGTAATAGTAACCGTAATGTATATATTGATAAATTAATAATTTTGAGAAAATCGAGAGTTCAAGTGTAGCATTAGGAGCCGTAATATACCAGGAAATAAATAATACTAGACTCCCGATCAGTTATGCATCCCGGACACTGACCGAGCAAGAAAGGAAGTTCTCAGCCTATGAACTTGAATGTTTAGCCGTAGTATTTGCTTTTGATAAATTCAAACCATTTTTGGAACACAAAGAATTTCTACTAGAAACCGATAATCAAGCTTTATCATGGTTATTAAATCACCCAAAGCAATTAGGTCGTATCGGACGATGGGTGTTAAGATTAAATTGCTACAAGTTCAAAGTGCAACATATTCGTGGAACTCAAAATGTAGTGGCCGATACTCTATCCCGCATGTTCCAACTACCCAATACAAGATCTGGAGAAGACAATATTGAAACCACTATCGTTAATACACTAATTACTAATTTTCCCCTTGCATTTAAGGATATAGCATATCACCAACAACAAGATCCGAAATTGTGTAAAATAATCGAACAAATAGAAAAAGGAAATAAATCTGACAAATATATCTTGAGTAAAAGAGTACTTTGTTTTAAGAAGGCAAACGGAAAATTACTAAGAAAATCGCCCTGGAAATAATCAAACCCATGTTAATGGAGTACTATCATTCATCTACAATTGGAGCTCATATGGGAATTAGGAAAACGATACATCGTATTCGCAAGGAATACCACTGGGAAAACATGAATAGTGAAATAAAAAAGTTCGTGAAAGAATGCAAAATTTGTGCGCTGAGCAAACCAGCAAGAACCAGTCAAGTCGGAAAACTAATCTCCGAAATACCTACCACTCCCTTCTCGAAAATATACATCGACTATTCTGGACCTTATCCCCGCTCTAAATCTGGAAATACTATGCTGTTAATTTGTGTAGACTCATTCACTAAATTCGTGTGGATGTATCCTATGCGTCGTGCATTAGCATCTACGACAATTAAAATTCTACAAGAACAACTATTTAAAGACTAGGGCACACCTTTAAGCTTAATATCTGACAATGGACCCCAGTTTAAATCGAAAGAATTTAATGACATGTGTTTTAAATTAGGTATAAATCATATTACCGTGACCGAGTACAGACCGCAAGGAAATATAGCAGAAAGATACTTGCGTAACTTAAAATCAGCATTAATATCTTATCATGCTAAAGACCAGACAACCTGGGATCAAAATATTTCGTGGATACAATTTGCATTCAATTCAGCGTATCACGAAGGTCATAAATCAACACCATTTGATTTACTGTACAAGTACAAACCCAACCATCCTTTAACCACAAAGTGGAAAATCAATGAGTTATTACGCCGCGACGTGAATGGGAATAACATACGAAAAATATGGAACGAAGCTCGTGCAAATCTGAGAGCTAATTTACAGAAATCAAGGAAGTATCATGAGAATAATAATAAGCTAATAAAGTATAAAATAGGTGATTTAGTCATGTATAAAACTCATCCTATGAGTAAAGCAGTTGATAAGATCACTTCGAAACTATCTTATCGATGGTGTGGCCCCTACCAAATTCGTAAGTTCATCACCCCCGTTACTGTAGCTCTGTATGAACCCAATACAGAAAATTACGTTCGCAGAAGTCATTTGTCTCAAATAAAAAAAAGTTTTTCGTGTCAAGATACAGAAGGAAGACTACGAGAAAGATAGAAAACCTAGAATACTATCTAAGTATTAAGAATAAAATATGTTGTATAGACTTATACCGAAATAGGATAAGATTGTGTAACATCCTATACTATAGGTAACTATAAACTCAAAACCCCCTCGTACGAATACAAGCGAGGCCTGATCAACCTTAGCTAATGTCCTGCGAGAATGGTATTATACATGAGAAATCTGATGACAAGTATAATGAAGATGAAGAGAAAGAAAGAAAGAAAAATAATCTTTAGCGTTGTAAACTAAAAGTAATTCTATTGTTCTTACAATACGGTATTATTATTAGTAAAATACTCATGAGTATAACTCCGTAAAACGAGTGAGCAATTCAAGAAAAAACCGGTAGTAGATATAAGAATTAAAATAAGGTAGATTTACGTTTTGTGTATTTTATATAGTAGATGTAGTAGAATTTAAATGTGACATAAGTATAAGATAATCGATTGATGAATAGAAATAAGCTGAGAGAGAGAAATTTCAGTATGAAATATAATTGTTTATTTGAATTATATTATTACACCACCCCCCCTTTTTTCATAGTTAAGTGCAGGAGGATGTGACGATTTTAAATGTATAAAAATCGCACAGATTAAAATTTTTTAATTTTAATAAGTAAGAGTATCATACACCCTTACCTATACCCAGATTCCTGAATCAACTTGAAACTTTCCAGTACCAACACGCCAAGAAAAGTATTAAGTAGTGAATAATAATAATAATTACTTAAATAATTAAAAATGCGACTAGAGAAATAAAGAAATCCCTAAGTCATAATAAAATAAACATAAAGTATTTATCTTCTAATTAATGAATAAATAATAATAGGAAAAGTACGAACTATTTTCTTAGTGCGTAAATACGCCCTAGCTTACTGAGCCCTCTCCCCTAAACCGTACGCGCATTCGGCCGTAGAACGTCGCAATGAGTAGACGTGAGTTTTGGTGTTGTACACATATACGTATGTGTATGTTCTCTAGAAGTATATCCAGCGTGAAATCTTGTTATTGTGAATAATGTAGTGTCTAGAGTTTGTGAGAAAATATATAAATAAAATAGAAAAAGGTAGCCAACACATCTCTTAAAAACAAAATCAAATGTAAGTGTAACATAGTTAACTACTAGACTGTAGTACTGCAAAGTGAGAACTATAACTGTAATTAAAATAAAGAAAATGTGAACTACAAGAATCTGCACTAAGAAAAGTGAAATTACAACATTTGGAACTTCAAGTAAACAACCTATCTTCGAGAGCTTCAAGTAAACCAAAAATCAACCCGATGTAGATACACCAAGAACAACGTACTCAACCCGTAGAAGACAACTGGAGATGTCCCAAGAATACAACAACAACCTCAGGTGATATCAAACCACAACTTTTGTAAATTTCCCCTTAATAAGAAGTAACAAAGAACTTTAAAGAACTTTCGCAATGTAATGAACAAATTATCAGATTTGTATATTTTGTAATTTTGTAAGAAGTAATAGTAACCGTAATGTATATATTGATAAATTAATAATTTTGAGAAAATCGAGACCCGGATCCGTGGTATTAAAAGCAACAGTTATATGAATAAATTGTGATATAACAAGAATAATATAATTAAGATCTTTGAAGCAGTAAAAGCAAAATTTACAAAAATAACTTTCTTTAAAATCAGTAATAATGTTTGATTAATACTTCAATAGCAATAAAGAGATGTTTTAGCTAATACCTAGTGAGTGAATAAGTTTATGCAAACCTTGTCAGTTTCCTATATCATACTTGTTTTGTAATTTGTTAGTAAGAGTTTTACTAACAACGGCAGCTGGTTTAGTTTACTGGTAAATAATTAAACTAGTTCCCGATTTTTGTGTTGTCTTGCCAAGGGGCGGCACAATCTCATCTATACAAAAATAGTTTCTTTTCAAGTAGTGTTTATTTGCTGCTTGTCACATAATTCAAGCTATGTTACAACTGTACATGTTTGACAAGTATAAGGTTTTCACCAAATGTCTGCTTACTTTGATACTTTATATAGTAGTACATACACTTCCCTCTCATAGTCAATTTAAGCTTCTTGATATATCAGTATATAATTAATTTTCTCTTCTGTAATAAATTGTTAAGCACCATATAACATTTTACAAACTACAACATGTCACCCATCTACAATCAGTAACAAATGACTGCACAAGAGGTATGAAGAAGGGGACTTAAAACATTTGTTACTTAAATATTTTTATCTAATGTTATATTATTCCTTGAAAGTTTAAACTTTTTGGCTAAAATTAATACTTAGATACACTTCGCTTGAATTAATGTACAAGCAAAAGCTATTATTAAATTTTACAAGTATAGATAAAATTTATTAAAATAATTTTTTAATTCAAAAAAGCTCATATGCAATACATGATTTATATTCTTTTTAACTTTCTCTAGCCTTCACTGGCATAGAAAGTGTACATCCAATTACTTTCATTGTTCATTGTGTAGGCTTCACTATTCATTGTGTGTACAATCACCAAGTTGCAGTAGTTAATCTTTAAAATATTATTCATTTTCTAGTAGTAATAAATACCATAAAAACATCATGTCCTATTCAGTGGCGAAGCTAGTAGTTAATGAATGGGTAGGCAAAAATCTTATCTTAAAATTTTTTTTAAGGAATAACTAAAAGGATGGTAGTTCAAATCGGACGCTGAGGTAGAGTGTGCTGTATGCGAATGGTTCCACAAACAGCCGTAAGTATTTTACTAGCAGGGAATCTACAGGTTGGTGCAACAGTGGAACTCATGTCTTAATGTTAATGGAGACTTCTTTTAAAATCGTTGAATAAAAAATGCTTTACAGCTCTATACGTGTTTCTGTTGAACAATCCTTGTATTAGTCATACACAATAATACAACTGATTGAACTTCAAATTTTTAAACTTGATTAGTTTCTATATATATGTTTAATGTTACAAACAATTAATTCAAATAACAGTCTTGATCATCTGTTAGTTCAGCGGAATAACAGGGACACTTTTAATAACCGCATAAAATAAACACACTTATAAACAACACAGCGCGCTTTAACTTGAATGTTTGGACCACAGAAGTGAGGCACGCCTCAACGCTCTATGTGTACAGCACGGGACAATCCCCCCTCCCTTCACTTCCCTATCGCTCCAGCAAATTGCTTACATACGATCTATACAAAAAACGCTGAGGCAAGTTCAGGTTGCCTCATTCGCTTTAAACGAGCTATGCCGAGTCTCACCTGTCACCATCTAGCGGTCGCTCAGTAAAGCACGTTTCAGCCTAATAAATTCGACAGTCGCGGTAACAATGTATAATCTTTACATTATGTAGTTCATACGTATTTATAATTTTTATTCTACAGAATTTTTTAGAGTAGGCATTGCCTCAATTGCCTCCATGTAACTTTGCCACTGGCCCTATTACAGGTATGTCGATGACACATTTATCGTCTTTGATGGCACATTAAGACAGACTGAGCATCTGAAAAGCTACTTGAACAGTGTTAACAAACAAATACAATTTACACTGGAAACAGAGGAGAACAACCAACTGAACATTCTTGACGTCACCATTATGAAATCCCAGGACTCTTTCAAATTTAAAATTTAAAGAAAGCAATTTAAAGAAAGCCCACTACCACTGACACCACAATACACGCTCATTCGTATCACCCGTGGTCCCAGAAAATGGCGGCATACAATGCATTTATCCATAGACTTCTTACTGTACCCTTAGAGCAAGATTGCTTCATTGTTGAAGTAAACCACTTTAAAACACATCTCCATATCCAACGGTTATAACGCTAATATAACAGATAAACTTATCTCCAGGCACAAAAACAAAACTCAAATTCTGAACAGGGCGGTGTATAATACTGACAGATATATATCAGTGGAGTACACGTCTTTGTTGCCTAACATCATAAGAAACCAGTTTAAGAAATACAATATCGCAGTTATCTTTAGGACAAAAATAACATTGAAAATGCACTGCGCCCCAAGATACACAGAAGCGTAGAGACACGCTCTGGCGTTTACAAAATTGTGTGTGATGATTGTGACATGTTTTACATCGGCCAGACTGGGAGACATTTTGAAGAGAGGTTCAAGGAACACCTGCCCATGAAGAATGTAATAAACAGTAAATCGACTTATGCACAACACCTGATTGATTGTGATCACAGTTACACTGACTTCTCTGTTAATTTTAAACCCATACACTTTTGTAAAAAAGGCTGATCTATGAATGCATTAGAAGAGTTTGCGATACATAAAGCTGCTAGCACACAGAAAGAGTGCCTTTTGAACGATATGGTGTCGTTCAAATCCAACGCGCTCTTCGATACTGTGATATAAAAACTGGCACAGACATGAGAAATACTACCAACTTATCTCTGCATTGGACTTTATACGGCCAGTGCGCGTTTACTTTCTCGACGATGCACATCGTTCCCTCGTGCAGTATAAGTGTTTATTGAATTCAGTGTTTTTATGAACTGACGAGCTCGACCCGAGTGATCATCACCTGAAGATGATCCTGAAACGCGTTGTGCCTAGCGACCAAAGTAAGTTGCATGAAGGAGTAATAGGTATCTTAACCTATTTTAAAGATTTACTTTCATTAGTACCTGGGCTTTTGTGGATCTGGGAATTTCCTTTTCCCTGAGATAGAATTCTTCAGCACATTAAACACTCTCACAATGTTTCCTATTTTTTCAGTCAATTTTGGTTTTCAGCAATTTCAAAGCCCAAGAACTCAAAATGTTCTCACTTTCTCAATACCCTTTCCTCAAATTGTTTATTATTTATTAGTATATTAACTTCTCTTATTCTTCCTTCTGTATATTCAAATTAGGATTCTTCTTAATCATTAGACTTGTCATCAGTGGCAAAGCTAGTAGTTAATGAATGGGTAGATAAAAATCTTACCTTAAATTTTTTTTAAGGGATCACTAAAAGGACGGTGGTTCAAATCGGACGGTGAGGTAGAGTTTGCTGTTAGCGAATGGTTCCGCAAACAGCCGTAAGAATTTTACTAGCAGGGCATCTACAGATTAGTGCAACAGTGGGACTCATGTCTTAATGTTAATGGAGACTTCTTTTAAAATCGTTGAATATAGGCATCTAAAAATATTATGCCTGTAAATTTCATTCTCAGGGAATTTTGTTATGCAGTCCAATGTATAGTGTATACAGCCTATTTTTTCATTGGCCACTGTCAAAAATTAAATCCTTGTTTGCTCACACGCATAACCTGTTTTTCTATACCGGTATATATCTAAATTTCCCATTTTTTTTATAATCCTCTATCAGCTTCAATACCATGCACTGGAGATAATTATTATCTTCTGCGATTACTACTTGGTTGCCCCCCAAATCTACACAATTTCATGATATTAAGAAATGCCCTTAACATTAAATTTTATTGTTTAAACATTACGCTTTTTAATCTTATTCTAAAGGCTATTAAATTTTGTTGAATTTATTAATTAAAATTTTAATTTATCCTAACTTTTTTGTTTGTTATTAAGCCTGTTTGTTTTTTTATCCCAACAACCTGTTTGTTATTAATTTACTGTTTTTCTGCCTCTGCTTTAGTTTTCAAGAAAGGTTATGCCAAAAACATTCAGATTTATGTTTGATTATAAAGTATAAATTTGTTTTTATAATTCCTTTCTTACATTTGCATATTTCATCTCCTCTTTGCCGCCATCTCAAACCTTTTTCTTCCTGTTAAACTTTTTGAAAATTCCTACATTTCACTTACACCACTTCAATCTTTTGCCACATTGAGATCGAAATATTTAATAAGACACCTTGTAACCAGTAATCTGGTTATGCAAAAATGGTCTTACCTCTATAAATTTGATTATACTAATATTTTACAAAGAAGCATCTCATCTATACAAAAAACTTTCTTTTCAAGTGATGTTTATTTGTTAAATTCTTGGATTTCGTTGTCCATGACGTGTCCGTTACTTAACTAAATATTGCTATATTATTGACGACTCGGAACACTAAGTTTTTTATAAGTAAAAACGTAAAGTTTTACCTTACAGCCTAAACCGGCTTTCACCTTTAGAAGGCTTCATCAGAGCCTTCTCTTCATCAGAGGCTCTGATGAAGCCTTCTAAAGGTGAAAGCCGGTTTAGGCTGTAAGGTAAAACTTTACGTTTTTATGTATAAAAAACTTAGTGTTCCGAGTCATCAATAATATAGTGATATTTAAATTCTTGGATTTCGTTGTCCATGACGTGTCCGTTACTTATCTACAGCCTCTGATGAAGCCTTCTATAGGTGAAAGCCGGTTTAGGCTGTAAGGTAAAACTTTACGTTTTTACTTATAAAAAACTTAGTGTTCCGAGTCGTCAATATTATAGTGATATTTAGTTTATTTGTTTTTTGTCATAGTTCAAGATATGCTACAATTGTACAAGTTTGACAAGTATAAATTTAAATTCACTAAATGCCTACTTTCTGATACTTTATATAATCCTACATTACATTTGTCTGTTATGGTCAATTTAAGTTTCTTCATATATCAATATATCTTGGTTTTATTCTTTCCAACATGTTACAAATTTATACAATCAGTAACAAGTGAACGCACATGAGATATGAAGGACAGTTTAATCATTTGTTAGTTACATAATTTTACCCAATATGTTACTTTATTCCTGGAAGGTTTAAACTTTTCGGCCAAATTTAATACTTAGATACACTTTAATAATTAGGACTCCATATTCCATTGCTGTCCTGGAAACCTACAGTTTGCTTTGTTTAATAACAGATAGAGATCATCTACTTTAGCATTAGTTCCAGTTATGTGTTTCAGTTAGCTATTCATGTTGTAGTATCATGTAGTACACCACAGAAGTCACTAATTGCAGACGTCCTTGATATTTAAATTTGTCTTTTGTATAGTGGTTTGAGAAATTGCAGTCTGACCGTTTTATGTGACAGTGAATTAATTGGCAGTAATTTTGTGATCAGAAATACAGTTGCCTTCAACTGATGTTTATTATATCTTTATTAATTAAAATAATTGTCTTAGATGACCACATGATTAGTCTCAGGAAAAAAAAATTAAGTATGGATACCATCTTGCCTGAAATGTAGTTTCCTTCCATAGTTTTAGTGGTAGACACATATACTTCATTCTATGCAAATACCATACTAGAGGTTCCTGTTATTTGGTTCTTCAATGTATATTCTGTTTCTAATTTCTTCATTTCTTATTTTTTTTCTCTTGTTTAGAATACAAAATTAGATTTGCTTGCTCTTGGAAACTAAAAACAACCCTTGATGTTGGTTCTTTATTAGCACTAAATTGTTGGAAAATCCCTGATTTGATCATTTTAACACTGTTTATATTTTGATGGCATTGACTAACATGTTTATGAATGTAAACTATTTTTAAGGAATATTATTTTCTCCTAGTAATTTCTAAAAGTTTTAAATCTATAAATATGATTATTTAAATCTATAAATATGATTGTAATTCTCCAAAACCTATTAGCTTCATTTCTAGTACAGGACCTATCAGGGGTAGCAACCACTCTGTTCTTCTATTTCATCTGTTTTTCTGTTTTATGCATGCCTTTTAACATACACTGATAATGTTTATCCATTTAGACAGTTATACTAACAGTGGCGGCGATAAGGCCCCCGCAGACCCCGCGGCAAGGGGGGCCCCGACTCTCATGGGGGGCCCCAGTTGGCCCAGTCATGGGACATAACTTGTAACATGAAAAATAAGCGTAAACGAGTTGCAAACGCTTCTTTGTTGAATTATCAGTTGACCATAGAATTGACGACCCAGTGAAATCATTTGCAGTAAAAGTTTTCAATGCAACACTAGATATTGTAATAGCTCAGCTACAAATGAGATTCGAAGGATTGCGTTGCATTGATGATAGGTTTTCATTCCTGACGCCTCAGAATTTAGTAAACTTCTCACAAGAGACAATAGTGGAGAAAAGTAAAGCTCTGGTAAATGTGTATCCTGGTGACCTTTCCACATCACTGCCTGACCAAGTAATATCCTTCAAAGCTCTGATGGCCAAAGAAATTGTACACAAGAAAAGAATTCGAGAAATGATGAATTTACTGGTTGAAGAAAACAGCTGCCTTATGAGGTGCCTCCCAGACTTAACTACAGCTTTGCAGCTTTTTTTAACCATACCTGTCACAACAGCTACAGCGGAAAGAAGCTTTTCAAAACTTAAATTAATTAAGTCATACTTAAGAAGTACCATGGCCCAAACTCGGTTGAGTGACTTGGCACTGTTAAGCATTGAGCATGAAGAGACACAGAAAACTAATATCAACGAAGTGGTTGAAAAGTTCTTAGCTATTAAAAAAAGAAGAATAGGCTTAGGAAAACAGTGAACTTTGGTTGATCCTCATCTGTAAATATTGTACATTACTTGAGTTCGAGTGTTATTGAATTGGATTAGACTTAAGGAGAACTTGTATAGAGTATATTCAAGAATTTTACAAATTCAGTTACAAACTAATTTAAATGTTTGAAAAAAGCTAGAATGTTACTTTGATATTCGTTTTTAAATAATAAATTTTCACACTCTGTGTGCGGTACTGTTTCATAGTCTGAATTTAGATCTTTGACGTAAAAATAAATCATTCTTTTTATTTTGTTTTTTTTTTGTAGTTTGTATAGAACTTTGTCTATTTAGCAACAAGAATTTTAAGAGTTTGTACATGTGTAAAACGTCCTTTGCAAATTGCAAACGCTTTGTGATAGACGAGAAAGTATTCACAAACCATTGTTGTGAAAAACACGTAAATAGAAACTCATTTGAGTGTTTTCCCCTATTACGTATACAAAATTTAACCATTTTTATAGGGCCCCCTAATTAGTTTCGCGGGGGGGCCCCGTTTCGTTAGTGCCGCCACTGTATACTAATACGCCTGTGTTCTTCACATTTCTTGTCTACTACAGGGTAAGTCAAAAAGTAAAAGCAAATTTTATTTTCCCTGCTACAATGGATGGCAGCACTGACTGAACAATGACATATCATAACCTCAAAGTTTTTTTGTTCTTTAGCTGTGTTGTTTCAGTGTTCAGCTCCATTCGTAGTGATTTCAGGGCATTTTATTATGAGTGCTCCGTTGTCCGTGTGCACCAAGGAAGAAATGAGGGGAGTGGTACGTTTTCTGCACTCTGAAGGGACTAAACCTGCGGAGATTATTCGCAGAATGCAGCAGCAGTAAGGTGAGAGCTGTCTTAGTCAACGCAAAATTTATGAGTGGATAAATCGCTTTAAAAATGGTCATGTATCTATCTGTGATGTAGAGCGTTCAGGTAGGCCATCCACTTCGAAGACGAACAAGAACATCGAGACAGTTGAGCGAATGATTCATGATGATCGTTGTGTCAAAATTTATGATATTGCGCATGCGTTGAACATTAGCCACGGTTCAGCTTTGCAATCATCCACGAATCACTAAATTATCGCAAAGTGTGTGCTCGTTGGGTACCACATCGACTGACAGACCAGCACAAACAGAAACGTTTGGAAATTTTGAAATCACATTTAAGGCGTTTAGAAGAGGAAGGAGAAGAGTTTCTCAGTTGCATAGTAACCGTTGATGAGACGTGGGTCCATCACTTCGAACCACAGAGTAAGTGGCAGAGTATGGTGTGGAAATATCCATCCTCGCCTACAGCAAAAAAGTTCAAAAGACAAGTTTCTGCAGGAAAGTTGATGATGACAGTGTTTTGGGATATGAAAGGTCCACTTCTAATTCATTACACTCCTAAAGGTCAAACAGTGAATAGTGACAGCTACTGTAAGCTACTGCGAGAGCTGAAACCCAAAATCAAAACAAAGAGGCGAGGAAAACTTTCAAAAGGTGTGCTTTTGCTTCAGGACATTGCCCGTCCTCATACTGCGGGGAAAACGATCCAGTGCATTCAAGATCTTGGTTTTGAGCTGCTGGAGCATCTGCCGTACAGTCCTGACCTAGCTCCAAGTGATTTTCACCTTTTTGGTCTGATGAAGGAGCATCTGCGTGAATCCAAGTTTTCGTCGGATGACGAGGTTGTGGAGGCGGTGTGCGAGTGGCTGTGCACGATGCCACAAATCTTCTTCCAGGACGGAATTACGAAGCTTGTCAAGAGATGGACCAAGTGCATAGAAGTTGAGGGAGATTATGTAGAGAAATGATGTTACTTGTCATCTTGTTTAAACAATAAAAAGTTCCTTTTAAAAAATTTGCCTTTACTTTTTGACTTACCCTCGTACTTGTTTTAAAGATTAAATTTACTTCTGCTGTTTCTAGTCATCCTTTTAGCCCTTCTCTTCTTGAACACTTATTAAATATTTCTTATTAATAAATAATCAAATCATTAACAAATGTATCTTAGCCAAATCATGCTTTCACAGATCTACCCTATATATAATAAAAGTATAATAACTGTAGGTCTAAGTAGGTAAAGCCGCTCTCTACAATGAGAACACAGTGGATGTTTAAAATATAGGCCCATGTCAACTATAAACAGGAAAGGTTTTCTTGAATTCATTTTATTAACCACCAAGCTTCTGCAATTTTTCTGAAGTACAGAAGTTCATTTTTGTCTAGGAGATTTGTCTTCCTGTTTTTCACATCCTCCACTAAAGTGAATACTGCTGATTTCTGTGCTATACTGGCATGAAGTTTCACTCGTACAAACAATGTTTCCATATCCGTAGTGCATCAGTTTCTGTCCTTCATCCACATTCATAGGTTTAGCTTGTTATGGTGGCATCTCAGTTTTATTTGTTTTCTTTATTGCTTCCAGTTGTAATCTTCCATTTAATCACTTTAAGGTTTGTGTAAATAGATACTAATTCAGCTACTTTGAAGTATAGTTTGTGTATAACTGTTATTTTTATACCATGCTATACTTTGCTAACATTACTATAAACATTTGCTATTCCTATCTTTCCCTACAATTTTTCCTCTACCACTGTACGTAGATATGTATAAATGAAATCTTCTAACTCTGTTGGATATTTGCATACTACTAGTCTAAGTAGTTTAAGTTTTAAAATTAAAAGTACTCTCCTAGAACATGAGCAACTAGTTTTCAGTGTAGGCCTATATCATTATGGTTTGTAGTTGGATTGTTTAATGGTTTGACCTTAAAACTAAAACCTTTAGTTCAAGTATGCTTTGTATTAAGAATATTGGCTACTACTACTTAAAAGAAGACTTTAAGAGCAAAAGCAGGTGAAATGGATTTATTTTCTATAAGTTGTTGACTGGCATGTAATGAACACAAAAAGCTTTCAGTTAGCAGTCAATGATTGCATTAAATTTTGTCTCCTTATTGCAATGGATAATACCGCATTTATACCATTACTTTCTAAATTTATCTGTGTTTATGGATTATGGATTTCAAGACCTCCTGATACACTCTGATTTGCATTCATTCAATTAATATGAGTAATTACTTGGATATAAAAAAAAATTATCATTATTGCTTTGACTTCTGATTTACTCAACCAATCTTTCAGTTGTTGTTTGTTTTGAGACCCTTCGTAGAGTACCACTAAGATTTTGGGTAATACTGAAAATACCAACGATTCACGATTCATCAAAAGTTATTACATCTTTGGAAAATCTGTGATTTTCAATATTTTTGAAAATGTATGCACAAATGTTTCGTCAGATTCCAAAGTATACTGATACTCAGTGCCATATAGTAGTATACTTTAGCATGGTTTTTTGTGTTTGAGTTTCACTTTCCATTGGTTCATCCGGCTGATATTACTTTGCTTTCCCATTGACTGTGAAGTGTTTAGCAAATCTGCAGACTACCATCCATTTCACTTAAGCAGGCTGAAAATCTCAAACAATTCATTTTTTATTTTTTTAATGGATTTGATTTAATAGATTTGTCTGAGTTATTTACTACAAACATTATTGAAAAAATGAGCTTTTTTAGCTAAGTTATGGGTAAAAACCCAATGCAATCCATTTGACAATTTTTGCCTATTTTTGGCATCTTCAATGTATTGTTATAAATAGGCCTATATATTTTTTTAATACTTCATTTTGGCCTTTTCTATTCTTTTATTTGTAGTATAAATATTTTGTAGTTTAAAAGATTATATCTGTTTGCATAATGGACATGTATTAGGTACATACAAACAGCTGATTTGAACAGCAATCAGCTGTTATTTATTGTTGCTGTATGTTGATTTCAAGTGCAGTTGTGTAGTGAAGTTTTAAAGTGAAATATGTATAGAAAAGGTACAAATAGAACAAAGAAGAGAAAGTTCATGATAGTAGATTTACAATGAAGGAAGATGCTAATTATAAAAGTGCTTCAGGTATGAAATGAAAACTGAGCAGCAAGGCTGTGTCACCTAATTTCAGACTCAGCTGCTACCCAACCTAACCTTTAACAATACAGCTGCCACATTTTCACACAAAAACACAATACCTATGCCATTAGTGGAACTTATTAAACCTGTATTCTTAGAACTATCAACACCTGAACTATTAAGAAAGTGTTTGAAGGGGAAAGTGTTTGATATAGACTTTTCTTAAAAAAAAATTATAAAAAACGAATAAAAAATTATGAAAATCCAATATTATTTTCAGTAGAAAAATTTTCATAGTTCACATATAGCCATTAACATTTAGAAGAAGGAGACACATCAATTATTAAATTATGTCAACTAGTAAAAGAGAAATAATGTAAAAAGTAGAGAAATACATTCATTTTTTAATTATTTTTTTTATATTTTTAAAAATAAATTTTATACAGCACTAATTTTTTGGATTAAGCTTTAAAATATATATTAAATAAACTAAGAAAATTTTTTGTGAATAATTTTAAAAATAAAGTAACCAGATATTACTGAAAATTTAACACAAAAAAGGACTGCACCAGCTATATCAGCCCCCTTAATCCAAAGTATATTGAGAAAATGTCCTCATTAGATTTATATTCCTACACCAATTGTTACACAGAGGGGAGTAAAATTGACAGAATATATGATGGAATATAAAATTGTAACAAAATAAATTAAACAAACAACTTAATAAAATACAGAAAAAATAAATAAAACAATCTAAAACATACATTAATCTTACTTAAACTCACTTCAATACAGTTGACAAACAAGGGTTTGTCACAATTAAGAAATTTTCTTATATTCTCCATTTTAAACAGTTTTTGCTTAAATTTTGTACTTATTCTATTTTTATTTGGTATTTTTTCTATATGTTCTTTACCTGCTGTCATATGGTTTAACTTCAGTACTCACTTCGTCAGTCTTTTTGTGGTTACTTTTAAGAGGCTATACCATTTCATTTATTACATGTCTTAGTGACTTGTATCTTGTTCATCTCTGTTTTGGGAGTTTTAATTCTGTCACTCTCTGTTTTACCTTTTATTCTCCATGTAGAATTTATTTTTACTGTTCTAGGTTTGAAAATTACTAAAATAACATCCATATATTAAAATTAAGAAGACCACTCTCCATATAAATAGGCTTTGTTGATTGCATATGGTGGCTTTGTTTGGCTTGGTTGTTTAGCCGTACTTACATTTTCGTTATTACGGTACCATTTTATGTAACTGGTAAAACATAACATTCGCTTTACTTATACTGTTAAAGAATTCTTATAGTCTTGGATTTCGTTGTCCATGACGTGTCCGTTAATTAACTAAATATAATTATTTCACTACGACTCGGAACACAACTCAAATAAGCTACCTCTGTTATATCCATTCCATCCCTTTTTGGATGTCTGTATTCTATTTTGGTTTCACTTATTCATCATGTACATTACTTGACATTTTTCAACATTCAATGTCATGTTTTATATTATAAATTCTTCAGGCCACAGATTCTCATCATATGTGTTTTCTGTTCTCTCTCTCTCTCTCTCTCTCTCTCTCTCTCTCTCTCTCTCTCTCTCGTTAAAGCCTAACAATGAAGATAGTACAATAGGATGAGGGAATTGTACAAACGCAAGATGTCATCTGCAAAAGCTTCCACCCAAAAACACAATTGTTCTACCTTTAGTACTTCCTACTCGTTCCACAGGTATTGTTAAAATATGAACTACTTTCATTATTTTGCGTGATAATACAGTTTGTCGCATAGCTAATCAGTTAATCAACTAGTGAAATACAGGACTAAGAATGCTGCTTCCCCAATATTTTCCCTAGCATACTGTCCTTCAATTCCTGCATAAATTGTTTCAATGTGTTTGTAAGGTTTACAATTTCTTAGATTTTCTGAAGTTGTTAATCCTTCCTGCACTCTATTTTTAACATTCTCCTTTATAGGATAGAAATATAGTGAGATAAGAAAGTGACCAACAAGTATTATTTGACACACGTTTAATGGCAGCTCACCAGCTTCAGCATGAAGAATATTGATTGGTGTCAATTTCACATCTCCTAAAACCAATCCAAGCTCTGTACTGCACTCAATCCAATTTCAGAAGCTGGAAGTTATACGCATTTTCATGAAAAATAGATACATAATCTAAAATACTAACAGACAGTTAGTATCCGTTAGATTCTGCTAGATATTTTATCATGTTTAGTTCGTCTTTGTAGTCTTTTTCATCTAAGGGGATGTTGTTAAGTCGATGTATCATGGTTCTGAAAGCAGCTAGTTTGTGTTGTATTGGGTGATTGGAGGAGTTGTGTATTAGTGTGTCAGTTGTAGTTGGTTTTCTGTATATACTGAATTTGTGCCTGTGTTCTAGTTTTGTGATGGAGAGGTCTTTGGTATTGTTGTGTTCATATTCGGCAGTAAAGGTTATGTTTTTATGTATTTTGTTTATGTGCGTTAGTAACTGTCACCCACAACAAGACGGACAGCGCTACCAGCAGCAGCTTCTAAAGAAGCCTTTTAAAGGTGAAAACCGGTTCAGGTTGTAAGGTAAAACTTTATGTTTTTACTTATAAAAAACTTTGTGTTCCGAGTCGTTAATATAATAGTTGTATTTAGTTAAGTAACGGACACGTCATGGACAACGAAATCCAAGAATATTGAAGTCTTCTGTTCTCTGTTATCCATATCAATTTGTATTCCACTTTTACAGCAAATCCATTAATTTTCATCTTTTCATATAATCCATTTATTTTCCTCATTTATTAATTTATCTGCATTATATTGGCATCATACTTGCAGAATTTAGTTCTTATTTTATCAACTAATATTTTAGTTAATTTTTACATGAATATTTTCAACTCTTTTTCAAATCTACCCTTATGGTCTCTTAAGCTATTCTAAAAATTATTTATGATTATGTTGGAGCTTTTCTCCATTGTATTTCAACTCTCCCCATGTTGTAGTCTTTACTTGATTAATTAGTTCCTATATTCTGTAGACTTGAATACTCTAATTATTTCACTACTCTTTGTAGTTTTGTTGGGAAAAGTAGTGTCAGAAAATGAACAGAGCATTAAAATTTTTGCCAATTTAAAGAAAAAAATAAAGAAATATTTGCCATAGTAAAGAAACAATGCTAATTAATAAAATTGTCAGTAGTATCCTACTTTTATTTTACTGGATGGAAACAATGACAATTCTTGTCATAGTAACATATAAAAAGTGTCTCTACAGATATATAATTGCTTCAAATATAAATCAATCTTGATATATTGACTTACACATTACATTACCAATAATTTAATGTATCAGGAAAGCAAACTGTAATAAATTATATTTATAATGTAACTGGAAACTTACGCATGGGCCTCTTTAAAAAAAATACCATGATATGGATATAACTGCAAAAATAAAATAAAAATATTAGTTAGTTATTGGTATAGTATAAATTTACTACAGATAATTAATGTCAATGGTGAAGTTACATGGAGGCGTTTGAGGCAATGCCTATCCTAAAAAAATTCCATAGGCTAAAAATTATAAATAAACCAAAAAGATTGAACCAATTGGAATTCTGAAATCCTAACTACACATAAATGTATAATTCAGTACTGATGTTATTGGACATGCTTACATGTAAAGCAAGCAAGGGAAAGTTGCCTCACACCTGTTTTTGTGTTTTTTATTTTGTGTGTGTGTGTGTGTGTGTGTGTGTGTGTGTGTGTGTGTGTGTGTGTGTGTGTGTGTGTGTGTGTGTGTGTGTGTGTGTGTGTGTGTGTGTGTGTGTGTGTGTGTGTGTGTGTGTGTGTGTGTGTGTGTGTGTGTGTGTGAATCCGGGTCAAGCAGTCAAGTGGGTATGGGTGTAGCTATTTATATGGAAATCGCGGGTTCAATGCTCGGGAAGTATAATAAAATCAAGGCACGCTTTTCAGCCGCCATGTCAGTCACCCTGTAGACATGAATATCTAGGTAACAGTAGGTGGTCGAAGCGTAGTGCTGGCCACAGTAGCTTCCATGTAGGTCTACACCGTATGAGTAAAGTCAGGTATCCTAACCTACCTCTCACAAACCATGTGAACGGTATAAATACGAGCCCATTATTATGCAGGAAAATGTATACAAAAACTCGAAATTCGACACTATGTCCAACAATTAATAGGAATTGATATTTCAAAATAAAACTTGATGTAGCATTAAGAAATTAGCATAATTAGCTATTCTACTGTAAAATATTAAACTCTCTTGTATTATTGAAAAGTCAGTATAAAACGGATTGTAAATCTATGATTTTTTAATTCCATTTACTGGCGCACTATATGAAACACAACTTATTTATATACTGTATGCATAGGCCTAAATAAAATTAAATCCAAGTGCAGAGTGTCTTACTTCCTAACAATAATGTCTACACCCAGAGTTTACTCTTAAATCTGCTTATCATGTCTTCAGTGAAATTCTGTTCATCTGTGAAATCCCTGTTTATCGTATCTTCAGTTTACGGTAGAACAAACAGTTTACAGTGAAGTGGCATAGTGCTTAACGTTTGTAAACTGTGAGCAAAGAGCAGTTGTGGAAAAAATTAAAAATGTATAATTTTATTTATGTGCTGAATTGGTGGTTCACTGAACGTTCAGGCTAACTTCAGTTCACGCTTTAGTAAATATTCATGCTACTTTAAAAATTATAGTAGGCCTGAACACTTTGTGGCCTAGAGCTAGAGGTCTATTGTCTGTCCAAGCAGCCATGCGCCCTGAAAGATTAAGCGACCCTCGCAACCCCACTCACACACACACACACACACGTGCAGTCCGGCCTACCTGCCGCGTGGGCCGGGCTGCGCGTGTGTGTGTGTGTGCGCATGGGGGTGTCAGGGCGCATGGCTGCTTGGACACACAATAGTGTGGTTTATAGGATGCCGGAAACAGGGTTTCTTCTGTGTTAAAAAAGCTCCATGAGATTAGTGTTTTATTTCAGTTACATTATTATGTAAAACATTACGTATAGGCTATATACTGTACAATACTATAGGCCTATACAGTACAGTGCAGTAGAATAGGCTACATTATTTTAGGTGTGAATGACAAGAGTATGCTGTAAGCTATATTAACGTTAATAGATTTGATTTTTAATCCTTATAGGAATGTTTATTTAATAACTAATATCATAAGATTCAGTACAAGACTTTTATAAAGTTCAGCGTTGATTGGCATATCCTGGTAACCCGAAACCGGTTTTTTGTATAGTAATACCCCTGGGATTGAACTGAATAAACCCGTCCAATATGAAAGGCGTATTACTAAATGAATCCTTGAAAAAGACGAAGTTTTAACGTATTTTGTTAATTTCGTATGGATTATGTAACATGTGTGGCCAATCGAAAGAAGAAGAAGAAATAAATGTGTTTTCTTTAAATAGTGCAGTAGCCGAGGAAGTTTTCAATTTAATTAATTAGAACCATTATAAAATGTTGGTATATAATTGTACGTAATCTAAAATAAAGTGTTTTAATAAAAAGACGGTCAGCATTGTCGGCAGGAGAGTCATTATTGAAGACAAGGTACAAGACAAATATTTACCTCACCGAGTTGTATTCATTCTGATAGTTGTCCGATGCCTTCGATACAGCTGTCTGGCTCTCCACACGATACGATAAACGTCCATACTGTTACGCGTTTAGAATAATATGTAATAATTTTTAAAATAACTAAAAATAAATTAAATTTCTATGGAAACGTATTTCAAATTATAACTCATATTTATTCTTTTAATTGTTGTTCATCTACGTATTTGCAATATACTCAAATTGTACATAAGTAAATTTTTTGTAGTTCTATGCACCTTTCGAAGATCTGATCACCATTTTTTTCTTCAGTCTTATTCCCATTGGATTGGTTTAACAACTGCCTGATTTTAGCGTGCGAGGGTAACTCGTTCTTCAGATCCATGGACGCTTATGATCTGCACAAAGCGTGTGTCCAGCGTTCAGGAGCTCGAGTCCTGTGGCCTTCTGGTGAGAGGCCGGAGGGTCGAGACTTGCTATGTACGTGTAGGCTTGAGTAGCCAACGCTGCAGAGTCATGTCCATCGTACTTTCTTTGCTTGATTCGGTGGAGAAAACGCAATCACTACACGTGACTGCTGGGCAGTATTAACATGAAAATATTTTTACGTATCACATAAATGTTTACGCATCCTGTTTTTACAGGAAAGTTCGTTACTCTCGAAAGAAAGGGTGACGGCGTTCGGTGACGTCATCAGTGGACAAAAAGTAAGGACTGTTTCTACGGTCCCCTGTAAAGTTGATTTGTTTTTTTACTACATTAGTTTCTGATAGTCGAAATGTGATCACCCGGTACACACTATATGCGTGAAGTACAGCGGGAGCTCTCGCCGAAATATCGTGGTCGGTTCACACGAGCAGAATCCGCCCAGAAAGAGAATGAAGCAGTTCACACTGACGAAATAACTGATAGCGGTTATCCATTTCTCTAATCCTCATCATTTCCCCTTTCTGGTACAAAAACAACCCGATATAAAAATTGTCTTATTACACGTTAACAAGCGACCTTGATTTACACGGACGAACAGTTTTGAGCGGAATCCGCTGTCGCTGAGCGTAGTAGTTATTTATTGATATTGGTAGGCCCTATTGTATTTGTGTATTGAAAAACGTAAATCATGTTGAAACCGTGGTATAAAAGTCTTCCACGGAACAGATAAACTTCTATGTGGAAGATTTACAATGGTAATTTATAAAAACAGGAACAAGAAATCGACGGCTTGAATCGAAATATTCAATGGCCCTTTTGACGACTTTGATGACTTTAAAGAGGATGCCGAACAACAAAGGAATTATGTGAGTAGGCTAAGTAGCCTGTATTGTTATAAACTAGCTGTTACACCCGCGGCTTCGCCCCCTTTATTGTTTTCTTTTAATTGACATTTTTTTTAAAGACAATTTTTTTAAATCGTCATTCGTCAAATTATCTTTATTTTTGTGTTTTCTGGGCAGCTTTGTTTCTATTTAAAGGGTTTTAACCGCGGTATTACTTGCTCGTTTATTGTCATGGGTCGTCAAGGATTGAGATTTTCTGAGGGGTGAGAGGCACGTAATCGTATGAAAGAAAACGCATATGTTTTTGTAAGTTATATTTATTTTTCAAAATATTTTCAAATTACATTATGTTACATTTATATTACCTTTATTATTTTCAAAATATTTTGGATTTCACAATAATATACCTTGAGACTTTTGATATTTATGAGCATACAGATAGTGTTCTAACATGTCACTACTATCATTCTAACGCTTTAGGGTATACTATATTTTTATTTTTCACTCTAGTACACATATGTACAAATGCTTAGGCATGCCTACCCTTGAACAGGCCACATACAGCCGGCCGTGTGAAGCATGCATTTTTTAAATTGATTCTGGCTACCCTAAGGGACAGCCCTTGCGCTTTGTTTATTGTCATCGCGAATGCAAGCCTAATGGGGAAATCCAGCCGCTTTAAATCGAAAGGAATATCGCTTGGTATTAATAGAATACGTGGAATAAAGGCATCTTCTCCTTTGGCGTACCCTTTTATGGTGGTAGCTTCTATTACGTTCGGCATGAGGGTCTTAACGCCTAGTACCATTGCACATTTTTGGTGCATCGATGTTACGTAATAATATTATCGGCGTTCCAACTTTTAATGTCAGGATGTGCGGGGGGATTCCGGCGGGCTCCAAACAATTGAGGAATTCTGTGGGGTAAACACAGCTTACTCGTTGTTTATGACTGTCGGTGGACTTGTCAGTCGTCGCGGACCCGGGAAGTCGGTCCTGTATTCGGTCATTCTGGGGGGGGGGCTAAAAGGGCACGTTCACAAAGCCATTGATGGTTTTTAAAATAGGTTGCAATGTCCGGGAAAACTTTGTCAACAATATCTTGAACAGATGGCACAATCTTCCGGAAAAGAAATTAAGCCAGTTACCGGGTCGGATAAAAATTTACCATCTCCAAGGCACACTAGTTGTTTTGCAAACTTTTTGGCAGTAATACCTCCCAGTAAATGAACTTGCATATTGGTCGCCAGTGTTTGCTTTTAAATATGCCTTCACAGGTAGGCCTATGATGCTTTGAGGCAAGCATTAAGTTCGTCGGCAGGTGTTCTTCGTTGTACAACTGGTAATGTCTGGCAAAAATATCCAGCCAAAACTATAAAAGCTCCTCCCACTTTGCATATTTGTAAGACTTTAGCTTTTCCTGAGCCTTCCTAAATGTTACAAAAAGGACTTTCTGATAGAGTAAAATTTAAGGGCAAACCTAGGGCGGAATGAGCTGTTCTCCCTTCTTCCAGAAGGGTAGAGGCTATACCTGACGATGCAACGGCAAGAGCAACTTCATTTTGCGCCCGAAATTCTGCTAGTAATAAATTAATTAAACATCTTTTCCCTGTCCCACCCGGAGCATCGAGAAAAATTAGACCCCCATTTTGACTTGAAATGAGATCCATTATTGCGTTATGCGTTATATGCCCCCCTCTGATCATTGCGTAGGAGAGGCTTATTGGTAACGACAAAGTTTTTTAATTGTTCAGTGTCGTAGCTTTTTTCTCGCAGAACAATCCTGTCAAGTACATGAAAACCTGTTCGGACTGGGGCCGGTACACCTAATTGACAAAGAGTTTTGCCGTTTATCTTTTCACATTTATTCTTAAGCGAAATGAGAGTGTCATTAAATACATCGGAATTAAAATTTAAATCCATATCTGGGTTAGCTCTTTGTCGCTCCTTGAGAAGATCTTCGCTGAGACTTTCCTTGTATTTGTCCCAAAAAATACACTGATATGACGGCGCACAAGTCGTTATTATTACAGTAAAAAGTGTCGTAGCTTAGTTGGAAAGCGTGTGAGAGACGCTTCGAACAAAGTTATGTTCCAGTGTTGATCATCTTCAAGTAAGCCAACCGTTTGGCATGCCTCCCTGAATGTCTCACATTCCTCCCCATCTAGAGTTTTCAGATCTCGGAAAGAAGTAGGCCCACGGACAGTGTGAAGAAGTAGTATGAGGTAAAAGCATTTGGCATTGGTTGGATGAACAGTATAAACACGTCCTAAAGCATCACTTGCACCTCCATCGTATCCTGGTACCCGTTCACCTTGTTTCTTATTACAAATCATTTTGCTTGATTTATTCTACGTGTAATATTTTAGAACTTCTGGGTACAACAAAGTTCTTGCGAGTGAATCTTGTTGCCACAGAATAAAGAAGGCTGTCAATGTTGTGTTGGGTGGTTGACGAGCTCTTTCCAGGGCGTTTTCTTCTGTGAAATAAACTCTTTGGCCGTTTTCTAAATGCACGGCCAGATGAACAACAGTTGGATGTCGTTCGTGAACCGAAAAATTTAGTATACGCCAAACCGCTTCCTTGCTACTGATGTACCTTCCCATCTGATATTGCATAATTTCATCAGCTTGTCTATTGTCATTTTCAAGTTGAAAAACTGCCATGTCACTACCCTTATTTACGTATTTACATATGTATTTAATAATACATATTTAATGGACTTCACTGAGTTGCAGTATTCAACGTTAATATGCGCTTGGAACATTTTTGAGAGAAGTGGAGTTTGATGTACAATCCATCTGTTGTCCACTTCAATGTCCTGATATTGATTATCCACCCTTATTTGAATAGTAGCAGTATAACCTCCATGCTCTGGTTGGCGCCTTCTGCAAAGCGGGTAGCCGTCGTCTCCCGTCTGCGTTTCTTGTCGCATCTCGCGAGGGTATTTTTCAGTATATTTTCTGTCCTTCATACATGGCGATTTAGGGTTTAATGCTCCACAGGGGCCGTGAATAATATCTTTGGAGATAATTTCAAAGAGTATAGGATCTTCGTCTGGATTTGGTAGCTCCGCCGAAATAACGCTGTCTATTTCAGTGGGGCGTATCTTATTCTTGAGCCATAATAATATGTGTGCGCGTAGAAGTCCTCTTTTCTGCCACTCGATCGAATACATCCAGCATCGAGTCGCTCCATAGATGTAACACTTAGTAATGACGTACATCAACTTTTGTTTAAAAACCCTGGCTGTTAAGTCATGACAGTCGAATGGCGCCTGGCCCTCAAGAAGCTCTTCTTTTATTTCTGACCAAGCTGGAGTACATGTGAATGTAATAAATAAATCTGGACGACCGTACACCCAAACGTATGTCATAGCATCTTGGGCGTATTCATGCATATGTCTGGGACTTCCGGAGAAGGTAGATGGTAATATGACCATTCGTCAAATGTCCGTATCATTTCCATCATTAGCGACAGCATCCCTCAAATGAATGTACTCTTCAACTCGAAGTTTTTTTTATTAAGTCGAATGTACAGAAAGCGTTAGCTTTCCACTTTGGCGTACATATCAACAATAAACTGATGGAAGAGCTGTCTGTATTGTAAAACGTGATTTGATGATCCCTGCCTGGTTACTATTCGGTAGGCGTAAAAATCCATTGCCGATACTTTTTTATTGGATGGCCTATCAGTTCTTGGGTCGGTTTGTCGAAGATTGAAATGATAGTCAACCTCCCTTTCCCAAAATATTATTGGGTATTGCAAAGCGTCAGACGAACGATTTGTTTCTGCAGTGCGTTGAAGGGCTTCGTTCTGTCTCTGGATAATTATAGCCCTTCTGTCTAATTCTTCTCCAACCAAAACAATAGCTACTTCGTTGATGGCTGGAGCATTGAAACGCCGCTCATGTTCGCCAACTGGCGTCCTGTCAGCTCGTATAACAATTCTGTACTCATCAGGTGGCATTCTCTCAAAAGCTGTTTTGAACACTTTACTAAATTATTATGTTGGTAAATTTGGAGATTTAAAACAATATCCTTTCTTGTATCGGGCTTGTATGGCTTCACAGCGTCGATCGGTCTGGGCTTGATCGTCTCCCATGAAATAGATTTATAATAACTTCAAATTTTCATTTGGGACAGGGAGCAACGACTCGACTTTGTGATATATTTGTCCTTTTACTTTAAAATCTGTCATAAAACCATCAGTTTCTTCGATTGCTGCTGTCGTACCGAAAGATGCCATCTGAAAGCATAATTGTATTTTCGAATATTTTGGAGAAAATGCTTGGATTCTAAAGTCGTTCCTGACATGTACGAACGAAATGGTTCTGGTGGTTGATTCAATGGTTGTAAAATTACTTTTCCATTAGATCAGCACATCACAGGGGATTCAGTTTTAAATTGTTTGGCTTGACAGAATTCGCATATCACATCCATTTTGCCAATTGTAACTTTTGATGTGACGAATAGTCATAATTTGGGTTATACTGAAAAGCCTCTAAAATCAAATTACCTCATCTGCTCACTTGTCTGACTTGAGCATGTCATATGCGGTCATTTTCAAGCCGATATTCACGTCGTTCTGGTAATTCCACATCCCTTAATTCAGCCTGCCTTACGCGTTTCTGCTCGACACGCTCCTCAGGTGTTTCTGCAGCCCTTAATTCAGCTTGCCTTCTTCGTTGTTGGTCAACGCGCTCCCTATACTCCCCAGGTGTCTCTGCAGCCATAATCTCTGGCTGTCTTCTTTGTCGTTGTTCAAGCCGAGACTCATGTTCCTCGGGTGTCTCAGCTGCTCGCAATAACCTTGCTCGCTTAGCATTTGGATGGACCTGCCCCAATGCTTTGTCGTTTTTTCGGAGGCATTCTGCAAAGTAAGATGATGAAGTACTCGTACTTCAAAAGATGGTTGATTTAAAAGGACGTGAAGAATAAGGAAACCAAACGAGATTATAAAGTTATATGAAGGTGAAGTTTAAAAAGAATGTTGTTAACTGGATCTTGAAAGGAGGGTCAGTTTGATAGGAAGTGAAGAGTAAGGAAAAACAACCGGAACTGTAAAGTTATTTGAAGGCGAATTTTAAAAGGAGTGTAGTTAAGGAAAACGAATAACGGAATGCAGAATAATTGACCAAATGAATGAAAAACTCAATAGAAAACCAGAAATTGTAAAACTGTGCGAAGGTACTGTTTACTTGTCTTCAAAGTCGAAGTAAAAACTGGGGTAGTAGCGTTTTGTCCGAGTTGCAGTTCGTCCGAAAGCGAAATTCGTAGAACAATGCTACAGTTCGTCCGCGACGGTTTTACGGATCAGTAAACAGGATAATGAGTTGCGTTTCGTCCGAGCCTGGGTCAGGTACCTGAGTCAAGCCATTGACATAGCGACATACTGATGATGAGTCACACCTTGACTAATCGGTGGTTCCTCCACCCTTGAGGGAGGGCGCAAGACATTGTTGACATTATTTGTATCAGTGCTTTCAAGGAGAACACATCTATTCGTAAGATGGAGTTTACAACAACCAAAAGAGGTCAACCGAGTTTGATATGTAAGGGCTTGCACGAACTCTGCAAATTTTACCTGCTCTGGTAAAATCAAACGCACGAATTCGGCAACTGTCCCAAAACCGTCCCCTGAGCAAACGCACGAACTCGGCAACTGGGGGACGGGAGGTGAGTAAAGGCCTACTTCCAAGAAAAATCACTAGCGCAAGGGATAGTAGAAAAATACTAGGAATAAATTTATTTCGTCCTTATAAAGCTTAAATTAAAACGAATATTTTGTAAAATAGTTTTTAATTCTGTTTTAGCCATCAAAAGTGAAATACGTTTTTATTTAAATTTACTGGACTGGACGCCTCATCGCAGTACCAAATTTAAAAATCACAGCGGCACGAAGTTCACAGCAAAATACACTGCAATGCAACCTCTTCTCTTATCTAGGCCAGTTCACTGCACGTACCAATGTCTTTATAGTTTTCTTTGAATTTGTACCACCTGTATTGATTTGTACATGTGTTAAAAATGGATATCCTGCAATACCCAAGATGTTATCTCAAGTGCACTTCGTGGTCTAAAGAGTTTGCGCACTCACATAAAAAATCTAAATATAACACGTGTAACAAAAAGTTGCAGTTATTTTAAGTCATTCATTGGTTTGTAAAGAAAAAAAATGTTGTGTACTAAAACATGTTTAATGAAGATAAATCATAATTTTACTGTATTATCAGTTTACTACAAATGCTGCTTATTTACTAGCACATATGAAAATATCACGACAAAGTTTGAGTAATAAAAATATACAAGCGTAAGCACATAACAATGAAAGATTCTACAACCACTATTAAAACTTAGTAGTGTAGTGCACTATTAAATTAAGTTAAGCAGAAAGAATCGATTCAAAGTAAAAACTTTTTTACAGTAAAAAATAATAAAAACAGTAATAAATAATAAAAACAGTAATAAATAATGCTACCAGTCACAAAGGGTGCAGTAGAATTAGTAAATGGATAATAATACTTACTATTACGTATTAAAATATCACACCATATTTTTAAAAACAACTATTCACAAGTATAAACAGGGGTCCTATTTTTTTGTCGCAGCTACTACGTACGAAACACATTTTACAAACTGTAATTTAGTGATATCACCACATTTGAGCTGATCTAATTTATTTTGAATGTATTCTTGCCTTTTTTTAGTGTCCGAGTCTGTTTTTATTATATGGCCACTTTTGCGCTGTTTATTCTGATGTACGTGTCGATCTGTTCATCCTTCAGACTTTTGACGAATCTATAGATGTTGGGATGAGGAGATTCACATGCAGCATTGAAAACTTTCACAGGCGTTCGTTGTCCTCGACAATGAAGCTGAATCTTCTGCCCAAATGTTTGGTGGAAATATTGCAGGTCCTTCTTCATCAATGTAGTTTTCGGTTAAATAATCTGAAAATTTGGTGAGTTTTTCATCTTGTGGTTGAATGCTGATCAAGTCACTGAAGACTTCAGGGACGTCTTTGGGATTCAAATAAGTTAACCCAAATATGTAGTGCAGCCACTGGCCCTTTTCGTCATCATTCCTTTTGTATACGGTCGCCAAACCTAGTTTCTGTATCTTTCGCCACCTGAAACGCAAAAAATAAATTTAGTGAACTAAGAAATTGAGTGAAATGAAATGAATAAATATATTTGATTGCAATCGATATATTCTTTTCGTAAGAAATCCGAAACTATCGGAATTCAATTTCAGCTAGTTGATTACGTTTTCTAAAAATTTGTAAAAATAACTGATATATACGGTACTTAATAGGTGGTATCATTGTATTAAGTTTAATGATAAATGTAATATCAATTTTAATTATATACTGTTTCCCGGTAACAACAGGAACGTATCAAAGCTTGAACGCGCTACGAGGCCTTATCACGGTCAAACGGCTGAACGGACTGGAACCAAATTTTGTATTTAAACAGTGCCCAGCATGTAGATGGTTGTTATAAAAAAATTTTTTTATTATTTTTTAATTAAATTTTGCATCCAAACACTTACCAACATGTAGATGGTTGTACAAATCAAGTAGAAGATTGATTTTTATTATTTTCATTTGAATTACATAGCAATAGTTATATATTTGTATTAAATAGCAATAGTTACATGCAATAAAATTTAATTTTAAAAAAGATATTTTTTTTTTTAATCTTATGATGAAGATCTGTCCGTCCATCCGTCCGACCGTCCGTCATTCCGGGCTAGATCTCAGGAACTAATCGACCGATTTTGATGAAATTCGGCAAAGGACATTTTTCAATAATTTTGTCGAGAAAAATTAATGTCTCGGGCTTGCCGGGCCATTATGCTACCCGTTTCCATTACACCAGTTATTTTTATGCGTATGTATTTTATAATAATTACTTTGGAATTTAGGTAAACTAACATAATCTTCAGATAAATTGATGATTTTATAAATTCTATGCATGTCATATTAAAATGTTACACATCATAATGAAATAAATTTATGTCCCCCATCTTTTTCCCATACCTTACCACGTTGAAGATAGAGGAACTCCAACTTTCAATCAATATTTAGATTTCAATCAATATTTAAAGATTGGTTTTTCACTCAAAATTATAATTTTTACAAAAAAGAATTTCTCAAAAGCAGTCAAGTAATGTATCATTTTAAAGGCCCAGATATATCATAAATATTTTTAAGCTAGATTTAAGATATTCCTTAACCTAAACGAAATGGCGGCCAGGTTTATAGTAAATATATTTGGATCTCAGTAACTATAAAACGGGTTAGTTCCTCGTTGGATCCCTGTTAGTCTGTTCATGGCAGAAAAACACCATGAGTAAAACATGTTTTAATTACATGTTCCATAAAAAAATTATAACAACAGGGGTGTTCACAGAAATGTTGAATACAAAAAATAAACGTGCATAACTGTTGCTACTCCCTTGAACATAGCGTAAATTATAAAATTTTAATCCCGTAGAAAAGTATTAAAATTTAGTAGTTGAACTTACTAGGCTTGAGCCAGATGAAATCGACAGCCAACGATCTTGATTTCTGGAAAGGCCGCCTTGATACTTTCATGTATTGATATTTCAAAATCAATAACTATAGTACTTGGTTTAAAAATAAGTTTCCTCTTCTTGCATTCATTTTTTAGAAACTCCAAAATATTGAAATATGTGTCCTTTCTTTTTGTCTTTCAGCAGGCTGAATGCAAGTGGAATATAAAAACCCCCCGCATAACTGTGGATATTAAATATCTGCTGAAAATGCTTTGGCGCATGCTCAAAAGTGCCATCCATCAGAAAAGTTTCCTGTTCACATAGATATTTTAGATTCGAATCTGTTGAAAAAACTACAAAACCTTTTTCTTTGTCATTTTTAGAAGAAAATTTTCTTCTTTTGTGGTTGTTATGTCCATTTGATTTAAAGCCAACTGGAGATCAGTTGCAGATTTAGGTAGTTTTGGCAGGCTCTTTAACCTAGCATGAGTTATATTGTTTCTAATCAATCTGACATCGTGTCTCGTTAGTGTGTCTAGGGTTGACGGACTGTCACCTATTTCCTTCCGAATAAGCTTAGATGGTCTTTCATCTAAGCTTTCACCTTTCCTTTTGATTGAGTTTGAAATTGATTTCCTATTTATATCTTTTTCTTGAAATGGGTCATGATCGTGAATACCTTCTAGGCGTGAGAATAAGTTTTCACTACCTACAGTAAAAAGTTTAACACTACACTTAGAGTTTCTCCCACAGCACCTCCATCCACGTTTTTCTGTCCCTTTAACAAAGCGATACGGCTTGAATTTAAAATTATTGCACATGAGGTGAACATTACCGCGCTCTCTAAAAATAGTCTGTAAGACATGCCTCTCTTCCATTTCTCAATATTTAATAAATAAATAACTAATTGACACACTCTATGCTACCATAAGTGTTAACTATTAGGTGTCCTGACCTGTAAACGCCTCTCCACAGTAACTAATGCATTCCAGCAAGACTTGGAAAATCCAACGGTATTGTCTCCTGCCTGCATTGCAATGACTCAAGGTCGCATCAGAGAATCGGCCTTAGATGACCCCACCCCCTTGCTTCTGCTACCTGAGGAGAGAGTTGCCGAGTTCGTGCGTGGGATTAACTGACCCTTTTCCCCAACCTTATTTTTTGCTACTTAGAGTTGCCGAGTTCGAGTCAGCCCTCTCATACCAAACCTATTTATAACATTTACGGCATTCTCAAACACGTCTATCACCGCATTACTCTCAGAAACTACTGCTTGGTTATAGTAGGTAAAACTGTAATCAACAGTTAGTGATGCTAATTAACATATAACTTTATATATTACGATCTACAGTAGTCTGATTAGTACACGTAGTAATAACGTGATAGGGAATCAGTTTTGGTATTAAAATTTTAATGGCATAAGTTGTTTCTAAATCTATTCCTATTGTAAATACAGTAGACTACTTACATTTATTCCACGTACAGTAGCATATATATTTTTTTATTTTGGGAAAATAATTTAAATTATACAGTAGATTTACCAAAGACATGTAAAGTTAAATTTATACACAAATTCACGTTCCTCTTAAAGTTTGGAAAACCTTTTAACCATTTTGTCACTGCATAAGCACTTTGTTTACGCCAGGCATACTAAAATTTTTCGGGTCACAGTTACATTATAGAGGGTTGATCAATACAGTTCTTTGACTCAGCTTCTTCGGAGGGTTTAAATATTTTATTGACATTGTAAGTTAGATTATACTTTTTACATTTTGAGTGCAAAAACAAGCTATCTGTGTGTTATTTGTCTTTATGTGCAAATAGAGAAATGCAAATGGATAGTTTAAACTGAAGTAATAGGTATTAAATATACATTTAACAGTAACATCTAACATATATCATGTGTTGTCACATGTTACAATTTTGTGAATTCTTTTGTAAAATACTGATTGTAAGTTTAAATTATTTATGAGTAGAATTAAATGTAGTTTTCTTAACTGTATACCCAGTTGTGAGCTCAGAAATTTCTTCTTTATTCCTCGAAAAGGCATCATATGTCTTGATTATTTAAGCCAAGGTTTGAGCTTGGTTTTAAGGTTAGGAATGTAAATTTTAATTTCGAGATCAAAGTTTAACTTTGGAGTTCTCATTATATTCCAGAATTTCAAATTAGATTCGAAATTTCAGTTCACAAGTGGGATTCCATCCAGAAACCACTGGAAACATGTTACTATGAGTGTGCTGTTTGCAAACGGTAAAAACAAGTAGTAGGTTAATAATTAACCATTAACAGTACTTGGTACAGATATACCAAAATAAAGTATACGTAAACTGAACTATACTCTTCTGAATTGCAAACTGAGATTAGGTAAATTGAGTAATCTTAAGGTAAAAGAGTAATGCACAACTGAATACATAACAATGGATATCTCTTGAAAAACTGTCCATATGAAAAAAACGCAAACATAATAGTTATAAAATAATTGTTTCTTGTTATTTAAAATTATTAAAAGACTTGTAAGCTAATTGTAATTTTCGAATCTAAGAAAGAAGCCAGTAAAATTTCCTACTGTAAACAAACATCCAAACGTGGCAATAATTTCCATAATTAGAACAGCTTTGAAGAACATGTTGGCAAACATAGACACTGAAACATTTAGGACAGGACTATATATTAACGAAAGTAAAATTAAATATATGGACGTTAACCAAAAAAATATGAATAATAACTACTTTACTACATTCAGTCATGCTAACGTTTTACCTACTTTGAAACTGAAATTAACAAAATATTAACAAGATGACTTCTAAAATAAAATCACTTATACAAAATTCCAATCGCTGCTACTACGGATATAAAAAGTTAATGACATCTAAACTGATAGATAGAAAAATAAAGTTGACATCTCATAAAAAAGTTCATTACAAGACCATTTAAAAAGTCATTACAAAACCAATGGAAATGGTCATTAAGAAATCATTTAAAAAGTTTTATGAAGTTTCTGTGTAATGTCCATTTGCAAAAATCACAAACGTAAAATCCTTTTCGCATCCAACGCAGTCGTTGTGTGCCCACATTTCGCAGATAAGACATTACACCCACAGTCCTCCTCGGTTATCTGCCAAAAGTAGACCCTCGCAGAACAGACAAACTGCTTCTTCATCACTGGGATTTTCTACTACGATTAGTGTTTCCAAGACAGATTCCCCAGAATCGATACCTGATTCACATGATTCCTCATGTGAATCATTAAGAAACTTCCTTTTCACCGCCTGTCTTGTTTCAGTTTGTGTTTCCTTAGTAGGCAGTTGATCATCTTTTTTCTTTTTATCCTTCAGTTTCCTTTTCACTTCAGCTGAGTCTGACTTCTTTCTTTTTTCTCCAGCAGCCAACAGAGCATCTTTGTACGGATAGGATGTAATACAAGCTGCCTTTCTGCCTTTTGAGGGTTTAGGACCTTTTGTTAGTCACTTTTCTCTTTGGTTCGGGAACAAGTAAGACATCTTTTGGAGATACAGTATGTCCGAGAATCCCCTCCTCCTTATCTTTACACAGACCGGAAGGCTCTGCCAATGCCAAATTTTTAGCAGATGGTTGAAATCTTGTTACGTGCACATTCTCCAAAACTGCTGAACTTGGAGTTCCAGCGCGGTTTGATTCTACACTTGCCACCGCAGATGCTTTTAACCATCTTTTTCTGTTGTGTTTCGGCACCTGTGTTTTGTCCTCTTACTGCAGTAGTGGAGGGTTTAGGTCTTTTCCCTTTACCTTTGCAAGGTTTCCAAATCTAGTATCGCTTGAGAGTAAGGTGCAAAGCGCACAACAGAAAAAACATTCCGGTTACGTGGATATAATCCTATAACGTGAAACCCATTCACAGCAATGGGTCCGGTCTGGCAAGTCAAATAACCCTTTTTCAACAGTTCGGCAATATCATAGGGCCCAACAGGTCTCTCACTGTGACGCATCCACTGGCGCATATTTTCACTTTAATGATGTTTCAAAGCGCCAAGGAATGTTTTGTCAAGAGGCTGGAGTTTATGGAATGTATGTGTGGGTACACTTACAATGGATATGCCATTTTCTCGAGCAAGATTCACATTGTCAATGTTTTTGGTGTGGGAGTTGTGGCTATCTAGAATAAGAAGCACAGAGTCATCTTTTCAGGGTTTAGTTTTCTCAATAAAGTGCTTTACCCACTCTGTGAAAATGTTTGCTTGTATCCATCCGAGCGGGTGACATCTACCAATTGCCCCCGATGGAGCGCCTTTCATAAGAGCTCAGACATACATTTTCTGGGGAAAATCGAGATCGGAAGTACAAAAGTTCCCCCTGCACTCATGCAGCAGAATACTGTCACGAGAGAGCCACGTTCAGCAGAACCTAGAGTTCCCAATTGTCTTTTCCTCTCAACCCAATGACTGGAGGGATTTTGCTTTGAACGACTGATATTCTTGTCTCGTCGACGTTAAATACTTTATCTGCCGGGTGGTTGTGTTTAGCGTAGGCCTACTCGGCTTCCAGGATACCAAAGAAATTGTCGACTGCCTCTTTGTTAAAGCCATTTGCTCTTGAAAACGATGTCGCAGGAGATTTCAAAAGAGATAAAACGATTCATGAAGTGGTCAAACCAAGCTCTACCAGCTAACCCCTCTTCTGTGAACGGGCGATTAATTCCATTTCTTTCACACGGTTAGTAAGCTACTCTGCAAACATCTTGTCTGGTAAGACCATAGAATTTACTTTCCATAATAAGGAAATACTCGACTAACTCTGTTTCCAGCTCTTCGCTCATTATAGGTTTTCTCCCTAATTTTGTTAATGCGGCTTTTTCCGGTGGTTTGTCAACTCGAACAAGTCTTTGAAGAGTAGGTCTGGGAAGCCTTTTTCAATCCTATATCTTTGTTTCTTACAACCTTGATCGCCTTAACCATCTTCAGTATTCCAGTTGGTACTTTTGTTTTTCTTTTTCTTTTTTCGTGGCATCTGAAACAAAAAAGTTGAAACCACTTTGTAGTGTATATAATATGAGCCCTTAAAGTTTGGGAGCTCATATACCATGCACGTTTGTGGGCTCATTTTACAACCCTCGTTATATTGGAATTTGAACACGCATAACGAATCTTTGTAACTTGCAAAATTACATAGTATCTACACAAAACAGTCTTTTAAACAGGCTTTATGAAATTCAATAATGCACTAGGATGAGTTTAAATTAATAAATACTGTAATTAAAACCAAAACACTTACCTTTCAAAGTTTTTCAGATCCAGGAAACAAAAACAACACGTTTACCCACCAGCTATCAGCTGCAACTGAACGAGAACGCTCCGGCGGCAAAAGGCGTTACTACACTACCAGTTCAATTTGACGCCGCCAGGTTGAGCATGCTGTATGAAAAGATATTGAGTGGGCTCATAATACCACCTTTATCTCTATGAAACGTAAATGAAATTATGTTAAATTATGTAGGTAAATGATAGAATATCTTCCGCTGACTATCTTGCAAGATTAAGTAACAAGGGTAAAACAAATAGGTAAATATTGCTGTTATAAAAGTTATAGGCATTTTGGTCAGAAGTGCCTGGTCAGATGTCCAAACACTTACGGAGAAGTATGGAGTTGACGACTGCGCACCTATTTGTCAACCTCCATGTTTGAGCAAAATTCGATTGACATATCATTTATTGTCTTATCAATACTGTGCTGAACCTTTACTCAATAGCTCATCGGAAATCGTATTCTTGGTTTTAAGCTTACTAAATTAGCGTTTGATAACAGCATCAATACTGTCATGGGAACAATGCACCTCCCTTATCTCAAACATACAATTCTCTCTGATGCCTACACTTCTGCCCAAGGTGTTGTTGAATAAAAGTACCTCTATAGCTTCTCTATTTTATTTATTTCTTACTTATACATCTACATTACTACGCTTTCTAAGCTGCAGATCTCACTCACGTACTCTCAAGTACGTTTATTATTAGATAAAATTTGATACTACACAATTTCACATATATCAAACAAATTATAAAAAGCCTGATTACTTTAGTATTTTTTTTAGAAAAATAACCATTGTAGAGCTTAACCATTATTAGCTTCTCTTCTGAGTTGCTTGTATATTTTGGCATTATTTTGAGTGTTTCCTTCTATCATATGCTGTCGTGCTTCATTTTTCTTCTTTATAATTTCTGTGCATTCCCTATCAAACCAATCTCCATTTCTAGTTCTTTTCTTTCTCCAATTACGTCATCCGCAGTCTCCTTAATTGTTTTTGCAAACTTCTTACAGTTATGTTCCTCATCCTGCATCTCACCATCTGTGTAGACGACAGCAAACCTGTTTCTTAAACTATCTTTATATTGTTGGCAGCACCTGGATTTTTACTTAATTTTTCTCTATCCCACTTTTTTATTCTTATCTGGTACAACCTTTGAGTCTTTATCGTTTCTCTGATTTTTGCTTTTAAAACTCAATGGTTACTATTGAAATTAGGAACTCTACAGCTTCTGACATCTAAAGAAAAATGTCTTCTTGATACTAGTATATGGTCAATTTGGGGATCACAGTTCCAGGGATTACTTATGGATTCTTTTATAAGGCTTTTAATAAATAAGTTGTTCCTCATAGCAAATTCAACGGACACGTTCCCATTATCACACATGCCAGTGAAACTGCAAATCTCGTTAAGTTTATCATAGAATCTCTCTTTCTATATCTCCTCCCTCTTCGCAGTTGAAAGACGAAAAGGTGTCTACACCTACTCCAGGATGGAGGAAGAAGAGGACAATATATTTAAGACTAGCGCTTATATACTGTTTTTTTTTCATTTTCTTTTTTACTAATTTTACAATACAATCGTACAAAACATGTTCAGTGCTCTGCAATCAACTAAAAAATAACAAAATATAATTGTTGAGTTTCTTACAACCAAGAAGTCTGACAGAGTGTAAACTTAATGTAGTACATACGTTATGAAAACTTTGAGATTACTGACATACTATAACGTTACCGATTATGTTCACTACTAACATACTAAGAATACAAGAAATACTTAACAGAACAGATTTATTTCTATATTGATTTTGATACAAACGTCTTCGATTAAAGTATTGTTTCGTTTAAATTTTGATATAATCCTCAAAGGAATATGTAAGGGTAATCAGTATAAAAACAGTATAAACTTATGTTTAGAGTTTATGTTCATGTTTAAAAGTTCATAAATTTTTGATGACTTAGAACTGTTTATATTAAAAACTTTGGGTTGAAATATATTATGCTGTCGACAAATGTGCTAATAAGAAGTGTATTACGTCGGCTAACTTGATTTACAAACTTTTCCCATAATGATTTATGAATTACGTTTGCACAGTAAGAAAAGATTGTTGTATAACTTCTGCAGTTTATACAGGTAGAGAACCTGATGTAACATACTGAACAAAATTAAAACACTACCGGTAATAAATGTCTTCTCATAAAATAATCATTAAATATATTGCACTACCTGTCACGTGTACTCAAAATTATTCAGCTAGGAAGATAAAATTATAAATCAGCTGACAAACGTGACTAGGCCTACACTGCAGCTTTAAATAAAGTAAAAAAAAAATTAATATAATAAAGAATCTGACGGTTAAGTACAGACTCAAACCGTTTTCTTGCCTCTTTCTCTCCCCTGTCACTCTACTGAGATATAATGCCGTATGAGATGAAATTGCAATTCAGCTCCTACTGTAAACTGAATACTTTCAGCTTTTCGTCAAAATACTTTCAGTTCATCTTATCGACACACATTTGATACTTTAAATTGATTGTGTAACTGGGAGTTGCAAATTGAATTTGCAAAGCAATTTCAAATAACACAATTTCAATAACACAAAGCAATTTTAAGGCAAACACTTTTAAGGTTTTATATTCTAGCACTATATGCCTTCACACAAATACCCAGTTTTATATGTTTTGAAAATTCGATTGTGATAAACAAAATTATTCCTAAAACTCCGTCAGAAGTACAACACCTCTTTCCATACACACATACTCTAAAAGTCAGATTCATGTTGTAGCGTGACAGAAAATCCACTACTTATTAAGTCATATAAAATCATAAAGTTTAATTACACCACATATGTTAAAATAATATTGAATGAGATTTAAGGAAATCAAAGGAATGAACCACGATAAAATAAAAATCCTCATTACATTATATAAAAACCACTGTTTAAATATCAAAGAAAGTATTGAAAGCAACTCATATTATAAGATCAGTAATTTACCCAGGAAGCTAGGAGCAGTAAACAAATTAAATAACACCATATCAAGAAGAAAGAGAATCAGTTTAAGAGTGGTGAATACCAAAATACCCCAAAAAACAAGAAGAAGGAAGAATAAAGTTTGTGATCAGGAAGAAAACAATACCCTGAAACCTTTAGAGAAGAACAAGGTCCGTATCAGTAAATAAATTAGATGCTCCAAACTAAACATCAGGCAAGATAACACAAAGTACCTTGGTTTACCCAAGAATAAAGAAGGAAGACAAGAAGACCAGAAGAATGAAGACTAGAAGAAGGACAAGAATGAAGACCAAAAGAAGGACAAGAATGAAGACAAGAAAGAAGATAAGAAGAAGGACAAGAAAGAAGACAGGAGGAGAGGAAGAAATAGTATGAAAGAAACACCGTTGTAAAACCTATTATTATTATTAACTACCATCAACCCCAAACCCACAAAAACGATTAAAAAGAAAGTATAACATACCAAAATCCTATAAGAATGTAATTATTTAGAAAACTAAAGTGCTGTATAGAATTATAAGAAGTGAACCGACTAAAGCTATTGTGTGATAAGAAAATAAACAAGTCTTAACAGTCCATGATTACTAAAGGTCTGGTCTGAGATAATAAGACTAAAAATATCAGAACCAACAGTGAAAATGAATTTGTGTAAGTGTTTTTTGGAAATGCAATAAACTTAAAGTTAGTGATACTATGACTTATCAATATGCTATATAACAACTTTAATATCCAATAATAAACAGCATAATAAAATAATAAAATGGAAGATTTCCAGTATTTTATTATTTTAATGTAACTCTTTATTTACAAGATATTTGTAAAAAATGCTAATAACTAGAGTATGGGTGGTCATGTTTACTGATGAAGGGGATTATAAATAATAATGGTTTAGACCAGAAAGGACTGGCATTAGTTTAGTATTCATATGTTTAAAATGTTTAAATAGACTGTTTGTTCACAGCCATAAAATCAATGTATTTGTAAGAGTTATTAGAGAATAAGATTTATATTATGTGTTTAAAATGAATAATGTTTGCTAATTAACAGCATACATACCATTAATAATGTTTCAGTAGGTGTGCTATGTTAACTCGAAAAGAGTTAAAAGTATATGTTCAAACCATGTCAGCAATATGGTCAATTGTGCAGATTGCTAAATAATGTTCATAATTATTTTGTATAACAGTAGTGTTAATTAAATACTACACCTCACAATAAATTATAAACCATTTTATTTTCATGTAATAGTAACTATGTAAAGTCAGAGGAGGAAGTAGGATTAAATTTATTTGAGAAAGACAGAAATGTAAAATTCTAAACTCTAGGCCATTTGATGAATTCACAGAAACCATATAAACCAGTATAATTCACTTATAAATCCTGTAAACTAGCAAGATTTAGATAAGGTAAGTCAGTTTACCACTACTGGGAATGATCCTATGAGTTAAAATGATAATAAGGAAATATACCTTAAAATATTGTAAATTTTCAAAATATATAAATTAATTAATTTTAAAAAGCAATGTCAAATTCAGAGATTAACACAAAAAACCAGTTCAAAGGTTTAATTTATATGTATTTAAGGAAAGGAAGAGGAATATGACTAATTAAAATTTATTATAATAGTATTAATGATAATTAAAATGGAGGAAAATTTGTATAAAAGCGGAAATCCAATTTTGAGCCTATATTTCCAAAAGGGAAAGAAATTTGTTAATTTCCACAAAATGTCTACAGATATGGACTATAATATATCAATTTAAAAGGAATGAGATGATTAAACCAATGATAAGGTTCATAATTCATGAAAGTGATGAATAAAATAAATAAATTCCATATATAATGTAATATTATATCATGTGTATGGCTAATCGAAATATGTTAACAATACTTTTTCAAAGATTAAGTGGGCCAGATTTTGACCAAGTTAATTAGTCTTTTGTTGAATATCAAGCTGAATAGATGTGTGAAAAACCGTTCTAAAACACCGAGTAGAAAATGGTACGACAAATTGCCATTAATGTTAGTGCATCGAGAGTTAGATGAATTGAACACTTTCTGAGCTAAATTTACCAAAACGTTAACGACAATAGTGAGAAATAACACCTAACTTCATGATACGTGTGATATAAAACAGTAAAACAATATATTTGACACAATTCACGCTACAACGCATAATCACTTTTACAGACAATCTAACCAACAGAAGTGAACACGTACAAAATAACCTAATTAACACAAGTTTACATGGAACACTTCTTCAGAACACACCAAACAACCTAATAGACAAATTACACCAGTGCGGGAACATTTCAAACATTCATGAAGGTAATTTTGTTGTGATTTTCTGGCACGACGACTTCGCAGTAACCTATCCAGATCTAGTAGCGGCCATCTTTGAATTTTACGCAGCCTGCCTTCTTCATCCAGTGGTGACGTCATAAAAGCTGCCAATGGTCTGACAAAACAATTTATTAAACATTATATATCAGAATTATTTAAATACTATTAAATAATAATTATTGAATTTATTTTAATTGTTAATGTTATACTTTCTCGTCACCCTTCTCTGACTATTAATTTAATCGCTCAAAGAACCTGTCCTTTATATAATACCTATAATAATTTTTATACTGTATGCACAATCGATAATTACCTGAGACGGAGTCGATAATTGTTCTCAATCGATAAAAAATCGATTATTTATTAAATTGTTCAATAAATCCATATATTTCAATTGTTTTTTATCTGTTATTATTTCACAGGCTAATTTAAGATTATTTATTAAGGCTAAGGGACTTCAAGAAGAAGAAAATATTTTATTTGAGTGAGATATTGGACCAGCAAGAAAAATCATCAATCGATTGCTGACTGGAGTTAATCTATTTAACTCCAGACTTGGTTCAAATCTTCCAGAAGTGCTCGATAGTTAATAAATACCTGCCTGATTATCAAAAGTTTTACAAAACCTTTAAAACAGCTTTATTTCTTATTTACACACATTGATTAACATAAACAAAATTATTTTTATTATTGAAAAATTTTATTTTTTATAAAATTTTTCTCCATTATTTTATTTTTGTAAAGACCGGCATACAGGGTCTTGTTACAAAGTGGCGTCCAACTTAGAGGGCTTGATAAGATAAGCCTAGCAGCGATTAATTAATAGATACCAGAAAAATGCAAATACGAGCTACTTCGAAAAAGAGGGCGGCAGAGGCCGAAAAAGAGATCGACATGGGGGATAAGGAGGCAACACCCGTGGAGGATCCGGAAGTGTTACTACCCCGGGGGGAACATAAACAACCAGTACCACAAGAGGAACAACCTGGAGTAACAACGCAGACAGGGGAAGTCAATGTCCCAGAAAAGGAGAAACCTTCACCGACCGAGGATAGTAACATACAGGAAATGTTCAAGCAGATGATGGAGACAATGAATGGAATGAGTAAAGATTTGAAGAAAAAAATCAAATCCACAAAGGAGGAAATCAAATCCACAAAAGAAGATAACAAGAAGATGGAGGAGAATTTAAGCAAGAAAATGGATAACGACAACCATTCATTAAATGAAAAACTGGAGGATCTGAAGGAAGATAACCGATCCACAAAGGAAGAATTGGGCCGTAAGATAGAAAATACTAATAAGAGGATCGAAGAAACCAGTAGGAAGATGGAAAGGAAGATGGAAGAAAATAATAAGAATTTGGAGGAGAAGATGGAAGAAACCAGTAAGAAAATAGAAAGTGACAACCAACAATTAAAAGACGAATTAAGGGAAAATAACAGGAAAATGGAAGAGACGATGGGGGAAAGGTTGGAAGAATTGAGAGAGGACAATCAACTGCTGAGAGAAGAATTAAGGGAAGTTAACCAAGAGAACATGAATAAGTTAGACGAGAGGATTGAGCTAGCTAAAGAGGAGTTGAATAAAAAGATAACCGAGACAAAGAAGTCCATCGTCAAGAAATTAGAACAGGAAGTCATGGTTGTTAACCAGCAGATCAGAGAAGTAGACGAAAGATGTCGTCAAACAGAAAACGAAGTGCTGGAAGTCCGAGAAGTGATAACTAAGGAGATTACTCAGGTCCAAGAACAACAGAAAACTAAAATGGAGGAGACCAAGAAATTTGCCTTGGAGGAAGTGAATAAAGTGCGGACACAGGTAACCGAAAGATGCGACGGCGTGGAAGCCGCTATGTCGAACATAACCGGACAGGTGTGTCAGAGCCAGGAGGAGATAGAGTTGATAAAGAACAGACCGTCTGGATATCATAATTTCCCCATGTCAGAAAACAGAGAATGGCTCAATTTCCGGCAATATAAACGGAAGCCTATGGAGTTCTTGGCACGCATAGAGGAGTACCTTGAAAAACACAGAGGGAACCGATGGGTCCAGCTCAGGGAAATCCTTGACGAGTCGTTTCGGGAGGTGAATGACCATTGGTGGATGGCCAACCGGAGCGACATCGACAATTATGAGCAATTTAAGAGCCTATTCAAGGCCAAGTACTGGTCAGAGACAACTCAAAATTTGATAAGAGACAATATCTGCCATGGCCACTACAAGCCACAAGTCGGTAGTTCGATGACAGCTTATTTCCTCGGCAAGGTGTGTATGGCCAAGCACTTAGAACCGGCCATACCTGAGGAGTGCCTAAAAATAAGTTGTCCTATCATTATGATGAAGAGGTAATTCGTGCGAGGAGGGGCAGCCAAATAAAAACCATCCAGGCAATGACAGAACTCCTCGAAAACTATGAAAATGAAGACTACTACCGACAGAGTCGTAGAAGAAGTGATGGGCCCGAACCAAGGACGTATCAGAACAATAACCAGGGTACGAACAACATAAACACCGGGTACCAAGGAGGCCGGGCATACTCGCAAAATAACAATTTTAGTAATAATAATAATACTAACAACCCTAGTTACAATAATAATAATAATACGGGTTCAAACCATCCAAACCCGAGTCGACCCTCTAATGGTTATCAGGGTAACCGCAATCCCTACCCTAATAACACAAATAGTCAGAGAAGCCCCAATTATGGTAATAGTCGTTACCATAATAACAATAATCGTGCGGGTCCAAATAATGGTAATCCCGTTAATAATAGGTTTCCTCGCCCTAGAGTGAACTTCATACGAGCTACAGATGGACGACAGCGAAGATTCGACCACAATCAAAGAAACAGCTACCGCGGATACGAAGAAAGGCGGAGGAGCCTAGAACGGGACCAACCAAGGTACTATCCGGCAAGGAGTAATAGTTTAGACGACGCTGCACGGAGGTCTAACCACGAACGACCGGAAGACCATAGGACAGATCGACAGGTAACCACTCTAAGCATCCCAAATGAGGCATCAACTAGTATGGCTCAAAGGAACAATGATGCCGATCCTTTAAACGGGCACAGGCAGTAATAAATCGCCAGAACCCGTTACTGCTCCTAAATACTGGGTATAATCATAATAATGAGTGCAATCATAAGTATAATAACAATCGTATCACAGTCATAGGGTGCAACTACCTAAAGGACATCAGACATGAGTTATTGGAAGAGGATAACAGGAATCCCACCAATAACTTCAATATTGAAATAATACATGTCGACGCCAAGGTAGAAGGCATCCCAGCCAAGTTAATGATCGATACTGGTTCGAACGTGTCAATCATAAGTACGACGGAGTTGGAGAGGATACAGCAAGAGTGCGGGAGAACTTTACCAACGTTGCCGTTGAATAATATTGTTTTGTTGGGTGCAATCGGCCGACAAAATAAAACAATACGTAGGCAAGTCTCCGCCAGTGTGATGAGCTGTGGTATAGCAATTGATATGGAATTCTTGGTGGCGAGCGGTCTGCCATTTAATATACTGGTCGGGTGTGATGTGCTTAGGAGGAATTCCGCCATCATTGATCTGAGAACTGAAACATTGTCGCTGTTTTCTAACGGACATACTTGGAAGGCGAACTTGGTGGGTAGTGACCAAGTCGTTCCCGATAGTATCCACCAGCAAATCCGAAAAATTAATTACATCCATCCAACATCTATAATTGAACAAAGGATAGACGACACCTCCAATGAAGATTTACGGTCACAAAAAATCCAGGAGATCAGGGATTTCCGGAGCGGAATAACTGGCGAATGTTTAACAATAAACCAAGCGAACAAATTAATAAACATATATAACAAATATAAATCAGTCTTTTCTGATGAGCCCGGTAAAGTGAAAAATTTCCAGTGTACTCTACAGTTCCGAGACACAGTGGACTTTAACCGGAAGTCTTACCCCATTGCGCAATCATGAAAGCAAGCAGTAAGAGCTGAAATAGAGCAAATGATTAACCGTGACATAATAGAGAGTAGCCATTCCCCATATACAAGTCCTATCGTGGCTATTCCTAAGAAAAACGGACAAGTCCGTTTGTGTTTAGATGCGCGCGAAATAAATAAAATGATCATTAATGACAGGACTTCGCCCGGTGAGATTGAGGAGATTTTAAAACGGTTCCACGGTACCAAATACTTCAGTACCTGGGATACGGTGTGCGGGTACTGGCAGGTGGAATTACATCCACAGAGTCGCCAGTATCTGGCCTTTATATTCGAAGGGCGGAACTACCAGTTTAAGAGGTTGCCCTTCGGACTGGTAAACTCAGTCGCAGTCTTTGTGCACTGCATGGACCAGATACTTGGCCAAGAAGCACTACAATTCACCACCGTATATGTCGATGACTTGCTAGTGTCCTCAGAAACTTGGGAGGAACACTGCTACCGTGTGGAACACATATTACAGAAGCTAGCGACAAACAATATTACGCTAAAATTAGCAAAATCTCATTTCATTGCTAAGGAGATACAATTCTTAGGCTTCATCTTAAATGATCAGGGAATCTCACCGTCGGCTGAAAAAGTCGAAGCGATTCAGAACTTTCCTACACCTAAGAATCGAAGGCAGTTACAGTCGTTCCTGGGACTCTGTAATTACTACCGTAAGTTCCAGGAAAAGTACTCAGAACTGACTGCCAAATTTCAGCCGCAACTGTCATCCAAAAATAAATGGATCTGGGGTAATGAACAACAAAATATATTATCTCTAATAAAACAAAAATTCCTTGAACCCATTATACTCCGCCATCCAGATTTTAACAAGCCTTTCTTTCTTAATTGTGATGCCAGTGACATCAGCCTCGGCACTACCTTATATCAAGAGGATGAGGAGGGCGAACATCTTGTGATCTGCTTTGCCAGCAGAGCATTGAATCAATGTGAGAAAAACTACCACGTTACAGAAAAGGAATTATTGAGTGTCGTGTTCGCGTGCGGAAAGTTCCGCACTTATATCCTTGGTTATTCTGTTACCGTCCGGACAGACCATAAATCTATCTCGTTCCTTAAGAGATGTAAGTTAAGCCATGGAAGGTTAACGCGGTGGATACTATTGCTGCAAGAATACGACCTTAAATGGGAGTATATCCCCGGAAGGAAGAATGTCGTAGCGGACGTATTGTCTAGAGTAGACATTGACAAACAGACGTTCGAGGGGGAGAAGGAGAGTATTCTTAAAGTATACCATATTCTAAGCAGCAGCGCCGGTCTACAATCAATTTTGGAACACCTGAGCACACACCAACAAGCTGACCAGAAGTTAATCTCTATTATCACAAGATTGGAAGCAGGGGATGAGACAATCTCCCAATATTATAAAATATATAATGGAATCCTGTTTTCAAGACCATTTTTATATAAGGAGGAATGGAAGGTTATAATTCCGACCCATATCGAGAAGGAGATAGTGTTCAATTATCATGTTCGATATGGGCATATGGGCGCCTTAAAGGTGGTAAAGGCCCTGGAAGAGAGCTGCCATATCAAAGACATAAATCAGAAGGTACGGAGGTACATAAGAAACTGTCGCATTTGCCAACTCGTAAAAACAAACAACGAGAAAAGAGAGGGGCAGATGATTCCGATAACCTCTCAAACGAAACTTGAGAAGGTATTCCTGGATATCTGTGGGCCATTTCCCCGCAGTGGAGGCCGCCACCGATACAAATATCTCGTCATCATAATGGACCATTATACCAAGTTCGTGAAGCTATACCCAGCGAATCGGGCGACTACGAATAAAGTTCTTGAAATCCTGAACAACCAGTACTTCCCAACCGTCGGAAAACCGGTATCGATCATAACCGACCACGGAACACAATTCAAGGGGAGGAAATGGCGGGATACACTGCTGTCAATGGGGGTTCATACATACAAGACATCAGTATACCACCCGAGCAGTAACCCGGCCGAAAGAGTCTTGCGAGAAGTGGGGCGCCTATTAAGAACGTATTGCCACGATCAGCAGAGGAGGTGGCAAGAATACTTGGAGGCCACTGAAGAATTCCTCAACCTGGCATACCATCCAGCCATAGGAATAACCAAATACTCCGCAATGTACGAGAGACAACCCCCTAGGGAGATCGAAGATATCTTGGAGTTCCCCAGAGAGCATAAATATATATTTAATAGAATTCAATTTCATAATAAGGTGGCCGAAGATCAGGAGAAACGGCGGAATAAGTACGATAAAAGCATGGGTAACGTTATTATTTATACCGTTGGAGAGAAGGTGTTGTTGAAGAATAGGGAATTACCCAGTTCCTTAGAGGGGATAACAAAAAAATTATTGCTTCTGTACACTGATCCCTATATTGTCTCTAAGAACAATAACAACAACACGTACGAAATAAAGGAAATGAATTCAAATAAAGTTAAGGGTGTCTTTAACCAGGCATCCATGAAGAAATTTTATGAATAAACCAGCCAAATTCTAAAACACATGTAAGCCCACCTTACATAAAAATTATTTGAAGAAAATTTTATGGCAATAATATAAGAAGAAGTTAGAATTTAAAATCAACCAAATTCTAAAACACATGTAAGCCCACCTTACATAAAAATTATTTAAGAAAACTTTATGGCAAGAATATAAGGAAGAATTTAAAAATCATCAAAATTTTAAAGCAAGATAAGACCATCTTACTAAACCGTAATTTGAAATAAACATTTTGGAAGAGAATATAAAACAGGAATTAGAATAAAATCATCAAAATTTTAAAACACTGTAAGACCATCTTACTAAACCAGGAATTTGAAATAAACATTTTGGAAGAGAATATAAAACAGGAATTAGAAAAAACTCAAAAGTCCAAAAACAATGTAAGACATTTACATAACAATTATTTGAAGAGAAACATTTTGACAATAATACCAAGAGAATTTAGAAATAAAAAACTCAAAATTCCAAAAACAAGGTAATACTTTACATAACAACTATTTGAAGAAAAGCAAGCCCACCTTACATACAAATTATTTGAGAAAACTTTATGGAATAATATAAAAAGAGTGAATTTTGAATTGTGTATTTCAAGTTTCCAAACCAAGAATAAGTACATCTTGCCAATCAATTATTAATAAATCACTTTGGTGAGATAAACAGAAGAGATTTAATACCATATTTATGGTAAGCATAAAATATAATTACCATGTTAATAAAGGATCATAATGGGATGAATAAAGGAAACAGACTTTAGAATTAAAACAAATAATTCTGGACAGTATGATCATGTCTAATTTCAATATAAAGAGTAAAAACCTTTCCATAAAATGATGACAAAGGAAATAAAAAAAAAAAAATTTTTTTAATACGATTTGAGTGATTGAATATAATAAAGTACAAAAAGCTTATTTGGAATTATGAGATAATAAAACTTTGAAGTGGTATGAGGAGAAATTATGACCTCATTATGAAATTAATAAAAAAAAACATTCATTCGAAAATATAATAACCATGACAGGAATAATGTGAGAATAATATCCAAGATTTATGTAATTAAACGAATTAATATAAAATGATTTATGAATTAAATGTCAATTATGATAATGACAGTTATAAAAAGTTCTAGAAAATAGAACAAGTGGAAATAATAAGAACAAAGAAACAGTCTGAAAATGTCATAAAGATATGCTACAATAAACAATGCAGATTATAATAAAAAAACCAGAAGGTAATAAAGAATTTATAACCAAAAGATTTATATGATAAGAAAAGTTGAAAAACGTAATAATAGAAGAGCTTCCTACCATAATATCAAATGAAAGAAACATCCAGTTAACGAATCAGAAGAACAACTGAGATAGGAATATTAAAATCTCTGAGAAATATAATAAGTAATAAGTGAAGTATCCCAAAGATATTTTTTTTTAAATAGTAACAAATGTGTACTATTCTGAATAATTTTTTAATCTGTCTGTAGATAATTCCAGCAGTATTAATATGTTTTTTGAGCAGAGATGATTTGCCTCTGTACTCAAATATGTGTGAAGTATTGGACAGCAGAGGAAGTAGCGTACAGTGCCTCTCTGAACTGAACCAGCTCACAAAGTAGGGAACGATAGGGAGGAAATATCCCAAGGAGAAAATACTAAGAGGAAATATGAAAATGAAATAATAAATATAAAACTCAGATGACTATTACTATCAAGGAAGATCAAGTGAGAATGAGAAAGATATAAACTCAAATATAAATAAGAAAATTTTTAAAATGGAAGGAAGTCCAGAATAATAACAAACCTAGAATAATTATCATAAGCAATTGTTTCAGACAAAGCAAGTATAGTCTGAAAAAATTACTTCTGGAGAAGGGCATTCTGCAGCGTGACAGAAAATCCACTACTTATTAAGTCATATAAAATCATAAAGTTTAATTACACCACATATGTTAAAATAATATTGAATGAGATTTAAGGAAATCAAAGGAATGAAACACAATAAAATAAAAATCCTCATTACATTATATAAAAACCACTGTTTAAATATCAAAGAAAGTATTGAAAGCAACTCATATTATAAGATCAGTAATTTACCCAGGAAGCTAGGAGCAGTAAACAAATTAAATAACACCATATCAAGAAGAAAGAGAATCAGTTTAAGAGTGGTGAATACCAAAATACCCCAAAAAACAAGAAGAAGGAAGAATAAAGTTTGTGATCAGGAAGAAAACAATACCCTGAAACCTTTAGAGAAGAACAAGGTCCGTATCAGTAAATAAATTAGATGCTCCAAACTAAACATCAGTCGAGATAACACAAAGTACATTGGTTTACCCAAGAATAAAGAAGGAAGACAAGAAGACCAGAAGAATGAAGACTAGAAGAAGGACAAGAATGAAGACCAGAAGAAGGACAAGAATGAAGACAAGAAAGAAGATAAGAAGAAGGACAAGAAAGAAGACAGGAGGAGAGGAAGAAATAGTATGAAAGAAACACCGTTGTAAAACCTATTATTATTATTAACTACCATCAACCCCAAACCCACAAAAACGATTAAAAAGAAAGTATAACATACCAAAATCCTATAAGAATGTAATTATTTAGAAAACTAAAGTGCTGTATAGTATTATAAGAAGTGAACCGACTAAAGCTATTGTGTGATAAGAAAATAAACAAGTCTTAACAGTCCATGATTACTAAAGGTCTGGTCTGAGATAATAAGACTCAAAATATCAGAACCAACAGTGAAAGTGAATTTGTGTAAGTGTTTTTTGGAAATGCAATAAACTTAAAGTTAGTGATACTATGACTTATCAATATGCTATATAACAACTTTAATATCCAATAATAAACAGCATAATAAAATAATAAAATGGAAGATTTCCAGTATTTTATTATTTTAATGTAACTCTTTATTTACAAGATATTTGTAAAAAATGCTAATAACTAGAGTATGGGTGGTCATGTTTACTGATGAAGGGGATTATAAATAATAATGGTTTAGACCAGAAAGGACTGGCATTAGTTTAGTATTCATATGTTTAAAATGTTTAAATAGACTGTTTGTTCACAGCCATAAAATCAATGTATTTGTAAGAGTTATTAGAGAATAAGATTTATATTATGTGTTTAAAATGAATAATGTTTGCTAATTAACAGCATACATACCATTAATAATGTTTCAGTAGGTGTGCTATGTTAACTCGAAAAGAGTTAAAAGTATATGTTCAAACCATGTCAGCAATATGGTCAATTGTGCAGATTGCTAAATAATGTTCATAATTATTTTGTATAACAGTAGTGTTAATTAAATACTACACCTCACAATAAATTATAAACCATTTTATTTTCATGTAATAGTAACTATGTAAAGTCAGAGGAGGAAGTAGGATTAAATTTATTTGAGAAAGACAGAAATGTAAAATTCTAAACTCTAGGCCATTTGATGAATTCACAGAAACCATATAAACCAGTATAATTCACTTATAAATCCTGTAAACTAGCAAGATTTAGATAAGGTAAGTCAGTTTACCACTACTGGGAATGATCCTATGAGTTAAAATGATAATAAGGAAATATACCTTAAAATATTGTAAATTTTCAAAATATATAAATTAATTAATTTTAAAAAGCAATGTCAAATTCAGAGATTAACACAAAAAACCAGTTCAAAGGTTTAATTTATATGTATTTAAGGAAAGGAAGAGGAATATGACTAATTAAAATTTATTATAATAGTATTAATGATAATTAAAATGGAGGAAAATTTGTATAAAAGCGGAAATCCAATTTTGAGCCTATATTTCCAAAAGGGAAAGAAATTTGTTAATTTCCACAAAATGTCTACAGATATGGACTATAATATATCAATTTAAAAGGAATGAGATGATTAAACCAATGATAAGGTTCATGATTCATGAAAGTGATGAATAAAATAAATAAATTCCATATATAATGTAATATTATATCATGTGTATGGCTAATCGAAATATGTTAACAATACTTTTTCAAAGATTAAGTGGGCCAGATTTTGACCAAGTTAATTAGTCTTTTGTTGAATATCAAGCTGAATAGATGTGTGAAAAACCGTTCTAAAAAACCGAGTAGAAAATGGTACGACAAATTGCCATTAATGTTAGTGCATCGAGAGTTAGATGAATTGAACACTTTCTGAGCTAAATTTACCAAAACGTTAACGACAATAGTGAGAAATAACACCTAACTTCATGATACGTGTGATATAAAACAGTAAAACAATATATTTGACACAATTCACGCTACAACGCATAATCACTTTTACAGACAATCTAACCAACAGAAGTGAACACATACAAAATAACCTAATTAACACAAGTTTACATGGAACACTTCTTCAGAACACACCAAACAACCTAATAGACAAATTACACCAGTGCAGGAACATATCAAACATTCATGAAGGTAATTTTGTTGTGATTTTCTGACACGAAGACTTCGCAGTAACCTATTCAGATCTAGTAGCGGCCATCTTTGAATTTTACGAAGCCTGCCTTCTTCATCCCGTGGTGACGTCATAAAAGCTGCCAATGGTCTGACAAAACAATTTATTAAACATTATATATCAGAATTATTTAAATACTATTAAATAATAATTATTGAATTTATTTTAATTGTTAATGTTATACTTTCTCGTCACCCTTCTCTGACTATTAATTTAATCGCTCAAAGAACCTGTCCTTTATATAATACCTATAATAATTTTTATACTGTATGCACAATCGATAATTACCTGAGACGGAGTCGATAATTGTTCTCAATCGATAAAAATCGATTATTTATTAAATTGTTCAATAAATCCATATATTTCAATTGTTTTTTATCTGTTATTATTTCACAGGCTAATTTAAGATTATTTATTAAGGCTAAGGGACTTCAAGAAGAAGAAAATATTTTATTTGAGTGAGATATTGGACCAGCAAGAAAAATCATCGATCGATTGCTGACTGGAGTTAATCTATTTAACTCCAGACTTGGTTCAAATCTTCCAGAAGTGCTCGATAGTTAATAAATGCCTGCCTGATTATCAAAATTTTTACAAAACCTTTAAAACAGCTTTATTTCTTATTTACACACATTGATTAACATAAACAAAATTATTTTTATTATTGAAAAATTTTATTTTTTATAAAATTTTTCTCCATTATTTTATTTTTGTAAAGACCGGCATACAGGGTCTTGTTACAATGTGTAGAAAACATCTCTCTCCAATTAACTTTTGTTTGCTCATTCTTCTCAATTGTTTTTTAAATATTGTTTAAACTTAATATCTATTATCTATTTACTGTTAAAAATAATTTATGATGTAAGGCTGTAGAAAACTAGCATTTTTAGTATTTAATTCATTAAATATTGAAATTAGTTATGTAATGTAATTTTAAAAATTGTGTTTCTCAGTAATGGAATACAAAAAAATCAACAACTCTTTCATAAGTAACAAAATTCAGTTAGGAACTTATCAGTGTTGTGAGAAACACTGGTGTTATCCTGAAAACCCTTAATACTTTGAGGATACTTAATAACTAAACAAAATTGATACTTAGTGTTACAGTTACTGTAAAATTTAGTCTATTCCAATGTCCATGCCACAACAGTAATATCCTTTTTCTCAGAATGTGCAAACTGTGAGACTTAAAAGGAAGATGAAATTTTATTTTTTAAATGCACCTTTTTCTACCGTAGATTAAAATAAAAGTACTTAACTTTATTCTACATTGAAGGGTCACATAAGCATGTGAAATTGAGAAAAGTAAAATTTTTGTAATACACTTTCTAAGAATACAGTACATTTACAATCGTTAAAACAAATTGACTATGATTGCCAAATATAATATATTGGCAAATAAACTGGCAAATAATAGACTTAGAAAGTTGGTTGCAAAATCCAAGCAAAGTGAATAGAAGACCGAATTCTAAATTTACACATATTTGCTTACCATCCAAGAGTGGTACGATTTTGAATATTTATGTTTTGCTATAAACAGGATAAAACAACATAAACAAAGAAGTATTAATTAAAATTATTTTAAAAAGCAACAGGCTAACTTTTTAGCTTCCCTTATTATCTTCCACAATGGAGTTAATTTGGATGTACTCTGTATTCATATAAAAGCTTTTTCCGTTGAAATATTTGTATGACATTCTGTATACTGTATCTCAGGTATTAAACTCTTCCGGTTTCGGTTAAAAAAAGTTTTCCTTTTGTTTGTTCCAACAAATTCGCCCTTATGATCAGGTAAGCATTATGTAATTAGGTTTAGTGTACTTACAAAATTTATTTAAAACAATCAACAATATAAATAAACGATACGCAAGTACGACAGATAGAACAAACTTGGAGACACCCTAGCATTTTTACAAGTTTTTATTCATTTTTAACAGGTGGCAGTAATCTACAAGTTCTGACATTTGGCTTAGTTTTATAAAGCAGTGACTTCATGAAAATTACAATACTTAAAAATTTAGTGATGTAAAGCCACAGCAACTGACAACCTGCATAATGAACACAACAAAAGTTTCTAAAACTACAGGCATCTCTCGATTATCAGCTTTGCGGCTGAACTGCCATGTATTCCGAACAGAAAATGTACACATACTATTCTTTATCTTGACGTAATGCTGACCGATTCATATTCATCAAACAAAAGGCCCCATTTAACTGACAGTGATAACACTTGATATAGGTAGTCCACAATCGTTGACTCATACTAACTTTATACTAACCGTTTGCATTCCGTGTCCTATGCTCTAAGCTATAATACATGTCATGCTATAATTTTGTTTTCTTGGTTGTATGGCACACACAGCAATCTTGGTAGAAAAAATTAAATTTCAAAACGATGTCGTTTAGTCTTTGCTCCACAATGTGATTAGTTTCTTGGAACTCCTTTTAAGGAGTTTAAGCTGACGTGATTTTACGCTGACGTCCAACGTGATTTTAAGCTGTGGTAATATTGTTCGACTACCTGTAAATTCAAAATGACTATACGATACGATGATGTCATCATTCTCCCACATCTTCTTCCTGATCTACCATGGAATGGAAATGTTATAGACCGTGTACTGTCGAGACCGAAAAATACACAGATATTCGCCAATCATTCTATCTGCTATAGTCTTAATTCTGTCAAGAAGGCAGATAGTCAAAATCTTGTAGCAGACATTGAGAAGAGCAAGTCCTCTATAGTTACCGAAGTTCATTTTATCACCCTTCTCATAATCCTCCAATCCCACGGAACCCCTTCTGCTGTCCATATCATCCTGATCAGCAGACGCAATCTCGTACGAAGCTTTTCTCCTTCCTTCTGGATAATTTCAACCGGGATCACATCTTTGCCTGGGCTTTTCTTTGTCATCAGTCATCTTACCTACTTTTTTATCTTATCCAGGGTAGATTCTCTCAAAATTGGCCAGGATCTTGTTATTAGTGTCTTTAGTGAGCTTTTGTCAGGTCTGCTACCATAGTTTCATAGGGTTTTGAAGAAATTAACCTTTTGAAGGAGATAAAATATCCCTGGACTTATTCCTATAGGAGCCCTCATTTTCCACCACAGTGATGTTCTTAATAATTTTTCTTAACTTTCCTTAAAGTCATTCATGTTGCTCTCCTTAAACTAAGTCCTGCCCTGTGCGAGTCCGCTCCCAGCACCCATTTGTTCTTAGCCTCTCGTGTCTATTTCAACGCCTTTATGCATTCATTCAAAAACCAAATTTCTTACCTACAATCCGTCACTTAATTACTTCATTTGCTGTATTTGTAACTACATTATTGAATTCTTCCCAAATTCTATCCGCATCGTCACCCGTAGACTGTTTCTTCAAGTGCTTCAAATCGGTCACTTGCAGTTGATATTGTTCCTTCTTTGTTTCATCTTTAGCTTTCTCAACATATCTAGGTCTTTATGTTGGAAGTTGGTGCCTTTCGATGTTGGAAACTAATGAACTTCAGGGCATTATCGTTTCTCTTCTCATGCAAATTATCACTGCGTGTTATTGGATAAAGCATCTGCTCCTTTACGTCTTTGGCATTCATATCTCTAATAAACCTTCTGTAATTTTTATTTGAGACGGCGTCCACAACCTTCTTGAAACCGACCGATAATATCAAAATTCTACCATTCACTGATATAAACTCTGAGACATTAGCAGCCATTGCCTCACTCACGCAAAAGCTTGTGCCAACTCTGTGTGCCCTGTCACATTTTCCATAGAAAATAATCAAATTCTCAACTGCCGCAGTGCCATATCCTCCTGTGAGCACGACATAATTTGTACTTCGTTGCCTAAAACTAACTGCAGCACCCATTGTATGCAAACTACAAACATCCCGTATAATAAAGCTTAAACCAAATCGTAACCCGTTTTATTGCTTTTATCGCACTGATGGCTGATGAAAATACAAAAGTACAAAAGCTAACACTACACAAATCAACTTTAAAAATAATTAAACATAATAAGACATGAAACAAAATAATCCTCTGCATCCTCGTAGTTTCGTCTACATTCAAATTACAAAGGAAACTGAATTGTTACTCTTGTAAACCTAGAGCAAGTTAAAAGTAAACAAAGTAATGTTTTCATTACACGGAGCATTACGTATTATAAGACGTTTAACCTCTGCAAAGTAATTGTGTTTTACGTTTATTATTCGCATGGGAGAAATAAGTTAAAGAAATAACGTCTTGTTACTTTTTAATTCTCTACAACTGTACTTTGTTTCAGAAAGATTGTAAAACTCTAATTAATTGTTATGTGTTTCTTAACATCGTTCTTCAGACCAATAAAAACTTTTCTTTACAGAGTACTGTTGATTAAATTTAAATAATAAATTAAAAGTTTTTATTTGAATAGAACCCATAGCACGATATAAACAACAAACTATAGTCGTTGTTCAACCAACTATGTAACGAGCTATCCATGTAGAGATTGTCAACGTTAGCGAAGCTCAATTTAGGCCGGTAGGGAGAAAGGTGGTGGTACACAGCAATAATGGTATTGATACTGAACTTACAAAGCACGCGGTAACAATACAGAGGCTCGCTGGCCAGCTGTGTGCGTCACCTTGAAAAATGAACTGCGCTTTTACCTTATAATGAAAACTGAATACAGCAAAAAATTATCTGTTACTTACTGACATCAGGAAAGTGGTTCAATTCCATCCAGCGAGTCGTCCTGATCATCCGTTCAATCTGAAAAGTCAGATTCGTTGTCAGTAGTGTCGCTGTTGTTAAGTCATATAATAAATGTTTCTGTTTCTTTGTCTATTAACCTCTCTGTCTCTGCATATTTTTGTTCACACTTCACACTGTGATCGCAACATTTTTTCCAGTCTTCACTTGTTAATTCCGAAAAAAACCTTTTCAACAATTTCATGAACTACATTCAATTGATTGGATACGTTACGAGTCGCGATATTATTTTTAACCCTTTGCCCAAATACGTCACCAATGGGATTAAGTTCCGGATGATAAGGAGGTAATCTGAGAACACTGTGACCGTATTATTCCAAAATAGAATCTATGTGGAATTGTTCGTAATTTTATTTCGTGAAGTTTTATTAAATGGTAGAGTTCAGGTTTGTACATACTTTCACTACATTGAATTTTTTTTCGCAACCACTCTAAAATTTCTGACTTTCTAGAAGTGGAATTCGGCACTTTATGTAACTTTCTATTGTGGTACGAGGCATTACCACTAAAACTGACCGGGGTGGTAGGTTTGGAATTTTGGTGGCTGGTTAGTTTCATTTTCAGCCATTTTTCGTAATTGTCTGCATTCATTTCTTCGTGATAATCACCAGAACGCTGGCCCGACTTAAAAACTAAAAGTGCGTTTGGGACACCTCCTGTCTCACTGCCTGCGTTAATCATTATCAACCTTTGTCCTTTCGATAACTTTTTTTTATAACCACTTAAGGATCCGTCATACCAAGCCATACTTTTTACATGGGCAGAATGTATATATGATTCGTCCGAAAATATAATTGGTCAGCAACGTTTCTGAATTCTTGAATTTTTTTAAATACCCAACACGTTTAAATCGGATGACATCTTTTTCTAATAAAAGTTGTCTTTTTTCGATTGTTTTCTTCCATCTAAATTCTATATACCTTTTATAACTTTTCTAAGCTATTCCTGTGAAAAATTGAGTCCAAGTTCCGCATATTCCGTTTTTTAAAAAACGGCATAACATTCTTAAACATGGCAATGTTTTATAAGTGACATGAAAATTGTATATTATATTACGCAAAGCACTTGTCTGAAAAGTATCTAAATTCACTTTTTTATTGACACGATTCCGAGTTTTTTTAGGCGTCGAAAAAGGTACAACTGGTCGCAGTTTATTTGATTCTCTTACAAGTTTTCGGAGAGAATGAACAGATATTCCGCACATATCAGCTACTTTATTTAAGATTTCTGACCGTGTCATTGTGGGATTGTCTTTTGAAACAGAATTACAGTATACACGTTCCTAATTATGCACTTGCTTTGACTTTTAAACGGAACTCCTTTTCCTAAGCGGCGAGCAGTTCTCGGTTGAGGCATTGTATATTTATAAAATATAACACAACTGTGAGCGAAAAGCAACTGCTGACGTTGTTACCCACACCACTGTAATATTTCTCCCCACTCCCCCCACTACTCCACTCAAGTGTTTCACTGCGCATACGCTTCTCTATCGTTGACAACCTCTACTTCAGGTCTTACCTTGAGTTTCAAATTGAAAAATCACAGGTATCCTATGAATAATTTCTAAGAACAATTTCAGTGAACTCTTAGGAAACCCAAATAATCCATTACTTTTAACACGAAAGCGACACCACGGAATACACAAAACCAAAACAGAAAGAAAAAGTTTTATTCTTCAGTACCGTACTTAAATCATAATCTACTGTACATAATCACGTGTTCGTACCCAATATAACAATTTGTTTATACGAATATTTATATTATAGCAAATTTCTTTCTTTATGTTAACCAGCAAAGTAAAATATTTCGCTAAGCTAATAAGATTTAATACAGATTTGAGTAAGATGCTTTATAGGCGATAAAAAAAAATTAATCATTATGCATTTCACGTAGCCTAAGTGTGAATTAGTTTTATTTTGTGACACTACTCATACCTCCTTAAGTAAATGTCATAATACACATTTGTTCTCCCATTCAAATGCTATGAAAATCGAATATTAGAATTATTACAATTACAGTGAGTATTTCTTCTTTTAGTTATGTTATCCAAAATTTCATAACTACAAAAATTCAGAACATAATCGTATTCTAAAATTCTAAAAGAAGTCATTGAACTCTTTAGGAGGAATTTTAGCTCTGCTTAATCACCAGTCTCAATATTGTAACATGTAAGTGTGTGTGTGTGTGTGTGTGTGTGTGTGTGTGTGTGTGTGTGTGTGTGTGTGTGTGTGTGTGTGTGTGTGTGTGTTCCATTAAGCATAAAAGCATTTTATGAAAAATTAAGTGTTTAAAATTTTGATTCCTATAATTTAGTGTTATAAACGGCAGTAAAGACAACGAGACGTTAATTATTCTACAGGTCTCTAACATTTACAAGTATTATGGGAAGATACAACCGTGTTACTTTATGGAGGACGGTTTATAGCTGCGCAAAATGTAAGGGTAGTGGGAAGCTTAACGTGTTCAGTTCTAAACTTATAACGTTCCGGTCTACGTTATAAATCCAGGGAACCCGTGATAATTGACGCTAGCCAATTATACAGGCTGCCTACGTTGTAACAAGCTGAAAATCAACACAACACTTGGAACAATAATAATTACTCTAATTATAGGACACAAGGGAAGGTATTTTCACTGATTTATGCACTCACTTCAATCTGTAACAAGATGACATCTCTTTATTAACAAATGATATATATATATAGATAGATCCCATTACATAAAAATTTTCTCATACTGAAATAGTTAAAAGGGGTTTTCTGACAAACAAAGGATCAAACTGATCATGTATTTTACCTCGGATCCGAGTCTCTTTAAATCTAGTAAAGACGTCTGAAATTTACTTTACTTATCAAGAAGGTTGCATTGTTACATGACACCATTTTAAGAATGGTATTATTTAGTTAAGGGATTAAAACTTATATCTCAAGAGTAATGTTACAACGTATGATTTTAGAAATTACTGGTTACATTTTTCTGAAACTTAATGCTTAGAGATGATTATTGTCTTTTGAAAAGTCTCTGGCATGTACGAAAGCTTATAATTTAAATGTACATAATTCTCGGTAGACGAGCCACCGAGTCACCTCTTAAATACGCTTTTGCTGTCCGTGTCCTGGGGCGTGAATCTTCGGTACTCTGTTAGTCGGGTAGGTCATCTGGGTAGTGTTTCCGGTGAAAGTCCTCTGGGTGTATTAATGAGGAGATGGATGTTATGCTGCGGGAAGTCGGCTGATCCTCGGCGGTTCTAGTAAGTGTTGTTTAGGTGGTAGTCGTCCGTATCTGCAGTTGTGCACGTCACATATTTACTGGCAGCGTAGTACTGGAGTTTGCATCTTCTTTTTACATTAATATATAAATTACGTTACTCGAACAATATTCGAGAGTTCGTTTTTTAATTTTAACTTGAGACATCACCTTATATACGAGTTCTTTTTTTTTTACATTACCACATTTTTTTAACAAATTCCTCACTACATCTTATATATAGATAACTAGCTCTCCACGCTTTTAGTGGAAGCTAACACTCAATTAAAAAATCAAAAACAAAACATTTTACGAAGAGCCCTCGCTTGGAGGTGTTTACAGTCTGAACGCCGCATCGTTACTCTGGCATTGCTACAACAGGTAGATTGCAACAACGCGGAGTGAGTACTCCGCCATAATATAGTTCCAACTCTTTATTAATAATACATTCTTATAGTAAGACAAAATAAACTATCTAGACTTATCTTGTTTACAGGGATTATTATTACTACTACTTGTGACTTTAAATTATTAATTATTTACATTACGATTTACAGATATTTTTAATTTACTGCCGGTTCGGTATGCACGTTGTGTCCGGAATAGGCAGGTCAACGCATGATAAATTTACTAAAGGGTTAACTGTATTATTCTTAACTTTTACATTCAGATTTTAATTACTTATTTAGTTAGATTTTCTTAATTTAATTCTCATTACTATTATGAGTTAGTTCAGGGGTATTTGGTTTAATCGTGCGATTTAAAGTACATACTTGCTTTCGGTTTTTTATATTTTTTTATATTTTTATTATACATTTTTTTTTATTATTTAAATCGTCACAAACTCTCCATTCCAAAACGCTGTTTTTCTGTTGCTACAGACATTACTATTCAGAATGACGAATTCAAAATTATTTAGTTATTAGAATTCGGTATTACTAAACATTTTCATAACTTTTTTACAAATATGTATTTGTAATACCGACGTTACTTATTGTATAACGTAAATAATAGATAACCCACTATTATGAATCAAGTATTCAATCTATAATAATAAATGAAATAGTGAAACATAAGAAACGCAATCGAAAGTGACAAAAAAATTTACTTACATGCAAACTGCGCCAAAGCAAGATCTAAACATAAAACATGGGTAAAATATGTATAACCGTGCATACAAGTAATTATTTCACATAAAATGTACACAAACCCGAGTCCTATTGAATATTTCGCATTGAGAAAAGCTTCTATTGTCAAAAGTGGCCCAATAACTCACATATTGGTTTTTGTAACTTAACGTGTAAGTTTGAGCCCAAATAAGTTATATAAGCTTTGGGTCAGGTGATACGGAGGTAGACGAATATGGGTGTGACCGTGATTTCGTAGAATACCGTCGATTTTATAGTGTTTTTGTAAAACCAACTTTGTCACTACTTATTGCCACACTGCTAAATACTTCGTTCTTGACGAGGCCTTTCGGTGTATCCACCATCTTCAGGTCTTAAACGACCAGTGTTTAAGTATTTATAAATTAAAGTTAAATTAAGGAAAACGCTTAGTAAAATATGGTTTAATAAACAGTGCATTCGCAAAAATATAACACCTAAGTACGCCGAAATTAAAATAAAAAACAGCGGAAAAGTAGAAAAGAAGGTAAAGAAATTAAGTGAAAGATTGTGGTTGAAAATGGAAATTAAGCACCTTCATGGAAAATTGAATACATTTAACAAAGAATTATACGAAAGACATTTAGAATTATACAAAATATTTTCGTTTATCGAAATAAAACAGACGTTGCATGGGTTTGGTGACGATTATGTGAATAGGAAGTTAAAAAATATAAACGAAAAATTACAAATGAAATTAGATAAACTGTTGAAACAGAAAGTAAGCACAGATAACAAAAGGAATAGAAAAGATAATTTTGAAGAACGAGTTGATAATTTAATTAAAATTACTTTTACGGAAGATGAACAAAAATTGTTGGAAAAGAGCTTGAGATATGCACCACCAGTGAGTATTAGTAGATAAAAGGCTACTATAGAATGTGAAATAATAACGGAAAAATACAAAACAAAGAAATTAAGAAACAGGTGAGGCAAGGGGTAAAAGAGACAATTGAAAAGATGTACAAAAATAAGAAAAATAAGAGGGGAACGGGTGAAAAACAAATTAACAAGGATATAAGTAAATTAAAAAAGAAAATAGAAGAAAATAATTTAATAATTACAAAGGCAGATAAGGGAAATACAGTAGTTATAATATAAAAAGATGTATATGTAAAAAGAGTGGATGAATTTATAAAAGTAGGTTTGTATAAAGAAATAAAATTTGATTACACAAATAATTATCAGGCTCAAATGGAAAAAGTATTAAAGAGAGTAACATTTTTAACAGAGAGACTGAAAAAACTATTTACAGAAACCAATCTTGAAGCACCTAGGTTCAGATCCCAAGTGAAATTGCATAAAAATGGTATGCTAATGAGGCTATAGTGTCGTTTATAAATTCGCCGAGTTATAGGGTAGCAAAGAAAGTTGGTAAACTATTGAGACATTTGTACGAAGTAGACATATCGTTTAATATAGAAAACAGTAAGAAAGTTATAGAAAAATTAAAAACAATAGAAGTTAATAAAAATACCTAACTCATGTGATTAGATGTGAAGGACATGTTTATCAATATACCGATAACGGAAACTATAGAATTGATTAAAAACAATAGATTAAATAATGTGGAATAATAAGAACAATTGATAGAACTATTGGTAGTTTGCGCGAAACAGAATTATTTTAGATTTAGGAATAGGTATTATGTTCAAGAAGAGGGACTACCTATGGGATCTCCGTTATCTCCAGTAATGGTGGATATTTACATGAATAATTTTGAAAAAACACTGATTAATCTTAGTGTTTTATTGTTGCATTCCATACAGTGTAGTGTCCTGTTGTCTACCTCGGACAATGTGAAACCCCTACTTCATTTTGAGTAGTTAAAACAAAAAGAATATTTCTTTTTGTAAAGAGGGGTTACAAGTTAATTAAAACTAGGCTAAGGCCTAGAGAAGCTAAAAATTGCGCTGGATCCAGTAAGACGGGACTTGCAATAAAAACTCAAGAATTAAATAATTAACAATGGTTTTATTATTCTATCTCATAATATTAATAACAAAAAAACAACAGTAATTTAGAATTCCCCTTTTAAATGGTTAACAAAAAATATATACCCTCTCAACAAGGCCACCTGAATAATATAAACTGAGTCCATGAAAAATAATTGCTATGTCACCATCAATGAATTGAAAATGTAAAATAATCATTAACCTCAAAATGAAACTCCCATTAAACTATTTCTTAAAAAATAAAATTTATGTTTTATGTTTCTTTTAAAATGCAGTATATAAATTTATGAAGGTAAATAATTTCATTCACAGTTACTATTAATAATTCAAATAATTATTCATCCAATTTAAATGAACTTTAAAGGTGACACTTACTATACTTGTTAAATAAAACAATTAATTTAAAGAAATGATCAGCCACGATTATTGAGATAGAATACTCGTCTACTGGTGTATATACATTCTAATAATAAAATCCCTATATCCCACCAAAAGTACAGCAATGCATAATATTTATATATATATATATCCCCCAAAATGTACACAGAAATATACAGACATAACACGTTCCACAAGACAAATTACATATACAGTACAATAGTATACAAATACATAAAGGTCTCTTGCCACGCCCTTTTTTTTATATTAGCCTTCTGGTGTATATAAATTCTAAACTTCTGTATTATAGGAATCCCAATTAGGATTAAAGATTTATTTCTATGAATGTACCCGCATGGTGTGGGTTAATTGCACGTCATGTGTATCATAAAGTATTGCATACAAATGTCCCCAGGACAGTAAAAATTTAAAAGAAGTGCCTAAGTGGCTAAGGGCTAAAATACTTAATTAAGGTGAGAAATAAAATTATTACCATATTAGCACCTTATATAAAAAAATACATTTGTGTGTGTGTGTCAGAGACGGACATGTTTCTTCAATTTATAACCAGTCTCAACAAACTTGTTTCAACAACCTTGTTTCGACAAACAAGTTGAAAAGTGTTTCGACAGGCACAGCTTGGTTGAAACTAATTTAAAATAACACCTACCTCCCCAGTAATCTTTTTATACAAATGACCTAACCTGATTTTAAAAATAAGAGAAATATATGTTTTAATGCAGAGTAAATTAAACTTGAGAAAATAATAATAACAAAACTGACTTTAAATCTGTAGCGAAAGTACTATAAAGAAATGAGTGGAAATCTAAGTTGGATGCTGTGTGGTACACATGTCAGTCTCTGAACTGACAATTAACTATACATGTATTGAAATTTACAATTAATACTTAGTGTTCACACTAAACTGTCCCATCAATTGGGGATCCAAATGAAGGTATACTGGTACCATGTTGATTCTACGTGTGAATATAAAATGGATATTTTTCACCTGCTTTGCGTGCCCAGAAGGATGATCTTATTTATAGCGTGGCGATCTCATGATTGGCATGTTGTTGCGGCCTGGTCTCTTCGGTGTCGAGTGTGGAGCTTTAAGATGGCATTTCGTTCATTGGCAGTAGGAGTTGTCTCTGTTCAGTGAACCCTATTGTCACACATTACATTTTTAGTGAGAGACCACACACAAATGCCCCCACAGTTTGGACACCCTCCAAAATACATAAATAAAAACAACACCTAGTTATGTTGTACATAATAAAACTTGGTAACATTATTTTGGCCAACATGCCTTACTTAAAAAAGTTCTCTAACAATGATTCTTTATAACGCTTTATAACTTGAACCTCACTGAATGTGAGTTGCTTTCGCAATATAATAATTTATCTTAGCTCTGTGACATCTTATGAACTTATTACTTTGAGTGAAATTGGGGTTACCACGTGGCGAAGAATTTATTTAAAACACATAGTTTTTTACTCCATAGAATTTGAGAATACTACTACTTTGAATGTGACATGATTTACGTTTAAAACGTGCCTGAGTAAGTTCCCAATTATGTATGTATAAAGTTTTACTGTCATTGTAGCAAAACTTTATACCACTTAATGACGACAGATTGTGTAACAGGTTAAGTGCTCAACCGAATCTCGTTACATCGGTGTTAATGAAAGTGTAAAATGAAATATATTGTGGTTATTGTACTTTAGGTATTAAAGCCGAGATTCTGACACTTCAATACTCAAGTTTTATTGGTTTATAAAAACTTTACGAACAATTACGTCTTTCACCATGCATGATTCAACAAGTGGGGACTTACTCAAGCTTACTAAAAAAACATTTTCTCCTTTAATAATTTGGTATATAATTAATATAATGAAATCAAAACTTACCGCAGTCATTAAGAAACTATCTCATATTGAAAAGAAGTCGACGCTAGATATTTACACTAAACCCTCCACCGAAGAGATCTTCACGATGTCGTGAGTTAGGCTTCCATTTTGAGACAACTATAACAAAAGTTTTCGTTCGTTGTCCGTTTGTGAGAAAATTCTCACCAGGCTGCAGCACTGTTGTTTAAAAACTCAGCCGAGCTGCTGGAAAAACTCGGTAGATGGAAACACCGGTCAAACGGTGAAAACTCGAGAACGGTAGCCTCTCCTATCCGCGGGTAGAGAGCAGCACTCCTAATTACATTAAATTTCGTACTGTCTTTACCGTCAAAAAAAATGCCAATACATTTACTAAACTCGCGCTGAATCATTTGACTCAGCACAAATGCGATTTACGCCGAATGACTTTGCTACGCCTCTGTGCAAACGAAAATTCAGTTATGGACAAACATTACAGAAGCGATTTGAGACTTAGCGAGTGTTAAGTCAGCTGTAACGAAGTAACGTCGGAATTCTGTATAAATTCATTGTTACCACGACTACAGTGAAAACGTGAAGCATTTGCCTCAACATGAATTACAAGCAATTGGTGCGTAACATTCCGTTTGCAGCGAGTAACAAACAAACGTAGGCTATCAGATACGTGTCAGTGCTAAAATTGGCAACACTCGGGACACTCCTGGTACACAAAAAGTCCATGTCAACGCAAAGCGTCTTTGTAGACACAGCATGCTTTTCAGTAACTAATAGCAGAAAAACACTTGCGTTGATAGTCACCAACCTCCTACTTATTCCAGTAAGTGGAGTAACCTAGCTTTCGAGAATACACCTCTTGGAGGATGTCTGTCGGCCGTCTAGGGAGTGCCGGCACAGGTTAACTAATCCTTGAAGTTAACGAAAAATTATTCCTTATTACTTACTTAATCTTCAGTCTACATGCTAATCATCCTTATTGAGTCTTTAGTACTTCACTATATACTTACAATATAACACTAATTATGTTACTCGGGTAACATAACACTCGGGTATACTCATCGTAGAGGTAATCTCGTGATACTTTTTGTGAAGCTTGTCACGGGTTAACCCATGCTCCCACAAATGCCTAGTTTCTCCAGTTGAACGCAGCGTATTCTAATGTTCAGTTTGAGATATTGTAGGCCCCAGTGCGAGACGTGTTTATTGTTTTGCAACGCTTTGAAGTGAAAGGTAAGGAATATTTGTTATATGTCTGTATCTGATAATAGGACGTGCATTTTGATTCTACCATAATTGTAATTCACTATATTAAGTATCAAATTTAGTCTTAAATTGTCGGTTAATACATACTGAATACGATGCTACATATTCTGATAGATTATGGACGGCGTATATGTTGTAGAACCTTATCTCCGAATCGTAGTTTCCTAAATGTTTTTGTTGTTATCCAAGTAAAGACACTTTCTAGTAATGTACAAATTTATTTAATTTTTGACATTTACTTCTGAAAAAGACTTCCATTAAATATAAAACTTCTAAATTATTTTCTACTAAAATTTTCGATAGTTTTTATTTCCTGGATTGGATTTCTCCGTATGATTTTAAAATTAATGGCGTTTTTAATTTTCATGTTTTTTGACCGAATAATTTTAGCTGTATTTTATTTATGATTTTAGATATCACGGTATGCCTGACGTATCACGAGATTGTCTCAATCCAGGTAAAGTCGTGATATCAAGAGTATAGCGGAGTGTTGTCATGAGATTACCTGGAATATCACGAGTTACCAAGCAAGGAGATTGTTTCGAAATTTAATAAAATAAATATAATCTGTTGTTTTATCCAAAAACATTTTAGTACGATAAAGTCCTTAGAAACCGTTCTTTTTAAAGATTAACACAGAAAAAAAAGAATAAAAAATGTTTAGTTGGCACAATTGGTATTTTATATACTTTATCACGAGTTTACCCAAGTTTACCATATATCACCATAATAACAACTGTACATAACGTATCAATCCCATACCAAAATCATACACAAGAAACTGCGTATTTCAAAAACTGGTTGAAATAGTAGGTGTTTCAATCAGGTCAGAATACAAGTCTCTGTTTTTTGTCTTCTCCCATCCGAACTAATTTACCCATTACAAATTCTCCTTTTAAGATATCCATCCGCATTCTGGATACGCCACAAATCCAGCCTGCCTTCGATAATCTGGAGTTTATAACCCTTACAAGACGGGTAATCATTCTAGTTGTCCCTCTTTAAGTATTCCTGTCGGTACTCTTACAACTTCACCTCTCCTTTTTTAAAATACTTTATTCGGTCTCTCTTTGTTATCCTCTCTACTCTCCTAAAGCATCTCCTTTCAGCTAAACAACTTGTAACCTGGTTTTCAGTAGGTTACTTCACACTCAGCATTCGCAGCTGTGTGTAAGGATCAGGACATAAATATTATTCTTTGTAAAGTATAAATTCTTTTGTATACTTTTGTCAATCGTTCAATGACAAATTTCTATAAATATATTTTTTGTTACCATATTGTTCACATCACAACACGAATATAAATACATACCCAGTGTCATTCGCATTCTAGTTCCTGAGTAGACCTAGAGCATACAAATATGTGTGTGTGTATGTGTGTGTATGTATGTATACACATAAATACAAATGCAAATTTATGTATGTGTGTGTCATCGATGTACACTATATATATAGTATACATCGATTGTGTGTGTGTGTGTGTGTGTGTGTGTGTGTGTGTGTGTGTGTGTGTGTGTGTGTGTGTGTGTGTGTGTGTGTGTGTGTGTGTGTGTTATAGATATTAGTAAACAAAAATAATTTTATTCTGATCTAAAGTTTGCAAGCATTTAGAATTAACTAAATGCATCTGAACAAATACTTTTGTAATAAACTAATTCATTCTAATGTAAAGAAATGAAAATTATTTGGATACCGTCTGACAAAGTCAACTAACGCGGCTAGTAATAAAAGATTTAAAAAATTATGAGTGAGTATTAAAACATTTTTATGTACTTTTTACGTCGGTCTGAGAATTCCAAATAAATTAGGAATGAGTATTCAAAGCATTAGAATGCTTACTTTCTAAGTGGCATTGATATTAGATTGTAGCCCAATAATTACTCTTGTTAATCACTATACTGGGGGTAATTAATTATTAATCAGGAAACGCTGAACATGAAAGAGATGCAAACGTTCGAATACATAGACAGTATGCCGTAGAGAGCTAATGCAACGAATGAGACTGTATAGTCTGTCTGAAAAGTGTCTACAGGTTTAGTATAAAATGGTTGATTGGGATGTTAGATGAGAAGACAAAACCAGCAGTGGCTTAATAAATTACTGGAAGAGAGAGAGTTAATCACTGCAGCAAGGTGAAACAAACTAAATTTCCTATTGAGTAAATCTTTTAACACTTATCGCGCACTACATCTAACAAGCCATACAGCTTTTTAAGATTCTTAGCCGCCATTATTAAGCGGATAAGTAATAACAGCTCAATGAAACACAACACTGTAAGCTAAATTGGAGTAACGATTTTTAATAAATCAAGAGCTTAAAGGAGTGGTGGAGGAGAGCAGTTTACAGGACAAAGTGGAACATTGTTCACATTAACGTTATCTTGTGTCCGTTCACTCTGTCCTGTTACGTACTGAGTATTATATCAATCAGTAACATGAAAACAGGAACACAACCTCGTTTTCCTGATAAAGAACAGTATTTGAGAAATAAAGAAATGCAGCTATTCATGATATATCATTAATAGCATAATAAATAAATCAATTTTATTTTATAACCCCACTTTATTTCTCTATCGAATAAGGCAAAGTATGACTTTTCTCAAAAAGTTTACTTACCTTATATCATGACTCGTAACTCATTCTTAGCAAAAGCACACGCGTTTATAAAGTCCTTATGACTATAGATAATATGTCGGCTACCGAGAGTAGAAGATAACCTGTTATACTGCATCCACACAATTCACATTAATTCTACAATTCGACGTAATAATTCGTTTTCTTAGTTCCTCCTGTACTAAAGTAACAAGTCTTTTTTACTTGTTCTGCCTTCAACACAACTTGTTTTATTCTTTTTCTTGTGAGCACAGAGACAATAAAAACCTTTAAATAATATATATTAGAATACATTTATAAATACACAGAATCGTTTTTAACTCTTCTCATTCTGTTAAAAGAAAGTTGGGTTCCGGATTCTGCCCGTCGAGCTTTACCAAAAATACTCTTCTCATACATTTCGTCTCCGATTCTGTTGTTCTTAATCTGAATAGTCTAAGTCTTTGTCCTGAATTTGTTATATTACTGCATTTTTCTAATTATTTGCTGTTTTTCTACTCAAAGTTTAAAACTATTTGAAATTAAAAACATTTTGACTTACAATTTTTTGTTATTGGTGCTATACAGTTAGGCATTGCATAGGACTAAGTATCAATTGTCTATTTTTCCATATATTATACTAATTACACATTATTTTACTTTCATACATCTTTTGTTTGTATTACATATGATTTGTTTGCTTGCTAAATTATTTTGGATCTGTTTTAATAATATTTGCATGTTTTCTTTAGTTTACATATCATGGTTGTCTATTATGCTCTAATTGCTTTCTTAGTATTACTAGATTGATGTGAATTTACCTTTTTTCTCTTATTAATATTGCTATAGTTTATAATTGGTCTATGATTCACTATTCTTTATAAAAATATAACATAACAATTAGGTGTATGGACTGCATAACTCTTCAGCCATATTCTTACTTATAAACTTAATCGAAGAATTCTGTAACAGTGATTATGCAACTCTTGTGTACCATTTATTACTTCTTATTTATTTTTTATGTGTGTTAAACATCATTACACCATTTACTTTATTTACCTACTTAACTATCCCCTTGAACACCAGGTATTTATTGATATTGCATTTCTATCATTTATTCTATTTCTCTATTCTAATATAAACCTTATTCTCTACCCATGGTAACACTAACATTTAACTCTTCCTGGGATTTCTTCCCTGAATATCCTTATATTCCTTGGCTACAATCAATCTTAATTCTAATATTAATGATATCCTTAATTACTAACACTGCACCTTTAATCTTTAGTGTTTCTCACTGATTTTTTGGTGTTTATTCCTATCAAAAGGGTTTCTATTTATACTGTAGGGTTTACACTATCACTTTTGCACTTTTTTATAGTTTTATGTAAGTGTTATTGGTGGGTATTCCCTAACATTAATTCTTTCTCACTAATATCATGTTCATCATCTAATTATCTCTCATTTTATATTGGTTATTGTATTCTGTTAACAAGTATATATCATGATAGAGTTATTTGTAACATTTGCTCTCTATTTAATTGGTGAGTGTACTTTTAGTTAATTATTGCTTTATCGGATTTTACTATTCTTTATTTACATTGATTATTTATATGATACTAATAATTATCATTGGCATTTATTATTTATATGATACTCATAACTATCATTTGCACTTATCATTTATTTGTTAATCTCCTTCATCACCTTATTCGAGTGTGATCTTTCTCCTTTTCTGTTCTATATTACTCGTATGTGTCTTTCTATATCTTATCAATTTATTTCACCTTGTTTCATTTATATTTTGGCAGTCACCCTCTCCTTTGGTTTCATTTTATCTCACTTTATATATTGTTTATATATCATCTCACTGGTATTGGTGCTGGTTCTACCTGCTCACTTACCATATCTATTGGGTTTATCACGTTATTATAGTTTTCTTTGTGTTTCTCTACTAATTTTTCATTGTAACTACTGTTGCACTATTTTCAATATTTAATTCTTCATCGACTGCTTTTGTTTTAATTTGGGATTGACATACTATGTTTATTATACACTTATTTTTTTTTAGTTTCCTTATCATCCATGGTTACTAGTACTCATGACTGGTGTTTTACTATTATACAGATTATAGGTCTATGGTGATGAAACGTACCATCACAATATACGGTAGTAAATAGTTACTATTTTCTTACCTTAATGGAAATAATCAGCCGAAATATAAATAACGTATCAAATAACTTCTGCAATCTGTCAACACACAACCATTCCTGACATTTGCGTGACACAGACTAAACATGACACCACTAAACTTATTGGAAAAACACTACTGTACTTCCACTTGCACAGCGCCTGAACGGAGGTGGTAGGAAGGGAGTTGGGGTAAGGGTGCAGTGGCGCTGCCATGTCCAGCGTCCAGGTCATTGACAAAACCAAGTCGCACAGCACGGACGGCCATGTACGGCGCACACCCTCACCGCGCAGCGCTCTCTGCCAGATTTGCACTCGCACACGTCATTTTACGTTGCATACGCTTCCTCTACTGCTTCTAATACAGTTAAGCAATTCGTTTTTTAAATATATTTAAAAATAGGTTTTTTTAATATCTCGGGAAATTTGATCCGATTACCAAAAACATACTCTTGTGAAAAGCGTGACAGCATTTTCAAAGCTGGTTGAGGGCACAGGTCTGGTTTTATTTGAAAAGGCGCACCAACCCGCGGGCCGGTGGGCCAGTCCAGGCCTGGCTTTGGTCTACAAACAAAACAATTCCAGTCTTCATTTTCCAACTTGTCTACTTCACTCCGTTTTAAATTTTGTTTGGCGCATTTCTTGAAAACTACGCAGGTGCATTTCGAGCAATAGTATAGTCCGCCTCCTTGGCCACACCACCTGTGGTATTTGTCAGTTCCGTTTTCATCAGTAGAAAAATCTCCATCGGCATAAAATTGCAAACATTCCTCGTATACTAACACATCTAACACAATATGCTTGAACAACCTGGCTTTTACAAAAATTGCTGTTACTATGTTCCGAGAACAAACTGTACATTTCAAATTTTCATTTTTTTACTACAGAAACGTCTGGATACAATTTCTTCCGGAATTCTGTTTCTTCTTCAGTCAACTGAATTGATAAATTGATATCACCTTGTCGTAGAATTTTTTTCTCAACTTCTGTATCAGAACTATCTGATGAACTGGATTTACCCATCCTTTTCTGATATTGTGGTGAAATATTTTCCGATCTTCAAAACAATGTCAATTCCTATGTACAAATTGAGATTAGTACATGTTACTTTTGAGGGACTGTATTGATGCAAATTTGTCAACCAAAATCGCGAAATGATTTCCTGTTTTAACGTTTCATTCATTTGTCTATTATTTTCGTTAATATTGTCTATTTTATTTTCTAACCTTTCAGTTGTTTGTTTATTATCTTCCTTGATACCATCTATCTTCTCATTGGTTTGCTTATTATTTTCTTCTATTCTTCCGAATTGCTCCATCATAATCCTCATCATGTTATCCAATTTCATTTCTTCTGTTGGTGTAGTTCTGTCCGGCAGATTTTCGACCGTATCTCCTGCTATCGCCTCCGCTTCGGGTGCTGGTTGCGTTGGTTTCTCTGGTTGGTCCCCTTGGGCATTCCTTACAATCACTTCCACTTCCTCAACCGGTGTTGCCTCCTTGTCTTCCATGTCGATGTACTCTGTCCTCGTTTTTGATCTGCCTCTTGTGTGCATTTTGTTTGCCGTTTCCATAACCGCCGCTATAATACTATCCTTCCTAGAACTCAAGCCTCACTAGTTGGTGCGCCAATGTATGACAACTCCATCGGGTGTCTTCCAATAAAACCCCAAGTTGTTGGCGTCAGTTTATAACAACAAGCTTCCTTCGTGTGTGTGTTTTAATCTAGTCACACGTTGGTCACCAATTTATGACAACCCTCTCTTAATATTCTCGTGTGTCTTTGTGTTTTAATCTAGTCACACATTGGTTGCGTCAATTTATAACAAGCTGCTTGAGTCGTACTCTATTTTATTCGACTCCGATCGCATTATTTTTTACGATGCCTGAAACCTCGTAGCTTTCCCGATACTCGTCGTTCTTTTGAACTCGCCAATACCTGTTTACCTGATTCCACGTAGTTGTTATTTTCCCGATTATAGGCGCCAAATTGTTTGATTCAAAACAATTAAAAAATTTTACTTCTTTCTCTTGATGCAACCGTATCTCTCGTCGCTTGGTGTCTGCTAAATTTGAAATCCGCTCTCTCGCGACAGTCGTACCAACCTGTAATTCTGGTAGAAAATTTTCACGGTGCTATATTAATGAAATAAACACATAAATATTATTAATTGAAATAATGAACAGGTATTACTTTTGAGTATTGGTTTATTAATTATCGGTTCTGCTTTTGATAGTTACTAAGACATGAGATTATAAAAATATATAACTTTTTTGCTCCAGCTTCAAAGAAATTACAACTCAGCGGTTGGCAATTGATCGTTGGGTCATTGACTGACCACGCTCTAATGTCGAGTTTATATTATACAAACGTGTAATCAGTCAAAGAGTTCTTTTGATTACGGCAAAATGATTTTTGAAAATACAATCTTTCACATCAAGTTAATTAAATATTATGATCCTTCTTTACAACAGTTTTCTTAGTATTTAAAACCATAGTGAGTTCAATTTACAAATATTGGTTAAGTTAGATATCGTGTACAAATATTTTTTTATTTCCTAAAGTGTTAATAATTAGTTGAAGTAATCTTTTAATAATGATTATTACATGTTTTAATAGTCATTCAGTGTTTTTAGTGTTTGAACCAAGTTTTGGATATTGTGCATTAATTTTGAAGTGTTGTGATCAGTCTCGTGGGTGTAGTAAATTAATTAAGTATTATACATTACAACTTCATCGATGTTTGATAGATTATTTTCATAAATTCTGGTGTTCAGGTCTTCCTTTTCTTATTTCATTAGTTTATATTGGTTTTATTTTCTGTAATTCTCAATTAAATTGGATGGATCTTGCTAATAGGTTCTGTTAATGTGGTTTTTCATTTCCATTTAGTATTATTTGTTTTAATTCATCTGGTTAGTTTATTTTCTAATTTTTATGGAGCGACTATTTTGTCATCTGCTCTCTTCTGATGCTAAAAATGGACTGTTCATGAGTTTGTAACGGTTTTTTAGTTCTAACTGCCAAAACCTACCTTCTCATTGGTTGAAAGAATTTTGTACTCATTGGCTTGGGTTTTTGCCCAAAATGAATAAATATTTTCTAATTAGCATATTTTCCTTGTATTATTATCAATATGGTTTTTATTATTATCATTGAATAGCTTTTCTGATGTAGATTAATTTGACATCAAACATGACTAGGTTCTATTATCTCTGGGCTGTTTTAACATTTGGCTATTTTTTTTCTTTGTACTTATTTTGTTTATTATGTTGTTTTTTTGCAATTATTTTGGGTTTGTAATGTTCCTTGGTTTGGTATTTTATGTTTACTTATCTTTTTCCCTCACTGTGTACTGTTATTTGTTTATATTTTATAATTTTTTTTCACATTGCTTTACGCCTACCTTTGCCTATCCTTTTGACATTGTTTAAACTTTAATTTTGCTCTTATTACTAGTTTCTTATTGCTTTGTTTTAGCTAGTTTACAACGATTACGGATTTACATCCCTTAGTATATGAATATTACCTTTTCTCCGACATATTAATGCCTTTTATATCTAAATTTATAACTTTAACATGAACTGTTTCTTAGGCTTTCATCACCACTCAACATAATACAACTTACTCTTAAGACTATTTCAACAATTATATCATTTGCACATTTCTTTAATATTACTATTATCTTCTCTGCTTTTCTTTATGACGTAATAACAATACTTTCAAACATTTATTGTATAATTTTAGTATTGTAACATTCATTTCTTTTTTAGGCCAACTTTTCTTTTATACCATATTATTGGTTTAAAGTTTGATCTGACCCTTTAACTGTTAACAATAATACCTTGAATAATATTAATGGATTCTTATCCCAAATATACTAAAAAATAGTACCCAAATCATAAATTCTAAAGACTCCTTTAAATATAAAATGGATAATCCTTGTGCACCAAAATTAAATTCATTAATAAAATTACACAAAATAAATAAACCTATCAGACCTTTAATAAACGCTAGAACCGCACCAAATTATAAAATATCAAAATTACTAACACAAATCTTAAAACATAAAATTGAACTTCCAGCAAAATACAATATAAAAAATAGTATCGACCTCACGGAACATTCAATAACGAACTGCGTTAATTCAATATCTGTATGGTGCATGTACCAGCTGTCCTCGCTCTCCCTAAAATTCTTAAACTTTCAGGGTCGGTTCTTTTTATGCCCATGCATGGATATAAAATCTCACTATGTAGAAGAGAAACCTCAAATATTGTAGTTTTACGTACAATAGTTACATATTAATATTTTTTTTTAGTTTGTAACTATTAATATTAATACGCACAATGGGCATATTTTTACATTTATTAATAAAAGTTACATTTATTTAAATTTAACTAAATGTTAACAATTCTTTACACCGCAGTCTTATAGAAGACACTTTGACCAATACGTGTTCATAATTTTGTTAAAAAATATTTATTTTGAAAATGTCTGTAGAACTTTTAAGTTAAGAAAATGATGTATACTTGCAAACTCAAAAAAATTATAAATTTTAAAACTTGCTCATTTTATGCCAATAAATCAATACTAATTTTTATTATTTTTTTCAAAAACCTATATATGTAAAGTTCATATTGTGAAGTTTTTTTTAATGTAAATACATTTGTAATAAATTGTTAATATGTTTATGCATTAGTTGAAAAAAATAAAAAACAAGTTATTACTTTATTTTAAGTATTTATTAATAATTTAATTATTTTATTTTCATTTTATGTAAAAGTGCAAACATTTAGCTTTAAAATGCTTTTTGATTTTTGTCTCTACGACTATTATAACGGATTTTACGAAAATTTGTATGTTGCAATGTCAGAAAAAATTAGCCTTCCCGCTCATCGGGGCGGACTCCGACAATCAAATTTTTTCTAACATTTCAATTCCATTTTTCTCACAAAGTAATTGGCCTGACAAAAAAAATGATAAATAGCTTTTTTATAGAACATTTAATGCTCTTTAATTTTTGTAATTTGTCTTTTTTTCGTAAATTTGTTATTTTTCAATATAATTGAAAAAACTAGTATTTTGTACCTTCCCCCTCCTCTTTTTCAAAAAACCGCAACGGAATTTATGTAAACTTTTTTTTAAAATTGTTTCTCACCCTTTTATCTAGCCTTATGCAAAAAATCTCGTAGAAGCCACTTAATTTGAATTTTTTTCCTTCAGTGACTGTACTAAATAAAAATACACGTTATTAAATCATTTTCTAGAAGATATTGATTGACTGAATTGAATTTCATATTTCAAACATATATTATGTAAATGCTGTGTAACAAACCTATTTTATATTTAAGTATCAGTATGGAGAACCATACTTCAATGCTCTAAGATTTATATTTAAAATCATTTATTTAAATTTGGTTCGATAATTTCTAAAATAATATTCCCCACCCTCAAACTTTCTTCAGTGGATTATTATGACCTTCTTTTCAGGATACTTTATGTATCAAAATTAAGTACTTTACTCTTGTTAAAACGTAAAACGTTGGAGGTAAACTACCCCTCTCCCTTAACCGATTTTCACCAAAATCAATAGGCCTCTACAACTTGGACACATATGCAAAACATTATTTGACTTTGTTTGAATTTGCAGCAGTTATTGTTCGCCATACAAAAAATTCTACATACAGACACATACTCACACTTTTTGGAAAATGACTTTTCTTCATGTTTTGATAGTACAATCTGAATCAGCCCTTATCTCGAACATGATTTCTGTCATGACCACCATTCTTCCATTTCCTTATGGAACATGGAAGTAGAAAGGAACCTCCAGGTAACATAGAACCGTATGTACGCCCAAAAACATTGTGCGCACAACAGCTACTATTCTATGCTAAACATTCTGTCTGACACCATACAGTTTCATGTGGCTCATTGAATACCAGTGTTTGAAAAATCCTTCATAATGATTTAAACATGCAGCCGTACAAAATTCAAATATTGTAAACCTTAAGTGACAGTGATAAATTAAACCATGTGACTTTTTGCCTCCAGTTCCCGTATGTCATAAATAACAATGTAGATATTATTCACAATACACTAATGAATAATGAAACGCATTTCCATCTGATCGGATACACAAATAAACAAACCTTTTGGTACTAAGAGCCAAATGACTGTCGAGAAATGCTTCGAGAACCGTGTGATCTCTTTACTGGTTCTTAGAATCCAAAAATTTTGAAATTTTAAAACTTAACATTATATTCAGATTTTAGCCAAAATTGCTGTAACTTAATATGCCACATGAATTTTTGTGATTTTATAAAAAATTTTGCCAATGTTTTAGGCTCTGATGTCCAAAAATTTTGAAAAATGGATACCATATTCAGATTGTGGTTTAAATTCCCTTTAATTTGATACCTCACATGGGATTTTGCGATTTTTTCACAATTTTGACTCACCATCCTATTTTTGGGGTGAATGATCTCAAAAACAAGGCTCTGTAGGGTAAAGTGTTGACATGTGTGGCAAGTTTTACGAAAATCGGTTGATACATTCAAAAGTTATCTTGAAGCATACCCCAATTAGTTAGACAGACAGACAGATAAATTCCAAATGGTCGAGTTAAACCCTAAAAACTCGCTTCCTCGTTCAACAAGAGGCATATGTTATAGGGTGACTTTCAGATGTAATTTTCATTATCTGTGCCAATCAAAAAGACCAAAGAAGGACTAGTGACCACTATTAGTATTTGTCGATGGGTGTTCTGAGTACGCAGCCACGAAAACTTACGTTCTTTACTCTACAACCAAGACATGACAGTGCAGAATTTTACGTTTGTGTCTGTAATATATATTTGACAAGAAACAGAGCTGGATATGGTGACAAAACATCAAATAAGTGGATGCTCAAGTTCTGAAGAAATGACATATCAGCTAAAATGGTACCCCCATGTCGGTGGGAAAAACATCCCCAACCTTCGTGAGGAAGGACTGTACTTTTCGATAAAATCTTTGTAGGTTGAACGAAGAGCTGCGCAAAGGGAGCTGTGATCTGATTCCTGTAATGGATTTGGACTCTCCCTGTGTGTTATCGGCCGAGCGTGAATGATGCCTGTAGTGTTATCAAAGTCTTTCCTGTCAATACTATACTAGTCATTTTTCTTTTTTAAAATCGAGTATTTCTTTCTTTCCATTCATTTTCTGATTTCCTGAGTGACAATTCTGTTCATCCGTATAACTATAAATTTCTCAGAAAAACATTTGTTCCTTAATACGTTTGTGTCTTCTGTTTGTTTAACACCTTCCACTCTGATCCATGTCTGCTACATTCCACACAGACTGCTAAATAACTAGCCATCAGGGAGGTAAAATATTTTCCAGGAGGGGCAAACAATTTTCCAGAGGAGAAAAACATTTATATATTTTTCATACATACATAAATGCACATATTAGTTTGTCACTCTTATATTATAATAGAAATGAGTACACAGATTGTATTCATTTATTGAAACACTGCTTCAAAATATGCATAAAATTAATGGATCGTAAAAGTTAATGTTTTATCTCCATTAAGTAGTGCAAAAGTTTCCAATATTTTAATACTACTAGTGGTCGCCCAGTGGTCGAAATTCGACTGTAATTCATTAAATTTTTAAGTTTGAACGTTATTGAGGTTCTTTTGTCAAAGAGTATACCTCTATAATCATTGCATATAATTTTTTTGAATTTTGTTCTATTACGTCAGCTGCGAGCGTGTACAAATACGTCATTAGCATGTGTTGTTTGCCTTAATTCCCTGCAATACCTATGAAATTTAAAATTTAATGTTAGTAACAGTTGAAAAAAAACCACAATTACAGCTTGTATTCGTATTTCTTTTTTGATATAATTCATTGTCAGTTTTAATTTTTTCATGTTATTATTGAATCAAATAAACGCTAATAAAAATGAGACTTGACATTCATAGAAGTATAAAATACATTGTTTTCAATTCCAGTGGATTACATTTAATTTTTCGTAAGGTACAAAATTCGAAAACAGTTTGAAGATTATCTGCTACAAAGCTTATATAATTTTTTAATTTTTTTTCTATGCATTAATTTTCGAGTTATTTGAAAAATATGAAAGATAGTAAAAATGAGGTTTAGCTTGGCTAAGCCATATTTAAAAAGCAATAACGCGTTTTTTGACATTTCCTTGGGTTTTTTTATTGTCATACTGACCAGGTTTCGCCAAGGCTACACGGTTATTTTGCCTATCTTTTTCGAATTATATAAAATTTAAATACAAAATTAATACAAAATAAAAAATGAAATAAAAAATACGTGCCTCGTATTTTTTCATATATTTTTCATTAAATCAAAAAACCGGGCGTTTAAAAAAATAAATGTTGTCCATTGAACTTAAAATAGTTTGAAAGTGAATTTAATGATTCAGAACTTCTGTGTAAACGATGTTTTTTGTAAAAACTCTTTCATCATTTGCTAAATGCCCTTGGCCATTATATTCGGAAATATAAAATCTCAAACCATCGAATGATCGAACTCTACTTGCTGCGACGTACAATTGACCATGTGTAAAAACTGGCTGCCTCAATAAAATTCCAATTTTTTCGAATGTTTGTCCTTGAGACTTATTTATTGTCATCGCAAATGCAGGTATAATTGGAAATTGAGTTCTTTGAAAGTTAAATGATAAAACAGTACCGGAATATGTTAAATTTATACGTGGAATCAAAATTCTCTTATTGCGTGCGGTTCCAGTTAAAACTTCGCAATCAATAGCATTACGATGCATACACTTGATGCCCATTCTTGTTCCATTGACTAATGCTTCCTTTGTATTTAAGTTTCTGATCAGTAAAACGATGAAATTAACTTTCAATACTAACTTATGTGGTGGCAAACCACTAACAGTCAAAGAATTCAAAAACTCTACTGGATAGTTATTGATTTCATTGTCATCATCACAAATTATTTTATCGTAGCTATGATATGTTTTCTGTTCACCTGGTATTCGATTAAGTATATCAGTATTAATAAAAGTACAATCATCATTTTTAGGTGCTAAAATAACTGACTTCAATATGTTATCTCAGAGTATGTTTTCGGAAATATTTCCATACACCTCAGTAGTATATAAATGTTCTTTCTGGGACAGGTCAGAGGTCTAGGACAAGGTCAGAGGTCATGTCAAGAGGTCACCTTATCAGCGATAACCCCGCCTTATCAGCGATGACCCCAATTAAAATCCAATTAACCCCCGCCTTATCGCTGATAACCCCAATTGACCTCGAATTAATCAGCAGATAACCCCGTTGACCTTTCGTAATCACCAGATAACCCCGTTGACCTTTTCTAATCGATGTAAACACGACCTCGAGGTCACTAGACCGTAACACACTGACCTAGTAAAAAACGTAAACATAAACAAACAGTCTAGTGATAACGTCGTAAACATGACCTCGACAACACGCTGACCTAGTAAAAATGTAAACATAAACATTCCGAGTTCGTTGACACGACCGTAAAAAACGTAAACATAAACAAACGTTCTTGTGATAACGTCGTAAACATGACCTCGACAACACACTGACCTAGTAAAAAATGTAAACATAAACATACACGTCGGCTTTGTACATTTAAAAACGTAAACATAAACATTCCGAGTTCGTTGACACGTAAACTGTTTTTTTCCTTTTACAGTGCAGATAGCGTCGTCTTTATCTAATATATTACATTTAAATGTAACGATTGTCATGGTATACAGATAAGATATGAATTAGCTTAGTCGGTAACGTGCAACTATGTTATTCTAATAATAGATTCTATGTAAGGTAAGTATCAATTGTTCAATCCCTAGCTAATTCATACTTTTTTTTTTGAATAAAAAATATATTGATTTATATATAATACTTGTTAGCAGTTGATTTATTAGTGTTCCAACGTGAATTCTGAAAGCAACATCTTTGTTAATAACATGTCGGTAGTTAAAAATTTATTATATATAGTAATTGTTCAGATATTACTAATAAATTCTTTAGCCGATAATACAACACAGATTGAAGTGGATAGAGCTAAGCAATATTTATATGAATATGGTTATCTTCAAACAGACGATGAATCTTCGTTGCAAACTGTAAATGAAACAGATATTACTAATGCGTTACTTATATTTCAAGAATACTATAAATTACCTACTGATGGTAAGTTAAATAATGAAACTATAAATTTAATGTTAAAACCTAGGTGCGGTAATAGTGATATTATTTTTGATTATCGAGTATCCAGTTTTAAATGGAACAAACCTGAAGTAACATGGCATTATTATTTAGCGAATCAAGAGGTGTTAGAATTGACTAAACAAGCTTTTGCAGTATGGGAGGAAAAGTCTGGTATACGTTTTAAACATGATAGAGTAAATACAGATATTTTAATTTCTAATAAACGATTGAAACATATGATGCAAAAAGAATCGTGGCAATGTACGAGAACGTTTGACGGCAAAGGTGGAACATTAGCACATGCATATTTTCCTGATTATAATAATTCAAGGCGAGAAATTCATATTGATGAAGATGAAAAGTGGTCATATTCGATTGATAACGTTGTTCCTCTAGACCACACAAGTTTGTATGCAACTTTAATACATGAAATCGGTCATGTTTTAGGTTTGTCACATTCAGATGTATCAGATTCTGTAATGTATGCTTATTATAACGGTAAAATCGAGTTAGGTGATGATGATGTTTTAGCCATTCAAAATTTATATGGTAAGGCAGGAAGCACTTTTATATCATCTTTCATACCGATGTCACCATCTTCTTCAGTACCAAAGATAGAAGACGAGCATCCTATAGATACAAATAAAATCGATCTTTGTAATTTTAAAAATATTAATTTATTTTTAATTGCTGATAAACGATTATATATATTATATGAAAAATGGTTGTGGATATTAAATCCGGCAGAGATGATATATACCAAACCGCTAATAATAAAACATTGGTTAACGTTTCTTCCAAAAAACTTCACAAAAATTTTAGCTGTATATCAACGACCATCTGGTGAGATAGTTATGTTTATAGATTCTTTGGTATTCATGTTTGATTTAACGAGTCTTAAATTAAGTCATGGTTATCCGAAACATATCCAGTCTTTATTTAACATACAACCGGATAATTTACATGCGGTATTCAACAGTTATACAGGTAAAACTTATATATTTCATGATGATAATTATTATAGAGAAGTCAATGAGTGTACGTTTACTACTAAATCATGGGGTTATATATCTGAAACATTTCCTGGAATTCCGCCTAAAATCGATTCATCATTTAGATTTTCTGATGGTAATTTATACTTTTTTAAAAACAATACTGTGTATGTCTTTAATGAATTTACGGGTGAGTTAGTTAGAACAGAAAAAAATAATCTATCGATATTTGGATTGAAATGTGTAAATGATGATGTACTATATAAATTGAAAGAATTAATATTACAATTGATAATACAAAAGAAAGGTCAATCGATATCAAACAATAGTCGATAGTAATGTTGATGAAGAAGAATAAAAGTTCAGTTTCTAAGAACATAATGATTTGAACGTACAGTTGTGAAGAATACGTGAAGCTGTTAACATGGAGAAAGGAAATATTCATGCTTTCAATTGGTATATATATTGCATAGAATCTACTGATTCAACGTTTAATGAAATATGTTATTTTGTAAATAATGAATTTTCTGAAGCAAATGTTACTATAATTGAAAATGAACAAATTATCAAGATACAATTTCCAGCGATTTGCTTGTATGATGATATATTACAAAGGTTAGAAAAATATCGAAATCAATTAATAATCGATATTGATTTTGAAGAAGAATACAAAACTCTCCGTTGGAAGTAGTTAGTTAGTAGAGGCTCAACAAGTTGGACGCAATGTCAAAAATGGCGAAGTTGTGCGAAAAATTGAACCCCTGTAAGTTATTGCAAGATTTTTTTGAAGAAGCAGGATTTATTTTTAATGGTGATTTAGACAGTATTGTGTGTCGTGAGTGTGGATTTAAAACGAGAGGATCTTTATCTATTTCACATATTCAATTTATGCACAAACTATTTAATTCAGAATGTAAAATGGTATGTTATATATATGATAAATATAATAATTATGCATTATACAGTATATTATTACATATTGATGATATAATGAATGCGAAAAAATGTATATCAGAAACTGAAGAAATCATGAAGTTAACATTTTGCTGTTGGCCTAAACGTTTACCACGAGTTGATAATTTAGTATCGGCAGGTTTTTTGTATACTGGTGTTAACGATGATGTAATGTGTATAGACTGTAAAGTTATACTTCACGATTGGCAAGACACAGACGATCCATGGTTTGAACACGCTAAGGCATCTCCAAATTGTTTACTTGTTAAATTACACAGAGTCATAAAAGATGGCTTCATTGAGTGACAAAAGTGGAAAGTGTATTGAAGACTTTTTTAAAAATCAAAGATTTGTTGATGATTCGGATAATATTGTTTGTTCTAAATGTGGTTTTAAAACGAAATGTTTTAATACTATTACGCATATTCAATTTATGCACAAACTTTTGTATCCGACATGTAAAACTGTGCGTTATATATCTTATAAATATGAAGACTATATCAGATCAAAAAAGTGTGTTGCTAATTTTGTTAATATATTAAAGTGAAAATAAAATTTATAAAAAAAAGAGTTGATGTGTTTTTGTTAGTTATTTGTTTAACCTTAGGATAACCTTTAGTTAATTAATGTTGTTTATTCTTAACAAAGTAACCTTTGATAATAAAAAGTTATCAGTAATTTATATTGACGTATTTACAAAGTAACCTCTGATAAACTAAGGTCGTAGATGTAAACAGTTGTTAATTAGTTGTTGTACTTTGATACAAAGTAACCTCTGATAACTAAGGTTATAGATTTAAACAATTTTAATTGTTATTGTACTTTGAATAATGAGCATCAGACAGGAGATAAGTAATGAATTGCATAAGCAAGCGAGAAGAAATTTTCCTACACGCAATGTCGAACTGAAAGGTATTCACGATTTATATCAAGCTGACCTTGTAGAAATGATTTCTTTTTCAAAGTTAAATAAAGGTTATAAATATATACTAACAGTGATAAATTGTTTTAGTAAATTTGCATTTGCAGTTCCGTTAAAATCAAAAGTCTCACACGAAATTGTAAAAGCTCTAATGCCTATATTACATGTAAACAAAATGAAACATTTGCAAACTGATAAAGGAAAAGAATTTTACAATTTACCGATTCAGCAATTATTTAATCGTTATAATATAAATCATTATTCGACTTATTCAGATAAAAAAGCCTCTATCATTGAACGTTTTAATCGTACTTTAAAAAACCATATGTGGAAGTGGTTTACTACAAGTGGAAAGTATACATGGATCGAAGTACTTCCTCAGTTATTGAAAAAATATAATAATACTGTACACAGAACTATAAGTATGAAACCTAAAGATGTTAATATAAGTAATGAGAAAAGGGTATTGATACAAATAAATAAAAAACGAATATTTGTTAATAAGAAACCTGCGAAATATAAAGTTGGGGATAGAGTGAGAATTAGTAAATACAAACAAATTTTTACCAAAGGTTATTTACCAAATTGGACAAATGAAATATTTACAATTCATAATATTAAACAAACAGTACCTAGAACATATATTTTAAAAGACGATACAGGAACCGTATTAGATGGTGGATTTTACGAACAAGAAATTAGTAAAACAAAATACGACAATATACTTTTAATTGAAAAAATATTAAAACGTAAAGGTAATAAACTACTTGTTCAGTGGTTAGGATACGATAAGTCGCATAACAGTTGGATTGATAAAAACCAAATCATTTGAACTATTTTTTTAATAATGAAAATAGTGCAGCAAACAAAAAAAATACGTATTTGTAATTTTGATAAATCTATGGAGAAAAAAGAAAGAGTTCATAGCGAGTTGTTACCAAATAATGTCAGGGCTCTTATCATTGGGCCAAGTAATACTGGTAAAACAAACCTAATGCTTAATCTTTTGTTCAGTCCTAATGGTTTATGTTTTGAGAACGTTTATGTTTTTTCAAAATCGTTGTATCAGTCAAAGTACAAATTTTTAGAAACAGTTTTATCAGGTATACCAACAATAAAATACTATAAATTTTCAGAAAATGATCAAGTCATTCATCCTGATGATACTGAACAAAATTCAGTTATTATATTTGATGATGTAGCATGTGAACAACAAGATAATATAAGAAATCATTTTACAATATGTAGACATAAAAATAATAATGTTATTTATATATGTCAAACATATGTTCGAATCCCAAAACACTTGATTCGTGATAACGCGAATTTAATAATTATTTTTCAACAAGACGAACTAAATTTAAAACATATATACAGAGATCATGTTAATACTGATATGACATTTGAAATGTTTAAAGAACTTTGTTCTAAAGCATGGACAAGACGCAAAAAAGGCTTTTTTGTTATAGATAAAGAAAGTGATATGAATTGTGGCGGTCGTTATCGTTTTGATTTTGATATCTATATTACTAATTTGTAATCGAAAATGTTTTTATTACTTATCAATATGTCATCGAAGAAGTCACGTTCCCTTGACAAGCAAGAGAAGCTTGTCAATGAAATTAAAAAAATAAGAAAAAATATTCGAAAAAAACATCAGACTCTAACACAAAATGTTATTGATGAAGAACAGTTTGCAGAAAAATCGTTGAAACCTATTATCACTCCGTTACAAAAGTTAGTACAAGAGAAAACGAATTCGTCATTGAGTAAAAAAGAAGAACAACAATTAGATGTTGAAATGGACGATATTCAGTCGCGTTTACAAAACAAAAGGTTTTCAGAAGAGACCGAAAACATCCCAATATCGAACAAACGAACAGTAGAAACACCGTTACCATTGCCGCGTGAAGAAGAAATAACGTATGAAACCTTACCCACGGTTGAAGAATTGATGTCAACATCAAAAGGACGACAATCAATTGAACCTTTTATCGATATATGGTTTAAAGGTCCGTTAATAAGACACTATATGCGTAAATTTTTTGATGACAGTAATCATGATATTGATCATGTTTTTGGTCCATATTTTGGAGATAATAATATTTTAATGTTAGGTAAATACCCTTTAAAGACTGATGAAAGTGATATTATTACAATTAATAATGTTATGCACAAAGGTACACCTGGTTTGTACGATCTCATTTTTATGAAAACCCCAAATGCTTATGTATATTCACAAGAAGATTTAGACGACTACTCGCGTATAATAAGTGAAACCGCGGCATATTTAAGTTTAAAGACAAACAGAGTTAAAAGCAGTACTAGTTACAAATATAAAAATATAATTAAGCCTATTATTAATAAGCTTTCACAATCATCCGCATCAAAAGTTGGAAGTAGCCGATTGCATAGTGATACAGAAGGTCGCGGTTTATTAAATTTCAGTAACAATAAACCAGTGTTTGTGTACTGGAATAATGTAAATGAATTATGCGATAGATTAAAATTATTGATTGCTTCACAAAGTGCAGGTCATTCGGGTCATGAAAATGAAATATTATCAATTATTGAAGAGCTACAGGAGGCCGGTATAATAAAAGAAGACGCAGCAACGTTTGAAGCGATATTTTCAAAATGAGTATCGATAAATTCGGACACTATAGTGGTGACTTAGCGGTTAGTTCCAACGTTCAGCGTGGACCGCCTGGAGAAGGATTTAAATTAACTGACGACGGAAATTTTAATATAAGTAATAAACGATTATGTAATGTGGGCGATCCTGAATTGGATGATGATGCCGTAAATGTAAAATATATGAGAACAAATTCGATTACTTTAACAAATACAGACGATTGTTACGATGTTAAGATGAAAAAAGTTATTAATTTAGCCGATCCTAACGAACCTTGTGACGCTGTAAATAAAAATTATTTAGAAAATGCTACTAAATCATATTTAGCTGATAGAATACCAATTAAGGTGGATAATAATCCAGTGTATTCATTCAAGAATAATCGTGTGGCTCATATCGCACCACCTGTTTATAAATTTGATGCTGCCAATAAACTTTATGTTGATAATAAATTACCTGATGAAAAAACACAAACTAATTGTTGTGATTTCAAGCAAAAAAGGTTAATTAATGTAGCAGATCCTATTAATTTGCTTGACGCTATAAATAAACAGACTTTATTAACAGGTATAAATAATACAAAAGATGAATGTAAACGATATATAGATGATAAAATATATTATTTACGAAGTGAAGAGGAAAATAGTATAGATTTTAATGAAAGCAGATTGACTAATGTTGCTGATCCTAAAGATGATACAGACGTTATAAATCAAAAGACTTTAACAAGAGTTATGAATGCATTTAAATTAGATCTAGAAGACTATAAAGTTAACAGCACCTTAGTTAGAATATTATATAAATTATATAAGGAGTGCACTAAAGATAATCCTGTTAAAACTATAAACGAATTTCGCATTGTATATATAATACAAAGTTTATATGAAACGTCATAAATGCATCTGTATCCAAACAAGATAGAAGGCGGTGGTCTAGTGAGTAATATTCTTGGAAAAGTTATAAACAAATCAATTGATTTATTACCTGTCGAACTTCATTTACCCGGTTATCAGTATTGTGGACCCGGTACAAATTTAGCGAAACGCTTACAAAGAGGTGATCCAGGAATTAATAAGCTTGACGCTGCTTGTAAACAACACGATATTGCATATTCAAAGTATTCAGATTCTACAAATCGCGCTAAGGCTGATAAGGAATTAGCTGAAAGAGCTTGGGAACGTGTTAAATCAAGTGACGCATCGTTCGGGGAGAAAGCTGCAGCGTGGTCAGTAACTAACATAATGAAAGCTAAAAGTAAATTTGGTGGGGGAATTAAAAAAAAAAAAAAACTATGTCTAACAGAGTTTATAATTATTTAAAACGTTTTGCTGGTAAAAGTGGAAAAGGTTTATATTTGAGACCGTATAAAAAAACAGGAGAAGGTCTAAAAAAAAAAAAGAAAAGAAAAATGAAACAAAGACGACGAAAATAATAAAGAGTATTCCTATACGTCCGCTTTCAATTCAAGATTTACTACTGTATGTTAAACAATTAAAGATTCCTAATTTCAGAGGAGTGTTTATGCGTGACACATTACCGTTACACGCTGGAATTTGGCAAAATGAAACTGGAATAGTTAATTTAGATAATAGTTATGGTCATGGTACTCACTGGGTATGTTATTTTAAACGTAAAAATAAAGTTAATTATTTTGATAGTTTTGGTAATTTAAGACCACCTATCGAACTAATTAATTACTTTTATTCATCAAATCAACGATCTATCGAAATCGTTTATAATTATACACGAAGACAAAATATGGATGCAGTCAACTGCGGTCATTTGTGTTTACAGTTTCTCAGTAATAATGTTTTGTCTCAGCGGTAAAGGATCCGTATTAACATGTGATATTTTTCCACCAATCGAGTTAAGTGATGAAAAATGGGAACTAGAATTAATTGACTTTATGACATATCATTCAATACCTAATATAGAGGAAGGAATTAACAATGTATTATATTATGGTACTGATAAGAAAATAGTATTGCCTACTGGCTCTTATGAAATTTCAGATATCGCAACGTTTATTAACGATTACTTAATTCAACATGATGAAAATGTAAAAATAATTATAAAGGCGAATAATAATACATTAAAAAGTGAAATTTATTCTAACGTTCAAATTGATTTTAGTAAACCCGATTCGTTAGCAACCATATTAGGATTTGAAACATGTATAATAAATCCAAATAAATGGTACAGTTCAACCTTACCGATAAGTATTGTTCGAGTAGAGAGCATCCGATTGATTTGTAATTTAATTAGCGGTTCGTATAACAACGGAATTCCAGATCACATAATACACGAATTCTATCCTAGTGTTCCGCCAGGTTTTAAAATTGTTGAAAAACCTACCAACGTGATATATTTACCAGTAAACACATCTAGGATACATAATATTGTAGTAAGACTAGAAGATCAACAAGGAAGACTGATTAATTTTCGAAACGAAATAATAACGTTACGTTTGTATTTGAGAAAACAATAATAATGGGTCTTATTTTTTATTACGGAATCAATAAAACAACTGCAAATAAGCCAATTACAAGTAGTAAAGATATGAATATCGACCGGTTAACACCACAAAACCTGAAATTTCTACAGTCATTGGGATTAACAGTAATAAAGGATTATTTAAACAAAAAATGAACCTTAATATTCAAAACGTAAACGCTAGCATTCTAAACATTATAGAAGATGTTGTGTATCAAGATGAATCGATAGTAGGATTAGCTTATCACACTCATCTACCGTACACCTCTACTACATTCAATAATAATGATGAAATTAGAATTCCAATTAATCAACAAGATGTGTACACATTACCGTGTGAAAGTTACCTTCATATAAAACTAGAATACACTAATAATAATGGTATATATGATCAAACTTTAAAATTATGTTCAAATGCTTTAGCATTTTTGTTTGATGAAATTAGATACGAAATAAGTGGATCAGAAGTCGATAGAGTTAAAAATCTTGGAATAACATCAACAATTAAGAATATGTTAACGATTAAACCATACGAAATTAACACTTTAGAAAATAGTGGATGGGCCTCAGATTTAATAAGTCATATGGCACCATCATCAAAAGATATTAGCTTCTGTATCCCATTAAAAAGGTTGTTCGGATTTGCTGAAGATTTTAAAAAGATTTTGTTAAATGTAAAGCAAGAATTAGTTTTAATTAGAGCGTCCACTGATAATAATGCAGTAATTTTACTTGAAACAGTAAACACATACAAATTTAAAATAAAATATATATCATGGAGAATTCCGTATGTTTATGTTAACGACGTAGTAAAGGTAGATTTTCTGAAGATAGTACAAATTGATCGACCTTTATTAATGCCGTTTCGAAAATGGGAACTTTACGAGTATCCGTCTGTGCCAAAAGCAAACAAACTTACTTGGACTGTTAAAACGTCATCACAATCAGATAAACCTCGTTACGTTATTGTAGGTTTTCAGACTGACAGGAAAAATAATGTACATAAAAACCCAGCACATTTTGATCTTGCCTCATTCTATAACGTAAAGTTATATTTAAATTCAGAATACTATCCGTATGATAATTTTAATGGTGAAACGTCGATTCTACATGAGTATTATTCATTATTTCAGTCCTCGTATTATTACAACAGTGAAAATTCGCCAATGATAAATCGTTCAAACTTTCTAACGTATACACCTTTTTGTGTAATTGATTGTTCAAAACAAAATGAATCATTAAAAACTGGTTCAATAGACATTCGTCTGGATATTGAGACGTCAACAGACATACCGGAAAAAACTACTATCTACTGTCTCATTTTTTATGATACAATTATGCAATATACGCCTTTATCTGGTACTGTAAGAAAAGTATTTAAAATATAATTACGTTGATAAAAAGTGTATCAGTTCTGCTGTTGCACGCAATGGAATACGTTATCGATTTTCAAGGTTTTCGCGATGATGGAAACAATTTCATTTTTAAAGAACTTTGTATTCAGTGTATACAAGATAACAAATTTTCTGGTGCTAGTGATCAGTATTTGTTTTTACCACCATTTAATTACAAACATTTGTCAGAGAAGAAAAAAAACGTTAATAAATGGATTAAAACCAATCTTGGACTTAGCTGGAAGTGCGGTCTTCAAGATTATAACGATCTAGAGTTTATATTAAATAAATATATGAACGGTAAATGTATTTATGTTAAAGGATCAGAAAAAAAAGTAGCATTAGAAAAAGGATTTAATTGTTATGTGAAAATAGTAGATATGGAAACACTCGATTGTCCATCCTTAAAAGTGTTAAAACAGCAGACTCCATATTCTATTCACTGTCCTTTCAAACATAATTTGTATTATTGTGCTTTAAATAATGTACATCATTTAACTAAGTGGATTATCGAATACTGGAACAGTGTATTACAAATTAAAGAAATTGAAAGTGTGGGGACTGTATGATTTACGTAGTTGATATTTTGATCTCCTACTTACGCAAAACTTATATCAGTTCTACTGTTGCACGCAATGGAATACGTTATCGACTTTCAAAGTTTTCGTGATGATGGAAACAATTATATTATTAAAGAATTGTGTGTGCAACCTATAGTAAACGCTAAATTCGCTGGTATTTGTAATCAATACTTATTCTTACCTCCATTCGATTATAGACATTTATCAGAAAAGAAAAAAAAAGTTAATGACTGGATTAACAATAATTATCTTGGACTTAGTTGGAATTGTGGATTAACAGAATATAGTGAACTTCCAGTAATATTAAACTCATATATATATGGAAAGTGTATTTATATAAAAGGACGTGAAAAAAAATAACTTTACAAAAAGAATTGAACTGTCATGTAAAAATAGTGGATATTGAATCACTCAAGTGTCCATCTCTAAGCGTTTTGAAGAAGCAGTCTGTAAATAGTATACGTTGTCCATATGATCACTCTTCAACAAACTGTGCAATAAGTAACGTGTTTTATATTACTAAATGGATAATTCAATATTGGAACTGTTTGTGTGATGAACATGATGAAGAAACTAAAAGAATAAATTGTTGGGACTGTATGATTGCTTAACTTTTATTGTAATTATATGTAAAATAAAGGTTTTTAAAAAAATAAAAAATTTAAAAACATTTTCATTTTTGATTTATTACTTACTAAATACAAAGCATACATGTATAAATATAATTTTTTCTATTACAAAAAACATATAATTACCATTCATAAACATACATACATTCTTTTACAATACAAAATTGTTGTACTACATACAAAAGATTCGATGATTTTTTATATTACAAAAAACATAATTACCATTCATAAACATACATACAATATGATTTTTTTATACCAGCTTTTTTTTGTTACATATAATATAAGTTTTTTATACTAAAAAACATATACATATAATTATATACAATGTTTATTTTTATACCAGCTTTTTTTTTTACTTACAAAAAACAATATGATGAAGAGGAACTTCAAAAGTTTTTAAATTTATTTTTTTTAACGTTTTGAATAGTCGATAAATGTTTCGCTACATTTAGAACCATTTTGTACAATTGAATATATTTCGGATCTTTTTCAGATCCAACTAAAAACGTGGTTCTATAAGCAGCTTTAGTCCATCTGTCTTTTACCTCAATTCCTTTCAAATCTTTGGTATCTATGATTTCAATCTTCAGTAGATAACGTCCCGTTTCCCCAGGTGTTTTTAAGGTTTTTCTTGTTCCATTCGATTGGAACATTACAGATTGTTCAAACAAACTACTCTTTCTTTCACTCTTAGATTTTCTTACGGATGTAAATATTTTTTCAAGTTCTCTCTCATCATCACCATCATCATCATCATTATCATCATTATCATCATCATCATCATTATGATCAATATCAATATCAATATCGTTACCAACGTAAATATTTTTCATATTAAAATCAAGATAATTTTTTATTAAATTATTTAATATAACAAAAGTTGATTTAATTATATTTTTTTCATTAAAATTTGGAATTGTATTGATTATATTATCATAAATTTCTTCAATGTCAAATAGGTAATTATTAAGTTGAACTATTTTGTCCTGCGAATTCACATCTAACTTAATTTCCAGAGCAATTTTTATTCGTTTTACTACCTCACTCAATCTCATATATAATGTTATAACCTCTATATTGTCAACATTAATTAATTCTGTTTTAACACTTTTCATGCACATTTCCCAACTTTGGATTGAAGTCAGACCTAAGAAGTAGAATAATTTGAATACTTCTTCTAATGACATAACGGAGTCCATGATTACTTGATAGAAGGTAAGATTGAAATGTCAAAATCTATAACATACAAAATAAAAATTTGTTAACTAAACAAAGACAAATTACAGATAGAGAAACGTACAGAGCGCATTATTTGTAACTGGTAACCACGAATCCCTTGAAAAAAATATTAGTCATATACTACAAAATAATAATTTGTTAACTAATCAAAGACAAATTACAGATAGAGAAACGTATAGAACGCATTATTTGTAACTGGTAACCACGAACCCTTGAAAAAGTATTAGTCATATACTAAACAAAGACAAATAATTTATAACCAAGATAAGAAACGTATAGAACACATTATACCTTCACTTTACATGTTTTTGAAACATACATATTAAAACATAGAAAAGACTTATAACAAAGATAAATAATTTTGAATAGAGTATAAAACATTATATATGTACATATGAATGAGATACTGGATCTAAACATAAAATTTTTAAACTATAAATCCTTTATTAACTTTTTTATAAACGGTCTTAGAGTTGACTCTGGTCTACAACGATTTTGAAAAAACATAAACGTTCTCAAAACATAAACCATTAGGACTGAACAAAAGATTAAGCATTAGGTTTGTTTTACCAGTATTACTTGGCCCAATGATAAGAGCCCTGACATTATTTGGTAACAACTCGCTATGAACTCTTTCTTTTTTCTCCATAGATTTATCAAAATTACAAATACGTATTTTTTTTGTTTGCTGCACTATTTTCATTATTAAAAAAATAGTTCAAATGATTTGGTTTTTATCAATCCAACTGTTATGCGACTTATCGTATCCTAACCACTGAACAAGTAGTTTATTACCTTTACGTTTTAATATTTTTTCAATTAAAAATATATTGTCGTATTTTGTTTTACTAATTTCTTGTTCGTAAAATCCACCATCTAATACGGTTCCTGTATCGTCTTTTAAAATATATGTTCTAGGTACTGTTTGTTTAATATTATGAATTGTAAATATTTCATTTGTCCAATTTGGTAAATAACCTTTGGTAAAAATTTTTTTGTATTTACTAATTCTCACTCTATCCCCAACTTTATATTTCGCAGGTTTCTTATTAACAAATATTCGTTTTTTATTTATTTGTATCAATACCCTTTTCTCATTACTTATATTAACATCTTTAGGTTTCATACTTATAGTTCTGTGTACAGTATTATTATATTTTTTCAATAACTGAGGAAGTACTTCGATCCATGTATACTTTCCACTTGTAGTAAACCACTTCCACATATGGTTTTTTAAAGTACGATTAAAACGTTCAATGATAGAGGCTTTTTTATCTGAATAAGTCGAATAATGATTTATATTATAACGATTAAATAATTGCTGAATCGGTAAATTGTAAAATTCTTTTCCTTTATCAGTTTGCAAATGTTTCATTTTGTTTACATGTAATATAGGCATTAGAGCTTTTACAATTTCGTGTGAGACTTTTGATTTTAACGGAACTGCAAATGCAAATTTACTAAAACAATTTATCACTGTTAGTATATATTTATAACCTTTATTTAACTTTGAAAAAGAAATCATTTCTACAAGGTCAGCTTGATATAAATCGTGAATACCTTTCAGTTCGACATTGCGTGTAGGAAAATTTCTTCTCGCTTGCTTATGCAATTCATTACTTATCTCCTGTCTGATGCTCATTATTCAAAGTACAATAACAATTAAAATTGTTTAAATCTATAACCTTAGTTATCAGAGGTTACTTTGTATCAAAGTACAACAACTAATTAACAACTGTTTACATCTACGACCTTAGTTTATCAGAGGTTACTTTGTAAATACGTCAATATAAATTACTGATAACTTTTTATTATCAAAGGTTACTTTGTTAAGAATAAACAACATTAATTAACTAAAGGTTATCCTAAGGTTAAACAAATAACTAACAAAAACACATCAACTCTTTTTTTTATAAATTTTATTTTCACTTTAATATATTAACAAAATTAGCAACACACTTTTTTGATCTGATATAGTCTTCATATTTATAAGATATATAACGCACAGTTTTACATGTCGGATACAAAAGTTTGTGCATAAATTGAATATGCGTAATAGTATTAAAACATTTCGTTTTAAAACCACATTTAGAACAAACAATATTATCCGAATCATCAACAAATCTTTGATTTTTAAAAAAGTCTTCAATACACTTTCCACTTTTGTCACTCAATGAAGCCATCTTTTATGACTCTGTGTAATTTAACAAGTAAACAATTTGGAGATGCCTTAGCGTGTTCAAACCATGGATCGTCTGTGTCTTGCCAATCGTGAAGTATAACTTTACAGTCTATACACATTACATCATCGTCAACACCAGTATACAAAAAACCTGCCGATACTAAATTATCAACTCGTGGTAAACGTTTAGGCCAACAGCAAAATGTTAACTTCATGATTTCTTCAGTTTCTGATATACATTTTTTCGCATTCATTATATCATCAATATGTAATAATATACTGTATAATGCATAATTATTATATTTATCATATATATAACATACCATTTTACATTCTGAATTAAATAGTTTGTGCATAAATTGAATATGTGAAATAGATAAAGATCCTCTCGTTTTAAATCCACACTCACGACACACAATACTGTCTAAATCACCATTAAAAATAAATCCTGCTTCTTCAAAAAAATCTTGCAATAACTTACAGGGGTTCAATTTTTCGCACAACTTCGCCATTTTTGACATTGCGTCCAACTTGTTGAGCCTCTACTAACTAACTACTTCCAACGGAGAGTTTTGTATTCTTCTTCAAAATCAATATCGATTATTAATTGATTTCGATATTTTTCTAACCTTTGTAATATATCATCATACAAGCAAATCGCTGGAAATTGTATCTTGATAATTTGTTCATTTTCAATTATAGTAACATTTGCTTCAGAAAATTCATTATTTACAAAATAACATATTTCATTAAACGTTGAATCAGTAGATTCTATGCAATATATATACCAATTGAAAGCATGAATATTTCCTTTCTCCATGTTAACAGCTTCACGTATTCTTCACAACTGTACGTTCAAATCATTATGTTCTTAGAAACTGAACTTTTATTCTTCTTCATCAACATTACTATCGACTATTGTTTGATATCGATTGACCTTTCTTTTGTATTATCAATTGTAATATTAATTCTTTCAATTTATATAGTACATCATCATTTACACATTTCAATCCAAATATCGATAGATTATTTTTTTCTGTTCTAACTAACTCACCCGTAAATTCATTAAAGACATACACAGTATTGTTTTTAAAAAAGTATAAATTACCATCAGAAAATCTAAATGATGAATCGATTTTAGGCGGAATTCCAGGAAATGTTTCAGATATATAACCCCATGATTTAGTAGTAAACGTACACTCATTGACTTCTCTATAATAATTATCATCATGAAATATATAAGTTTTACCTGTATAACTGTTGAATACCGCATGTAAATTATCCGGTTGTATGTTAAATAAAGACTGGATATGTTTCGGATAACCATGACTTAATTTAAGACTCGTTAAATCAAACATGAATACCAAAGAATCTATAAACATAACTATCTCACCAGATGGTCGTTGATATACAGCTAAAATTTTTGTGAAGTTTTTTGGAAGAAACGTTAACCAATGTTTTATTATTAGCGGTTTGGTATATATCATCTCTGCCGGATTTAATATCCACAACCATTTTTCATATAATATATATAATCGTTTATCAGCAATTAAAAATAAATTAATATTTTTAAAATTACAAAGATCGATTTTATTTGTATCTATAGGATGCTCGTCTTCTATCTTTGGTACTGAAGAAGATGGTGACATCGGTATGAAAGATGATATAAAAGTGCTTCCTGCCTTACCATATAAATTTTGAATGGCTAAAACATCATCATCACCTAACTCGATTTTACCGTTATAATAAGCATACATTACAGAATCTGATACATCTGAATGTGACAAACCTAAAACATGACCGATTTCATGTATTAAAGTTGCATACAAACTTGTGTGGTCTAGAGGAACAACGTTATCAATCGAATATGACCACTTTTCATCTTCATCAATATGAATTTCTCGCCTTGAATTATTATAATCAGGAAAATATGCATGTGCTAATGTTCCACCTTTGCCGTCAAACGTTCTCGTACATTGCCACGATTCTTTTTGCATCATATGTTTCAATCGTTTATTAGAAATTAAAATATCTGTATTTACTCTATCATGTTTAAAACGTATACCAGACTTTTCCTCCCATACTGCAAAAGCTTGTTTAGTCAATTCTAACACCTCTTGATTCGCTAAATAATAATGCCATGTTACTTCAGGTTTGTTCCATTTAAAACTGGATACTCGATAATCAAAAATAATATCACTATTACCGCACCTAGGTTTTAACATTAAATTTATAGTTTCATTATTTAACTTACCATCAGTAGGTAATTTATAGTATTCTTGAAATATAAGTAACGCATTAGTAATATCTGTTTCATTTACAGTTTGCAACGAAGATTCATCGTCTGTTTGAAGATAACCATATTCATATAAATATTGCTTAGCTCTATCCACTTCAATCTGTGTTGTATTATCGGCTAAAGAATTTATTAGTAATATCTGAACAATTACTATATATAATAAATTTTTAACTACCGACATGTTATTAACAAAGATGTTGCTTTCAGAATTCACGTTGGAACACTAATAAATCAACTGCTAACAAGTATTATATATAAATCAATATATTTTTTATTCAAAAAAAAAGTATGAATTAGCTAGAGATTGAACAATTGATACTTACCTTACATAGAATCTATTATTAGAATAACATAGTTGCACGTTACCGACTAAGCTAATTCATATCTTATCTGTATACCATGACAATCGTTACATTTAAATGTAATATATTAGATAAAGACGACGCTATCTGCACTGTAAAAGGAAAAAAACAGTTTACGTGTCAACGAACTCGGAATGTTTATGTTTACGTTTTTAAATGTACAAAGCCGACGTGTATGTTTATGTTTACATTTTTTACTAGGTCAGTGTGTTGTCGAGGTCATGTTTACGACGTTATCACAAGAACGTTTGTTTATGTTTACGTTTTTTACGGTCGTGTCAACGAACTCGGAATGTTTATGTTTACATTTTTACTAGGTCAGCGTGTTGTCGAGGTCATGTTTACGACGTTATCACTAGACTGTTTGTTTATGTTTACGTTTTTTACTAGGTCAGTGTGTTACGGTCTAGTGACCTCGAGGTCGTGTTTACATCGATTAGAAAAGGTCAACGGGGTTATCTGGTGATTACGAAAGGTCAACGGGGTTATCTGCTGATTAATTCGAGGTCAATTGGGGTTATCAGCGATAAGGCGGGGGTTAATTGGATTTTAATTGGGGTCATCGCTGATAAGGCGGGGTTATCGCTGATAAGGTGACCTCTTGACATGACCTCTGACCTTGTCCTAGACCTCTGACCTGTCCCAGAAAGAACATTTATATACTACTCACCTCATTAATAATATTATTTTCATCTCCTATTAATTGCTGAGGTATTCAATATTTTCACCAAACTGAGGGAATTGTGGGGCTTCATCATTACCAATTTTTTTCAAGAATTCGACAAATTCTATTTCACTTGGTAAGGCTCTCAAATTCTGAGTAAACGTTACTTTATGAAAATAAACAAATTTATGCCAACTCATGACACAATTTTCAATTAAAGTTGCACGTGATCCATGTGGGACAACTGGTAAGATTTGCCGAAAATCACCGCACAGAAGTATCGTTTTCCCTCCAAATGGTTTATGTTTATCATTTTCATCGCATAGATCCTGCAATAATCTATCTATGATTTTCAACACTTGCAGTGGGCACATAGAAGTTTCATCAATAATTATCAATGATGATGAATTTATGTAACGTCCATAGCTATTATTTGCGGTAATATTCGCTACAGAATTTTCCAAAATGGGTATAGGCAATTTAAACACATTGTGTAAAGTTCTACCTCCAAGTAATAGAGTTGAAGCTATGCCACTGAACGCTGTTGCATTCCAACTAAGATTAAGCGAATTTAATTTGTGAATGATTCCTGTTTGTGTGAATGTTTTTCCACAACCTGCATGAGCGGTTAAACAAAAAACATTAGATCCAGTATCATGATGCAAAAATTCACGAATCACACGATCAATTAGATTACGCTGTTCAATATTTGCAGTTTCATAATGCTCAGAAAACAGAAACTCTTGTTCTATTGGATCAATAGCATTTGCTTCATCTGTTCTCTGGGAATACGTGGGAACTGGTAAACCAAGTTCTTGACATGACAAATTATGAACATTCAAAATATCTTCAATTTCTAATAGAGCTGTATTAAAGGATACTTCTTCATTGTAATCTCTCAAAAAATCTTCACTAAGATATACTTTAAATTCATTCCATAACGCCAATGCATTGGCTGGCACATTTAATGCACAAATGTAACCAAATAAATTTCGCATTTGTTTTGGTGAATGTAATTCTTTTGCTTCATTTAAACATTCGCGCCATTCATTAGACTATCATTTGAAGCAATGCTGCGAGCATGGCACGCTTCAACAAAAGAAGTGTGTATAATTCCATTGTATGTTCTAACATCCTCAAATGATTTTGGACCACAGACATGTAATAAAAGCAATCGTAAATGGAAAAGTTCGATGTCTTTTGGTGATACTACATATATGCGTGTAATGATTTATCACCTCCACGCCTTCTCTTCTTCCATTTTTTTCGGGAATCTTCCCACACATAATGCAAAGGAATTTCAATATACATACTGTTACTAAACGAATGCTGGTGTGTTGTGACTTATTTTAATAATCTATCTGAATTTATTTTTTCCTAACGCCTCACGTTGTTAGACGCCAATTTGTTACTCAATGCTCGGCTCTTACGTTGTCTCTTACGGTCGCGGGATTATCCTTATTTCTGCCCCAACGTTGCCGGCGTCAATTTGTTACTAAACCTATGCTATTGTGTTTTGATTTATTTTAATTATTTAAATATCTGAGATATTTGGAGTTGTGGATTATAGTAATTTAATTAACTAATATTAACTTATCTCTCTAAGAAAAATATCAGTGTTAGTGTACTTGAATCTTAAATAATTAATGTGTTATTCTGTAATTTCGTTCAACCCTATTATACCTTGAAGAGAATTATGTAAAATTTTGTATTTTAACGCTCTTCTCTTTGGTGTCGGAGAATTCCGCTATAAGCGCTGTAGTACCGGGGCAACGAAACTTAGAGGTTAATTCACTGTTTACGTTAACCAATTATTCTATACTTAGTTAGTTACTTTTTTATTCCAAACTCATTAAATAATACTCCAAATGACAAGATTTTGCAACTATACAAAGGTTCTTTATTTGTTCACTTCTTCAACATTGAATATGATATGTTCCAATTGGCATATACAAAGGCTATAGATTGCGTGAATCGATTATTGATCAGTCCGATACTTTATTTAGATTCGGTTAAATAATGTGTTTTAGTTTGTAATTAACTTAATTCAGGGTGTGAAGGTTCTTGTAACTGTGGGGAAGATTAAAAATATATAGATAAGAATGCAAGATTTACAAATTTGAAGTGTTGTGTTGTTAATATGATTTATACAATAATAATTTACCAGACTAGAACGAAGCGAATCGTGTAGGCTGTTGGTTGATAACTTCACTGTTCTGGATGATTATGCCGTACGATATTCTTTCTTCGGTTTAATAAAATGGAATTCTTGTCCTGTCCACCTCGGAAATACAGCTCCCTGGATTGATTTACGGCCAGATTGATGTTCCTTCTGCAACTCCTGGATCCAAATACGTTCTTCTCTCGGTTGAAGTAATTAGTGATGTTCCGTGTATTTGAAAGGTTATGAGTTCCAGTGTAGTGTATATTATTGGTTGTGATACAGTTAACTCTTTATATTGGGTTTAATATATCGTCAATTCCTTTCGGGTATAGGACAATTCAAGTCCTTCCTTGTATAACCCAGTTATTTATTTTTTATTGTGATATCATATAGTATAGTCTCTTTTGGTTAAACTGTACTGGCAAGAGTCAAGAATATTATCATTAAAATTTAGTGTTTTATAAGAGAATCAAATAATTTAGAATATTCCGATTATATTAGACATTTCTTAGGTTTTTTAATCTCATCACATTCAGATCATAAAAGGCAATAATTGAAAATCAACAACTTCTTCATTTCCTGTAGTCCATAGCAACGCATTATTTTTCTTCCTTCTCCATTTTTTGTATATAGTGTTTATTTCATATATTTTTTCGTCTATTCCTTATTAATTTTCTATCATATCGGAATATAACCTTACCGATAGATGGTTTATTATCTTCTACATATATTCTGCTGGTTTTTTATATGAATCTGTTTCTTTTATATTTATTACTTTTTCGATATCAAACGTTATCAACCGATATCATGGCATTGTGGCATTATGATAATTTGTATAAATTGAGATGGTTTATTATATATCATTACTTATTTAATGTTTTTTCCTAGCTCTTCGAACCGTATTCATTAATTATTATTAACTTACGTACCTAACCTTTATGTTATGAGTGGTTATATAGTGTTATTGGCTGTTAGGCCTTTTATTGTATACGGACCTACCTTTGTTTATAACTGGTGAACAACTATAGCCCTTTTACATAAATTCATACATATAATCAAATCTTAACTATTAACATTTACATAAATAATTATTCCTTTCATATCTAATGACAATTTTATCTTGATCTATGGATCACATATAAGAAAATTGAAATCTATTAACGCTAACTAGCTGCTTCCCACATCATTCTATAATAGTAATTGAATAATACATTTTGTTTCATTACCTTCCATTAACTCAACAAGTAATTGGTATAACATAACATACACTTTATCATAACATTCGTTGTCACAAAATAGTATCATTTAATTCAGAATCCTTACTTGCTATTGCTATAAGGTAAATTATTGTTTCATTTTTGTTTACTTTCATGGTCATTTACTTTGACAATTTCTGTACTATTCTACTTCTTACACTTCTCATCAGTATCATATTGATTTACTTTTCACTGAACATAGATCATTAACTATTGTCTAATTTACAGGTTTGTTTATTCTCGATATTTCTACCTTGCATCCTTATTTCTCTTTATCTATAATTATAAATGTAATTATTAGACTTTTGTTTTATCATGGGGTTAGATATTGACTTGCTTATTATTTTGTTAATATAATATTTATGTAACATGGATGACAGCATTTCTGTTGCGTTACATATGCTCCCCCTCCTAAAAAAGTTTAGTTTACCTGAATGAAGTTTAGGTCAAATAAACTTGTCTTTTTCACATGCCTTTTCTTCATATCAATATTAATGGTTGACGATGGGATTCTCAATGTAACTTCATTAGACTAGTATTAATAATTCTTTATTTAATAACATTTCATTATTTCAATTAACATTCTTGATCATTTTTAATTTCTGTAAACAGTATTTGTTGATAGTTGGCTACAATATTCAATGATACTTTAGGTTCACATCTCTTCTACTTATAATTACTGTAATCACTGTATTTCTCAATTATTCTTCTGTCATCTAATTTCTTTTTGTTTTCTTCGTCCTACTCTTCTGGAAACTGAGGTCATTCTTGCAACTATTCTAATATTCCTTAAATATTTAATTTCCCTAACAATCCCTAATATGTGCGTTGGTACAGTTCAGAGAGGCACTGTTTGGCTTCATACTCTGCTGTCCACACTACACCTTAATATAGTACCGCTGGAATTCATCTACAGTCAGCTATAAAATATAATAATCTCCTAATAATCTCCTTAATTAATTAATAATAAATATTTGGGAATTTTTTTTTTCACATTGTTGCTTTTATATTCCTTTATTACTATCCTTCATACTTTGTGATTCCATTTTAGTTTCCTTAAATATTTTTTTATAATAATTCTGACAGTTATCATTTGTAATTATTTTTTGTTTTTTCTTTCTTGTTTTGATAATAACGCTAAGTATCTTCTTCATTTGTTCTTCTGATCTCAATATTTTCTAAATAGTTATTGGTTTGATTATTATTATAACTATGTTTCTGACTAGATACAGTCCTTAGCTCAACTATTATTTTTCTTATCGTATTTCATTATTTTGGCTGTTTATATTTTAATAAATTATGTTCATAAATATTTTTTTTTCTCGTTTTCTTTAATATTACATTGGTTACAATCAATCGTTTACTGAAGTTGTTTCTTTCACTTGGCAATGCGGTAGGTATTTTAGGTCATATTATTTTTCTTTTATTATTTTGCATAGGTAGACTTGATGTAAAAACTTTTTATCTTGGGGTTTCATTATTCATTATTCACACTATTTCTTTGTAGACATTTAGTAATAATTCTAGTTTTCTTCTGTAATCTTGGAGTTTGTTATTAACTCTTCTTAATACCTTCTTCATAACTATATTTTAATTCAGACTTACTTCATTTTGAATTACATTTTTTCTATTTATATAATATTGTTCAAAATTCTCTTTTATTTACAAGTGTTTTCTCTTCAAAATCGGTAATAAGTTGTTCTTATTGTATTTTAGAATTTATTCATAATATTTCCGTTTTCTTTCCAGCTGGTTGCCTGGTCAGTTTCCATAACATCAGTCCCATTTTTCGGTTTGACTGCTTCTTTTTCTAACCATGGTCCATTAATTCGACTGCACCCGTTGTCCGGATTACTGCAGTGTTCATACCAATTTTGACACTTGATAAATATCTTTCGCGTATCTGGTACCATAACTCGGTTGATGCAAAGTCTTTATTTAAGTCAGGGTATTCAGTTATATTTAGCTCCTTTTGAATTATCAGGTATCGTATCTCCTCTATTCTAGCATAATCACTGGTATATTCTACTCTTCCTTTCCCTTCGATATCTGGACTATTTACTAAATGTTTTACGGGTATCTTCCGTATTAACGATATAATTGATTTGGTCATATGCTCTTTAATTGTTGATATTTTCAAATAATATTTAAATTTATTAAAGGTTTTTGTGATTGTTCTATGTTGGTTTATTTTGGTTATTTTCATAACGTTTCTTCTATAATTCCTACTCTTACATAACTCCCTTCGTTCATTAATTGGGATGTTAAACGCACTAATTAATCCACCTTTCCTCATCTCCATTTCTTCTTTGTTACTGACTATGTTCTTTCTGCATGTTTTTCTTGTTTTCTGGCTAGTCTCTTCCGTGGTCATATTTACTATAATACCTTCGGAAGTGCTGTTTTAGACATATTCTTTACACACCCATCCATTGTTTCCACTATCCTTTTCGACCCTTCATCCATTATTTTCATTAGTTTTCTGAAATTCTCCTTGTTTTCCTCATTTGTTTTATCGAATTTTTCCTCCATTCTCTTGAAATTTTCATTAGTGAGTCTGCTATCTTCCTTAATACTACTCATTAACTCCATTAATTTTTCCCAATTTAGTCCTCCTCTGGCTCCCGATTGTTTCATAACAAATTTCAGTAAGCAATGATTTTTAATGAAAAATAAACAAATCATTGCAGTAGGCCATGAATTTGGAAACTTATTAAAATTAGATGTGCGTGTAAAACTTCCACAAGCATGTAATTTTAGTAAACAAATAGAACCGGTTGAACAAATTGTAAAATCAAACAGAAAAATAGAAAAATCGGATGATTGTTATTCCTTGCAATTATGGCACGAGCGGCTTTGTCACCAAAACGTTAAATATGTACGAAATTTTCTGAAAAATGCGAATATTAAATTTATAAATGATGACTTCTTTTGTGATGCCTGTGCATACGGTAAGCAACACCGTTTACCTTTTCACGCGAAAACTGATCGTGCGACAGAAGTTCGAGAGTTAATTTACACAGATGTTTGCGGTCCAATGGAAGTTGAATCTCTTGGCAAGAAGTCATATTTTGTTACATTTAAAGATGATTTTTCCGGATTTAGATACATTTATTTTATCAAACATAAATCGGAATTAGTTGATAAATTAAAGATTTTTTGTTTGGAAGTTGAAAATCAATTCGGAAGAAATATAAAAGAAATTCATCGGGATGGCGGAAAAGAATATGATAATCAATGGGTAAAACGTTTTTTGAACGAAAGAGGCATTAAAGTGACAGTCAATACTCCTTATACACCCGAACAAAATGGTGTTGGGGAACGCGAGAATCGAATTATCGTAGAAGCTGCTCGTTCCATGTTGCATGCGAACGCGAATTTGCCAAAATATTTATGGGCAGAAGCAATAAACATGGCCGTATTTGTAATTAATCGAACAGCACCAACAAGACATGATAATAAAAAATCGCCTTATGAGTTGTGGTATAATAAAGAACCAAATGTTGATAAGTTAAAGATTTTTGGAACCGAATGCTTTGTACATATACCTGTCGAGAAACGTAAAAAGTTAGACAAAAAAGCAATTAATGGCTATCTTGTTGGCTATCACGAAAATTTTAAAGGTTATCGAGTGTATGTTCCAAGTTTAAGAGATGTAGTTGTAAGTAGAGATGTTTTATTTAAGCCTGAAAAAGTATCTAATAGCTCGGTTAATGTTCCTTTGAATAATGAAAAAATAAAAGATATTGTAAATGAAAATGAGAATGGTAATATTGTAGAAAACACTAATAACAGTTGCGAAGATAATGATTACAAACTTGAAAAAACTTTGCAAGAACCCGTACAATCTGTTCAAGTGAAAGATAACAATCAGGGAGGGCGAGAATTGCGCAATAGATCTCAGAGAAAACAAACTGAATTTTATGGGTTTCCTGTTGCGCATTTTTCGCATCTCGCGAAAAATATACCAAATAATTATAATGAAGCAATAATGAATGATGAAAAAGGTAATTGGTTAGCTGCAATGCAGGATGAGATAAACTCGTTGTATGAAAATGGAACCTGGGTACTAGTTGATAAACCAGAAAATCGTAAAATTATTGATAATCGATGGGTTTATACGAGAAAAGTCAATGCGGATGGTACTGATAGATATAAAGCGCGTTTAGTCATTAAGGGTTATTCCCAAAAGCCAGGTGTAGATTTCAATGAAACTTTTAGTCCAGTAGCACGATTTGATACCATCAGATTCATGTTAAGTATTGCTGCACTTTTTAATTTAAAACTGGGTCAATTTGATGTGAAAACAGTTTTTTTACACGGTAATCTTAAAGAGGATATATACATGAAACAGCCTGAAGGCTTTAATGATGGTACAAATCGCGTTTGCAAATTAAAGAAAAGTTTGTACGGTTTAAAGCAAGCTCCTAGATGTTGGACAGATCATTTTAAAAATTTAATTTTAAACTTGGGTTTTTATCAAAGTACTGCTGATCCGTGCTTCTATATTTACAGAAAAGAGAATGATTTAATTTTACTTACAATTTATGTAGATGATGGTTTATTAGCTGCGTCGAAAATTGAATTAATTGATAAAATATTAAATGATTTGAGCAAAGAGTTTACTATAAAGAGTATTAAAGACGTTAAAAATTTCTTGGGGATAGAAATCTCGAGATTAAAAGATGGTTCCGTTTTCATACATCAGAGCAGTTATATTGCAAACATTTTAGAAAAGTTTAATATGTCCTCACCAAACCCAGTTTCCACTCCAATTGATTGTAGTTTTTATGATATTATATCTGAAAAAGTAATGTATAAACTGCCTTATCGAGAAGCAGTAGGAAGTTTAATGTTTTTGCAAATTGTAAGTAGACCTGATATTAGTTTTGCTGTTAATATTGTATCACGTGAATTAGAAAATCCTAGCGAAAAACATTGGCTCTTAGTCAAACGAATTATGAGATATTTGAAAGGTACAATTAATGTTGGAATTCTATATAGTAAAAATGGTATGTTCGAAGCTTATAGCGATGTAGACTTCGCAGGTGACAAAATTGCAAGAAAATCTACTTCTGGTTTTGTATGTAAATTTGCGAATGGTCCAATAACATGGCAAAGTAAAAAGCAGCAATGCGTAGCTCTATCGACAACTGAAGCTGAGTATATTAGTGCTGCAACAGTAACAAAAGAAATAATTTGGTTAAAGAAAATCTTCAATGAATGTAAAATTAATATAACAACTTATAATTTATATATAGACAATATGAGCGCAATTAAACTAATTAAAAATCCAGAATTTCATCAAAGAAGTAAGCATATCGATGTTAAATATCATTTTGTGCGAGACAATTACCAAAAGGGTGAAATTAATGTAACATATGTAAAAAGTGAAGAGCAAATTGCAGATATCTTTACGAAAGCATTGCCAAAACCGAAATTCGAATTTTTGAAAGAAAAGTTAGGACTTACTAATAAAGATGATATTTATTGTAAGGATGCAGAGTTTTAGGGAGGGTGTTAAGAGAAATATCTCGAAAACTCTCCATCCACCTAGTAAACATAGTTGTAAACAGGCATGGCGAGTGGGCGTGCCGTGAGGCTCTGATTGGGCCAGCGTTTTTCTTTGTAGTGTGGAAATGTCTAGAGTCTTGTAGTGGGGAACATTTTTTGACATTGATGTATGTATACCTATAGAGATTTCTGGATCTTTCTGGTTGTCTTAGAAAGGGTATATAAAGAGACGATCTTTAGTGCAGTTCAGTTCAGTTAACAATTGTGTGTGTCAGACTAAGTGTATCAGTTTTCTGTGTATTTGTATACTAAATAAATCAGCGCCTGTATTTACATCAAGTGTCGCTTTTATTTTATTAAACCTTCCATAACCAGCACTTAGCGAAAAGAAGAATATTTACAGTGGTGCAAGAATTAGAAGGCCAAGCATTTTTCGCTTCCCAGTATCAGCGTAATTCACCACAACCTGGTACATCTAGTAGCTCATGGGAGTCTGTCGTTATAAGCACAAAGTTTAGAGGAACCAACTACAAGCCCACCTCCAGTTCTGCAGTCTATCGACATTAGGCCTCGTTCAGGCGGTACGATTTATCGCAATGCGCCGTGTCCGGTGCGACACCGTGGTTCTTGATTCAACATTGTTTTATATGTAACCTTTCAGAAGTTCAACTACAACTTTTTGAGCACCACGGCCCATATCTACCCACCGTTGCCGCAAATGGAGCTGTTCACACTGCACTGCGCTGTGCCGTGACATCTCCACTTTCAGACCATTTACACACTCAGTCCAGTTACTGACTGTGAGTTAGACTTATATATTTAACAGGAGGATTAGGCCTAAATTTATAATTTGTCGTATGTAATCTGATAGTTATATTTATCATCCTAGATAAATTTATGACTTTATTGCTTTATGTAAATTGAAAATAATGCGTATACATAAATAATAATCTTGTGTTACTATAATTTTACACAGTAGAGTTTATTATTTCAGTAGAGATAGATACTATCTATTAATTATTTTACGTCTGTAAAATAAAAGTACAAAATTACTACATAACTACACTAATGTATTGCGTACCAGGGAATATACTCTATTAAGTTAAGAAAGTAGGCTTATTTTTGAATTCATAATTAATTAATTTTGAAGTTACCTCTGATGATAATATTGATAGTCATGTAATAAATGTGAATAAAAAAATTATGTAGTCATTTTAACTCATTTAAATTTTAAATTAGTTAAACTACAATATAAAATAGAAAACAGAAAAATTTCAAATGTCCGTTGAAATTTATGAACGTTAAAAGTAAGTTTAAAGCAAGCAAGAAAAATCGAATACAGATTATCTTAAAATCGTTGAGAAATAACTTTTACACCTAAAAACTTCTAAGAATAGTTATCACGTGTAAAATTGCATATTTATATAACGATAAAAGTTTTTCAAAAAGAGATCATAAGATTTCTCACGCATTTTGTCATCATTTTGACAGCTCAGATCATTTCAAACGTCAACAACATGTTTTTATAAGTAGTATGAAAACTTTCAAGTTTTAACGCTTTTATAAATTTGCTGCGCATACAGTTGTAGAAATTGCTGAGCCAGGAAAAATTCTTGGCGAGTAGATTGGACACATGAGATAGTAAGTCAGTAAGTCTTCAAAATTCCAAAATTGTGTTTATAATTCCATTTGACACATTCAGCACTCTACTGTGTTTAACTACATTGTGAAATAATCGTGCTCTAGATAAATAAAGAACGGAGAATAAACAACCAAGTAATTTTTTAAAACCACTTATTTTAGAGTTACGGCGAGTCTTTCAGTTAGTGAAATATCATCTCTCATATTGGTATTATTTCTGAGAAATTGTCCCTCTACTTTATTCAACAGTTCATAAATTGAATAAAGCTGTGTTAGTGGTTATAATAGCAAACAGAAATAACACTGTTGCACACCACTATAGGCAATTTTTTCCGATTAGCGCGTTCAAGCTTATGAGAGTGAAATTTATTCCAATTGCTGCTAGGAAGAGATTTATTGTTGCACAGAGGCTACTATGCCAATTATAAAGAAAGAAATTCTTAGACTCACTTGCTACGAACCATGTGGGTAGCCGAAAATTTCCAGCCCCTTGCGGTGAACGGTAATTGCCTGCGACAACGGTACTCTCTTGTTATGCCTCTCACTGCTACTGTTGTAAATATATAGTAGTCTGACATGTTTATGATGTGCAAATTCCAGGGTCTTTTTGAAGTCGATGCGACTGTGTGTGTGTGTGTGTGTGTGTGTGTGTGTGTGTGTGTGTGTGTGCGCGCGCGCGCGCGCGTGTGTGTGTGTGTGTGTGTGTGTGTTTTACCGCAGTGGTATGATTTTGTGCAGTTATGTCTGTGGTCAACGACTCTACAGACTCTATACGCTTTGTATTTTAGTGTACAGTGTTTTGTACGTGTGTTTCAGCGTGTGATTATATGATTTCAACGTCTGTTTTTACTGTTTACTATGCTTGCTTGATATCTGTTGTCGTAAGCTTTTAAAAAATAATTTTTCCAGTGAGTGATAAAGAATCTCTCAATATTTCTGACATTTCTTATATGTCTGTTGATGTTAGTGGGGATGATACATCTGAATATAGTTTGTCAGTAGACAGCCCAAGTGAAGAGAGTGACACTGGTGATGCTGCCGTGTGCGATGCCCATGTTTGGTGTAGGGTTGATCCACAAAATCATCCCCTATCACCTTCACGCTTCTCATTTATTGGGGAATGCTAAAATAAATTCTGGAATAGACAAAGGTAGAAACACTTCTTTAGACTTTTTAAAATTAAGTTTTGATGACAGTCTTCTTCAGTTGGTCACAAATGAAACAAATAAATATTATGGCAGACAAAAAAATCCACTCGATTTTTTTCGTAAGTGTAAATGAAATGAGAGTATTCTTATACCTCATTATTTTGAAGAGCATTGTAAAAAAAATCTGATTTATATTTCTATTGGACAAAAAATCCGCTTATATTTAGCAAATTCTTCTCCAAAACAATTTCTTACAATAGCTTTTTAGCAATAAAAAATACATCCATTTTTCATTTGACGCTACAATTCATCAAAACTCAAAACTACATAAAATTTACCCAGTTGTTGTTGTATACCCGTTCAAAAATTTCAACTTTTTGTTACTCTAAGGAGAGATAACAATTGATGAGAGTCTTCTTTTGTACAAAGGCCGACTCAGCTGGATTCTATATAGGTTGTGATATCTCATATTGATTGGGTTCTAACCTAACGAAATTTAGACGCATCTGTGAAAAATTCCTAGGTTCCTGGAAAATAAAACAGGAAAGGATAATCGAATTAAATTTTTCAAATCTGTGGCTGTCCCCACATTCCTGTATGCCAGTGAGATATGAATTCTTCGTAAAAGGAACATACAGAGGATTCAGACAGCTGAAAGGAAATTTCTAAGAAGGACACAAGGTTGTTCTCTCCTGGACCAGAAAAGAACGGGGATATTAGAAGCGAATTAAACATTGTATTGTTGCACCAGAAGATAGAATACCATAGAAGGATATGGTGTGAACACTTGAACCGCATACCTGATATCCGTCTACCCGCGGCTCCCTTAGGTTATCACCCTTCTGGGAAGAGAGATGTCGGTAGACCGAGGAGGAGATGGGTTCCGCAACAGGTCCTTGGAGTGGTGATGGTGATGATGATGATTAATAAAATTTGTAAATTGCTCAAGTTACTATTGATAATTTTTTGTTTGTATAACATAAAACATTTACATTTCCTCAATTTGTATTTATTTTTAAAAAATTTTGTTTTGTGTTAAGAAATGGGTTAAATCTGTAACTCATTCATACCTAGTGTTTTGAATTCCAAGTCACGATTTTTAATTATATATTGAATTAAATTATAATAGTATATCACCTTCCATTCTTCTCTTTTTGAAATATATTTCACTTACAAAATAACCACTTTACCAATAATGATTGCCAGAAAGATAAAATATCCAAGTTACAGGTTGTTATCCCGACATTCGAAGGGTAGGTCTATATGAATAAGTCTACAACATAACCTATACCGAGAAATTTGTAACACAAACTAATATTATTAACAGTTGGTGCCAATAATTTTCCCACCAGGCAGTGAACCAGTCAGATACAACTCTTTACTGGAGGATCTACCAACGACCAACAAAGGATGTCAGAGGCTCCAAAGTTGTAAAGATAAAAACTTGATTATGCTCCACAGTAGCCTACTTACTTATTAATGAGTTCATTCATTTACAGAAAGAAATAAGGTTGTATAATATTCTATGGACTACAGGGACTACGGTAAAGGTTATATTGATAGGCTTGCGAGTTTGGTAACTAATAATTTATTTTTGACGAAGTAGGTACAAAATGGAAGTTACTGACACCTTAAAATTAAGTAGGTACACATTCTATACATATTTTTAAAAACTGAAACTAAAAAAAATGTATAAATTCACAGGTACACTCTACACTTTTTGTGAAAGTGTTTTGCATGAAAACTATTATTATGACCCAGTTTTTATTATGCCTCCACAGCTGCTTCCTCGAGTAAATGCCTAAACATGAAGAGCAGGGCAAATACTTGTCGGGATCAATAGCTCCTGAGGGGATTTTCATTGGTTTTGAAAATTTATATACGCTTTCTAAAAAATTACCTTTGTTTCGTAACAATGTCAGCAGCTTCTTACGGTCATTACTGAGTTTTGGCTTTGACAGTATTTGTTGGAAGTCGATCTCCAGTTCATGGTTCCGAATGACGCTAAAAGCACGCTCATCATCAGGATCTTCACGTAATGTAGAAGCTGCTGAGTTACCAGTAGTGACCAAATAAGTTTTAAGTTTCTTTAAATCAGATGCTAGTGGCACTAGAGAGACCTTGTTCCAAGTCTTCACATTGAGATCGTCGGCAGCCTGGCTGGGTACATCGTATCTCCAGTTAGTTTCAATCAAATGCATTAAAGTCTTTAAGTTTGCTTCAACCTCTTCCGAGTGCAGATTGGGAATGATAGCCTTCTTCTTCAGACCGAAATTGATGGCTATCACACAACAATTCTTTAGCGCAGTGCTAATATTCATTGCATAGGTTGGAGATTTATACACACATTTTTGGACGTCGTACTAGCTTTGTAGCTTCAACTATAGTGTCGTAACATTGTGGCTGTAGAGCTGAAAAGAGATCAGTAATGGATGAGTTCAAGGTTCGAAGTGTAAGTAATAATTTAGCAAGTTCTCCCATTTTCCGAGAAGTTACGTTGATGAATTGATTTCTTCTGTGGGTTTTTAAGTACCGGGCACCATAAGCACATATGTCGGTTTTGGCCACCAGTGATATGGCATCTGCCCTCATCCGTGGAAAAACTTTCTCTTTTAGTTGCTGATCATATTGATAGTTACGTAATAACAGAGTTTGACCATCAACTTGATGACACTTACTTCTACTACTTTCTACCTGAACGCATTTCTTGCGATGCCTCAACAGTTGCTTCCTCGAGTAAAAGCCTAAACATGAAGAGGAGGACAAATACTTATCGGAATCAATAGGACCTAAGGGCATTTTCATTGGTTTTGGCATCTATTTACGTTTTCTAAAAAATTACCTTTGTTTCGTAACAATGTCAGCAGTTTCTTACGGTCATTACTGAGTTTTGGCTTTGACAATATTTGTTGTACATCGATCTCCAGTTTATGGTTACGGATGACGTGTCGAGAAAAATTAGTTACTGCAGTCTCGCAGTAGACACAGAAGTTCCTTTGTCTTATCCGCTTTTTACCCATGGTAGTGGAAGGCTTCTTGAGAGGTTCTCTAGAATGACCATAAAAAATGTTACATATTCACCGGTACACTTTACTTTTTTGTGTAAGTGTTTTGCACGAAAACTTTCATCTTTCAATCTTTGTTATTCATTATTTTGGGATGGGCACTGATTAATTGTTCGCATTCAAATCTCTTCGGTGCGGTTTTGTTAGCTATGTGGTTTTTAAAAAATTGTTTTACAATATTTTTTTGCTCGTCGGTCCATGGTGCAAGGACGCGTTTAGGTCCCGATTTTTCAGCTGGCTGAGAATGTGGAACCCGTTTTCCACATGGTTTAACAGCAGGTTAATGCATCTTAGGTGCCATGCCTTGTGTGTAATAATGTTGACTCTTCGGGATTAGTTCAGGTTCAGTATTGGATGTGATACTTTCGTAATGTTCCGTTGTTTCTTCATTGATCTCTTCGTCTGGTAGATGTTCTATAACTTCGTTTAAATCGAGGGCTATTTCATCTAAAGTGTTGCCTTTATATTCCCCCGCTTCGCCTCTCTCCATCAACACGAGGAGTTTCGAAAGTTTAGCCATTTGAAAAACATCGTCTGGTAGTCAGTATGAGCCGAAATGAATTTGCATGGAGTGACCCATAAATTTAGCGAGCTGCTCTACATCGGAGTTATTCATGTTTAATATCTGTGTTAATGTTGCTAAATGTTTTCTGAGTCTAGTGCAAGTGATAGCTTGTGGATTTTTCGCTTCACATTTCTTGGCATACTTTTGAACAACTTTATAGCCACACATTGGAATACTGGATCGCGGCTTCGCAAATAAATAAGCGTTGTCACTTGAAATAAAGTAAGAAAGAACTTGTAATAATAGTTGTATATGATCCTGAATATCTGCGCTGAACAGCACGGGTACCCCACGGTTCCTTTTTCCTTTTATTACTACGCGTTTGAATCGATCCATTAGAATCTTTTCTGTCGGACTAATGGATTCTAAGATTTCTTCGTATCCTTCACGTGGCTGGTTCCCACAACTTTCGTACATGTGCAGAGGTAACCTTTGCAGTTCACCTGGCCGTCTCCTGTTTCGTAATATTATCCTACAGTACACAGTTTCCACTAGTTTCATGAAAGCACGCTCATCATCAGGATGTTCACGTAATGTAGAAGCTGCTGAGTTACCAGTAGTGACCAAATAGGTTTTAAGTTTCTTTAAATCAGATGCTAGTGGCACTATAGAGACCTTGTTCCAAGTCTTCACATTGAGATCGTCGGCAGCCTGGCTGGATACATCGTATCTCCAGTTAGTTTCAATCAAACGCATTAAAGTCTTTAAGTTTGCTTCAACCTCTTCCAAGTGCAGATTGGGAATGATAGCCTTCTTCTTCAGAGCGAAATTGATGGCTATCACATAACAATTATTTAGCGCAGTGCTAATATTCATTGCGTAGGTTGGAGATTTATACACACATTTTTGGACGTAGCTTGGACGTACTAGAACAACCCGAAGTGTGAACTGTTGGGACACGCGAAAATTAAACTTACATACAATTTAACCGGTTACTCGGACATGCAAAGAGAAAAAGAAGGGGATTATTCAATAAACTTGGTAGAGTCGTAAAAATAATAACCGGGAATATTGACGCGGGTGATGAGGAATATTTTGACGAGAAGATAAACAGAACTGCACTGGATAACAAACGAATATATCAGTTAGAGAAGGACCAGCTAACAATTCTTCAAAACACTGTTGAGGTATGGTTAAAAAATAATTAATAATTTAAGTACAGGAGCAAACACACACTTTATTGAAGAACAGTTTAGTAGCAAGTATACATAAAACGGACACACGAAATACACATTACAAAAGCAGATTTAAAACTGAACTTAACTGGTCGAGTGCATCTCTGTTTATATAGAAAAAGGCTTCCAGATTTTTCCTTTTATTTAAAACTACCAGAACATTACTTTTGTAGACTTCTCACAGTAAACAAGCATGTGTGTGGGCTGAGGCCCCGCCCAGGTAGCTAGACCTCCCACCGCACAATACAAACTTTCACTCTACAATAACAGGTATACTTACTTAAAATTGAATGCAGAGTTTTGTAGTATATTCTCAACACCATCCCTAAAACTCTACATTCTCACAATCACATTAATTTTTAAAAAATTCATTTTTACTCTTAAGTCCAAGTTTAGATCTTAAATAAACAAATTTTGGTTTTGACAAAGCTTTCGTAAGTATATCAGCAACTTGTTCATCACTTTTAACATAATGTACATCAATTTCTCCATTTTGAAAACAATCACGTACATAATTATATTTCACATCAATATGTTTTGTCCTTTGATGGAATTCAGGATTACTTATAAGTTTTAATGCACTCATATTATCTATATATAAATCATATTTATCAGTATTACAATCGCATTCATTAAATAACTTCTTTAACCACATTATTTCAGTTGTTGCTAATGCTGCACTTACAAATTCTGACTCGGTTGTTGATAATGATACAGATTGTTGCTTCTTACTTCGCCAAATAATTGCAGCATTTGCATACATACAAGCTACGCCAGAAGTTGATTTACGTGTAACTGTATCGCTAGCATAATCAGCATCACTATAAGCTTTAAAGTTGCCATCCTTACAATGTAGTAATCCAAAATCAATCGTACCTTTTAGATAACGTAAAATTCGTTTAACAATTGACCAATGAGCTACACTTGGTTTGTCTAAAACTCTAGATACAACATTTACAGCAAAACTTATGTCCGGACGACTTACAATTTGCAAAAACATCAAATTGCCGACAGCTTCACGATAAGGTACATTACTTACAATAGTTTTTGATAAATATTCATCATGATTACAATCAATTGGCGTGGATACAATATTAGCTTCTAACATATTAAAATTTTCTAAGATTTTGTTAATATAAGTACTTTGATGAATGAAAACAGACCCATCATTCAATCTACAAATTTCCATTCCAAGATAATTAGTAACTTCTTTAGTACTAGTAATTTTAAATTTTTTACTCAAATCATTCAACAATTTATCAATCAAACTTTCATTTGAAGCTGCAATAAGTCCGTCATCAACATAAATTGCTAACAAGATCTTATTATTATTATTGTTATATATGTATAAACATGGGTCACCTGTACTTTGACAAAAATCTAAATTTACAAGAAAATTAGTGAAGTGCTCAGTCCAGCATCTTGGTGCTTGTTTTAAGCCGTATAAACTTTTCATTAATTTACATACGCGTGAGCTTCCATCATCAAAACCTTCAGGTTGTTTCATATATATATCTTCCTTTAAGTCACCGTATAAAAAAGCCGTTTTTATATCAAATTTACCGATATGTAAATTTTCACGAGCAGAAATACTAAGTATCAATCTTATTGTATCAAAGCGAACAACCGGACTAAAAGTTTCTTTATAATCTATATCTTTCTGTTGTGAATAACCTTTAATAACCAACCGCGCTTTATAACGTTCTGTACCATCTGGATTGAGCTTCTTCACAAAAACCCAACGATTGTTAATCACCTTTTTATCTTTTGGCTTTTCCACTAATACCCATGTCTTATTTTCATACAAAGAGTTTATTTCGTCCTGCATTGCAGCTTGCCAACTATCTTTTTCTTTACTTGTAATTGCTTCGTTATAATTGGATGGTAACTTTTCAGCAATAAACGTGATCGGACATCCATAATATTCTGTAGGTTTTAATTTTGTTCTATCGCCCAATTGTCGTCCAGTTTGATTGTTATCGCTATTTGAAGATTGTAAAGGTTCTCTTTCTTCAAACTCATTTGATTCATTTTTAAGTAAAAGTTCATTATTTTTAGGAGTTATAATTTCATTTTCTTCAGTTTCTTTATTATTATTGTTCAAAGAATTCAAAATAATTGAATCAGCTAATACTCTTTCAGGTTTAAAAAGTACATCTCTACTTATAATGACATCTCGCACTTCCGGAACATATACACGATAACCTTTACAATCCTCATGATATCCGACCAGATAACCTCTCATCGATTTTTTATCAAGTTTCTTACGCTTTTCTTTTGATATATGTACATAACACATGGTTCCAAATATTTAAAATCTATCAACAGTAGCTGTTTTTCCATTCCATAACTCATAAGGAGTTTTATTATTTTGTTTTGTTGGGCCTGTTCTATTAATTACATGTACAGCAGTATTCATTGCTTCTGCCCATAAGAATAGAGGTAAGTTTGAATTTGAATATAACATTGATCGAGCAGCCTCTACAATGATTCGGTTATCGCGCTCTGCAATTGAATTTTGTTCGGGCGTATATGGAACATTAATCGAATATTTTATACCTTTACTATTTTAAAAAGAGATCACAGCTGTATTATCGTATTCTTTACCACCATCAAAATGAATTTCTTTAATATTTGTTGCAAATTGATTGTCAACCCCGATATAAAATGATTTTAGTTTTTCTATTACTTCAGATTTTTCTCGAATAAAATGAATTTCTCTATAACTTGAAAAATCGTCTTTAAAAGAAACAAAATATAACTTTCTACCGAGAGACTCTACTTCCATAGGACCACAAACGTCAGTATAAATTATTTCGCGAGTTTTAGTGGCACGATCGATCTTTTTGTGAAAAGGCAATCTATGATTTTTGCCATAAGCGCAACCTTCACAAAAGAAATTTTCATCCGTAAATTTTATATTTAGATTTTTCAAAAAATTCTTCACATGTTTTATATTTTGATGGCAAAGTCTTTCGTGCCATAATTGTAAAACATTACCGTTGGAAATGCTCGATCTACTCTTTTGTTCTACCACGTTACATTCTTTTGGAATTAAAGTTTGAATGTCTAATTTTAGCAAACTACCAGGCTCATATTCGGAACCAGTTACAAGAATTTCATTACCATGCTTTAAAGTACATCTCGTAGCATTATGTGTTATTTCATAATCTATACCCCTTTTACCCGCATATTTAACAGAAAACAGATTATACATTGAATCAGGAACATATAATACATTATAGATAGTACCTTCTACTCGTTCACTATTTTTATAAGTTTCAAAGTCAATATTACCTTTACCATATGCAGACATTGTCATACCGTTGCCCATTCTTACACTGACTGGTGTTGTATATTCTTCGAACGTTGAAAACCATTCTCGATGCTTCGACATATGATCCGTCGCACCCGAATCCACAATCCAGAGATCATCCCGATTGCCACAGCTGCCTTTGTCACCTATTAGTGCTATCCTCGATGTTGATTTCTTCTGTCCAGAAGACGAGTTACTTCTTTCTTGATTATTCGACCATCTTCGCTGTCCATTATTCTTATTCATGAAGCAATTGTTTCTTTTATGACCTTTTCTTTTGCACGTATAACACCTGAAGCAGTCCCTTTTTAAATGACCTTGTCTTCCACAATTATAACACTGCTCTTGTTTCAAATTATTCTTCTCATATTTATAAGAGTCATTCTTCTGTTCTTTATGACCGATTTTCAGATTAGCTAGCAACGCTGTCGTCTCTTCGTGTACTTCCTTTTGCTCTTGTAATCTAAATTCTTCTGCCATCAAGCGCTCAGTCAAATTTTCGAGATTCTTCTTATCGTCAGATACCGAATCCCAAGCACTGTGAAAATGATTAAACTTTTGTGGCAAAGATGTTAAAACACGAGTCATCACCATAGTCTTTTCAATTTTTCCCACGAGATTTTTCATTTTTCTAGCCAACTGTTCTATTTTTGAAATATTATACGTAACACTTTCACTCTCTGTCCACTTAAACTTAAAAAATTGTTTTTGAATCATCGACAGATTTTCATCAGATTTTAGATCATATGCTGTATTCAATTTGTCCCACATCTCCTTGGCAGTAGAACAACCCATTATAAGTTCGAGAGGCTTTCTCTCCACTGTTGTAACAATTAACTTTCTGGCAATTTTGTCCGCCTTCTTGAACTTTTCCAACAACGCGTCACGATCTTCTGCACCTGCAGCTGGCTCGGCTAATCTTCCTTCGCAAACATCCAGCACATCATCATCCTCTTCCATCAATGTGCGTACTACGAAGCGCCATTGATGACAATTATCTTTGTCTCGAAGTTTTTCAATTTTTATATTCGGTTCCATTTTTGCACAAATATTTTATACTTGCACTCCAATTACACATAACCATTAACCTCAGCAATACAGAATTTAACAAAAAAGAAACAGAATATTTAAACAATATGTCAAAAACTAACATAACCCAAAATGCAAACAAAAATCTAGAAAATTTAATAGTAGAAACAGAATTTGCCATTAACCTAATAAAAGACAATATACAAGAAGAAAAAAGAACAGAAACAACACATTTAATTAAGAAAATAATCACTAGCGAAATGAAAAACAAAGATAAACAAAAGAAAAACAATAAAACAATAAAAGAAATTAAAAATAAAGTAAAGAACAATAATTTAATAATAACTAAAGCAGACAAAAGTCAAGCAACAGTAATCATTGATAAAACAGACTACATCAAAAAAACCGAAAACTTCATCAACAATAATAAATGCGTACAACTAGATAAAAACCCAACAGAAAACTATCTTAAACAAACAATAAAACTAATAAAAACAAATAAAAACATTTTCAACAATAAAAACATAGACATATACTGTATATAAACAATAATCCAGAACCACCTAAAATGAACAGCCTAATAAAAATACACAAATTAAACAACCCAATACGTCCATTAATCAATTTCAAAAAAGCTCCTACATACAAAATAGCAAGAATAATAGCACAAAAACTAAAAAATAACCATCTAACAAATAACCATCATAACATAAAAAATACATACGAATTAATAGACAAACTAAAAATAATAAATATAAATGAAAATACATTTTTCACATCATATGACATAACAAACATGTACACTAATATCCCAGTAGAAGAAACAATTGACATAATAATAAACAAACTTATAGAACAAAATGAAAACAAACAATATATAACCGAAATAAAAAATAGTCTCCAACTAATACTAAAACAAAATTACTTTGAATTTAATAGCAAAATTTATCAACAGAAAGAAGGTTTAGCAATGGGATCACCATTATCAAGCATAATAGCAGAAATATTCCTACAACATATAGACACCAAAATACAAAATATCATAAAAACACATGACCCAGATGGCATATGGATAAGATATGTAGATGATGGACTATATGTATCAAATAACAAAAACACAAATGCAGAGAACATACTGAAACAAATCAATAACATACATCCCAAAATACAATTCACAGAAGAAAAAGAAAAACATAACAAAATCAACTATTTAGACATAACCATCACAAGATACAACAAACACATACAATATGCAATATATAGAAAACCAACTTCCACTAACATCATTATACCTAACCATTCTGACCACCCACCACAACATAAAATGGCAGCATTTTATTCGTTATTTAACAGAATGTACAAAATACCCCTAAACAAACAAGAGACTGACAAAGAAAGAAATATAATATACCAAATTGGTTATGCAAATGGATACAATAAAAATACTATGATCAAAATAGAAAATAAAATCAAATACAAAACAAAAACTGAACAATTAAGAATTAATCAAACTGAACAACACATAAATAATAACAACAACAAAAAATGGGCCACATTCACATATATAAATAATAAAATGACAAAACTAACAAAACTATTTAAAAACACAGATATAAAAATAGCATACAAAACTAATAAAAATAAATTACAAAATCTAAATAGCTCACACAACAAAGATAATACTACAACCAACGGTATATACAAAATTGAATGCCAAGATTGCAATAAATGTTATATAGGACAAACAAAAAAACAGCTGAAAAAACGTTATTTTGAACACCTAAATGCATACAAAAAACCAAATATATATAAATCCAATTTAGCCACACATGCAATAAACACAGGACATGAATTCCCAGACATAACCAATGTAACACTAATAAAACATATACCACACAAAAGCACCATAATGAACATTTGGGAAAATTTACAGATTTACAAACACAAAACACAAAACAAATTAATACCAGAACAAATACAAATCAATACAAAACATGACACAATATTCAAAGCACTCAACATCGAAAATACACAAAATACAAAAACAGATACCACAACCACACACAATAATGCAAAACTGAAGGACCAAAGACCAACAAACCACCTTAATAACATCCAGAAGCCAACACACAAATACTGCACCAGAAGCAAGATGGCGAAGGCTGAAGATGGGAGAACAGGATCTCCCGAAACATGTTCCTGAAGGAAAAAATATATCTTGAGGTAAATTAGTTATAGGTATTATAGTTATATATATATATATATATATATATATATATATATTAGTAAATCAGCTCTAAGCACATTATCATATTGTTATGACGATCCAGGAAATACAAAATAAAATAAGCAACGTAAAAAATTAAAATAAAACGATGGTTGAAGGACTCCAACAGGAGACTGTAGAAAGATGCGAGCAGATTAAACAAGAGGTACATAAAATGCGGGAGGAGAATAAGGAAGGAATAGCACAAGTACAGACTGACATTGGGGAACGAATGGAAAGAGTATATAATAACTTAAACAATGTCGAAAGCCAAGTAAGTACGACTAAAGAGAAGATCGAGGAAATCCGTCGACGCGAAATACAACTACAAGAAGAAGTGGATTCATGGCGGGATAGAACATGCCAAAATACTCATATCATCAACAACGATAACCGGGAGTCAATCAATTTTCGGAATTACAAACGTAACCCCATGGAGTTTCTGAAGAGGGTAAAAGAGATGATAGCAAGGAATAGAGAGAACCGTTGGAATATTATCCGAGGAATGATCGACGAGATGTTTAAGGATCCCCACGACAATTGGTGGACGGCAGTGCGTCCCGACATTCAAGATATAACAGATTTCAAAAAACAGTTTAGGGAGAAGTATTGGTCGGAGTCGACCCAAAATATGGTAAGAAATAATTTAGGCAATGGTCGTTATGAGGCAAACGTAGGACAATCTCCCACATCATACTTTCTAGGCAAGGTGTGCATGGCCCGTAATCTGGAGCCCAGAATTCCCGAGGAGTGTTTGGTGATACAACTCTCATGCCATTACGAGGAAGAGATAAAGAACGCCCGTATATATAGCCCGATTAAAACTATCCAAGCTATGCCAAAATTTTTAGAAAATTATGAGCATGAGGGACAGTATCAAAGGAACCGCATAATAAATACTAAATACAATAGATACAACGGCAATGACCCCCAACAAAATCCATACAGTAATAATAATAATCATCGAACAAACCAAAATGGTAACCATAACAGAATCAATACCAACAACCCAAATAATAATCAAAGGAATAATAATTATCGGGGTAATAACCATTATAATTACCGCGATAATCGGAATAATAGAGGAGACGGGGACAACCGACCCAACAACTACCGACACAACGTGAATTACATATACTCCCGGCCTCAAGGTAATCAGAGACGGTACTACCCGAGGACACACACGAGCCACAATTAGTATAACCAGTCACAACGCGAGAACGACCACCAATACGGAGGAAATCGTAGACCGATGGACAACAATCCTGGGGACAGACAGGAACCACTACTGAACCGACCTCAAAACTCACCAGAAAACAGGGAGGATGAGGGAAGCCCTCATTTAAACTAACAGAGGCAGTGAGAACTGAAGACCACCCGTCACTGAACCATCTCTTGGGGACCAACGACCAATAACCAGACGTACCACTGACCAGACTATAACAATCATCACCAACCATTATTTAAAAGATATCAGGGAGGACCTATTAGAAGAGGAGGATACCCATGTACACAATAACAATAATGAAATTATATATATAATTGCTAAGCTAAATGGAATACAGTCGACAGTTGTGATAGATACGGGGTCCAACATCTCATTAATTGATAGTACCGAACTGGAGAGAATCCAACGAGAAAGTCAAATACCTATACCCACTTTACCTGTGAATAATATAATAATAATCGGAGCTACTGGACGGCAAAATAAATCTGTTAAGAAGCAAGTATCGCTCGACCTCACAAATAATAATGGGACGATACCAATAGGATTCCTAGTCGCAACGGGGTTACCGTTCAACGTACTGATTGGATGTGACATATTACGACAACATTCGGCAGTAATAGACCTGAGTAGAGGCATAGTATCCTTAACGTCCGAAGAAGGAGTGTGGACAGCCGAATTAGTGGACGCAAATAGAACCGTTCCAATCAATGACAAATGTCATGTCATGAAGAGTTATTTTTGTAAAGATAATAAACTGCCAGAAGTGATCAAATATGAGGACGACGATCAAGAACTATGGCATAGTAAGTTGGAAGAAATACGAGAGTTCCAAAGGGAAAAAACAGGTCAACAGATAAGTGAGGTACAGGCTGAAAAATTAATTGAAATATACAATACCTATAAACATATCTTTTCCACCGCTCCCGGTAAAGTTAAGGGTTACTAATGTGAAATCAATTTCAAAGAACCAGTAGACTTTCGCAGAAAATCCTACCCGATAGCTTATTCAATCAAAAACGAAGTTCGAGAGGAGATAAATCGTATGATAAAGGATGACATCATAGAATATAGTCAATCACCATATACCTGCCCCATAGTGGCGATCCCCAAAAAGAATGGGAAAGTAAGAATTTGCCTGGACGCTAGGGAGATAAACAAAATGATTATAAACGATAGAACGTCCCCTGGCGAGAGTGAAGAAATTCTGAAAAAATTTCACGGTACCAAATACATTAGGACCTGGGATACTGTATGCGGATACTGGCAGGTGGAGTTGCACCCAAATAGTAGGAAATATATGCGTTCCTTTTCGACGGAAGGAACTACCAGTTTAAAAGGTTACCTTTCGGATTGATTAATTCTGTTGCGATATTCGTAAAATGTATGGACACATGGGAGCCATAAAAATAGTTAAAGCCCTGGAAGAACAAGTATACATAAAGAATATTAACCGAAAGGTACAAAAATCCATTCAAACCTGTCACATTTGCCAAATGGTTAAATGTAACAACGAAAATAAGGAGGGGGTAATGATTCCCATTACATCCAACCATAAGCTGGAAAAAGTATTCCTGGACATTTGTGGACCGTTCCCACGTAGTGGAGGGAAACATAGATACAAATTTATTATTATTATTTTCGACCACTTCACTAAGTACACTAAACTTTATGCTATCAGCAGAGCCACTACCAAGAGAATACTGGAGATAGTCATTGGACATTACATACCAGAGATTGGTAAACCTACATCCATTATCACAGACCATGGTACACAGTTTAAAGGAAGTAAATGGAGGGATAGTCTTCTAAGACATGGAATTAAAACATATAAGACCACCCCAGCAGCAATCCGGCGGAGAGAGTGCTGAAGGAGGTTGGCCGAATACTCCGAACTTACTGTCATGATCAACAGAGGAGATGGCAAGAATACTTGTTACCTACCGAAGAATTTCTCAATATATCATACCATCAGTCCATAGAAAATACACCTTATACGGTGATGTTTGAAAAACCTCCACCTAGAGAAATCCAGGGTATCATCAATTTTCCAATTAACCCAGATTATCAGTTTGAAAGTATCAAATTCTATAACAGAGTAATGGAGAAAGCAGAACAACTGAAAAAGAAGTATAAAAAGAACCACCCAAAACCAATAAAATACCAGGTCGGTGAAAAGATATTAATAAGGAACAGAGAGTTACCCAGTACTCTAGAGGGAATAACGAAAAAATTATTATTATTGTATACAGGACCTTATGTGATAACAAAAAATAATGACAATAATACTTACGAAATAATGAACCCTATCACAAAAAAGATTAAGGGAACATATAATCAGGAACCTATAAAAAAGTATCATGACGAAACACCATCACCAATCATCAATGACTAACAAGACGGACGAGAATATTAAAAATAAACCCCCAAAATTATAAAATAAGTAAGAACGTCTTACTATGTGTTACCGAAGAAATTATTTTGAATTTATTGAAAACAAATTATTTTGAATATATTAAGAATATACCCCCAAAATTCTAAAATAAGTAAGAACGTCTTACTATGTGTTACCGAAGAAATTATTTTGAATTTATTAAAAAGAAATTATTTTGAATATATTAAGAATAAACCCCAAAAAATTAAAAAACTATGTAAGAAAAACTTACTCAAAATACTTAGCAACAATGTGATTTAAGATAAAAGACAAAACGCCAACAGAATTAAAGAACAGATTACATAATTATTTATAAACAATATGATTTAAAATGGAATAAGAAAAAAATATAAAAACAATTAATGGTAATGTGCTCAGATAAGAAGGTAAAATAAGAAGAACAATGGATAATTTAATGACTATAATTACAATGAAACTAAAGAATGATAATAATTAATACAAATACAATTTAGAATTTCTTGGAATTGAAAAGGATAAAGGAAGAAATAGTACGGAGAACATCTGTCACAAGAAGGAAGGTCAAAGGTATTTACAAATAATGACTGTCAATAATGTTATCTTAAAATAGCTACTGAAAATAAGAAGGAATCGAGAAGAAAAAGAAATATATATAATTAAATGTAAAACGCAACAGCGTAAAGAATCCCAAAGATGTTTATTATTAGTCAAATAAAGAGACTATTATGGTATTATTTTATTTTTTATAACTGTCTGTAGATGAATTCCAGCAGTATTATATTTAAGTGTAGTATGGCCAGCAGAGTATGTAGCCAAAAAGTGCCTCTCTGGACTGCCCAGCTCACACGTTAGGGAATGTTAGGGAAATTGAATATTTAAGGGATAATAAAACAGCTGCGAAGATCGACATCAGATTCCAAAAGTATGAAGGAAGAAAACAGAAAGAAGATAGCTGACAGAAGATCAATTGAGAACACATTTATAGAAGTAAACAGAAATATGAGAGTGTTAAAACTAGTTTTTACTGATTATTGTGACCAATCATTGTCAAGTAATGTTTGAAAAAACAAAGCAAGAGAATTAATGTCATTAATGAATTTTCATCCAATAAAGAGAATTGAGTATTAGTCAAAAATGGTACATTCGGAAATCAAATCAATTACCATTAACCAAAGGGTACTACGAAAGAAAAAAAAAATCTTTTTATACCAATTACCATTAAAACGCTACAATGAAAAAGGAAAATTTTCCAAGGCATGAAAAAAATATAAGTTTATTTTGACCCAAATCATATTCAGGTAAACTAAACTTCTTTTGGAGGGGAAGCATATGTAACGTAACGAAAATATTGTCCCCTACGTTACATAAAAAGTTTATGATTTTTTAACTAAAAATAAAAATAATACATGTCCATAATAATAAAAGGTCAGAAACGTAACCCATTATTAAAAAAATGAATAATCCCACAATAAGAATACAAGGTAAAAAGGAAAAATTAAGAATGTTTATAAATACAAACTTCAGTGTTCAGTGAAAAGGGTAAACGATAGACATTGACAAGTAATGTAAAACCTAACTTAGACAGTTTTATAATAATTGATGAATTAAATGAGAGGAGAATGATTAATTAGTGCATGATTTATTTTATAAAAATGTACATGTTATTATGTTTTATCATGTTGTGTTATTATCATGATATTTATGTTGTTTTTTGTATGTAGCAAGTGGAGTAATTGTTTTAAGAGAATATCAATTAACTGATATTAATTTCATTTTTGTGTTATCAAATATATCATTATAGAGCTGGTGTTAAACTTTATAAAGTTAAATGTTTTGTATACATGTACTTAGATAGTATGCAGATTATAATTGTAAACTTGGCCAGAAAGGCTATAATTGTTAATGAGATACAAAAGGGTTTAGTGTAATTATATAATAAACAAATGAAGGATTCTATAATAATGTAGGTAATAACAAATTAAAATCAGAAGGAGATAAAAATGTAATGATAGGCCACAAACCAGTAACAGTGTATAGTAAGTCAGGTCAGAAAAGTTAGGTAACAAAATTTGTAAAATATACTAAATAGAATATAATGAGTTAGGAGAAGTCAATAATAATTACTGATAGCAGATAAGTAAATTCAATTTAAATAAAATCTCAAAATGTAATAGTGCAATAATACCGAAAGGTAATATTTTGTAACAGGAAAATAATACTTGTTAGAGTAAGTAGATTAAGAGGAAACGACAGCAAAATGTATATAATTTAGTAACAAACAATATGTAAAGGTATAATACGATATAATGTAAATTTAGTAAAGGAGTACTTTAATAAGTGCAAGAACATTGTATGATTATGGTTATAGGATTACAAATATTATCCAATAAGAGAAGACAGAATGGTTGTCAAGGACGACAAAATGGAATAAAATTTGTTGATTCGCTAATTGAATTGTTGTTATCCATGAACGAAGACAGTTTAGTTTTGATGAGCTTAGAAAAAACGATAAAGTTAAATAAAATAAATTAATGAGTGAACAAAATTAAGTAATAATTAAGCATAGGAAGGTTCACTGACTTTTGACGGTCACATATAACCGAATACTAATAAGCCTATAAATCAAAAGTGACGAAAATCTAAGGGAAGAACTCTACCAATAAAACTCAGTATAATGAGTAACCCTTAAAATTAATTAATAAACCAATGAAGAGAAATAACTACCTGAATAGAATAATATAATCCAGTATTCTAAAGAACGAAAGCAGAACTCAAAATTGTACTCGAACATCACCTTCCACAATTCGATAGAGAAAGCATAGTTTGACAAGAAATACATTGAAACCCGTAACCACAAGAATTGGACATTGGTGAACAGTAAGGATCGGCATTTCTGCGTCATCCCAGGACCAAGACATCAACTTTTATTTCGAACTTGGAGTGAAGACTGGCGAGGATTTATTCATCTCTATCCTGTTGTTGATCAAACACATCGAACGAGGTTAGCTGTGCACTGCCACCACAAGTAACGATGCCAATCGGACGGTAAACTCCACTTATTTTAAATAATAATTAATAAGAAATTAGTAATATATATTGTAATACCTTGTAATCCTATTTATGCATTTTCTGACCTTACTAATAGTTGAAAGAACCTTCACACCCTGTGTTTAAAGAAATACAATAATAATTAAAAATAATATATAACCCTGAATCCGATAATTAATCGATTACTTCCAATACGATCGATTTTTGTATCCTCGTAAAGGAAGAACTTTGTTGTCAAGAAATAAAAAATCAATAATAAAGAATCATTTTTGAAATTGACGATATCTTATCATTTGTATAATATTTAGTGCAGAATGAACAAGTTGTAATTTATGTAGAGAGTGTAACGTGGGAATTATTGTGCGCGGACAACTAACCTACAATACTCAGCTGACTGTGAACAACAGCGCTAGCTCGCGGACCGCTGTTGAATTACAGAGAACGAGAAACAAATATAAGGAGTTCCTCTCCTCTCTCAAAACGCGGACTAGGCTTGAATAAGAACATTAGAATTACACACTATATCAACTGGTATTGAACACTATTATTACAGAAGGCACTAAATTAATACAGAATATTGAGATATTCTTAATATTTGATCAAGATCACCCTTTTGAGAATATTATTTCTTCATAAATAATCGAACATTGCGGTTCTATAAGAGAAACCAATTAACACTTAATACTTAAATTAAATCACAACAACACATATATTACTTGAAGAGTGAACCGTGTTAGTATTAATTGACGCATCCAACGTGAGTATAAATTAACACGGGATACACAGAGAGGTAGTATAAATTGGCACTCACAACAGTGGGGCTTTAGAAGATATTGATACGGGAGAAACAGAACTACTATAAATTAACGCTCAACTAGTGGCGCAAAACTGAAGTAGTACAATATAAATATATATATATATTGTAATTAAATGACGTCTTGCGTCTACTAATGTGTCACGCAATGTAAACCTATTTGTTACTAGGAACGGGTATTCTTCTCTGTCTCTCCTCTCTTCGGTCGTGTTAATTTAATTTAATTTCGGAGATATTTGGAGTTGGGGAATATAGTAATTTCATTAACTAATATTAGCTTATCTCTCTAAGAAAAATACCAGTGTTAGTGTGCTTGTAACTTAAATAATTAATGTTTTATTCTATAATTTCGCTCAACCCTAGTATACCTCGAAGAGAATTATGTAAATTTTATATTTTAACGCTCATCTCTTTGGTGTCGGAGAATTCCGCAATCAGCGCTGCGGTTCAGGGGCAACGAAACTTAGAGGTTAATTCACTGTTTACGATAACCAATTATTATATACTTAGTCAGTTACTTTTTATTCCCAGATCATTAAATAATACCCCAAATAATAAGATTTTGCAACTATACAAGGTCTCTTTATTTATTCACTCCTTCAACATTAAATAAGATAGGTTCCAATTGGCATACACAAAGGCTATAGATTGCGTGAATCGATTATTGTTCGGTCCAATACTTTATTTTATATTCGGTCATATGATTTGTTTTTGTTTATAATTAATTTAATTCAGGGTGTGAAGGTTCTTGTAACTGTGGGGAAGATTAAAAATACTTAGATAAGAATGCAAGATTTACAAATTTGAAGTGTTGTGTTGTTAATATGATTTATACAATGATAATTTACCAGACTAGAACGAAGCAACTCGAGTAGGCAGTTGGTTGATCACCTCGCCGTTCAGAATGGATATGTCGTTCGAGATTCCTTTCTTCGGTTTAATAAAGTGGAATTCTTGTCCTGTTCACCTCGGAAATACAGCTCCCTGGGTTTATTTACGGCCAGACTGGTGGTCCTTCTGCAAATTCTGGATCCAAATACGTTCTTCGATCGTTTGAAGTAATTAGTGATGTTCCGTGTATTTAAAAGGTTATGAGTTCCAATGTGGTGTATATTATTTGTTGTGACACAGTTAACTCTTTGTATTGGTTTTAATATATCGTTAATTCTTTTCTGGTATAGGACAATTCAAGTCCTTCCTTGTAGAACCCAGTTTTTTATTTTTTATGGTGATATTGTACTATGATCTCATTTGGTTAAACTTTGCTGGCATAGGTTAAGAAGATTATCATTAGAATTTTGTGGAATATGATTGTATCAAAATAATTTAAAATATTCCAATTACATTAAACATTTCTTGGTTTTTTTAATCTCATCACGTTCAGATCATAAAAGGCAATAATGAAAATCAACAACTTCATACATTACTGTCGTCCTTAGCAACACATTCTTTTTCTTCCTTCTCATTGTTTTGTATATAGTTATTATTTCATATATTTTTCGTCCATTCCTTATTAATCTTCTATTATATCGGAATATAACTTTACCAATAGTTTGTTTATTATTTTCTACATATATTCTGCTGGTTTTTTGATCTTAGTCTGTTTCTTTTATATTTATTACTTTTTCGATATCAAACGCTACCAATCGATATCATGGCATTGTGGCATTATCATAATTTGTTTATATTGAGGTGGTTTATTATATATCATTACTTATCAAATGTTTTTTCTAGCTCTTTGAACCGTATTCATTAATTATTATTAACTTCCGTACCTAACCTTTATGTTATGAGTGGTTATATAGTGTTATTGGCTGTTAGGCCTTTTATTGTATATAGACCTACCTTTGTTTATAACTGGTGAACAACTATAGCCCTTTTACATAAGTTCATACATATAATCAAATCTTAACTATTAACATTTACATAAACAATTATTCTTTTCATAACTAATAACAATTTTTATCTTGATCTATGGGTCACATATTAGAAAATTGATATCCATTAACACTAACTAACTGTTTCCCACATCCTTCTATAACAGTAATTGAATAATACATTTTGCTTCATTACTTTCCATTAACTCCACAAGTAATTTGCATAACATAACATAAACTTTAACATAACATTCATCGTTAAAAAATAATATCATTTAATTCAGAATCCTTACTTACTATTGCTATAAGGTAAATTAATGTCTCGTTTCTGTTTAATTTCATTGTCATTTACTTTGACATTTTCTGTACTAGTTTCTTTCTTACAATTCTCATCAGTGTAATATTTATTTACTTTTCACTGAACATGGATCTCTAACTATTGTCTCATTTACAGGTTTGTTTATTATTGTTATTTCTACCTTGCATCCTTATTCATTTTTATCTATAATTATAAATGTATTTATTAGACCTTTGTATTATCATGGGAGTTAAATATTGATTTACTTATTAGTTTGTTAATGTTCTATTTATGTAACATGGATGACTGCATTTCTGTTGTGTTACATATGCTCTCCCTCCTAAAAAAGTTTAGTTTACCTGAATGAAGTTTAGGTCAAATAAACTTGTCTTTTTCACATGCCTTTTCTTCATATCAACATTAATGGTTAACGATGGGATTATCAATGTAACTTTGTTAGACTAGTATTCATAATTCTTTATTTAATCATTTCATTATCTCTATTAACATTCTTGATCATATTAATTTCTGTAAACAGTATTTGTTGATAGTTGGCTACAATATTCAATGATACTTTAGGTTCACATCTCTTCTACTTATAATTACTGTAATCACTGTATTTCTCAATTATTCTTCTGTCAGCTATTTTCTTTCTGTTTTCTTCGTCCTACTCTTCTGGAATCTGAGGTTATCCTTGCAACGATTCTAATATTCCTTAAATATTTAATTTCCCTAACAATCCCTAATATGTGCGTTGGTACAGTTCAGAGAGGCACTGTTTGGCTTCATACTCTGCTGTCCACACTACACTTTAATATAGTACTGCTGGAATTCATCTACAGTCAGCTATAAAAATATAATAATCTCCTAATAATCTCCTTAATTAATTAATAATAAACATTTGGGAATTTTTTCACATTGTTGCTTTTATATTTATCTATTCTTATCTTCATACTTGGTGATTCCATTTTATTTTCCTTAAACAATTTTTGATAATAATTCTGACAGTTATCATTTGTAATTATTTTTGTTTTTCTTTCTTGTTGTGATAATAACGCTAAGCATCCTCTTCATTTGTTCTTCTGATCTCAATATTTTCTAAATAGTAATTGGTTTGATTATTATTATAACTGAGTTTCTGAATAGTTACAGTCCTTAGCTCAACTATTATTTTTCTTATCTTATTTCATTATTTTGGCTGGTTATATTTCAATGAATTATGTTGATAAATATTTTTTCTCGTTTTCTTTAATATTACATTGGTCACAATCAATCGTTTATTGAGGTTGTTCTTTTCACTTGGCAATGCGGTAGGTGTTTTAGGTCATATTATTCTTCTTTTATTATTTTGCATAGGTATACTTGATATCAAAGCTTTTTATCTTGGGTTTCATTATTCCTTATTCATAATATTTCTTCATAGACGTGTAGTAATAATTCTGGTTTTCTTCTGTAATCTTGGGGTTTGTTATTAACTCTTCTTAATACCTTCTTCATAACTATATTTTAATTCAGACTTACTTCTTTTGAATGACATGTTTTCTATTTATATAATATTGTTTAAAAAATTCTTTTTTATTTACAAGTGTTTTATCTTCAAAATTGGTAATAAGCTGTTCTTATTTTAATTTAGAATTTATTGGATTTTGTTATTAAATAATATTTTCGTATTCTTTCCAATTGGTTGCCTGGTCAGTTTTCATCAAATCAGTCCCATTTTTCTGGTTGACTGCTTCTTCTTCTAACCATGGTCCATTAATTCGACTGCACCCGTTGTCCGTATTACTGCAGTGTTCATACCAATTTTGACACTTGATAAATATCCTTCGCGTATCTGGTACCGTAACTCGGCTGATGTAAAGTCTTCATTTAAGTCAGGGTATTCAGTCATATTTAGCTCCTTTCTAATTATTAGGTATCGTATCTCCTCTACTCTAGCATAATCACTTGTACACTCTATCTTTCCATTCCCTTGGATATCTGGACTATTTATCAAATGTTTTACGTGTATCTTCCGTATTAATGATATAATTGATTTGGTCAAATACTCTCTAATCGTTGATATTTTCAAATAATATTAAATTTATTTAATGTTTTTGTGATTGTTCTATGGTGGGTTATTTTGGTTATTTTCATAACGTTTCTTCTATAATTACTACCCTTACATAACTCCCTTTGTTCATTAATTGGGATCTTAAACGCACTAATTAATCCACCTTTCCTCATCTCCATTTCTTCTTTGGTATTGACTATTTTCTTTCTCCATATTTTCCTTATTTTCTGGATATTCTCTTCTATGGTCAGATTTACTATAATACCTTCGGAAGTGCTGTCTAATGTTTTAGACATATTCTTTAAACACCTCTCCATTTCTTTATTGGTCTCCTCCTTGTATTTATCCACTTCTGGGATAAGTGTGTTAGCATTTTCAAACTTCTCAATCTTACCCTCAATCCGCTTTAAACTTGCTTCGTTCATTTTTTCAATTCTTTCATCCATTCGCCTTAAATTTTCTTCGTTTCTTTGTATGATTTCTGCCTTCATTTGTTTTAAATCCTCCTCACTCCTGTCAAATCTTTCGTTAATTTGTTTTGAGGTTTCTTTAATTTCCTCATTTGTTTTATCTAATTTTTCCTCCAGTCTCTTTGAGCTTTCCTTATTTTCCTAAAATTCTCCTTGTTTTCCTCATTTGTTTTCCTTGAGTCTTCCTTAATTTCCTCTCTCATTTGTCTGTTGCTTTCCATTATTATCCTCAACAGCTCCTGCATACTCATGTCTTCCTTTTTGTTGGATTTATCTGGTTGGTCCCCTTGGGCATCTTCTTCAATTACTTCCTTTTCCTTGTCCGCAATTATTTCAGTTTCCGTTATTTCGTCTGTCTGTTGTGCCATTTCACTATCTGTTATTATTTCTATTTCCTGTCTCTTTGGTGTCGGAGAATTCCGCAATCAGCGCTGCGGTTCCGGGGCAACGAAACTTAGAGGTTAATTCACTGTTGACGATAACCAATTATTATATACTTAGTCAGTTACTTTTTATTCCCAAATCATTAAATAATACCCCAAATAATAAGATTTTGCAACTATACAAGGTTTCTTTATTTATTCACTCCTTCAACATTAAATAAGATAGGTTCCAATTGGCATACACAAAGGCTATAGATTGCGTGAATCGATTATTGTTCGGTCCAATACTTTATTTTATATTCGGTCATATGATTTGTTTTTGTTTATAATTTATTTAATTCAGGGTGTGAAGGTTCTTGTAACTGCGGGGAAGATTAAAATAACTTAGATAAGAATGCAAGATTTACAAATTTGAAGTGTTGTGTTGTTAATATGATATATACAATGATAATTTACCAGACTAGAACGAAGCAACTCGAGTAGGCAGTTGGTTGATCACCTCGCCGTTCAGAATGGATATGTCGTTCGAGATTCCTTTCTTCGGTTTAATAAAGTGGAATTCTTGTCCTGTTCACCTCGGAAATACAGCTCCCTGGGTTTATTTACGGCCAGACTGGTGGTCCTTCTGCAAATTCTGGATCCAAATACGTTCTTCGATCGTTTGAAGTAATTAGTGATGTTCCGTGTATTTAAAAGGTTATGAGTTCCAATGTGGTGTATATTATTTGTTGTGACACAGTTAACTCTTTGTATTGGTTTTAATATATCGTTAATTCTTTTCTGGTATAGGACAATTCAAGTCCTTCCTTGTAGAACCCAGTTATTTATTTTTTATGGTGATACTGTACTATGATCTCATTTGGTTAAACTTTGCTGGCATAGGTTAAGAAGATTATCATTAGAATTTTGTGGAATATGATTGTATCAAAATAATTTAGAATATTCCAATTACATTTAGCATTTCTTGGTTTTTTTTAATCTCATCACGTTCAGATCATAAAAGGCAATAATGAAAATCAACAACTTCATACATTACTGTCGTCCTTAGCAACACATTATTTTTCTTCCTTCTCAATGTTTTGTATATAGTTATTATTATTTCATATATTTTTCGTCCATTCCTTATTAATCTTCTATTATATCGGAATATAACTTTACCAATAGTTTGTTTATTATTTTCTACATATATTCTGCTGGTTTTTTGATCTTAGTCTGTTTCTTTTATATTTATTACTTTTTCGATATAAACGCTATCAACCGATATCATGGCATTGTGGCGTTATCATAATTTGTTAAATAGAGGTGGTTTATTATATATCATTACTTATCAAATGTTTTTTCTAGCTCTTTGAACCGTATTCATTAATTATTATTAACTTCCGTACCTAACCTTTATGTTATGAGTGGTTATATAGTGTTATTGGCTGTTAGGCCTTTTATTGTATATAGACCTACCTTTGTTTATAACTGGTGAACAACTATAGCCCTTTTACATAAGTTCATACATATAATCAAATCTTAACTATTAACATTTACATAAACAATTATTCCTTTCATAACTAATAACAATTTTTATCTTGATCTATGGGTCACATATTAGAAAATTGATATCCATTAACACTAACTAACTGTTTCCCACATCCTTCTATAACAGTAATTGAATAATACATTTTGCTTCATTACTTTCCATTAACTCCACAAGTAATTTGCATAACATAACATAAACTTTAACATAACATTCATCGTTACAAAATAATATCATTTAATTCAGAATCCTTACTTACTATTGCTATAAGGTAAATTAATGTCTCGTTTCTGTTTAATTTCATTGTCATTTACTTTGACATTTTCTGTACTAGTTTCTTTCTTACAATTCTCATCAGTGTAATATTTATTTACTTTTCACTGAACATGGATCTCTAACTATTGTCTCATTTACAGGTTTGTTTATTATTGTTATTTCTACCTTGCATCCTTATTCATTTTTATCTATAATTATAAATGTATTTATTAGACCTTTGTATTATCATGGGAGTTAAATATTGATTTACTTATTAGTTTGTTAATGTTCTATTTATGTAACATGGATGACTGCATTTCTGTTGTGTTACATATGCTCCCCCTCCTAAAAAAGTTTAGTTTACCTGAATGAAGTTTAGGTCAAATAAACTTGTCTTTTTCACATGCCTTTTCTTCATATCAATATTAATGGTTAACGATGGGATTCTCAATGTAACTTTGTTAGACTAGTATTCATAATTCTTTATTTAATCATTTCATTATCTCTATTAACATTCTTGATCATATTAATTTCTGTAAACAGTATTTGTTGATAGTTGGCTACAATATTCAATGATACTTTAGGTTCACATCTCTTCTACTTATAATTACTGTAATCACTGTATTTCTCAATTATTCTTCTGTCAGCTATTTTCTTTCTGTTTTCTTCGTCCTACTCTTCTGGAATCTGAGGTTATCCTTGCAACGATTCTAATATTCCTTAAATATTTAATTTCCCTAACAATCCCTAATATGTGCGTTGGTACAGTTCAGAGAGGCACTGTTTGGCTTCATACTCTGCTGTCCACACTACACTTTAATATATTACTGCTGGAATTCATCTACAGTCAGCTATAAAAATATAATAATCTCCTAATAATCTCCTTTATTAATTAATAATAAACATTTGGGAATTTTTTCACATTGTTGCTTTTATATTTATCTATTCTTATCTTCATACTTGGTGATTCCATTTTATTTTCCTTAAACAATTTTTGATAATAATTCTGACAGTTATCATTTGTAATTATTTTTGTTTTTCTTTCTTGTTGTGATAATAACGCTAAGCATCCTCTTCATTTGTTCTTCTGATCTCAATATTTTCTAAATAGTAATTGGTTTGATTATTATTATTACTGTGTTTCTGAATAGTTACAGTCCTTAGCTCAACTATTATTTTTCTTATCTTATTTCATTATTTTGGCTGGTTATATTTCAATGAATTATGTTGATAAATATTTTTTCTCGTTTTCTTTAATATTACATTGGTCACAATCAATCGTTTATTGAGGTTGTTCTTTTCACTTGGCAATGCGGTAGGTGTTTTAGGTCATATTATTCTTCTTTTATTATTTTGCATAGGTATACTTGATATCAAAGCTTTTTATCTTGGGTTTCATTATTCCTTATTCATAATATTTCTTCATAGACGTGTAGTAATAATTCTGGTTTTCTTCTGTAATCTTGGGGTTTGTTATTAACTCTTCTTAATACCTTCTTCATAACTATATTTTAATTCAGACTTACTTCTTTTGAATGACATGTTTTCTATTTATATAATATTGTTTAAAAAATTCTTTTTTATTTACAAGTGTTTTCTCTTCAAAATTGGTAATAAGCTGTTCTTATTTTAATTTAGAATTTATTGGATTTTGTTATTAAATAATATTTTCGTATTCTTTCCAATTGGTTGCCTGGTCAGTTTTCATCAAATCAGTCCAATTTTTCTGGTTGACTGCTTCTTCTTCTAACCATGGTCCATTAATTCGACTGCACCCGTTGTCCGTATTACTGCAGTGTTCATACCAATTTTGACACTTGATAAATATCCTTCGCGTATCTGGTACCGTAACTCGGCTGATGTAAAGTCTTCATTTAAGTCAGGGTATTCAGTCATATTTAGCTCCTTTCTAATTATTAGGTATCGTATCTCCTCTACTCTAGCATAATCACTTGTACACTCTATCTTTCCATTCCCTTGGATATCTGGACTATTTATCAAATGTTTTACGGGTATCTTCCGTATTAATGATATAATTGATTTGGTCAAATACTCTGTAATCGTTGATATTTTCAAATAATATTTAAATTTATTTAATGTTTTTGTGATTGTTCTATGGTGGGTTATTTTGGTTATTTTCATAATGTTTCTTCTATAATTACTACCCTTACATAACTCCCTTTGTTCATTAATTGGGATCTTAAACGCACTAATTAATCCACCATTCCTCATCTCCATTTCTTCTTTGGTATTGACTATTTTCTTTCTCCATATTTTCCTTATTTTCTGGATATTCTCTTCTATGGTCAGATTTACTATAATACCTTCGGAAGTGCTGTCTAATGTTTTAGACATATTCTTTAAACACCTCTCCATTTCTTTATTGGTCTCCTCCTTGTATTTATCCACTTCTGGGCTAAGTGTGTTAGCATTTTCAAACTTCTCAATCTTACCCTCAATCCGCTTTAAACTTGCTTCGTTCATTTTTTCAATTCTTTCATCCATTCGCCTTAAATTTTCTTCGATTCTTTGTATGATTTCTGCCTTCATTTGTTTCAAATCCTCCTCACTCCTGTCAAATCTTTCGTTAATTTGTTTTGAGGTTTCTTTATTTTCCTCATTTGTTTTATCTAATTTTTCCTCCAGTCTCTTTGAGCTTTCCTTATTTTCCTAAAATTCTCCTTGTTTTCCTCATTTGTTTTCCTTGAGTCTTCCTTAATTTCCTCTTTCATTTGTCTGTTGCTTTCCATTATTATCCTCAACAGCTCCTGCATACTCATGTCTTCCTTTTTGTTGGATTTATCTGGTTGGTCCCCTTGGGCATCTTCTTCAATTACTTCCTTTTCCTTGTCCGCAATTATTTCAGTTTCCGTTATTTCGTCTGTCTGTTGTGCCATTTCACTATCTGTTATTATTTCTATTTCCTGTCTCTTTGGTGTCGGAGAATTCCGCAATCAGCGCTGCGGTTCCGGGGCAACGAAACTTAGAGGTTAATTCACTGTTGACGATAACCAATTATTATATACTTAGTCAGTTACTTTTTATTCCCAAATCATTAAATAATACCCCAAATAATAAGATTTTGCAACTATACAAGGTTTCTTTATTTATTCACTCCTTCAACATTAAATAAGATAGGTTCCAATTGGCATACACAAAGGCTATAGATTGCGTGAATCGATTATTCTTCGGTCCAATACTTTATTTTATATTCGGTCATATGATTTGTTTTTGTTTATAATTTATTTAATTCAGGGTGTGAAGGTTCTTGTAACTGCGGGGAAGATTAAAATAACTTAGATAAGAATGCAAGATTTACAAATTTGAAGTGTTGTGTTGTTAATATGATATATACAATGATAATTTACCAGACTAGAACGAAGCAACTCGAGTAGGCAGTTGGTTGATCACCTCGCCGTTCAGAATGGATATGTCGTTCGAGATTCCTTTCTTCGGTTTAATAAAGTGGAATTCTTGTCCTGTTCACCTCGGAAATACAGCTCCCTGGGTTTATTTACGGCCAGACTGGTGGTCCTTCTGCAAATTCTGGATCCAAATACGTTCTTCGATCGTTTGAAGTAATTAGTGATGTTCCGTGTATTTAAAAGGTTATGAGTTCCAATGTGGTGTATATTATTTGTTGTGACACAGTTAACTCTTTGTATTGGTTTTAATATATCGTTAATTCTTTTCTGGTATAGGACAATTCAAGTCCTTCCTTGTAGAACCCAGTTATTTATTTTTTATGGTGATACTGTACTATGATCTCATTTGGTTAAACTTTGCTGGCATAGGTTAAGAAGATTATCATTAGAATTTTGTGGAATATGATTGTATCAAAATAATTTAGAATATTCCAATTACATTTAGCATTTCTTGGTTTTTTTTAATCTCATCACGTTCAGATCATAAAAGGCAATAATGAAAATCAACAACTTCATACATTACTGTCGTCCTTAGCAACACATTATTTTTCTTCCTTCTCAATGTTTTGTATATAGTTATTATTATTTCATATATTTTTCGTCCATTCCTTATTAATCTTCTATTATATCGGAATATAACTTTACCAATAGTTTGTTTATTATTTTCTACATATATTCTGCTGGTTTTTTGATCTTAGTCTGTTTCTTTTATATTTATTACTTTTTCGATATAAACGCTATCAATCGATATCATGGCATTGTGGCGTTATCATAATTTCTTAAATAGAGGTGGTTTATTATATATCATTACTTATCAAATGTTTTTTCTAGCTCTTTGAACCGTATTCATTAATTATTATTAACTTCCGTACCTAACCTTTATGTTATGAGTGGTTATATAGTGTTATTGGCTGTTAGGCCTTTTATTGTATATAGACCTACCTTTGTTTATAACTGGTGAACAACTATAGCCCTTTTACATAAGTTCATACATATAATCAAATCTTAACTATTAACATTTACATAAACAATTATTCTTTTCATAACTAATAACAATTTTTATCTTGATCTATGGGTCACATATTAGAAAATTGATATCCATTAACACTAACTAACTGTTTCCCACATCCTTCTATAACAGTAATTGAATAATACATTTTGCTTCATTACTTTCCATTAACTCCACAAGTAATTTGCATAACATAACATAAACTTTAACATAACATTCAACGTTACAAAATAATATCATTTAATTCAGAATCCTTACTTACTATTGCTATAAGGTAAATTAATGTCTCGTTTCTGTTTAATTTCATTGTCATTTACTTTGACATTTTCTGTACTAGTTTCTTTCTTACAATTCTCATCAGTGTAATATTTATTTACTTTTCACTGAACATGGATCTCTAACTATTGTCTCATTTACAGGTTTGTTTATTATTGTTATTTCTACCTTGCATCCTTATTCATTTTTATCTATAATTATAAATGTATTTATTAGACCTTTGTATTATCATGGGAGTTAAATATTGATTTACTTATTAGTTTGTTAATGTTCTATTTATGTAACATGGATGACTGCATTTCTGTTGTGTTACATATGCTCCCCCTCCTAAAAAAGTTTAGTTTACCTGAATGAAGTTTAGGTCAAATAAACTTGTCTTTTTCACATGCCTTTTCTTCATATCAATATTAATGGTTAACGATGGGATTCTCAATGTAACTTTGTTAGACTAGTATTCATAATTCTTTATTTAATAACATTTCATTATCTCTATTAACATTCTTGATCATATTAATTTCTGTAAACAGTATTTGTTGATAGTTGGCTACAATATTCAATGATACTTTAGGTTCACATCTCTTCTACTTATAATTACTGTAATCACTGTATTTCTCAATTATTCTTCAGTCAGCTATTTTCTTTCTGTTTTCTTCGTCCTACTCTTCTGGAATCTGAGGTTATCCTTGCAACGATTCTAATATTCCTTAAATATTTAATTTCCTTAACAATCCCTAATATGTGCGTTGGTACAGTTCAGAGAGGCACTGTTTGGCTTCATACTCTGCTGTCCACACTACACTTTAATATAGTACTGCTGGAATTCATCTACAGTCAGCTATAAAAATATAATAATCTCCTAATAATCTCCTTAATTAATTAATAATAAACATTTGGGAATTTTTTCACATTGTTGCTTTTATATTTATCTATTCTTATCTTCATACTTGGTGATTCCATTTTATTTTCCTTAAACAATTTTTGATAATAATTCTGACAGTTATCATTTGTAATTATTTTTGTTTTTCTTTCTTGTTGTGATAATAACGCTAAGCATCCTCTTCATTTGTTCTTCTGATCTCAATATTTTCTAAATAGTAATTGGTTTGATTATTATTATTACTGTGTTTCTGAATAGTTACAGTCCTTAGCTCAACTATTATTTTTCTTATCTTATTTCATTATTTTGGCTGGTTATATTTCAATGAATTATGTTGATAAATATTTTTTCTCGTTTTCTTTAATATTACATTGGTCACAATCAATCGTTTATTGAGGTTGTTCTTTTCACTTGGCAATGCGGTAGGTGTTTTAGGTCATATTATTCTTCTTTTATTATTTTGCATAGGTATACTTGATATCAAAGCTTTTTATCTTGGGTTTCATTATTCCTTATTCATAATATTTCTTCATAGACGTGTAGTAATAATTCTGGTTTTCTTCTGTAATCTTGGGGTTTGTTATTAACTGTTCTTAATACCTTCTTCATAACTATATTTTAATTCAGACTTACTTCTTTTGAATGACATGTTTTCTATTTATATAATATTGTTCAAAAAATTCTTTTTTATTTACAAGTGTTTTCTCTTCAAAATTGGTAATAAGCTGTTCTTATTTTAATTTAGAATTTATTGGATTTTGTTATTAAATAATATTTTCGTATTCTTTCCAATTGGTTGCCTGGTCAGTTTTCATCAAATCAGTCCCACTTTTTTTGGTTGACTGCTTCTTCTTCTAACCATGGTCCATTCATTCGACTGCACCCGTTGTCCGTATTACTGCAGTGTTCATACCAATTTTGACACTTGATAAATATCCTTCGCGTATCTGGTACCGTAACTCGGCTGATGTAAAGTCTTCATTTAAGTCAGGGTATTCAGTCATATTTAGCTCCTTTCTAATTATTAGGTATCGTATCTCCTCTACTCTAGCATAATCACTTGTACACTCTATCTTTCCATTCCCTTGGATATCTGGACTATTTATCAAATGTTTTACGTGTATCTTCCGTATTAATGATATAATTGATTTGGTCAAATACTCTCTAATCGTTGATATTTTCAAATAATATTTAAATTTATTTAATGTTTTTGTGATTGTTCTATGGTGGGTTATTTTGGTTATTTTCATAATGTTTCTTCTATAATTACTACCCTTACATAACTCCCTTTGTTCATTAATTGGGATCTTAAACGCACTAATTAATCCACCATTCCTCATCTCCATTTCTTCTTTGGTATTGACTATTTTCTTTCTCCATATTTTCCTTATTTTCTGGATATTCTCTTCTATGGTCAGATTTACTATAATACCTTCGGAAGTGCTGTCTAATGTTTTAGACATATTCTTTAAACACCTCTCCATTTCTTTATTGGTCTCCTCCTTGTATTTATCCACTTCTGGGCTAAGTGTGTTAGCATTTTCAAACTTCTCAATCTTACCCTCAATCCGCTTTAAACTTGCTTCGTTCATTTTTTCAATTCTTTCATCCATTCGCCTTAAATTTTCTTCGATTCTTTGTATGATTTCTGCCTTCATTTGTTTTAAATCCTCCTCACTCCTGTCAAATCTTTCGTTAATTTGTTTTGAGGTTTCTTTATTTTCCTCATTTGTTTTATCTAATTTTTCCTCCAGTCTCTTTGAGCTTTCCTTATTTTCCTAAAATTCTCCTTGTTTTCCTCATTTGTTTTCCTTGAGTCTTCCTTAATTTCCTCTTTCATTTGTCTGTTGCTTTCCATTATTATCCTCAACAGCTCCTGCATACTCATGTCTTCCTTTTTGTTGGATTTATCTGGTTGGTCCCCTTGGGCATCTTCTTCAATTACTTCCTTTTCCTTGTCCGCAATTATTTCAGTTTCCGTTATTTCGTCTGTCTGTTGTGCCATTTCACTATCTGTTATTATTTCTATTTCCTGTCTCTTTGGTGTCGGAGAATTCCGCAATCAGCGCTGCGGTTCCGGGGCAACGAAACTTAGAGGTTAATTCACTGTTGACGATAACCAATTATTATATACTTAGTCAGTTACTTTTTATTCCCAAATCATTAAATAATACCCCAAATAATAAGATTTTGCAACTATACAAGGTTTCTTTATTTATTCACTCCTTCAACATTAAATAAGATAGGTTCCAATTGGCATACACAAAGGCTATAGATTGCGTGAATCGATTATTGTTCGGTCCAATACTTTATTTTATATTCGGTCATATGATTTGTTTTTGTTTATAATTTATTTAATTCAGGGTGTGAAGGTTCTTGTAACTGCGGGGAAGATTAAAATAACTTAGATAAGAATGCAAGATTTACAAATTTGAAGTGTTGTGTTGTTAATATGATATATACAATGATAATTTACCAGACTAGAACGAAGCAACTCGAGTAGGCAGTTGGTTGATCACCTCGCCGTTCAGAATGGATATGTCGTTCGAGATTCCTTTCTTCGGTTTAATAAAGTGGAATTCTTGTCCTGTTCACCTCGGAAATACAGCTCCCTGGGTTTATTTACGGCCAGACTGGTGGTCCTTCTGCAAATTCTGGATCCAAATACGTTCTTCGATCGTTTGAAGTAATTAGTGATGTTCCGTGTATTTAAAAGGTTATGAGTTCCAATGTGGTGTATATTATTTGTTGTGACACAGTTAACTCTTTGTATTGGTTTTAATATATCGTTAATTCTTTTCTGGTATAGGACAATTCAAGTCCTTCCTTGTAGAACCCAGTTATTTATTTTTTATGGTGATACTGTACTATGATCTCATTTGGTTAAACTTTGCTGGCATAGGTTAAGAAGATTATCATTAGAATTTTGTGGAATATGATTGTATCAAAATAATTTAGAATATTCCAATTACATTTAGCATTTCTTGGTTTTTTTTAATCTCATCACGTTCAGATCATAAAAGGCAATAATGAAAATCAACAACTTCATACATTACTGTCGTCCTTAGCAACACATTATTTTTCTTCCTTCTCAATGTTTTGTATATAGTTATTATTTCATATATTTTTCGTCCATTCCTTATTAATCTTCTATTATATCGGAATATAACTTTACCAATAGTTTGTTTATTATTTTCTACATATATTCTGCTGGTTTTTTGATCTTAGTCTGTTTCTTTTATATTTATTACTTTTTCGATATAAACGCTATCAATCGATATCATGGCATTGTGGCGTTATCATAATTTCTTAAATAGAGGTGGTTTATTATATATCATTACTTATCAAATGTTTTTTCTAGCTCTTTGAACCGTATTCATTAATTATTATTAACTTCCGTACCTAACCTTTATGTTATGAGTGGTTATATAGTGTTATTGGCTGTTAGGCCTTTTATTGTATATAGACCTACCTTTGTTTATAGCTGGTGAACAAATATAGCCCTTTTACATAAGTTCATACATATAATCAAATCTTAACTATTAACATTTACATAAACAATTATTCTTTTCATAACTAATAACAATTTTTATCTTGATCTATGGGTCACATATTAGAAAATTGATATCCATTAACACTAACTAACTGTTTCCCACATCCTTCTATAACAGTAATTGAATAATACATTTTGCTTCATTACTTTCCATTAACTCCACAAGTAATTTGCATAACATAACATAAACTTTAACATAACATTCATCGTTACAAAATAATATCATTTAATTCAGAATCCTTACTTACTATTGCTATAAGGTAAATTAATGTCTCGTTTCTGTTTAATTTCATTGTCATTTACTTTGACATTTTCTGTACTAGTTTCTTTCTTACAATTCTCATCAGTGTAATATTTATTTACTTTTCACTGAACATGGATCTCTAACTATTGTCTCATTTACAGGTTTGTTTATTATTGTTATTTCTACCTTGCATCCTTATTCATTTTTATCTATAATTATAAATGTATTTATTAGACCTTTGTATTATCATGGGAGTTAAATATTGATTTACTTATTAGTTTGTTAATGTTCTATTTATGTAACATGGATGACTGCATTTCTGTTGTGTTACATATGCTCCCCCTCCTAAAAAAGTTTAGTTTACCTGAATGAAGTTTAGGTCAAATAAACTTGTCTTTTTCACATGCCTTTTCTTCATATCAATATTAATGGTTAACGATGGGATTCTCAATGTAACTTTGTTAGACTAGTATTCATAATTCTTTATTTAATAACATTTCATTATCTCTATTAACATTCTTGATCATATTAATTTCTGTAAACAGTATTTGTTGATAGTTGGCTACAATATTCAATGATACTTTAGGTTCACATCTCTTCTACTTATAATTACTGTAATCACTGTATTTCTCAATTATTCTTCTGTCAGCTATTTTCTTTCTGTTTTCTTCGTCCTACTATTCTGGAATCTGAGGTTATCCTTGCAACGATTCTAATATTCCTTAAATATTTAATTTCCCTAACAATCCCTAATATGTGCGTTGGTACAGTTCAGAGAGGCACTGTTTGGCTTCATACTCTGCTGTCCACACTACACTTTAATATAGTACTGCTGGAATTCATCTACAGTCAGCTATAAAAATATAATAATCTCCTAATAATCTCCTTTATTAATTAATAATAAACATTTGGGAATTTTTTCACATTGTTGCTTTTATATTTATCTATTCTTATCTTCATACTTGGTGATTCCATTTTATTTTCCTTAAACAATTTTTGATAATAATTCTGACAGTTATCATTTGTAATTATTTTTGTTTTTCTTTCTTGTTGTGATAATAACGCTAAGCATCCTCTTCATTTGTTCTTCTGATCTCAATATTTTCTAAATAGTAATTGGTTTGATTATTATTATTACTGTGTTTCTGAATAGTTACAGTCCTTAGCTCAACTATTATTTTTCTTATCTTATTTCATTATTTTGGCTGGTTATATTTCAATGAATTATGTTGATAAATATTTTTTCTCGTTTTCTTTAATATTACATTGGTCACAATCAATCGTTTATTGAGGTTGTTCTTTTCACTTGGCAATGCGGTATGTGTTTTAGGTCATATTATTCTTCTTTTATTATTTTGCATAGGTATACTTGATATCAAAGCTTTTTATCTTGGGTTTCATTATTCCTTATTCATAATATTTCTTCATAGACGTGTAGTAATAATTCTGGTTTTCTTCTGTAATCTTGGGGTTTGTTATTAACTCTTCTTAATACCTTCTTCATAACTATATTTTAATTCAGACTTACTTCTTTTGAATGACATGTTTTCTATTTATATAATATTGTTCAAAAAATTCTTTTTTATTTACAAGTGTTTTCTCTTCAAAATTGGTAATAAGCTGTTCTTATTTTAATTTAGAATTTATTGGATTTTGTTATTAAATAATATTTTCGTATTCTTTCCAATTGGTTGCCTGGTCAGTTTTCATCAAATCAGTCCCACTTTTTTTGGTTGACTGCTTCTTCTTCTAACCATGGTCCATTCATTCGACTGCACCCGTTGTCCGTATTACTGCAGTGTTCATACCAATTTTGACACTTGATAAATATCCTTCGCGTATCTGGTACCGTAACTCGGCTGATGTAAAGTCTTCATTTAAGTCAGGGTATTCAGTCATATTTAGCTCCTTTCTAATTATTAGGTATCGTATCTCCTCTACTCTAGCATAATCACTTGTACACTCTATCTTTCCATTCCCTTGGATATCTGGACTATTTATCAAATATTTTACGGGTATCTTCCGTATTAATGATATAATTGATTTGGTCAAATACTCTCTAATCGTTGATATTTTCAAATAATATTTAAATTTATTTAATGTTTTTGTGATTGTTATTCTATGTTCTAATGTTGTTGTGATAATTCTATAATTACTACCCTTACATAACTCCCTTTGTTCATTAATTGGGATCTTAAACGCACTAATTAATCCACCTTTCCTCATCTCCATTTCTTCTTTGGTATTGACTATTTTCTTTCTCCATATTTTCCTTATTTTCTGGATATTCTCTTCTATGGTCAGATTTACTATAATACCTTCGGAAGTGCTGTCTAATGTTTTAGACATATTCTTTAAACACCTCTCCATTTCTTTATTGGTCTCCTCCTTGTATTTATCCACTTCTGGGCTAAGTGTGTTAGCATTTTCAAACTTCTCAATCTTACCCTCAATCCGCTTTAAACTTTCTTCGTTCATTTTTTCAATTCTTTCATCCATTCGCCTTAAATTTTCTTCGATTCTTTGTATGATTTCTGCCTTCATTTGTTTAAATCCTCCTCACTCCTGTCAAATCTTTCGTTAATTTGTTTTGAGGTTTCTTTATTTTCCTCATTTGTTTTATCTAATTTTTCCTCCAGTCTCTTTGAGCTTTCCTTATTTTCCTAAAATTCTCCTTGTTTTCCTCATTTGTTTTCCTTGAGTCTTCCTTAATTTCCTCTTTCATTTGTCTGTTGCTTTCCATTATTATCCTCAACAGCTCCTGCATACTCATGTCTTCCTTTTTGTTGGATTTATCTGGTTGGTCCCCTTGGGCATCTTCTTCAATTACTTCCTTTTCCTTGTCCGCAATTATTTCAGTTTCCGTTATTTCGTCTGTCTGTTGTGCCATTTCACTATCTGTTATTATTTCTATTTCCTGTCTCTTTGGTGTCGGAGAATTCCGCAATCAGCGCTGCGGTTCCGGGGCAACGAAACTTAGAGGTTAATTCACTGTTGACGATAACCAATTATTATATACTTAGTCAGTTACTTTTTATTCCCAAATCATTAAATAATACCCCAAATAATAAGATTTTGCAACTATACAAGGTTTCTTTATTTATTCACTCCTTCAACATTAAATAAGATAGGTTCCAATTGGCATACACAAAGGCTATAGATTGCGTGAATCGATTATTGTTCGGTCCAATACTTTATTTTATATTCGGTCATATGATTTGTTTTTGTTTATAATTTATTTAATTCAGGGTGTGAAGGTTCTTGTAACTGCGGGGAAGATTAAAATAACTTAGATAAGAATGCAAGATTTACAAATTTGAAGTGTTGTGTTGTTAATATGATATATACAATGATAATTTACCAGACTAGAACGAAGCAACTCGAGTAGGCAGTTGGTTGATCACCTCGCCGTTCAGAATGGATATGTCGTTCGAGATTCCTTTCTTCGGTTTAATAAAGTGGAATTCTTGTCCTGTTCACCTCGGAAATACAGCTCCCTGGGTTTATTTACGGCCAGACTGGTGGTCCTTCTGCAAATTCTGGATCCAAATACGTTCTTCGATCGTTTGAAGTAATTAGTGATGTTCCGTGTATTTAAAAGGTTATGAGTTCCAATGTGGTGTATATTATTTGTTGTGACACAGTTAACTCTTTGTATTGGTTTTAATATATCGTTAATTCTTTTCTGGTATAGGACAATTCAAGTCCTTCCTTGTAGAACCCAGTTATTTATTTTTTATGGTGATACTGTACTATGATCTCATTTGGTTAAACTTTGCTGGCATAGGTTAAGAAGATTATCATTAGAATTTTGTGGAATATGATTGTATCAAAATAATTTAGAATATTCCAATTACATTTAGCATTTCTTGGTTTTTTTTAATCTCATCACGTTCAGATCATAAAAGGCAATAATGAAAATCAACAACTTCATACATTACTGTCGTCCTTAGCAACACATTATTTTTCTTCCTTCTCAATGTTTTGTATATAGTTATTATTTCATATATTTTTCGTCCATTCCTTATTAATCTTCTATTATATCGGAATATAACTTTACCAATAGTTTGTTTATTATTTTCTACATATATTCTGCTGGTTTTTTGATCTTAGTCTGTTTCTTTTATATTTATTACTTTTTCGATATAAACGCTATCAATCGATATCATGGCATTGTGGCGTTATCATAATTTCTTAAATAGAGGTGGTTTATTATATATCATTACTTATCAAATGTTTTTTCTAGCTCTTTGAACCGTATTCATTAATTATTATTAACTTCCGTACCTAACCTTTATGTTATGAGTGGTTATATAGTGTTATTGGCTGTTAGGCCTTTTATTGTATATAGACCTACCTTTGTTTATAGCTGGTGAACAAATATAGCCCTTTTACATAAGTTCATACATATAATCAAATCTTAACTATTAACATTTACATAAACAATTATTCTTTTCATAACTAATAACAATTTTTATCTTGATCTATGGGTCACATATTAGAAAATTGATATCCATTAACACTAACTAACTGTTTCCCACATCCTTCTATAACAGTAATTGAATAATACATTTTGCTTCATTACTTTCCATTAACTCCACAAGTAATTTGCATAACATAACATAAACTTTAACATAACATTCATCGTTACAAAATAATATCATTTAATTCAGAATCCTTACTTACTATTGCTATAAGGTAAATTAATGTCTCGTTTCTGTTTAATTTCATTGTCATTTACTTTGACATTTTCTGTACTAGTTTCTTTCTTACAATTCTCATCAGTGTAATATTTATTTACTTTTCACTGAACATGGATCTCTAACTATTGTCTCATTTACAGGTTTGTTTATTATTGTTATTTCTACCTTGCATCCTTATTCATTTTTATCTATAATTATAAATGTATTTATTAGACCTTTGTATTATCATGGGAGTTAAATATTGATTTACTTATTAGTTTGTTAATGTTCTATTTATGTAACATGGATGACTGCATTTCTGTTGTGTTACATATGCTCCCCCTCCTAAAAAAGTTTAGTTTACCTGAATGAAGTTTAGGTCAAATAAACTTGTCTTTTTCACATGCCTTTTCTTCATATCAATATTAATGGTTAACGATGGGATTCTCAATGTAACTTTGTTAGACTAGTATTCATAATTCTTTATTTAATAACATTTCATTATCTCTATTAACATTCTTGATCATATTAATTTCTGTAAACAGTATTTGTTGATAGTTGGCTACAATATTCAATGATACTTTAGGTTCACATCTCTTCTACTTATAATTACTGTAATCACTGTATTTCTCAATTATTCTTCTGTCAGCTATTTTCTTTCTGTTTTCTTCGTCCTACTCTTCTGGAATCTGAGGTTATCCTTGCAACGATTCTAATATTCCTTAAATATTTAATTTCCCTAACAATCCCTAATATGTGCGTTGGTACAGTTCAGAGAGGCACTGTTTGGCTTCATACTCTGCTGTCCACACTACACTTTAATATAGTACTGCTGGAATTCATCTACAGTCAGCTATAAAAATATAATAATCTCCTAATAATCTCCTTTATTAATTAATAATAAACATTTGGGAATTTTTTCACATTGTTGCTTTTATATTTATCTATTCTTATCTTCATACTTGGTGATTCCATTTTATTTTCCTTAAACAATTTTTGATAATAATTCTGACAGTTATCATTTGTAATTATTTTTGTTTTTCTTTCTTGTTGTGATAATAACGCTAAGCATCCTCTTCATTTGTTCTTCTGATCTCAATATTTTCTAAATAGTAATTGGTTTGATTATTATTATTACTGTGTTTCTGAATAGTTACAGTCCTTAGCTCAACTATTATTTTTCTTATCTTATTTCATTATTTTGGCTGGTTATATTTCAATGAATTATGTTGATAAATATTTTTTCTCGTTTTCTTTAATATTACATTGGTCACAATCAATCGTTTATTGAGGTTGTTCTTTTCACTTGGCAATGCGGTAGGTGTTTTAGGTCATATTATTCTTCTTTTATTATTTTGCATAGGTATACTTGATATCAAAGCTTTTTATCTTGGGTTTCATTATTCCTTATTCATAATATTTCTTCATAGACGTGTAGTAATAATTCTGGTTTTCTTCTGTAATCTTGGGGTTTGTTATTAACTCTTCTTAATACCTTCTTCATAACTATATTTTAATTCAGACTTACTTCTTTTGAATGACATGTTTTCTATTTATATAATATTGTTCAAAAAATTCTTTTTTATTTACAAGTGTTTTCTCTTCAAAATTGGTAATAAGCTGTTCTTATTTTAATTTAGAATTTATTGGATTTTGTTATTAAATAATATTTTCGTATTCTTTCCAATTGATTGCCTGGTCAGTTTTCATCAAATCAGTCCCACTTTTTTTGGTTGACTGCTTCTTCTTCTAACCATGGTCCATTCATTCGACTGCACCCGTTGTCCGTATTACTGCAGTGTTCATACCAATTTTGACACTTGATAAATATCCTTCGCGTATCTGGTACCGTAACTCGGCTGATGTAAAGTCTTCATTTAAGTCAGGGTATTCAGTCATATTTAGCTCCTTTCTAATTATTAGGTATCGTATCTCCTCTACTCTAGCATAATCACTTGTACACTCTATCTTTCCATTCCCTTGGATATCTGGACTATTTATCAAATGTTTTACGGGTATCTTCCGTATTAATGATATAATTGATTTGGTCAAATACTCTCTAATCGTTGATATTTTCAAATAATATTTAAATTTATTTAATGTTTTTGTGATTGTTCTATGGTGGGTTATTTTGGTTATTTTCATAATGTTTCTTCTATAATTACTACCCTTACATAACTCCCTTTGTTCATTAATTGGGATCTTAAACGCACTAATTAATCCACCATTCCTCATCTCCATTTCTTCTTTGGTATTGACTATTTTCTTTCTCCATATTTTCCTTATTTTCTGGATATTCTCTTCTATGGTCAGATTTACTATAATACCTTCGGAAGTGCTGTCTAATGTTTTAGACATATTCTTTAAACACCTCTCCATTTCTTTATTGGTCTCCTCCTTGTATTTATCCACTTCTGGGCTAAGTGTGTTAGCATTTTCAAACTTCTCAATCTTACCCTCAATCCGCTTTAAACTTGCTTCGTTCATTTTTTCAATTCTTTCATCCATTCGCCTTAAATTTTCTTCGATTCTTTGTATGATTTCTGCCTTCATTTGTTTTAAATCCTCCTCACTCCTGTCAAATCTTTCGTTAATTTGTTTTGAGGTTTCTTTATTTTCCTCATTTGTTTTATCTAATTTTTCCTCCAGTCTCTTTGAGCTTTCCTTATTTTCCTAAAATTCTCCTTGTTTTCCTCATTTGTTTTCCTTGAGTCTTCCTTAATTTCCTCTTTCATTTGTCTGTTGCTTTCCATTATTATCCTCAACAGCTCCTGCATACTCATGTCTTCCTTTTTGTTGGATTTATCTGGTTGGTCCCCTTGGGCATCTTCTTCAATTACTTCCTTTTCCTTGTCCGCAATTATTTCAGTTTCCGTTATTTCGTCTGTCTGTTGTGCCATTTCACTATCTGTTATTATTTCTATTTCCTGTCTCTTTGGTGTCGGAGAATTCCGCAATCAGCGCTGCGGTTCCGGGGCAACGAAACTTAGAGGTTAATTCACTGTTGACGATAACCAATTATTATATACTTAGTCAGTTACTTTTTATTCCCAAATCATTAAATAATACCCCAAATAATAAGATTTTGCAACTATACAAGGTTTCTTTATTTATTCACTCCTTCAACATTAAATAAGATAGGTTCCAATTGGCATACACAAAGGCTATAGATTGCGTGAATCGATTATTGTTCGGTCCAATACTTTATTTTATATTCGGTCATATGATTTGTTTTTGTTTATAATTTATTTAATTCAGGGTGTGAAGGTTCTTGTAACTGCGGGGAAGATTAAAATAACTTAGATAAGAATGCAAGATTTACAAATTTGAAGTGTTGTGTTGTTAATATGATATATACAATGATAATTTACCAGACTAGAACGAAGCAACTCGAGTAGGCAGTTGGTTGATCACCTCGCCGTTCAGAATGGATATGTCGTTCGAGATTCCTTTCTTCGGTTTAATAAAGTGGAATTCTTGTCCTGTTCACCTCGGAAATACAGCTCCCTGGGTTTATTTACGGCCAGACTGGTGGTCCTTCTGCAAATTCTGGATCCAAATACGTTCTTCGATCGTTTGAAGTAATTAGTGATGTTCCGTGTATTTAAAAGGTTATGAGTTCCAATGTGGTGTATATTATTTGTTGTGACACAGTTAACTCTTTGTATTGGTTTTAATATATCGTTAATTCTTTTCTGGTATAGGACAATTCAAGTCCTTCCTTGTAGAACCCAGTTATTTATTTTTTATGGTGATACTGTACTATGATCTCATTTGGTTAAACTTTGCTGGCATAGGTTAAGAAGATTATCATTAGAATTTTGTGGAATATGATTGTATCAAAATAATTTAGAATATTCCAATTACATTTAGCATTTCTTGGTTTTTTTTAATCTCATCACGTTCAGATCATAAAAGGCAATAATGAAAATCAACAACTTCATACATTACTGTCGTCCTTAGCAACACATTATTTTTCTTCCTTCTCAATGTTTTGTATATAGTTATTATTTCATATATTTTTCGTCCATTCCTTATTAATCTTCTATTATATCGGAATATAACTTTACCAATAGTTTGTTTATTATTTTCTACATATATTCTGCTGGTTTTTTGATCTTAGTCTGTTTCTTTTATATTTATTACTTTTTCGATATAAACGCTATCAATCGATATCATGGCATTGTGGCGTTATCATAATTTCTTAAATAGAGGTGGTTTATTATATATCATTACTTATCAAATGTTTTTTCTAGCTCTTTGAACCGTATTCATTAATTATTATTAACTTCCGTACCTAACCTTTATGTTATGAGTGGTTATATAGTGTTATTGGCTGTTAGGCCTTTTATTGTATATAGACCTACCTTTGTTTATAGCTGGTGAACAAATATAGCCCTTTTACATAAGTTCATACATATAATCAAATCTTAACTATTAACATTTACATAAACAATTATTCTTTTCATAACTAATAACAATTTTTATCTTGATCTATGGGTCACATATTAGAAAATTGATATCCATTAACACTAACTAACTGTTTCCCACATCCTTCTATAACAGTAATTGAATAATACATTTTGCTTCATTACTTTCCATTAACTCCACAAGTAATTTGCATAACATAACATAAACTTTAACATAACATTCATCGTTACAAAATAATATCATTTAATTCAGAATCCTTACTTACTATTGCTATAAGGTAAATTAATGTCTCGTTTCTGTTTAATTTCATTGTCATTTACTTTGACATTTTCTGTACTAGTTTCTTTCTTACAATTCTCATCAGTGTAATATTTATTTACTTTTCACTGAACATGGATCTCTAACTATTGTCTCATTTACAGGTTTGTTTATTATTGTTATTTCTACCTTGCATCCTTATTCATTTTTATCTATAATTATAAATGTATTTATTAGACCTTTGTATTATCATGGGAGTTAAATATTGATTTACTTATTAGTTTGTTAATGTTCTATTTATGTAACATGGATGACTGCATTTCTGTTGTGTTACATATGCTCCCCCTCCTAAAAAAGTTTAGTTTACCTGAATGAAGTTTAGGTCAAATAAACTTGTCTTTTTCACATGCCTTTTCTTCATATCAATATTAATGGTTAACGATGGGATTCTCAATGTAACTTTGTTAGACTAGTATTCATAATTCTTTATTTAATAACATTTCATTATCTCTATTAACATTCTTGATCATATTAATTTCTGTAAACAGTATTTGTTGATAGTTGGCTACAATATTCAATGATACTTTAGGTTCACATCTCTTCTACTTATAATTACTGTAATCACTGTATTTCTCAATTATTCTTCTGTCAGCTATTTTCTTTCTGTTTTCTTCGTCCTACTCTTCTGGAATCTGAGGTTATCCTTGCAACGATTCTAATATTCCTTAAATATTTAATTTCCCTAACAATCCCTAATATGTGCGTTGGTACAGTTCAGAGAGGCACTGTTTGGCTTCATACTCTGCTGTCCACACTACACTTTAATATAGTACTGCTGGAATTCATCTACAGTCAGCTATAAAAATATAATAATCTCCTAATAATCTCCTTTATTAATTAATAATAAACATTTGGGAATTTTTTCACATTGTTGCTTTTATATTTATCTATTCTTATCTTCATACTTGGTGATTCCATTTTATTTTCCTTAAACAATTTTTGATAATAATTCTGACAGTTATCATTTGTAATTATTTTTGTTTTTCTTTCTTGTTGTGATAATAACGCTAAGCATCCTCTTCATTTGTTCTTCTGATCTCAATATTTTCTAAATAGTAATTGGTTTGATTATTATTATTACTGTGTTTCTGAATAGTTACAGTCCTTAGCTCAACTATTATTTTTCTTATCTTATTTCATTATTTTGGCTGGTTATATTTCAATGAATTATGTTGATAAATATTTTTTCTCGTTTTCTTTAATATTACATTGGTCACAATCAATCGTTTATTGAGGTTGTTCTTTTCACTTGGCAATGCGGTAGGTGTTTTAGGTCATATTATTCTTCTTTTATTATTTTGCATAGGTATACTTGATATCAAAGCTTTTTATCTTGGGTTTCATTATTCCTTATTCATAATATTTCTTCATAGACGTGTAGTAATAATTCTGGTTTTCTTCTGTAATCTTGGGGTTTGTTATTAACTCTTCTTAATACCTTCTTCATAACTATATTTTAATTCAGACTTACTTCTTTTGAATGACATGTTTTCTATTTATATAATATTGTTCAAAAAATTCTTTTTTATTTACAAGTGTTTTCTCTTCAAAATTGGTAATAAGCTGTTCTTATTTTAATTTAGAATTTATTGGATTTTGTTATTAAATAATATTTTCGTATTCTTTCCAATTGATTGCCTGGTCAGTTTTCATCAAATCAGTCCCACTTTTTTTGGTTGACTGCTTCTTCTTCTAACCATGGTCCATTCATTCGACTGCACCCGTTGTCCGTATTACTGCAGTGTTCATACCAATTTTGACACTTGATAAATATCCTTCGCGTATCTGGTACCGTAACTCGGCTGATGTAAAGTCTTCATTTAAGTCAGGGTATTCAGTCATATTTAGCTCCTTTCTAATTATTAGGTATCGTATCTCCTCTACTCTAGCATAATCACTTGTACACTCTATCTTTCCATTCCCTTGGATATCTGGACTATTTATCAAATGTTTTACGGGTATCTTCCGTATTAATGATATAATTGATTTGGTCAAATACTCTCTAATCGTTGATATTTTCAAATAATATTTAAATTTATTTAATGTTTTTGTGATTGTTCTATGGTGGGTTATTTTGGTTATTTTCATAATGTTTCTTCTATAATTACTACCCTTACATAACTCCCTTTGTTCATTAATTGGGATCTTAAACGCACTAATTAATCCACCATTCCTCATCTCCATTTCTTCTTTGGTATTGACTATTTTCTTTCTCCATATTTTCCTTATTTTCTGGATATTCTCTTCTATGGTCAGATTTACTATAATACCTTCGGAAGTGCTGTCTAATGTTTTAGACATATTCTTTAAACACCTCTCCATTTCTTTATTGGTCTCCTCCTTGTATTTATCCACTTCTGGGCTAAGTGTGTTAGCATTTTCAAACTTCTCAATCTTACCCTCAATCCGCTTTAAACTTGCTTCGTTCATTTTTTCAATTCTTTCATCCATTCGCCTTAAATTTTCTTCGATTCTTTGTATGATTTCTGCCTTCATTTGTTTTAAATCCTCCTCACTCCTGTCAAATCTTTCGTTAATTTGTTTTGAGGTTTCTTTATTTTCCTCATTTGTTTTATCTAATTTTTCCTCCAGTCTCTTTGAGCTTTCCTTATTTTCCTAAAATTCTCCTTGTTTTCCTCATTTGTTTTCCTTGAGTCTTCCTTAATTTCCTCTTTCATTTGTCTGTTGCTTTCCATTATTATCCTCAACAGCTCCTGCATACTCATGTCTTCCTTTTTGTTGGATTTATCTGGTTGGTCCCCTTGGGCATCTTCTTCAATTACTTCCTTTTCCTTGTCCGCAATTATTTCAGTTTCCGTTATTTCGTCTGTCTGTTGTGCCATTTCACTATCTGTTATTATTTCTATTTCCTGTCTCTTTGGTGTCGGAGAATTCCGCAATCAGCGCTGCGGTTCCGGGGCAACGAAACTTAGAGGTTAATTCACTGTTGACGATAACCAATTATTATATACTTAGTCAGTTACTTTTTATTCCCAAATCATTAAATAATACCCCAAATAATAAGATTTTGCAACTATACAAGGTTTCTTTATTTATTCACTCCTTCAACATTAAATAAGATAGGTTCCAATTGGCATACACAAAGGCTATAGATTGCGTGAATCGATTATTGTTCGGTCCAATACTTTATTTTATATTCGGTCATATGATTTGTTTTTGTTTATAATTTATTTAATTCAGGGTGTGAAGGTTCTTGTAACTGCGGGGAAGATTAAAATAACTTAGATAAGAATGCAAGATTTACAAATCTGAAGTGTTGTGTTGTTAATATGATATATACAATGATAATTTACCAGACTAGAACGAAGCAACTCGAGTAGGCAGTTGGTTGATCACCTCGCCGTTCAGAATGGATATGTCGTTCGAGATTCCTTTCTTCGGTTTAATAAAGTGGAATTCTTGTCCTGTTCACCTCGGAAATACAGCTCCCTGGGTTTATTTACGGCCAGACTGGTGGTCCTTCTGCAAATTCTGGATCCAAATACGTTCTTCGATCGTTTGAAGTAATTAGTGATGTTCCGTGTATTTAAAAGGTTATGAGTTCCAATGTGGTGTATATTATTTGTTGTGACACAGTTAACTCTTTGTATTGGTTTTAATATATCGTTAATTCTTTTCTGGTATAGGACAATTCAAGTCCTTCCTTGTAGAACCCAGTTATTTATTTTTTATGGTGATACTGTACTATGATCTCATTTGGTTAAACTTTGCTGGCATAGGTTAAGAAGATTATCATTAGAATTTTGTGGAATATGATTGTATCAAAATAATTTAGAATATTCCAATTACATTTAGCATTTCTTGGTTTTTTTTAATCTCATCACGTTCAGATCATAAAAGGCAATAATGAAAATCAACAACTTCATACATTACTGTCGTCCTTAGCAACACATTATTTTTCTTCCTTCTCAATGTTTTGTATATAGTTATTATTTCATATATTTTTCGTCCATTCCTTATTAATCTTCTATTATATCGGAATATAACTTTACCAATAGTTTGTTTATTATTTTCTACATATATTCTGCTGGTTTTTTGATCTTAGTCTGTTTCTTTTATATTTATTACTTTTTCGATATAAACGCTATCAATCGATATCATGGCATTGTGGCGTTATCATAATTTGTTAAATAGAGGTGGTTTATTATATATCATTACTTATCAAATGTTTTTTCTAGCTCTTTGAACCGTATTCATTAATTATTATTAACTTCCGTACCTAACCTTTATGTTATGAGTGGTTATATAGTGTTATTGGCTGTTAGGCCTTTTATTGTATATAGACCTACCTTTGTTTATAACTGGTGAACAACTATAGCCCTTTTACATAAGTTCATACATATAATCAAATCTTAACTATTAACATTTACATAAACAATTATTCTTTTCATAACTAATAACAATTTTTATCTTGATCTATGGGTCACATATTAGAAAATTGATATCCATTAACACTAACTAACTGTTTCCCACATCCTTCTATAACAGTAATTGAATAATACATTTTGCTTCATTACTTTCCATTAACTCCACAAGTAATTTGCATAACATAACATAAACTTTAACATAACATTCATCGTTACAAAATAATATCATTTAATTCAGAATCCTTACTTACTATTGCTATAAGGTAAATTAATGTCTCGTTTTTGTTTAATTTCATTGTCATTTACTTTGACATTTTCTGTACTAGTTTCTTTCTTACAATTCTCATCAGTATAATATTTATTTACTTTTCCCTGAACATGGATCTCTAACTATTGTCTAATTTACAGGTTTGTTTATTATTGTTATTTCTACCTTGCATCCTTATTCATTTTTATCTATAATTATAAATGTATTTATTAGACCTTTGTATTATCATGGGAGTTAAATATTGATTTACTTATTAGTTTGTTAATGTTCTATTTATGTAACATGGATGACTGCATTTCTGTTGTGTTACATATGCTCCCCCTCCTAAAAAAGTTTAGTTTACCTGAATGAAGTTTAGGTCAAATAAACTTGTCTTTTTCACATGCCATTTCTTCATATCAATATTAATGGTTAACGATGGGATTCTCAATGTAACTTTGTTAGACTAGTATTCATAATTCTTTATTTAATAACATTTCATTATCTCTATTAACATTCTTGATCATATTAATTTCTGTAAACAGTATTTGTTGATAGTTGGCTACAATATTCAATGATACTTTAGGTTCACATCTCTTCTACTTATAATTACTGTAATCACTGTATTTCTCAATTATTCTTCTGTCAGCTATTTTCTTTCTGTTTTCTTCGTCCTACTCTTCTGGAATCTGAGGTTATCCTTGCAACGATTCTAATATTCCTTAAATATTTAATTTCCCTAACAATCCCTAATATGTGCGTTGGTACAGTTCAGAGAGGCACTGTTTGGCTTCATACTCTGCTGTCCACACTACACTTTAATATAGTACTGCTGGAATTCATCTACAGTCAGCTATAAAAATATAATAATCTCCTAATAATCTCCTTAATTAATTAATAATAAACATTTGGGAATTTTTTCACATTGTTGCTTTTATATTTATCTATTCTTATCTTCATATTTGGTGATTCCATTTTATTTTCCTTAAACAATTTTTGATAATAATTCTGACAGTTATCATTTGTAATTATTTTTGTTTTTCTTTCTTGTTGTGATAATAACGCTAAGCATCCTCTTCATTTGTTCTTCTGATCTCAATATTTTCTAAATAGTAATTGGTTTGATTATTATTATTACTGTGTTTCTGAATAGTTACAGTCCTTAGCTCAACTATTATTTTTCTTATCTTATTTCATTATTTTGGCTGGTTATATTTCAATGAATTATGTTGATAAATATTTTTTCTCGTTTTCTTTAATATTACATTGGTCACAATCAATCGTTTATTGAGGTTGTTCTTTTCACTTGGCAATGCGGTAGGTGTTTTAGGTCATATTATTCTTCTTTTATTATTTTGCATAGGTATACTTGATATCAAAGCTTTTTATCTTGGGTTTCATTATTCCTTATTCATAATATTTCTTCATAGACATGTAGTAATAATTCTGGTTTTCTTCTGTAATCTTGGGGTTTGTTATTAACTCTTCTTAATACCTTCTTCATAACTATATTTTAATTCAGACTTACTTCTTTTGAATGACATGTTTTCTATTTATATAATATTGTTCAAAAAATTCTTTTTTATTTACAAGTGTTTTCTCTTCAAAATTGGTAATAAGCTGTTCTTATTTTAATTTAGAATTTATTGGATTTTGTTATTAAATAATATTTTCGTATTCTTTCCAATTGGTTGCCTGGTCAGTTTTCATCAAATCAGTCCCATTTTTCTGGTTGACTGCTTCTTCTTCTAACCATGGTCCATTAATTCGACTGCACCCGTTGTCCGTATTACTGCAGTGTTCATACCAATTTTGACACTTGATAAATATCCTTCGCGTATCTGGTACCGTAACTCGGCTGATGTAAAGTCTTCATTTAAGTCAGGGTATTCAGTCATATTTAGCTCCTTTCTAATTATTAGGTATCGTATCTCCTCTACTCTAGCATAATCACTTGTACACTCTATCTTTCCATTCCCTTGGATATCTGGACTATTTATCAAATGTTTTACGGGTATCTTCCGTATTAATGATATAATTGATTTGGTCAAATACTCTCTAATCGTTGATATTTTCAAATAATATTTAAATTTATTTAATGTTTTTGTGATTGTTCTATGGTGGGTTATTTTGGTTATTTTCATAACGTTTCTTCTATAATTACTACCCTTACATAACTCCTTTGTTCATTAATTGGGATCTTAAACGCACTAATTAATCCACCTTTCCTCATCTCCATTTCTTCTTTGGTATTGACTATTTTCTTTCTCCATATTTTCCTTATTTTCTGGATATTCTCTTCTATGGTCAGATTTACTATAATACCTTCGGAAGTGCTGTCTAATGTTTTAGACATATTCTTTAAACACCTCTCCATTTCTTTATTGGTCTCCTCCTTGTATTTATCCACTTCTGGGCTAAGTGTGTTAGCATTTTCAAACTTCTCAATCTTACCCTCAATCCGCTTTAAACTTGCTTCGTTCATTTTTTCAATTCTTTCATCCATTCGCCTTAAATTTTCTTCGATTCTTTGTATGATTTCTGCCTTCATTTGTTTTAAATCCTCCTCACTCCTGTCAAATCTTTCGTTAATTTGTTTTGAGGTTTCTTTATTTTCCTCATTTGTTTTATCTAATTTTTCCTCCAGTCTCTTTGAGCTTTCCTTATTTTCCTAAAATTCTCCTTGTTTTCCTCATTTGTTTTCCTTGAGTCTTCCTTAATTTCCTCTTTCATTTGTCTGTTGCTTTCCATTATTATCCTCAACAGCTCCTGCATACTCATGTCTTCCTTTTTGTTGGATTTATCTGGTTGGTCCCCTTGGGCATCTTCTTCAATTACTTCCTTTTCCTTGTCCGCAATTATTTCAGTTTCCGTTATTTCGTCTGTCTGTTGTGCCATTTCACTATCTGTTATTATTTCTATTTCCTGTCTCTTTGGTGTCGGAGAATTCCGCAATCAGCGCTGCGGTTCCGGGGCAACGAAACTTAGAGGTTAATTCACTGTTGACGATAACCAATTATTATATACTTAGTCAGTTACTTTTTATTCCCAAATCATTAAATAATACCCCAAATAATAAGATTTTGCAACTATACAAGGTTTCTTTATTTATTCACTCCTTCAACATTAAATAAGATAGGTTCCAATTGGCATACACAAAGGCTATAGATTGCGTGAATCGATTATTGTTCGGTCCAATACTTTATTTTATATTCGGTCATATGATTTGTTTTTGTTTATAATTTATTTAATTCAGGGTGTGAAGGTTCTTGTAACTGCGGGGAAGATTAAAATAACTTAGATAAGAATGCAAGATTTACAAATTTGAAGTGTTGTGTTGTTAATATGATATATACAATGATAATTTACCAGACTAGAACGAAGCAACTCGAGTAGGCAGTTGGTTGATCACCTCGCCGTTCAGAATGGATATGTCGTTCGAGATTCCTTTCTTCGGTTTAATAAAGTGGAATTCTTGTCCTGTTCACCTCGGAAATACAGCTCCCTGGGTTTATTTACGGCCAGACTGGTGGTCCTTCTGCAAATTCTGGATCCAAATACGTTCTTCGATCGTTTGAAGTAATTAGTGATGTTCCGTGTATTTAAAAGGTTATGAGTTCCAATGTGGTGTATATTATTTGTTGTGACACAGTTAACTCTTTGTATTGGTTTTAATATATCGTTAATTCTTTTCTGGTATAGGACAATTCAAGTCCTTCCTTGTAGAACCCAGTTATTTATTTTTTATGGTGATACTGTACTATGATCTCATTTGGTTAAACTTTGCTGGCATAGGTTAAGAAGATTATCATTAGAATTTTGTGGAATATGATTGCATCAAAATAATTTAGAATATTCCAATTACATTTAGCATTTCTTGGTTTTTTTTAATCTCATCACGTTCAGATCATAAAAGGCAATAATGAAAATCAACAACTTCATACATTACTGTCGTCCTTAGCAACACATTATTTTTCTTCCTTCTCAATGTTTTGTATATAGTTATTATTTCATATATTTTTCGTCCATTCCTTATTAATCTTCTATTATATCGGAATATAACTTTACCAATAGTTTGTTTATTATTTTCTACATATATTCTGCTGGTTTTTTGATCTTAGTCTGTTTCTTTTATATTTATTACTTTTTCGATATAAACGCTATCAATCGATATCATGGCATTGTGGCGTTATCATAATTTGTTAAATAGAGGTGGTTTATTATATATCATTACTTATCAAATGTTTTTTCTAGCTCTTTGAACCGTATTCATTAATTATTATTAACTTCCGTACCTAACCTTTATGTTATGAGTGGTTATATAGTGTTATTGGCTGTTAGGCCTTTTATTGTATATAGACCTACCTTTGTTTATAACTGGTGAACAACTATAGCCCTTTTACATAAGTTCATACATATAATCAAATCTTAACTATTAACATTTACATAAACAATTATTCTTTTCATAACTAATAACAATTTTTATCTTGATCTATGGGTCACATATTAGAAAATTGATATCCATTAACACTAACTAACTGTTTCCCACATCCTTCTATAACAGTAATTGAATAATACATTTTGCTTCATTACTTTCCATTAACTCCACAAGTAATTTGCATAACATAACATAAACTTTAACATAACATTCATCGTTACAAAATAATATCATTTAATTCAGAATCCTTACTTACTATTGCTATAAGGTAAATTAATGTCTCGTTTTTGTTTAATTTCATTGTCATTTACTTTGACATTTTCTGTACTAGTTTCTTTCTTACAATTCTCATCAGTATAATATTTATTTACTTTTCCCTGAACATGGATCTCTAACTATTGTCTAATTTACAGGTTTGTTTATTATTGTTATTTCTACCTTGCATCCTTATTCATTTTTATCTATAATTATAAATGTATTTATTAGACCTTTGTATTATCATGGGAGTTAAATATTGATTTACTTATTAGTTTGTTAATGTTCTATTTATGTAACATGGATGACTGCATTTCTGTTGTGTTACATATGCTCCCCCTCCTAAAAAAGTTTAGTTTACCTGAATGAAGTTTAGGTCAAATAAACTTGTCTTTTTCACATGCCTTTTCTTCATATCAATATTAATGGTTAACGATGGGATTCTCAATGTAACTTTGTTAGACTAGTATTCATAATTCTTTATTTAATAACATTTCATTATCTCTATTAACATTCTTGATCATATTAATTTCTGTAAACAGTATTTGTTGATAGTTGGCTACAATATTCAATGATACTTTAGGTTCACATCTCTTCTACTTATAATTACTGTAATCACTGTATTTCTCAATTATTCTTCTGTCAGCTATTTTCTTTCTGTTTTCTTCGTCCTACTCTTCTGGAATCTGAGGTTATCCTTGCAACGATTCTAATATTCCTTAAATATTTAATTTCCCTAACAATCCCTAATATGTGCGTTGGTACAGTTCAGAGAGGCACTGTTTGGCTTCATACTCTGCTGTCCACACTACACTTTAATATAGTACTGCTGGAATTCATCTACAGTCAGCTATAAAAATATAATAATCTCCTAATAATCTCCTTAATTAATTAATAATAAACATTTGGGAATTTTTTCACATTGTTGCTTTTATATTTATCTATTCTTATCTTCATACTTGGTGATTCCATTTTATTTTCCTTAAACAATTTTTGATAATAATTCTGACAGTTATCATTTGTAATTATTTTTGTTTTTCTTTCTTGTTGTGATAATAACGCTAAGCATCCTCTTCATTTGTTCTTCTGATCTCAATATTTTCTAAATAGTAATTGGTTTGATTATTATTATTACTGAGTTTCTGAATAGTTACAGTCCTTAGCTCAACTATTATTTTTCTTATCTTATTTCATTATTTTGGCTGGTTATATTTCAATGAATTATGTTGATAAATATTTTTTCTCGTTTTCTTTAATATTACATTGGTCACAATCAATCGTTTATTGAGGTTGTTCTTTTCACTTGGCAATGCGGTAGGTGTTTTAGGTCATATTATTCTTCTTTTATTATTTTGCATAGGTATACTTGATATCAAAGCTTTTTATCTTGGGTTTCATTATTCCTTATTCATAATATTTCTTCATAGACGTGTAGTAATAATTCTGGTTTTCTTCTGTAATCTTGGGGTTTGTTATTAACTCTTCTTAATACCTTCTTCATAACTATATTTTAATTCAGACTTACTTCTTTTGAATGACATGTTTTCTATTTATATAATATTGTTTAAAAAATTCTTTTTTATTTACAAGTGTTTTATCTTCAAAATTGGTAATAAGCTGTTCTTATTTTAATTTAGAATTTATTGGATTTTGTTATTAAATAATATTTTCGTATTCTTTCCAATTGGTTGCCTGGTCAGTTTTCATCAAATCAGTCCCATTTTTCTGGTTGACTGCTTCTTCTTCTAACCATGGTCCATTAATTCGACTGCACCCGTTGTCCGTATTACTGCAGTGTTCATACCAATTTTGACACTTGATAAATATCCTTCGCGTATCTGGTACCGTAACTCGGCTGATGTAAAGTCTTCATTTAAGTCAGGGTATTCAGTCATATTTAGCTCCTTTCTAATTATTAGGTATCGTATCTCCTCTACTCTAGCATAATCACTTGTACACTCTATCTTTCCATTCCCTTGGATATCTGGACTATTTATCAAATGTTTTACGTGTATCTTCCGTATTAATGATATAATTGATTTGGTCAAATACTCTCTAATCGTTGATATTTTCAAATAATATTAAATTTATTTAATGTTTTTGTGATTGTTCTATGGTGGGTTATTTTGGTTATTTTCATAACGTTTCTTCTATAATTACTACCCTTACATAACTCCTTTGTTCATTAATTGGGATCTTAAACGCACTAATTAATCCACCTTTCCTCATCTCCATTTCTTCTTTGGTATTGACTATTTTCTTTCTCCATATTTTCCTTATTTTCTGGATATTCTCTTCTATGGTCAGATTTACTATAATACCTTCGGAAGTGCTGTCTAATGTTTTAGACATATTCTTTAAACACCTCTCCATTTCTTTATTGGTCTCCTCCTTGTATTTATCCACTTCTGGGCTAAGTGTGTTAGCATTTTCAAACTTCTCAATCTTACCCTCAATCCGCTTTAAACTTGCTTCGTTCATTTTTTCAATTCTTTCATCCATTCGCCTTAAATTTTCTTCGATTCTTTGTATGATTTCTGCCTTCATTTGTTTTAAATCCTCCTCACTCCTGTCAAATCTTTCGTTAATTTGTTTTGAGGTTTCTTTATTTTCCTCATTTGTTTTATCTAATTTTTCCTCCAGTCTCTTTGAGCTTTCCTTATTTTCCTAAAATTCTCCTTGTTTTCCTCATTTGTTTTCCTTGAGTCTTCCTTAATTTCCTCTTTCATTTGTCTGTTGCTTTCCATTATTATCCTCAACAGCTCCTGCATACTCATGTCTTCCTTTTTGTTGGATTTATCTGGTTGGTCCCCTTGGGCATCTTCTTCAATTACTTCCTTTTCCTTGTCCGCAATTATTTCAGTTTCCGTTATTTCGTCTGTCTGTTGTGCCATTTCACTATCTGTTATTATTTCTATTTCCTGTCTCTTTGGTGTCGGAGAATTCCGCAATCAGCGCTGCGGTTCCGGGGCAACGAAACTTAGAGGTTAATTCACTGTTGACGATAACCAATTATTATATACTTAGTCAGTTACTTTTTATTCCCAAATCATTAAATAATACCCCAAATAATAAGATTTTGCAACTATACAAGGTTTCTTTATTTATTCACTCCTTCAACATTAAATAAGATAGGTTCCAATTGGCATACACAAAGGCTATAGATTGCGTGAATCGATTATTGTTCGGTCCAATACTTTATTTTATATTCGGTCATATGATTTGTTTTTGTTTATAATTTATTTAATTCAGGGTGTGAAGGTTCTTGTAACTGCGGGGAAGATTAAAATAACTTAGATAAGAATGCAAGATTTACAAATTTGAAGTGTTGTGTTGTTAATATGATATATACAATGATAATTTACCAGACTAGAACGAAGCAACTCGAGTAGGCAGTTGGTTGATCACCTCGCCGTTCAGAATGGATATGTCGTTCGAGATTCCTTTCTTCGGTTTAATAAAGTGGAATTCTTGTCCTGTTCACCTCGGAAATACAGCTCCCTGGGTTTATTTACGGCCAGACTGGTGGTCCTTCTGCAAATTCTGGATCCAAATACGTTCTTCGATCGTTTGAAGTAATTAGTGATGTTCCGTGTATTTAAAAGGTTATGAGTTCCAATGTGGTGTATATTATTTGTTGTGACACAGTTAACTCTTTGTATTGGTTTTAATATATCGTTAATTCTTTTCTGGTATAGGACAATTCAAGTCCTTCCTTGTAGAACCCAGTTATTTATTTTTTATGGTGATACTGTACTATGATCTCATTTGGTTAAACTTTGCTGGCATAGGTTAAGAAGATTATCATTAGAATTTTGTGGAATATGATTGCATCAAAATAATTTAGAATATTCCAATTACATTTAGCATTTCTTGGTTTTTTTTAATCTCATCACGTTCAGATCATAAAAGGCAATAATGAAAATCAACAACTTCATACATTACTGTCGTCCTTAGCAACACATTATTTTTCTTCCTTCTCAATGTTTTGTATATAGTTATTATTTCATATATTTTTCGTCCATTCCTTATTAATCTTCTATTATATCGGAATATAACTTTACCAATAGTTTGTTTATTATTTTCTACATATATTCTGCTGGTTTTTTGATCTTAGTCTGTTTCTTTTATATTTATTACTTTTTCGATATAAACGCTATCAATCGATATCATGGCATTGTGGCGTTATCATAATTTGTTAAATAGAGGTGGTTTATTATATATCATTACTTATCAAATGTTTTTTCTAGCTCTTTGAACCGTATTCATTAATTATTATTAACTTCCGTACCTAACCTTTATGTTATGAGTGGTTATATAGTGTTATTGGCTGTTAGGCCTTTTATTGTATATAGACCTACCTTTGTTTATAACTGGTGAACAACTATAGCCCTTTTACATAAGTTCATACATATAATCAAATCTTAACTATTAACATTTACATAAACAATTATTCTTTTCATAACTAATAACAATTTTTATCTTGATCTATGGGTCACATATTAGAAAATTGATATCCATTAACACTAACTAACTGTTTCCCACATCCTTCTATAACAGTAATTGAATAATACATTTTGCTTCATAACTTTCCATTAACTCCACAAGTAATTTGCATAACATAACATAAACTTTAACATAACATTCATCGTTACAAAATAATATCATTTAATTCAGAATCCTTACTTACTATTGCTATAAGGTAAATTAATGTCTCGTTTTTGTTTAATTTCATTGTCATTTACTTTGACATTTTCTGTACTAGTTTCTTTCTTACAATTCTCATCAGTATAATATTTATTTACTTTTCCCTGAACATGGATCTCTAACTATTGTCTAATTTACAGGTTTGTTTATTATTGTTATTTCTACCTTGCATCCTTATTCATTTTTATCTATAATTATAAATGTATTTATTAGACCTTTGTATTATCATGGGAGTTAAATATTGATTTACTTATTAGTTTGTTAATGCTCTATTTATGTAACATGGATGACTGCATTTCTGTTGTGTTACATATGCTCCCCCTCCTAAAAAAGTTTAGTTTACCTGAATGAAGTTTAGGTCAAATAAACTTGTCTTTTTCACATGCCTTTTCTTCATATCAATATTAATGGTTAACGATGGGATTCTCAATGTAACTTTGTTAGACTAGTATTCATAATTCTTTATTTAATAACATTTCATTATCTCTATTAACATTCTTGATCATATTAATTTCTGTAAACAGTATTTGTTGATAGTTGGCTACAATATTCAATGATACTTTAGGTTCACATCTCTTCTACTTATAATTACTGTAATCACTGTATTTCTCAATTATTCTTCTGTCAGCTATTTTCTTTCTGTTTTCTTCGTCCTACTCTTCTGGAATCTGAGGTTATCCTTGCAACGATTCTAATATTCCTTAAATATTTAATTTCCCTAACAATCCCTAATATGTGCGTTGGTACAGTTCAGAGAGGCACTGTTTGGCTTCATACTCTGCTGTCCACACTACACTTTAATATAGTACTGCTGGAATTCATCTACAGTCAGCTATAAAAATATAATAATCTCCTAATAATCTCCTTAATTAATTAATAATAAACATTTGGGAATTTTTTCACATTGTTGCTTTTATATTTATCTATTCTTATCTTCATACTTGGTGATTCCATTTTATTTTCCTTAAACAATTTTTGATAATAATTCTGACAGTTATCATTTGTAATTATTTTTGTTTTTCTTTCTTGTTGTGATAATAACGCTAAGCATCCTCTTCATTTGTTCTTCTGATCTCAATATTTTCTAAATAGTAATTGGTTTGATTATTATTATTACTGTGTTTCTGAATAGTTACAGTCCTTAGCTCAACTATTATTTTTCTTATCTTATTTCATTATTTTGGCTGGTTATATTTCAATGAATTATGTTGATAAATATTTTTTCTCGTTTTCTTTAATATTACATTGGTCACAATCAATCGTTTATTGAGGTTGTTCTTTTCACTTGGCAATGCGGTAGGTGTTTTAGGTCATATTATTCTTCTTTTATTATTTTGCATAGGTATACTTGATATCAAAGCTTTTTATCTTGGGTTTCATTATTCCTTATTCATAATATTTCTTCATAGACATGTAGTAATAATTCTGGTTTTCTTCTGTAATCTTGGGGTTTGTTATTAACTCTTCTTAATACCTTCTTCATAACTATATTTTAATTCAGACTTACTTCTTTTGAATGACATGTTTTCTATTTATATAATATTGTTCAAAAAATTCTTTTTTATTTACAAGTGTTTTCTCTTCAAAATTGGTAATAAGCTGTTCTTATTTTAATTTAGAATTTATTGGATTTTGTTATTAAATAATATTTTCGTATTCTTTCCAATTGGTTGCCTGGTCAGTTTTCATCAAATCAGTCCCATTTTTCTGGTTGACTGCTTCTTCTTCTAACCATGGTCCATTAATTCGACTGCACCCGTTGTCCGTATTACTGCAGTGTTCATACCAATTTTGACACTTGATAAATATCCTTCGCGTATCTGGTACCGTAACTCGGCTGATGTAAAGTCTTCATTTAAGTCAGGGTATTCAGTCATATTTAGCTCCTTTCTAATTATTAGGTATCGTATCTCCTCTACTCTAGCATAATCACTTGTACACTCTATCTTTCCATTCCCTTGGATATCTGGACTATTTATCAAATGTTTTACGGGTATCTTCCGTATTAATGATATAATTGATTTGGTCAAATACTCTCTAATCGTTGATATTTTCAAATAATATTTAAATTTATTTAATGTTTTTGTGATTGTTCTATGGTGGGTTATTTTGGTTATTTTCATAACGTTTCTTCTATAATTACTACCCTTACATAACTCCTTTGTTCATTAATTGGGATCTTAAACGCACTAATTAATCCACCTTTCCTCATCTCCATTTCTTCTTTGGTATTGACTATTTTCTTTCTCCATATTTTCCTTATTTTCTGGATATTCTCTTCTATGGTCAGATTTACTATAATACCTTCGGAAGTGCTGTCTAATGTTTTAGACATATTCTTTAAACACCTCTCCATTTCTTTATTGGTCTCCTCCTTGTATTTATCCACTTCTGGGCTAAGTGTGTTAGCATTTTCAAACTTCTCAATCTTACCCTCAATCCGCTTTAAACTTGCTTCGTTCATTTTTTCAATTCTTTCATCCATTCGCCTTAAATTTTCTTCGATTCTTTGTATGATTTCTGCCTTCATTTGTTTTAAATCCTCCTCACTCCTGTCAAATCTTTCGTTAATTTGTTTTGAGGTTTCTTTATTTTCCTCATTTGTTTTATCTAATTTTTCCTCCAGTCTCTTTGAGCTTTCCTTATTTTCCTAAAATTCTCCTTGTTTTCCTCATTTGTTTTCCTTGAGTCTTCCTTAATTTCCTCTTTCATTTGTCTGTTGCTTTCCATTATTATCCTCAACAGCTCCTGCATACTCATGTCTTCCTTTTTGTTGGATTTATCTGGTTGGTCCCCTTGGGCATCTTCTTCAATTACTTCCTTTTCCTTGTCCGCAATTATTTCAGTTTCCGTTATTTCGTCTGTCTGTTGTGCCATTTCACTATCTGTTATTATTTCTATTTCCTGTCTCTTTGGTGTCGGAGAATTCCGCAATCAGCGCTGCGGTTCCGGGGCAACGAAACTTAGAGGTTAATTCACTGTTGACGATAACCAATTATTATATACTTAGTCAGTTACTTTTTATTCCCAAATCATTAAATAATACCCCAAATAATAAGATTTTGCAACTATACAAGGTTTCTTTATTTATTCACTCCTTCAACATTAAATAAGATAGGTTCCAATTGGCATACACAAAGGCTATAGATTGCGTGAATCGATTATTGTTCGGTCCAATACTTTATTTTATATTCGGTCATATGATTTGTTTTTGTTTATAATTTATTTAATTCAGGGTGTGAAGGTTCTTGTAACTGCGGGGAAGATTAAAATAACTTAGATAAGAATGCAAGATTTACAAATTTGAAGTGTTGTGTTGTTAATATGATATATACAATGATAATTTACCAGACTAGAACGAAGCAACTCGAGTAGGCAGTTGGTTGATCACCTCGCCGTTCAGAATGGATATGTCGTTCGAGATTCCTTTCTTCGGTTTAATAAAGTGGAATTCTTGTCCTGTTCACCTCGGAAATACAGCTCCCTGGGTTTATTTACGGCCAGACTGGTGGTCCTTCTGCAAATTCTGGATCCAAATACGTTCTTCGATCGTTTGAAGTAATTAGTGATGTTCCGTGTATTTAAAAGGTTATGAGTTCCAATGTGGTGTATATTATTTGTTGTGACACAGTTAACTCTTTGTATTGGTTTTAATATATCGTTAATTCTTTTCTGGTATAGGACAATTCAAGTCCTTCCTTGTAGAACCCAGTTATTTATTTTTTATGGTGATACTGTACTATGATCTCATTTGGTTAAACTTTGCTGGCATAGGTTAAGAAGATTATCATTAGAATTTTGTGGAATATGATTGCATCAAAATAATTTAGAATATTCCAATTACATTTAGCATTTCTTGGTTTTTTTTAATCTCATCACGTTCAGATCATAAAAGGCAATAATGAAAATCAACAACTTCATACATTACTGTCGTCCTTAGCAACACATTATTTTTCTTCCTTCTCAATGTTTTGTATATAGTTATTATTTCATATATTTTTCGTCCATTCCTTATTAATCTTCTATTATATCGGAATATAACTTTACCAATAGTTTGTTTATTATTTTCTACATATATTCTGCTGGTTTTTTGATCTTAGTCTGTTTCTTTTATATTTATTACTTTTTCGATATAAACGCTATCAATCGATATCATGGCATTGTGGCGTTATCATAATTTGTTAAATAGAGGTGGTTTATTATATATCATTACTTATCAAATGTTTTTTCTAGCTCTTTGAACCGTATTCATTAATTATTATTAACTTCCGTACCTAACCTTTATGTTATGAGTGGTTATATAGTGTTATTGGCTGTTAGGCCTTTTATTGTATATAGACCTACCTTTGTTTATAACTGGTGAACAACTATAGCCCTTTTACATAAGTTCATACATATAATCAAATCTTAACTATTAACATTTACATAAACAATTATTCTTTTCATAACTAATAACAATTTTTATCTTGATCTATGGGTCACATATTAGAAAATTGATATCCATTAACACTAACTAACTGTTTCCCACATCCTTCTATAACAGTAATTGAATAATACATTTTGCTTCATAACTTTCCATTAACTCCACAAGTAATTTGCATAACATAACATAAACTTTAACATAACATTCATCGTTACAAAATAATATCATTTAATTCAGAATCCTTACTTACTATTGCTATAAGGTAAATTAATGTCTCGTTTTTGTTTAATTTCATTGTCATTTACTTTGACATTTTCTGTACTAGTTTCTTTCTTACAATTCTCATCAGTATAATATTTATTTACTTTTCCCTGAACATGGATCTCTAACTATTGTCTAATTTACAGGTTTGTTTATTATTGTTATTTCTACCTTGCATCCTTATTCATTTTTATCTATAATTATAAATGTATTTATTAGACCTTTGTATTATCATGGGAGTTAAATATTGATTTACTTATTAGTTTGTTAATGCTCTATTTATGTAACATGGATGACTGCATTTCTGTTGTGTTACATATGCTCCCCCTCCTAAAAAAGTTTAGTTTACCTGAATGAAGTTTAGGTCAAATAAACTTGTCTTTTTCACATGCCTTTTCTTCATATCAATATTAATGGTTAACGATGGGATTCTCAATGTAACTTTGTTAGACTAGTATTCATAATTCTTTATTTAATAACATTTCATTATCTCTATTAACATTCTTGATCATATTAATTTCTGTAAACAGTATTTGTTGATAGTTGGCTACAATATTCAATGATACTTTAGGTTCACATCTCTTCTACTTATAATTACTGTAATCACTGTATTTCTCAATTATTCTTCTGTCAGCTATTTTCTTTCTGTTTTCTTCGTCCTACTCTTCTGGAATCTGAGGTTATCCTTGCAACGATTCTAATATTCCTTAAATATTTAATTTCCCTAACAATCCCTAATATGTGCGTTGGTACAGTTCAGAGAGGCACTGTTTGGCTTCATACTCTGCTGTCCACACTACACTTTAATATAGTACTGCTGGAATTCATCTACAGTCAGCTATAAAAATATAATAATCTCCTAATAATCTCCTTAATTAATTAATAATAAACATTTGGGAATTTTTTCACATTGTTGCTTTTATATTTATCTATTCTTATCTTCATACTTGGTGATTCCATTTTATTTTCCTTAAACAATTTTTGATAATAATTCTGACAGTTATCATTTGTAATTATTTTTGTTTTTCTTTCTTGTTGTGATAATAACGCTAAGCATCCTCTTCATTTGTTCTTCTGATCTCAATATTTTCTAAATAGTAATTGGTTTGATTATTATTATTACTGTGTTTCTGAATAGTTACAGTCCTTAGCTCAACTATTATTTTTCTTATCTTATTTCATTATTTTGGCTGGTTATATTTCAATGAATTATGTTGATAAATATTTTTTCTCGTTTTCTTTAATATTACATTGGTCACAATCAATCGTTTATTGAGGTTGTTCTTTTCACTTGGCAATGCGGTAGGTGTTTTAGGTCATATTATTCTTCTTTTATTATTTTGCATAGGTATACTTGATATCAAAGCTTTTTATCTTGGGTTTCATTATTCCTTATTCATAATATTTCTTCATAGACGTGTAGTAATAATTCTGGTTTTCTTCTGTAATCTTGGGGTTTGTTATTAACTCTTCTTAATACCTTCTTCATAACTATATTTTAATTCAGACTTACTTCTTTCGAATGACATGTTTTCTATTTATATAATATTGTTCAAAAAATTCTTTTTTATTTACAAGTGTTTTCTCTTCAAAATTGGTAATAAGCTGTTCTTATTTTAATTTAGAATTTATTGGATTTTGTTATTAAATAATATTTTCGTATTCTTTCCAATTGGTTGCCTGGTCAGTTTTCATCAAATCAGTCCCACTTTTTTTGGTTGACTGCTTCTTCTTCTAACCATGGTCCATTCATTCGACTGCACCCGTTGTCCGTATTACTGCAGTGTTCATACCAATTTTGACACTTGATAAATATCCTTCGCGTATCTGGTACCGTAACTCGGCTGATGTAAAGTCTTCATTTAAGTCAGGGTATTCAGTCATATTTAGCTCCTTTCTAATTATTAGGTATCGTATCTCCTCTACTCTAGCATAATCACTTGTACACTCTATCTTTCCATTCCCTTGGATATCTGGACTATTTATCAAATGTTTTACGGGTATCTTCCGTATTAATGATATAATTGATTTGGTCAAATACTCTCTAATCGTTGATATTTTCAAATAATATTTAAATTTATTTAATGTTTTTGTGATTGTTCTATGGTGGGTTATTTTGGTTATTTTCATAATGTTTCTTCTATAATTACTACCCTTACATAACTCCCTTTGTTCATTAATTGGGATCTTAAACGCACTAATTAATCCACCATTCCTCATCTCCATTTCTTCTTTGGTATTGACTATTTTCTTTCTCCATATTTTCCTTATTTTCTGGATATTCTCTTCTATGGTCAGATTTACTATAATACCTTCGGAAGTGCTGTCTAATGTTTTAGACATATTCTTTAAACACCTCTCCATTTCTTTATTGGTCTCCTCCTTGTATTTATCCACTTCTGGGCTAAGTGTGTTAGCATTTTCAAACTTCTCAATCTTACCCTCAATCCGCTTTAAACTTGCTTCGTTCATTTTTTCAATTCTTTCATCCATTCGCCTTAAATTTTCTTCGATTCTTTGTATGATTTCTGCCTTCATTTGTTTTAAATCCTCCTCACTCCTGTCAAATCTTTCGTTAATTTGTTTTGAGGTTTCTTTATTTTCCTCATTTGTTTTATCTAATTTTTCCTCCAGTCTCTTTGAGCTTTCCTTATTTTCCTAAAATTCTCCTTGTTTTCCTCATTTGTTTTCCTTGAGTCTTCCTTAATTTCCTCTTTCATTTGTCTGTTGCTTTCCATTATTATCCTCAACAGCTCCTGCATACTCATGTCTTCCTTTTTGTTGGATTTATCTGGTTGGTCCCCTTGGGCATCTTCTTCAATTACTTCCTTTTCCTTGTCCGCAATTATTTAAGTTTCCGTTATTTCGTCTGTCTGTTGTGCCATTTCACTATCTGTTATTATTTCTATTTCCTGTCTCTTTGGTGTCGGAGAATTCCGCAATCAGCGCTGCGGTTCCGGGGCAACGAAACTTAGAGGTTAAATCACTGTTTACGATAACCAATTATTATATACTTAGTCAGTTACTTTTTATTCCCAAATCATTAAATAATACCCCAAATAATAAGATTTTGCAACTATACAAGGTTTCTTTATTTATTCACTCCTTCAACATTAAATAAGATAGGTTCCAATTGGCATACACAAAGGCTATAGATTGCGTGAATCGATTATTGTTCGGTCCAATACTTTATTTTATATTCGGTCATATGATTTGTTTTTGTTTATAATTTATTTAATTCAGGGTGTGAAGGTTCTTGTAACTGCGGGGAAGATTAAAATAACTTAGATAAGAATGCAAGATTTACAAATTTGAAGTGTTGTGTTGTTAATATGATATATACAATGATAATTTACCAGACTAGAACGAAGCAACTCGAGTAGGCAGTTGGTTGATCACCTCGCCGTTCAGAATGGATATGTCGTTCGAGATTCCTTTCTTCGGTTTAATAAAGTGGAATTCTTGTCCTGTTCACCTCGGAAATACAGCTCCCTGGGTTTATTTACGGCCAGACTGGTGGTCCTTCTGCAAATTCTGGATCCAAATACGTTCTTCGATCGTTTGAAGTAATTAGTGATGTTCCGTGTATTTAAAAGGTTATGAGTTCCAATGTGGTGTATATTATTTGTTGTGACACAGTTAACTCTTTGTATTGGTTTTAATATATCGTTAATTCTTTTCTGGTATAGGACAATTCAAGTCCTTCCTTGTAGAACCCAGTTATTTATTTTTTATGGTGATACTGTACTATGATCTCATTTGGTTAAACTTTGCTGGCATAGGTTAAGAAGATTATCATTAGAATTTTGTGGAATATGATTGTATCAAAATAATTTAGAATATTCCAATTACATTTAGCATTTCTTGGTTTTTTTTAATCTCATCACGTTCAGATCATAAAAGGCAATAATGAAAATCAACAACTTCATACATTACTGTCGTCCTTAGCAACACATTATTTTTCTTCCTTCTCAATGTTTTGTATATAGTTATTATTTCATATATTTTTCGTCCATTCCTTATTAATCTTCTATTATATCGGAATATAACTTTACCAATAGTTTGTTTATTATTTTCTACATATATTCTGCTGGTTTTTTGATCTTAGTCTGTTTCTTTTATATTTATTACTTTTTCGATATAAACGCTATCAATCGATATCATGGCATTGTGGCGTTATCATAATTTGTTAAATAGAGGTGGTTTATTATATATCATTACTTATCAAATGTTTTTTCTAGCTCTTTGAACCGTATTCATTAATTATTATTAACTTCCGTACCTAACCTTTATGTTATGAGTGGTTATATAGTGTTATTGGCTGTTAGGCCTTTTATTGTATATAGACCTACCTTTGTTTATAACTGGTGAACAACTATAGCCCTTTTACATAAGTTCATACATATAATCAAATCTTAACTATTAACATTTACATAAACAATTATTCTTTTCATAACTAATAACAATTTTTATCTTGATCTATGGGTCACATATTAGAAAATTGATATCCATTAACACTAACTAACTGTTTCCCACATCCTTCTATAACAGTAATTGAATAATACATTTTGCTTCATTACTTTCCATTAACTCCACAAGTAATTTGCATAACATAACATAAACTTTAACATAACATTCATCGTTACAAAATAATATCATTTAATTCAGAATCCTTACTTACTATTGCTATAAGGTAAATTAATGTCTCGTTTTTGTTTAATTTCATTGTCATTTACTTTGACATTTTCTGTACTAGTTTCTTTCTTACAATTCTCATCAGTATAATATTTATTTACTTTTCCCTGAACATGGATCTCTAACTATTGTCTAATTTACAGGTTTGTTTATTATTGTTATTTCTACCTTGCATCCTTATTCATTTTTATCTATAATTATAAATGTATTTATTAGACCTTTGTATTATCATGGGAGTTAAATATTGATTTACTTATTAGTTTGTTAATGTTCTATTTATGTAACATGGATGACTGCATTTCTGTTGTGTTACATATGCTCCCCCTCCTAAAAAAGTTTAGTTTACCTGAATGAAGTTTAGGTCAAATAAACTTGTCTTTTTCACATGCCTTTTCTTCATATCAATATTAATGGTTAACGATGGGATTCTCAATGTAACTTTGTTAGACTAGTATTCATAATTCTTTATTTAATAACATTTCATTATCTCTATTAACATTCTTGATCATATTAATTTCTGTAAACAGTATTTGTTGATAGTTGGCTACAATATTCAATGATACTTTAGGTTCACATCTCTTCTACTTATAATTACTGTAATCACTGTATTTCTCAATTATTCTTCTGTCAGCTATTTTCTTTCTGTTTTCTTCGTCCTACTCTTCTGGAATCTGAGGTTATCCTTGCAACGATTCTAATATTCCTTAAATATTTAATTTCCCTAACAATCCCTAATATGTGCGTTGGTACAGTTCAGAGAGGCACTGTTTGGCTTCATACTCTGCTGTCCACACTACACTTTAATATAGTACTGCTGGAATTCATCTACAGTCAGCTATAAAAATATAATAATCTCCTAATAATCTCCTTAATTAATTAATAATAAACATTTGGGAATTTTTTCACATTGTTGCTTTTATATTTATCTATTCTTATCTTCATATTTGGTGATTCCATTTTATTTTCCTTAAACAATTTTTGATAATAATTCTGACAGTTATCATTTGTAATTATTTTTGTTTTTCTTTCTTGTTGTGATAATAACGCTAAGCATCCTCTTCATTTGTTCTTCTGATCTCAATATTTTCTAAATAGTAATTGGTTTGATTATTATTATTACTGTGTTTCTGAATAGTTACAGTCCTTAGCTCAACTATTATTTTTCTTATCTTATTTCATTATTTTGGCTGGTTATATTTCAATGAATTATGTTGATAAATATTTTTTCTCGTTTTCTTTAATATTACATTGGTCACAATCAATCGTTTATTGAGGTTGTTCTTTTCACTTGGCAATGCGGTAGGTGTTTTAGGTCATATTATTCTTCTTTTATTATTTTGCATAGGTATACTTGATATCAAAGCTTTTTATCTTGGGTTTCATTATTCCTTATTCATAATATTTCTTCATAGACATGTAGTAATAATTCTGGTTTTCTTCTGTAATCTTGGGGTTTGTTATTAACTCTTCTTAATACCTTCTTCATAACTATATTTTAATTCAGACTTACTTCTTTTGAATGACATGTTTTCTATTTATATAATATTGTTCAAAAAATTCTTTTTTATTTACAAGTGTTTTCTCTTCAAAATTGGTAATAAGCTGTTCTTATTTTAATTTAGAATTTATTGGATTTTGTTATTAAATAATATTTTCGTATTCTTTCCAATTGGTTGCCTGGTCAGTTTTCATCAAATCAGTCCCATTTTTCTGGTTGACTGCTTCTTCTTCTAACCATGGTCCATTAATTCGACTGCACCCGTTGTCCGTATTACTGCAGTGTTCATACCAATTTTGACACTTGATAAATATCCTTCGCGTATCTGGTACCGTAACTCGGCTGATGTAAAGTCTTCATTTAAGTCAGGGTATTCAGTCATATTTAGCTCCTTTCTAATTATTAGGTATCGTATCTCCTCTACTCTAGCATAATCACTTGTACACTCTATCTTTCCATTCCCTTGGATATCTGGACTATTTATCAAATGTTTTACGGGTATCTTCCGTATTAATGATATAATTGATTTGGTCAAATACTCTCTAATCGTTGATATTTTCAAATAATATTTAAATTTATTTAATGTTTTTGTGATTGTTCTATGGTGGGTTATTTTGGTTATTTTCATAACGTTTCTTCTATAATTACTACCCTTACATAACTCCTTTGTTCATTAATTGGGATCTTAAACGCACTAATTAATCCACCTTTCCTCATCTCCATTTCTTCTTTGGTATTGACTATCTTCTTTCTCCATATTTTCCTTATATTCTGGATATTCTCTTCTATGGTCAGATTTACTATAATACCTTCGGAAGTGCTGTCTAATGTTTTAGACATATTCTTTAAACACCTCTCCATTTCTTTATTGGTCTCCTCCTTGTATTTATCCACTTCTGGGCTAAGTGTGTTAGCATTTTCAAACTTCTCAATCTTACCCTCAATCCGCTTTAAACTTGCTTCGTTCATTTTTTCAATTCTTTCATCCATTCGCCTTAAATTTTCTTCGATTCTTTGTATGATTTCTGCCTTCATTTGTTTTAAATCCTCCTCACTCCTGTCAAATCTTTCGTTAATTTGTTTTGAGGTTTCTTTATTTTCCTCATTTGTTTTATCTAATTTTTCCTCCAGTCTCTTTGAGCTTTCCTTATTTTCCTAAAATTCTCCTTGTTTTCCTCATTTGTTTTCCTTGAGTCTTCCTTAATTTCCTCTTTCATTTGTCTGTTGCTTTCCATTATTATCCTCAACAGCTCCTGCATACTCATGTCTTCCTTTTTGTTGGATTTATCTGGTTGGTCCCCTTGGGCATCTTCTTCAATTACTTCCTTTTCCTTGTCCGCAATTATTTCAGTTTCCGTTATTTCGTCTGTCTGTTGTGCCATTTCACTATCTGTTATTATTTCTATTTCCTGTCTCTTTGGTGTCGGAGAATTCCGCAATCAGCGCTGCGGTTCCGGGGCAACGAAACTTAGAGGTTAATTCACTGTTGACGATAACCAATTATTATATACTTAGTCAGTTACTTTTTATTCCCAAATCATTAAATAATACCCCAAATAATAAGATTTTGCAACTATACAAGGTTTCTTTATTTATTCACTCCTTCAACATTAAATAAGATAGGTTCCAATTGGCATACACAAAGGCTATAGATTGCGTGAATCGATTATTGTTCGGTCCAATACTTTATTTTATATTCGGTCATATGATTTGTTTTTGTTTATAATTTATTTAATTCAGGGTGTGAAGGTTCTTGTAACTGCGGGGAAGATTAAAATAACTTAGATAAGAATGCAAGATTTACAAATTTGAAGTGTTGTGTTGTTAATATGATATATACAATGATAATTTACCAGACTAGAACGAAGCAACTCGAGTAGGCAGTTGGTTGATCACCTCGCCGTTCAGAATGGATATGTCGTTCGAGATTCCTTTCTTCGGTTTAATAAAGTGGAATTCTTGTCCTGTTCACCTCGGAAATACAGCTCCCTGGGTTTATTTACGGCCAGACTGGTGGTCCTTCTGCAAATTCTGGATCCAAATACGTTCTTCGATCGTTTGAAGTAATTAGTGATGTTCCGTGTATTTAAAAGGTTATGAGTTCCAATGTGGTGTATATTATTTGTTGTGACACAGTTAACTCTTTGTATTGGTTTTAATATATCGTTAATTCTTTTCTGGTATAGGACAATTCAAGTCCTTCCTTGTAGAACCCAGTTATTTATTTTTTATGGTGATACTGTACTATGATCTCATTTGGTTAAACTTTGCTGGCATAGGTTAAGAAGATTATCATTAGAATTTTGTGGAATATGATTGTATCAAAATAATTTAGAATATTCCAATTACATTTAGCATTTCTTGGTTTTTTTTAATCTCATCACGTTCAGATCATAAAAGGCAATAATGAAAATCAACAACTTCATACATTACTGTCGTCCTTAGCAACACATTATTTTTCTTCCTTCTCAATGTTTTGTATATAGTTATTATTTCATATATTTTTCGTCCATTCCTTATTAATCTTCTATTATATCGGAATATAACTTTACCAATAGTTTGTTTATTATTTTCTACATATATTCTGCTGGTTTTTTGATCTTAGTCTGTTTCTTTTATATTTATTACTTTTTCGATATAAACGCTATCAATCGATATCATGGCATTGTGGCGTTATCATAATTTCTTAAATAGAGGTGGTTTATTATATATCATTACTTATCAAATGTTTTTTCTAGCTCTTTGAACCGTATTCATTAATTATTATTAACTTCCGTACCTAACCTTTATGTTATGAGTGGTTATATAGTGTTATTGGCTGTTAGGCCTTTTATTGTATATAGACCTACCTTTGTTTATAACTGGTGAACAACTATAGCCCTTTTACATAAGTTCATACATATAATCAAATCTTAACTATTAACATTTACATAAACAATTATTCTTTTCATAACTAATAACAATTTTTATCTTGATCTATGGGTCACATATTAGAAAATTGATATCCATTAACACTAACTAACTGTTTCCCACATCCTTCTATAACAGTAATTGAATAATACATTTTGCTTCATAACTTTCCATTAACTCCACAAGTAATTTGCATAACATAACATAAACTTTAACATAACATTCATCGTTACAAAATAATATCATTTAATTCAGAATCCTTACTTACTATTGCTATAAGGTAAATTAATGTCTCGTTTTTGTTTAATTTCATTGTCATTTACTTTGACATTTTCTGTACTAGTTTCTTTCTTACAATTCTCATCAGTATAATATTTATTTACTTTTCCCTGAACATGGATCTCTAACTATTGTCTAATTTACAGGTTTCTTTATTATTGTTATTTCTACCTTGCATCCTTATTCATTTTTATCTATAATTATAAATGTATTTATTAGACCTTTGTATTATCATGGGAGTTAAATATTGATTTACTTATTAGTTTGTTAATGCTCTATTTATGTAACATGGATGACTGCATTTCTGTTGTGTTACATATGCTCCCCCTCCTAAAAAAGTTTAGTTTACCTGAATGAAGTTTAGGTCAAATAAACTTGTCTTTTTCACATGCCTTTTCTTCATATCAATATTAATGGTTAACGATGGGATTCTCAATGTAACTTTGTTAGACTAGTATTCATAATTCTTTATTTAATAACATTTCATTATCTCTATTAACATTCTTGATCATATTAATTTCTGTAAACAGTATTTGTTGATAGTTGGCTACAATATTCAATGATACTTTAGGTTCACATCTCTTCTACTTATAATTACTGTAATCACTGTATTTCTCAATTATTCTTCTGTCAGCTATTTTCTTTCTGTTTTCTTCGTCCTACTCTTCTGGAATCTGAGGTTATCCTTGCAACGATTCTAATATTCCTTAAATATTTAATTTCCCTAACAATCCCTAATATGTGCGTTGGTACAGTTCAGAGAGGCACTGTTTGGCTTCATACTCTGCTGTCCACACTACACTTTAATATAGTACTGCTGGAATTCATCTACAGTCAGCTATAAAAATATAATAATCTCCTAATAATCTCCTTAATTAATTAATAATAAACATTTGGGAATTTTTTCACATTGTTGCTTTTATATTTATCTATTCTTATCTTCATACTTGGTGATTCCATTTTATTTTCCTTAAACAATTTTTGATAATAATTCTGACAGTTATCATTTGTAATTATTTTTGTTTTTCTTTCTTGTTGTGATAATAACGCTAAGCATCCTCTTCATTTGTTCTTCTGATCTCAATATTTTCTAAATAGTAATTGGTTTGATTATTATTATTACTGTGTTTCTGAATAGTTACAGTCCTTAGCTCAACTATTATTTTTCTTATCTTATTTCATTATTTTGGCTGGTTATATTTCAATGAATTATGTTGATAAATATTTTTTCTCGTTTTCTTTAATATTACATTGGTCACAATCAATCGTTTATTGAGGTTGTTCTTTTCACTTGGCAATGCGGTAGGTGTTTTAGGTCATATTATTCTTCTTTTATTATTTTGCATAGGTATACTTGATATCAAAGCTTTTTATCTTGGGTTTCATTATTCCTTATTCATAATATTTCTTCATAGACGTGTAGTAATAATTCTGGTTTTCTTCTGTAATCTTGGGGTTTGTTATTAACTCTTCTTAATACCTTCTTCATAACTATATTTTAATTCAGACTTACTTCTTTCGAATGACATGTTTTCTATTTATATAATATTGTTCAAAAAATTCTTTTTTATTTACAAGTGTTTTCTCTTCAAAATTGGTAATAAGCTGTTCTTATTTTAATTTAGAATTTATTGGATTTTGTTATTAAATAATATTTTCGTATTCTTTCCAATTGGTTGCCTGGTCAGTTTTCATCAAATCAGTCCCACTTTTTTTGGTTGACTGCTTCTTCTTCTAACCATGGTCCATTCATTCGACTGCACCCGTTGTCCGTATTACTGCAGTGTTCATACCAATTTTGACACTTGATAAATATCCTTCGCGTATCTGGTACCGTAACTCGGCTGATGTAAAGTCTTCATTTAAGTCAGGGTATTCAGTCATATTTAGCTCCTTTCTAATTATTAGGTATCGTATCTCCTCTACTCTAGCATAATCACTTGTACACTCTATCTTTCCATTCCCTTGGATATCTGGACTATTTATCAAATGTTTTACGGGTATCTTCCGTATTAATGATATAATTGATTTGGTCAAATACTCTCTAATCGTTGATATTTTCAAATAATATTTAAATTTATTTAATGTTTTTGTGATTGTTCTATGGTGGGTTATTTTGGTTATTTTCATAATGTTTCTTCTATAATTACTACCCTTACATAACTCCCTTTGTTCATTAATTGGGATCTTAAACGCACTAATTAATCCACCATTCCTCATCTCCATTTCTTCTTTGGTATTGACTATTTTCTTTCTCCATATTTTCCTTATTTTCTGGATATTCTCTTCTATGGTCAGATTTACTATAATACCTTCGGAAGTGCTGTCTAATGTTTTAGACATATTCTTTAAACACCTCTCCATTTCTTTATTGGTCTCCTCCTTGTATTTATCCACTTCTGGGCTAAGTGTGTTAGCATTTTCAAACTTCTCAATCTTACCCTCAATCCGCTTTAAACTTGCTTCGTTCATTTTTTCAATTCTTTCATCCATTCGCCTTAAATTTTCTTCGATTCTTTGTATGATTTCTGCCTTCATTTGTTTTAAATCCTCCTCACTCCTGTCAAATCTTTCGTTAATTTGTTTTGAGGTTTCTTTATTTTCCTCATTTGTTTTATCTAATTTTTCCTCCAGTCTCTTTGAGCTTTCCTTATTTTCCTAAAATTCTCCTTGTTTTCCTCATTTGTTTTCCTTGAGTCTTCCTTAATTTCCTCTTTCATTTGTCTGTTGCTTTCCATTATTATCCTCAACAGCTCCTGCATACTCATGTCTTCCTTTTTGTTGGATTTATCTGGTTGGTCCCCTTGGGCATCTTCTTCAATTACTTCCTTTTCCTTGTCCGCAATTATTTCAGTTTCCGTTATTTCGTCTGTCTGTTGTGCCATTTCACTATCTGTTATTATTTCTATTTCCTGTCTCTTTGGTGTCGGAGAATTCCGCAATCAGCGCTGCGGTTCCGGGGCAACGAAACTTAGAGGTTAATTCACTGTTGACGATAACCAATTATTATATACTTAGTCAGTTACTTTTTATTCCCAAATCATTAAATAATACCCCAAATAATAAGATTTTGCAACTATACAAGGTTTCTTTATTTATTCACTCCTTCAACATTAAATAAGATAGGTTCCAATTGGCATACACAAAGGCTATAGATTGCGTGAATCGATTATTGTTCGGTCCAATACTTTATTTTATATTCGGTCATATGATTTGTTTTTGTTTATAATTTATTTAATTCAGGGTGTGAAGGTTCTTGTAACTGCGGGGAAGATTAAAATAACTTAGATAAGAATGCAAGATTTACAAATTTGAAGTGTTGTGTTGTTAATATGATATATACAATGATAATTTACCAGACTAGAACGAAGCAACTCGAGTAGGCAGTTGGTTGATCACCTCGCCGTTCAGAATGGATATGTCGTTCGAGATTCCTTTCTTCGGTTTAATAAAGTGGAATTCTTGTCCTGTTCACCTCGGAAATACAGCTCCCTGGGTTTATTTACGGCCAGACTGGTGGTCCTTCTGCAAATTCTGGATCCAAATACGTTCTTCGATCGTTTGAAGTAATTAGTGATGTTCCGTGTATTTAAAAGGTTATGAGTTCCAATGTGGTGTATATTATTTGTTGTGACACAGTTAACTCTTTGTATTGGTTTTAATATATCGTTAATTCTTTTCTGGTATAGGACAATTCAAGTCCTTCCTTGTAGAACCCAGTTATTTATTTTTTATGGTGATACTGTACTATGATCTCATTTGGTTAAACTTTGCTGGCATAGGTTAAGAAGATTATCATTAGAATTTTGTGGAATATGATTGTATCAAAATAATTTAGAATATTCCAATTACATTTAGCATTTCTTGGTTTTTTTTAATCTCATCACGTTCAGATCATAAAAGGCAATAATGAAAATCAACAACTTCATACATTACTGTCGTCCTTAGCAACACATTATTTTTCTTCCTTCTCAATGTTTTGTATATAGTTATTATTTCATATATTTTCCGTCCATTCCTTATTAATCTTCTATTATATCGGAATATAACATTACCAATAGTTTGTTTATTATTTTCTACATATATTCTGCTGGTTTTTTGATCTTAGTCTGGTTCTTTTATATTTATTACTTTTTCGATATAAACGCTATCAATCGATATCATGGCATTGTGGCGTTATCATAATTTGTTTAAATTGAGGTGGTTTATTATATATCATTACTTATCAAATGTTTTTTCTAGCTCTTTGAACCGTATTCATTAATTATTATTAACTTCCGTACCTAACCTTTATGTTATGAGTGGTTATATAGTGTTATTGGCTGTTAGGCCTTTTATTGTATATAGACCTACCTTTGTTTATAACTGGTGAACAACTATAGCCCTTTTACATAAGTTCATACATATAATCAAATCTTAACTATTAACATTTACATAAACAATTATTCTTTTCATAACTAATAACAATTTTTATCTTGATCTATGGGTCACATATTAGAAAATTGATATCCATTAACACTAACTAACTGTTTCCCACATCCTTCTATAACAGTAATTGAATAATACATTTTGCTTCATTACTTTCCATTAACTCCACAAGTAATTTGCATAACATAACATAAACTTTAACATAACATTCATCGTTACAAAATAATATCATTTAATTCAGAATCCTTACTTACTATTGCTATAAGGTAAATTAATGTCTCGTTTTTGTTTAATTTCATTGTCATTTACTTTGACATTTTCTGTACTAGTTTCTTTCTTACAATTCTCATCCGTATAATATTTATTTACTTTTCACTGAACATGGATCTCTAACTATTGTCTAATTTACAGGTTTGTTTATTATTGTTATTTCTACCTTGCATCCTTATTCATTTTTATCTATAATTATAAATGTATTTATTAGACCTTTGTATTATCATGGGAGTTAAATATTGATTTACTTATTAGTTTGTTAATGTTGAATTTATGTAACATGGGTGACTGCATTTCTGTTGTGTTACATATGCTCCCCCTCCTAAAAAAGTTTAGTTTACCTGAATGTAGTTTAGGTCAAATAAACTTGTCTTTTTCACATGCCTTTTCTTCATATCAATATTAATGGTTAACGATGGGATTCTCAATGTAACTTTGTTAGACTAGTATTCATAATTCTTTATTTAATAACATTTCATTATCTCTATTAACATTCTTGATCATATTAATTTCTGTAAACAGTATTTGTTGATAGTTGGCTACAATATTCAATGATACTTTAGGTTCACATCTCTTCTACTTATAATTACTGTAATCACTGTATTTCTCAATTATTCTTCTGTCAGCTATTTTCTTTCTGTTTTCTTCGTCCTACTCTTCTGGAATCTGAGGTTATCCTTGCAACGATTCTAATATTCCTTAAATATTTAATTTCCCTAACAATCCCTAATATGTGCGTTGGTACAGTTCAGAGAGGCACTGTTTGGCTTCATACTCTGCTGTCCACACTACACTTTAATATAGTACTGCTGGAATTCATCTACAGTCAGCTATAAAAATATAATAATCTCCTAATAATCTCCTTAATTAATTAATAATAAACATTTGGGAATTTTTTCACATTGTTGCTTTTATATTTATCTATTCTTATCTTCATACTTGGTGATTCCATTTTATTTTCCTTAAATAATTTTTGATAATAATTCTGACAGTTATCATTTGTAATTATTTTTGTTTTTCTTTCTTGTTGTGATAATAACGCTAAGCATCCTCTTCATTTGTTCTTCTGATCTCAATATTTTCTAAATAGTAATTGGTTTGATTATTATTATTACTGTGTTTCTGAATAGTTACAGTCCTTAGCTCAACTATTATTTTTCTTATCTTATTTCATTATTTTGGCTGGTTATATTTCAATGAATTATGTTGATAAATATTTTTTCTCGTTTTCTTTAATATTACATTGGCCACAATCAATCGTTTATTGAGGTTGTTCTTTTCACTTGGCAATGCGGTAGGTGTTTTAGGTCATATTATTCTTCTTTTATTATTTTGCATAGGTATACTTGATATCAAAGCTTTTTATCTTGGGTTTCATTATTCCTTATTCATAATATTTCTTTATAGACATGTAGTAATAATTCTGGTTTTCTTCTGTAATCTTGGGGTTTGTTATTAACTATTCTTAATACCTTCTTCATAACTATATTTTAATTCAGACTTACTTCTTTTGAATGACATGTTTTCTATTTATATAATATTGTTCAAAAAATTATTTTTTATTTACAAGTGTTTTCTCTTCAAAATTGGTAATAAGCAGTTCTTATTTTAATTTAGAATTTATTGGATTTTGTTATTAAATAATATTTTCGTATTCTTTCCAATTGGTTGCCTGGTCAGTTTTCATCAAATCAGTCCCATTTTTCTGGTTGACTGCTTCTTCTTCTAACCATGGTCCATTAATTCGACTGCACCCGTTGTCCGTATTACTGCAGTGTTCATACCAATTTTGACACTTGATAAATATCCTTCGCGTATCTGGTACCGTAACTCGGCTGATGTAAAGTCTTCATTTAAGTCAGGGTATTCAGTCATATTTAGCTCCTTTCTAATTATTAGGTATCGTATCTCCTCTACTCTAGCATAATCACTTGTACACTCTATCTTTCCATTCCCTTGGATATCTGGACTATTTATCAAATGTTTTACGGGTATCTTCCGTATTAATGATATAATTGATTTGGTCAAATACTCTCTAATCGTTGATATTTTCAAATAATATTTAAATTTATTTAATGTTTTTGTGATTGTTCTATGGTGGGTTATTTTGGTTATTTTCATAACGTTTCTTCTATAATTACTACCCTTACATAACTCCCTTTGTTCATTAATTGGGATCTTAAACGCACTAATTAATCCACCTTTCCTCATCTCCATTTCTTCTTTGGTATTGACTATTTTCTTTCTCCATATTTTCCTTATTTTCTGGATATTCTCTTCTATGGTCAGATTTACTATAATACCTTCGGAAGTGCTGTCTAATGTTTTAGACATATTCTTTAAACACCTCTCCATTTCTTTATTGGTCTCCTTATTGTATTTATCCACTTCTGGGATAAGTGTGTTAGCATTTTCAAACTTCTCAATCTTACCCTCAATCCGCTTTAAACTTGCTTCGTTCATTTTTTCAATTCTTTCATCCATTCGCCTTAAATTTTCTTCGTTTCTTTGTATGATTTCTGCCTTCATTTGTTTCAAATCCTCCTCACTCCTGTCAAATCTTTCGTTAATTTGTTTTGAGGTTTCTTTAATTTCCTCATTTGTTTTATCTAATTTTTCCTCCAGTCTCTTTGAGCTTTCCTTATTTTCCTAAAATTCTCCTTGTTTTCCTCATTTGTTTTCCTTGAGTCTTCCTTAATTTCCTCTTTCATTTGTCTGTTGCTTTCCATTATTATCCTCAACAGTTCCTGCATACTCATGTCTTCCTTTTTGTTGGATTTATCTGGTTGGTCCCCTTGGGCATCTTCTTCAATTACTTCCTTTTCCTTGTCCGCAATTATTTCAGTTTCCGTTATTTCGTCTGTCTGTTGTTCCATTTCACTATCTGTTATTATTTCTATTTCCTGTTCTTGTTCACCTTCTTCCTTCTCAGTATCTTCTGCCCTCCTCTTTGATCTACCTCTGGTATCATACCTTTTTATTCTCCCACAGTTGCCTGCTCTGGTTAAGTAATAGTAATATAAGTATAGTTACTTAACTTAAGCCCTAACCTGGTTGAGCGCCAATTTGTAATTAAACGACTTCTTGCGTCTACTAATGTGTCACGCAATGTAAACCTATTTGTTACTAGAAACGGGTATTCTTCTCTGTCTCTCCTCTCTTCGGTCGTGTTAATTTAATTTAATTTCGGAGATATTTGGAGTTGGGGAATATAGTAATTTCATTAACTAATATTAGCTTATCTCTCTAAGAAAAATATCAGTGTTAGTGTGCTTGTAACTTAAATAATTAATGTTTTATTCTATAATTTCGCTCAACCCTAGTATACCTCGAAGAGAATTATGTAAATTTTATATTTTAACGCTCTTCTCTTTGGTGTCGGAGAATTCCGCAATCAGCGCTGCGGTTCCGGGGCAACGAAACTTAGAGGTTAATTCACTGTTTACGATAACCAATTATTAAATACTTAGTCAGTTACTTTTTATTCCCAAATCATTAAATAATACCCCAAATAATAAGATTTTGCAACTATACAAGGTTTCTTTGTTTATTCACTCCTTCAACATTAAATAAGATAGGTTCCAATTGGCATACACAAAGGCTATAGATTGCGTGAATCGATTATTGTTCGGTCCAATACTTTATTTTATATTCGGTCATATGATTTGTTTTTGTTTATAATTTATTTAATTCAGGGTGTGAAGGTTCTTGTAACTGTGGGGAAGATTAAAATAACTGAGATAAGAATGCAAGATTTACAAATTTGAAGTGTTGTGTTGTTAATATGATTTATACAATGATAATTTACCAGACTAGAACGAAGCAACTCGAGTAGGCAGTTGGTTGTTCACCTCGCCGTTCAGAATGGATATGTCGTTCGAGATTCCTTTCTTCGGTTTAATAAAGTGGAATTCTTGTCCTGTTCACCTCGGAAATACAGCTCCCTGGGTTTATTTACGGCCAGACTGGTGGTCCTTCTGCAAATTCTGGATCCAAATACGTTCTTCGATCGTTTGAAGTAATTAGTGTTGTTCCGTGTATTTAAAAGGTTATGAGTTCCAATGAGGTGTATATTATTTGTTGTGACACAGTTAACTCTTTGTATTGGTTTTAATATATCGTTAATTCTTTTCTGGTATAGGACAATTCAAGTCCTTCCTTGTAGAACCCAGTTATTTATTTTTTATGGTGATACTGTACTATGATCTCATTTGGTTAAACTTTGCTGGCATAGGTTAAGAAGATTATCATTAGAATTTTGTGGAATATGATTGTATCAAAATAATTTAGAATATTCCAATTACATTAAACATTTCTTGGTTTTTTTTAATCTCATCACGTTCAGATCATAAAAGGCAATAATGAAAATCAACAACTTCATACATTACTGTCGTCCTTAGCAACACATTATTTTTCTTCCTTCTCAATGTTTTGTATATAGTTATTATTTCATATATTTTCCGTCCATTCCTTATTAATCTTCTATTATATCGGAATATAACATTACCAATAGTTTGTTTATTATTTTCTACATATATTCTGCTGGTTTTTTTATCTTAGTCTGTTTCTTTTATATTTATTACTTTTTCGATATAAACGCTATCAATCGATATCATGGCATTGTGGCGTTATCATAATTTGTTTAAATTGAGGTGGTTTATTATATATCATTACTTATCAAATGTTTTTTCTAGCTCTTTGAACCGTATTCATTAATTATTATTAACTTCCGTACCTAACCTTTATGTTATGAGTGGTTATATAGTGTTATTGGCTGTTAGGCCTTTTATTGTATATAGACCTACCTTTGTTTATAACTGGTGAACAACTATAGCCCTTTTACATAAGTTCATACATATAATCAAATCTTAACTATTAACATTTACATAAACAATTATTCTTTTCATAACTAATAACAATTTTTATCTTGATCTATGGGTCACATATTAGAAAATTGATATCCATTAACACTAACTAACTGTTTCCCACATCCTTCTATAACAGTAATTGAATAATACATTTTGCTTCATTACTTTCCATTAACTCCACAAGTAATTTGCATAACATAACATAAACTTTAACATAACATTCATCGTTACAAAATAATATCATTTAATTCAGAATCCTTACTTACTATTGCTATAAGGTAAATTAATGTCTCGTTTTTGTTTAATTTCATTGTCATTTACTTTGACATTTTCTGTACTAGTTTCTTTCTTACAATTCTCATCAGTATAATATTTATTTACTTTTCACTGAACATGGATCTCTAACTATTGTCTAATTTACAGGTTTGTTTATTATTGTTATTTCTACCTTGCATCCTTATTCATTTTTATCTATAATTATAAATGTATTTATTAGACCTTTGTATTATCATGGGAGTTAAATATTGATTTACTTATTAGTTTGTTAATGTTCTATTTATGTAACATGGATGACTGCATTTCTGTTGTGTTACATATGCTCCCCCTCCTAAAAAAGTTTAGTTTACCTGAATGAAGTTTAGGTCAAATAAACTTGTCTTTTTCACATGCCTTTTCTTCATATCAATATTAATGGTTAACGATGGGATTCTCAATGTAACTTTGTTAGACTAGTATTCATAATTCTTTATTTAATAACATTTCATTATCTCTATTAACATTCTTGATCATATTAATTTCTGTAAACAGTATTTGTTGATAGTTGGCTACAATATTCAATGATACTTTAGGTTCACATCTCTTCTACTTATAATTACTGTAATCACTGTATTTCTCAATTATTCTTCTGTCAGCTATTTTCTTTCTGTTTTCTTCGTCCTACTCTTCTGGAATCTGAGGTTATCCTTGCAACGATTCTAATATTCCTTAAATATTTAATTTCCCTAACAATCCCTAATATGTGCGTTGGTACAGTTCAGAGAGGCACTGTTTGGCTTCATACTCTGCTGTCCACACTACACTTTAATATAGTACTGCTGGAATTCATCTACAGTCAGCTATAAAAATATAATAATCTCCTAATAATCTCCTTAATTAATTAATAATAAACATTTGGGAATTTTTTCACATTGTTGCTTTTATATTTATCTATTCTTATCTTCATACTTGGTGATTCCATTTTATTTTCCTTAAATAATTTTTGATAATAATTCTGACAGTTATCATTTGTAATTATTTTTGTTTTTCTTTCTTGTTGTGATAATAACGCTAAGCATCCTCTTCATTTGTTCTTCTGATCTCAATATTTTCTAAATAGTAATTGGTTTGTTTATTATTATTACTGTGTTTCTGAATAGTTACAGTCCTTAGCTCAACTATTATTTTTCTTATCTTATTTCATTATTTTGGCTGGTTATATTTCAATGAATTATGTTGATAAATATTTTTTCTCGTTTTCTTTAATATTACATTGGCCACAATCAATCGTTTATTGAGGTTGTTCTTTTCACTTGGCAATGCGGTAGGTGTTTTAGGTCATATTATTCTTCTTTTATTATTTTGCATAGGTATACTTGATATCAAAGCTTTTTATCTTGGGTTTCATATTTCCTTATTCATAATATTTCTTTATAGACATGTAGTAATAATTCTGGTTTTCTTCTGTAATCTTGGGGTTTGTTATTAACTATTCTTAATACCTTCTTCATAACTATATTTTAATTCAGACTTACTTCTTTTGAATGACATGTTTTCTATTTATATAATATTGTTCAAAAAATTCTTTTTTATTTACAAGTGTTTTCTCTTCAAAATTGGTAATAAGCAGTTCTTATTTTAATTTAGAATTTATTGGATTTTGTTATTAAATAATATTTTCGTATTCTTTCCAATTGGTTGCCTGGTCAGTTTTCATCAAATCAGTCCCATTTTTCTGGTTGACTGCTTCTTCTTCTAACCATGGTCCATTAATTCGACTGCACCCGTTGTCCGTATTACTGCAGTGTTCATACCAATTTTGACACTTGATAAATATCCTTCGCGTATCTGGTACCGTAACTCGGCTGATGTAAAGTCTTCATTTAAGTCAGGGTATTCAGTCATATTTAGCTCCTTTCTAATTATTAGGTATCGTATCTCCTCTACTCTAGCATAATCACTTGTACACTCTATCTTTCCATTCCCTTGGATATCTGGACTATTTATCAAATGTTTTACGGGTATCTTCCGTATTAATGATATAATTGATTTGGTCAAATACTCTCTAATCGTTGATATTTTCAAATAATATTTAAATTTATTTCATGTTTTTGTGATTGTTCTATGGTGGGTTATTTTGGTTATTTTCATAACGTTTCTTCTATAATTACTACCCTTACATAACTCCCTTTGTTCATTAATTGGGATCTTAAACGCACTAATTAATCCACCTTTCCTCATCTCCATTTCTTCTTTGGTATTGACTATTTTCTTTCTCCATATTTTCCTTATTTTCTGGATATTCTCTTCTATGGTCAGATTTACTATAATACCTTCGGAAGTGCTGTCTAATGTTTTAGACATATTCTTTAAACACCTCTCCATTTCTTTATTGGTCTCCTCCTTGTATTTATCCACTTCTGGGATAAGTGTGTTAGCATTTTCAAACTTCTCAATCTTACCCTCAATCCGCTTTAAACTTGCTTCGTTCATTTTTTCAATTCTTTCATCCATTCGCCTTAAATTTTCTTCGTTTCTTTGTATGATTTCTGCCTTCATTTGTTTTAAATCCTCCTCACTCCTGTCAAATCTTTCGTTAATTTGTTTTGAGGTTTCTTTAATTTCCTCATTTGTTTTATCTAATTTTTCCTCCAGTCTCTTTGAGCTTTCCTTATTTTCCTAAAATTCTCCTTGTTTTCCTCATTTGTTTTCCTTGAGTCTTCCTTAATTTCCTCTTTCATTTGTCTGTTGCTTTCCATTATTATCCTCAACAGCTCCTGCATACTCATGTCTTCCTTTTTGTTGGATTTATCTGGTTGGTCCCCTTGGGCATCTTCTTCAATTACTTCCTTTTCCTTGTCCGCAATTATTTCAGTTTCCGTTATTTCGTCTGTCTGTTGTTCCATTTCACTATCTGTTATTATTTCTATTTCCTGTTCTTGTTCACCTTCTTCCTTCTCAGTATCTTCTGCCCTCCTCTTTGATCTACCTCTGGTATCATACATTTTTATTCTCCCACAGTTGCCTGCTCTGGTTAAGTAATAGTAATATAAGTATAGTTACTTAACTTAAGCCCTACACTGGTTGAGCGCCAATTTGTAATTAAACGACTTCTTGCGTCTACTAATGTGTCACGCAATGTAAACCTATTTGTTACTAGGAACGGGTATTCTTCTCTGTCTCTCCTCTCTTCGGTCGTGTTAATTTAATTTAATTTCGGAGATATTTGGAGTTGGGGAATATAGTAATTTCATTAACTAATATTAGCTTATCTCTCTAAGAAAAATATCAGTGTTAGTGTGCTTGTAACTTAAATAATTAATGTTTTATTCTATAATTTCGCTCAACCCTAGTATACCTCGAAGAGAATTATGTAAATTTTATATTTTAACGCTCTTCTCTTTGGTGTCGGAGAATTCCGCAATCAGCGCTGCGGTTCCGGGGCAACGAAACTTAGAGGTTAATTCACTGTTTACGATAACCAATTATTATATACTTAGTCAGTTACTTTTTATTCCCAAATCATTAAATAATACCCCAAATAATAAGATTTTGCAACTATACAAGGTTTCTTTATTTATTCACTCCTTCAACATTAAATAAGATAGGTTCCAATTGGCATACACAAAGGTTATAGATTGCGTGAATCGATTATTGTTCGGTCCAATACTTTATTTTATATTCGGTCATATGATTTGTTTTTGTTTATAATTTATTTAATTCAGGGTGTGAAGGTTCTTGTAACTGTGGGGAAGATTAAAATAACTTAGATAAGAATGCAAGATTTACAAATTTGAAGTATTGTGTTGTTAATATGATTTATACAATGATAATTTACCAGACTAGAACGAAGCAACTCGAGTAGGCAGTTGGTTGATCACCTCGCCGTTCAGAATGGATATGTCGTTCGAGATTCCTTTCTTCGGTTTAATAAAGTGGAATTCTTGTCCTGTTCACCTCGGAAATACAGCTCCCTGGGTTTATTTACGGCCAGACTGGTGGTCCTTCTGCAAATTCTGGATCCAAATACGTTCTTCGATCGTTTGAAGTAATTAGTGATGTTCCGTGTATTTAAAAGTTTATGAGTTCCAATGTGGTGTATATTATTTGTTGTGACACAGTTAACTCTTTGTATTGGTTTTAATATATCGTTAATTCTTTTCTGGTATAGGACAATTCAAGTCCTTCCTTGTAGAACCCAGTTATTTATTTTTTATGGTGATACTGTACTATGATCTCATTTGGTTAAACTTTGCTGGCATAGGTTAAGAAGATTATCATTAGAATTTTGTGGAATATGATTGTATCAAAATAATTTAGAATATTCCAATTACATTTAGCATTTCTTGGTTTTTTTTAATCTCATCACGTTCAGATCATAAAAGGCAATAATGAAAATCAACAACTTCATACATTACTGTCGTCCTTAGCAACACATTATTTTTCTTCCTTCTCAATGTTTTGTATATAGTTATTATTTCATATATTTTTCGTCCATTCCTTATTAATCTTCTATTATATCGGAATATAACTTTACCAATAGTCTGTTTATTATTTTCTACATATATTCTGCTGGTTTTTTTATCTTAGTCTGTTTCTTTTATATTTATTACTTTTTCGATATAAACGCTATCAATCGATATCATGGCATTTTGGCGTTATCATAATTTGTTTAAATTGATGTGTTTTATTATATATCATTACTTATCAAATGTTTTTTCTAGCTCTTTGAACCGTATTCATTAATTATTATTAACTTCCGTACCTAACCTTTATGTTATGAGTGGTTATATAGTGTTATTGGCTGTTAGGCCTTTTATTGTATATAGACCTACCTTTGTTTATAACTGGTGAACAACTATAGCCCTTTTACATAAGTTCATACATATAATCAAATCTTAACTATTAACATTTACATAAACAATTATTCTTTTCATAACTAATAACAATTTTTATCTTGATCTATGGGTCACATATTAGAAAATTGATATCCATTAACACTAACTAACTGTTTCCCACATCCTTCTATAACAGTAATTGAATAATACATTTTGCTTCATTACTTTCCATTAACTCCACAAGTAATTTGCATAACATAACATAAACTTTAACATAACATTCATCGTTACAAAATAATATCATTTAATTCAGAATCCTTACTTACTATTGCTATAAGGTAAATTAATGTCTCGTTTTTGTTTAATTTCATTGTCATTTACTTTGACATTTTCTGTACTAGTTTCTTTCTTACAATTCTCATCAGTATAATATTTATTTACTTTCACTGAACATGGATCTCTAACTATTGTCTCATTTACAGGTTTGTTTATTATTGTTATTTCTACCTTGCATCCTTATTCATTTTTATCTATAATTATAAATGTATTTATTAGACCTTTGTATTATCATGGGAGTTAAATATTGATTTACTTATTAGTTTGTTAATATTCTATTTATGTAACATGGATGACTGCATTTCTGTTGCGTTACAATATATATATATATATATATATATATATATATATATATATATATAGGAATGTTAATTATCGACCGTATTATTATACTGTTAATGATTTCGAGGTTCGGTCATTAATCATGAAAACTCAGTTTTGCGACGTTTCGAGATTTATTCTTCTCATAATCATGCCTACAACATTAAAATATAGTCTTACTACAATTATATTATTTGTAAGTGTGTATAGGTGTGTGTAAAGTCATACATTACTATAAATGTTTACTTACATTAATTGTGAGATGAGCTACAGCAACCACATTAAACTAAACACTTATCACTGTTCCATACTTATACACATATAACACATTACATTTGTATAGTGTTTGCGTTATGTAGTTATCTGACAGACTGCCAGCGATATAAAATTTTAATAGTACCTTAACTAGTAAGTTGTTCAGTATTCTTATAACCTGTAAACTATTGTCCATTTTAAAAAGAGTGAATAAGATTAGAATAACACGTGCTAAGACTTTGTACGTCCGTTTTCTTGTTAACTGAAAGGTGTTTATTCTTCTCTATTGTTTATTCCTAGGAATTGCCGTTTAAAGTGATTACTTTCTGCATGAATTACTTTAGCTTTATGAAACTGAAACGAGTGACCGTGTGTACGGGCGTGTTGTGTTAGGGCAGTGGGATCAGGTATGTTAGTATTTACTTTCTGGCAGCTATATTTATGTTGATAAATACGTCTTTTGAAATACTGTTCAGAACAACCGTAACATTTTTTTTTTTTTTTTTTTTTTTTTTTTGAAGAAAACTGTGGAATATATAATAATGGGACGATACCAATAGGATTCCTAGTCGCAACGGGGTTACCGTTCAACGTACTGATTGGATGTGACATATTACGACAACATTCGGCAGTAATAGACCTGAGTAGAGGCATAGTATCCTTAACGTCCGAAGAAGGAGTGTGGACAGCCGAATTAGTGGACGCAAATAGAACCGTTCCAATCAATGACAAATGTCATGTCATGAAGAGTTATTTTTGTAAAGATAATAAACTGCCAGAAGTGATCAAATATGAGGACGACGATCAAGAACTATGGCATAGTAAGTTGGAAGAAATACGAGCGTTCCAAAGGGAAAAAACAGGTCAACAGATAAGTGAGGTACAGGCCTACCTATAAACATATCTTTTCCAACGCTCCCGGTAAAGTTAAGGGTTACTAATGTGAAATCAATTTCAAAGAACCAGTAGACTTTCGCAGAAAATCCTACCCGATAGCTTATTCAATCAAAAACGAAGTTCGAGAGGAGATAAATCGTATGATAAAGGATGACATCATAGAATATAGTCAATCATTATATACCTGCCCCATAGTGGCGATCCCCAAAAAGAATGGGAAAGTAAGAATTTGCCTGGACGCTAGGGAGATAAACAAAATGATTATAAACGATAGAACGTCCCCTGGCGAGAGTGAAGAAATTCTAAAAAAATTTCACGGTACCAAATACATTAGGACCTGGGATACTGTATGCGGATACTGGCAGGTGGAGTTGCACCCAAATAGTAGGAAATATATGGCGTTCCTTTTCGACGGAAGGAACTACCAGTTTAAAAGGTTACCTTTCGGATTGATTAATTCTGTTGCGATATTCGTAAAGTGTATGGACACATGGGAGCCATAAAAATAGTTAAAGCCCTGGAAGAACAAGTATACATAAAGAATATTAACCGAAGGTACAAAAATCCATTCAAACCTGTCACATTTGCCAAATGGTTAAATGTAACAACGAAAAGAAGGAGGGGGAAATGATTCCCATTACATCCAACCATAAGCTGGAAAAAGTATTCCTGGACATTTGTGGACCGTTCCCACGTAGTGGAGGGAAACATAGATACAAATTTATTATTATTATTTTCGACCACTTCACCAAGTACACTAAACTTTATGCTATCAGCAGAGCCACTACCAAGAAAATACTGGAGATAGTCATTGGACATTACATACCAGAGATTGGTAAACCTACATCCATTATCACAGACCATGGTACACAGTTTAAAGGAAGTAAATAGAGGGATAGTCTTCTAAGACATGGAATTAAAACATATAAGACCACCCCAGCAGCAATCCGGCGGAGAGAGTGCTGAGGGAGGTTGGCCGAATACTCCGAACTTACTGTCATGATCAACAGAGGAGATGGCAAGAATACTTGTTACCTACCGAAGAATTTCTCAATATATCATACCATCAGTCCATAGAAAATACACCTTATACGGTGATATTTGAAAAACCTCCACCTAGAGAAATCCAGGATATCATCAATTTTCCAATTAACCCAGATTATCAGTTTGAAAGTATCAAATTCTATAACAGAGTAATGGAGAAAGCAGAACAACTGAAAAAGAAGTATAAAAAGAACCACCCAAAACCAATAAAATACCAGGTCGGTGAAAAGATATTAATAAGGAACAGAGAGTTACCCAGTACTCCCTCTAGTATTCCAGTATTCCCTCTACTCTAGAGGGAATAACGGAAAAATTATTATTATTGTATACAGGACCTTATGTGATAACAAAAAATAATGACAATAATACTTACGAAATAATGAACCCTATCACAAAAAAGATTAAGGGAACATATAATCAGGAACCTATAAAAAAGTATCATGACGAAACACCATCACCAATCATCAATGACTAACAAGACGGACGAGAATATTAAAAATAAACCCCCAAAATTATAAAATAAGTAAGAACGTCTTACTATGTGTTACCGAAGAAATTATTTTGAATTTATTGAAAACAAATTATTTTGAATATATTAAGAATATACCCCCAAAATTCTAAAATAAGTAAGAACGTCTTACTATGTGTTACCGAAGAAATTATTTTGAATTTATTAAAAAGAAATTATTTTGAATATATTAAGAATAAACCCCAAAAAATTAAAAAACTATGTAAGAAAAACTTACTCAAAATACTTAGCAACAATGTGATTTAAGATAAAAGACAAAACGCCAACAGAATTAAAGAACAGATTACATAATTATTTATAAACAATATGATTTAAAATGGAATAAGAAAAAAATATAAAAACAATTAATGGTAATGTGCTCAGACAAGAAGGTAAAATAAGAAGAACAATGGATAATTTAATGACTATAATTACAATGAAACTAAAGAATGATAATAATTAATACAAATACAATTTAGAATTTCTTGGAATTGAAAAGGATAAAGGAAGAAATAGTACGGAGAACATCTGTCACAAGAAGGAAGGTCAAAGGTATTTACAAATAATGACTGTCAATAATGTTATCTGAAAATAGCTACTGGAAATAAGAAGGAATCGAGAAGAAAAAGAAATATATATAATTAAATGTAAAACGCAACAGCGTAAAGAATCCCAAAGATGTTTATTATTAGTCAACTAAAGAGACTATTATGGTATTATTATATTTTTTATAACTGTCTGTAGATGAATTCCAGCAGTATTATATTTAAGTGTAGTATGGCCAGCAGAGTATGCAGCCAAAAAGTGCCTCTCTGGACTGCCCAGCTCACACGTTAGGGAATGTTAGGGAAATTGAATATTTTAGGGATAATAAAACAGCTGCGAAGATCGACATCAATTTCCAAAAGTATGAAGGAAGAAAACAGAAAGAAGATAGCTGACAGAAGATCAATTGAGAACACATTTATAGAAGTAAATAGAAATATGAGAGTGTTAAAACTAGTTTTTACTGATTATTGTGACCAATCATTGTCAAGTAATGTTTGAAAAAACAAAGCAAGAGAATTAATATCATTAATGAATTTTCATCCAATAAAGAGAATTGAGTATTAGTCAAAAATGGTACATTCGGAAATCAAATCAATTACCATTAACCAAAGGGTACTACGAAAGAAAAAAAAAATCTTTTTATACGAACTACCATTAAAACGCTACAATGAAAAAGGAAAATTTTCCAAGGCATGAAAAAAATATAAGTTTATTTTGACCCAAATCATATTCAGGTAAACTAAACTTCTTTTGGAGGGGAAGCATATGTAACGTAACGAAAATATTGTCCCCTACGTTACATAAAAAGTTTATGATTTTTTAACTAAAAATAAAAATAATACATGTCCATAATAATAAAAGGTCAGAAACGTAACCCATTATTAAATAAATGAATAATCCCACAATAAGAATACAAGGTAAAAAGGAAAAATTAAGAATGATTATAAATACAAACTTCAGTGTTCAGTGAAAAGGGTAAACGATAGACATTGACAAGTAATGTAAAACCTAACTTAGACAGTTTTATAATAATTGATGAATTAAATGAGAGGAGAATGATTAATTAGCGCATGATTTATTTTATAAAAATGTACATGTTATTATGTTTTATCATGTTGTGTTATTATCATGATATTTATGTTGTTTTTTGTATGTAGCAAGTGGAGTAATTGTTTTAAGAGAATATCAATTAACTGATATTAATTTCATTTTTGTGTTATCAAATATATCATTATAGAGCTGGTGTTAAACTTTATAAAGTTAAATGTTTTGTATACATGTACTTAGATAGTATGCAGATTATAATTGTAAACTTGGCCAGTAAGGCTATAATTGTTAATGAGATACAAAAGGGTTTAGTGTAATTATATAATAAACAAATGAAGGATTCTATAATAATGTAGGTAATAACAAATTAAAATCAGAAGGAGATAAAAATGTAATGATAGGCCACAAACCAGTAACATTGTATAGTAAGTCAGGTCAGAAACGTTAGGTAACGAAATTTGTAAAATATACTAAATAGAATATAATGAGTTAGGAGAAGTCAATAATAATTACTGATAGCAGATAAGTAAATTCAATTTAAATAAAATCTCAAAATGTAATAGTGCAATAATACCGAAAGGTAATATTTTGTAACAGGAAAATAATACTTGTTAGAGTAAGTAGATTAAGAGGAAACGACAGCAAAATGTATATAATTTAGTAACAAACAATATGTAAAGGTATAATACGATATAATGTAAATTTAGTAAAGGAGTATTTTAATAAGTGCAAGAACATTGTATGATTATGGTTATAGGATTATAAATATTATCCAATAAGAGAAGACAGAATGGTTGTCAAGGACGACAAAGTGGAATAAAATTTGTTGATTCGATTATTGAATTGTTGTTATCCATGAACGAAGACAGTTTAGTTTTAATGAGTTTAGAAAAAACGATAAAGTTAAATAAAATAAATTAATGAGTGAACAAAATTAAGTAATAATTAACCATAGGAAGGTTCACTGACTTTTGACGGTCACATATAACCGAATACTAATAAGCCTATAAATCAAAAGTGACGAAAATCTAAGGGAAGAACTCTACCAATAAAACTCAGTATAATGAGTAATCCTTAAAATTAATTAATAAACCAATGAAGAGAAATAACTACCTGAATAGAATAATATAATCCAGTATTCTAAAGAACGAAAGCAGAACTCAAAATTATACTCGAACATCACCTTCCACAACTCGATAGAGAAAGCATAGTTTGACACGAAATACATTGAAACCCGTAACCACAAGAATTGGACATTGGTGAACAGTAAGGATCGGCATTTCTGCGTCATCCCAGGACCAAGACATCAACTTTTATTTCGAACTTGGAGTGAAGACTGGCGAGGATTTATTCATCTGTATCCTGTTGTTGATCAAACACATCGAACGAGGTTAGCTGTGCACTGCCACCACAAGTAACGATGCCAATCTGACGGTAAACTCCACTTATTTTAAATAATAATTAATAAGAAATTAGTAATATATTGTAATACCTTGTAATCCTATTTATGCATTTTCTGACCTTACTAATAGTTGAAAGAACCTTCACACCCTGTGTTTAAAGAAATACAATAATAATTAAAAACAATATATAACCTTGAATCCGATAATTAATCGATTACTTCCAATACGATCGATTTTTGTATCCTCGTAAAGGAAGACTTTGTTGTCAAGAAATAAAAAATCAATAATAAAGAATCATTTTTGAAATTGACGATATCTTATCATTTGTATAATATTTAATGCAGTATGAACAAGTTGTAATTTATCTAGAGAGTGTAACGTGGGAATTATTGTGCGCGGACAACTAACCTACAATACTCAGCTGATTGTGAACAACAGCGCTAGCTCGCGGACCGCTGTTGAATTACAGAGAACGAGAAACAAATATAAGGTGTTCCTCTCCTCTCTCAAAACGCGGACTAGGCTTGAATAAGAACATTAGAATTACACACTATATCAACTGGTATTGAACGCTATTATTACAGAAAGCAATAAATTAATACAGAATATTGAGATATTCTTAATAATTGATCAAGATCACCCTTTTGAGAATATTATTTCTTCATAAATAATCGAACATTGCGGTTCTATAAGAGAAACCAATTAACACTTAATACATAAATTAAATCACAACAACATATATATTACTTGAAGAGTGAACCGTGTTAGTATTAATTGACGCATCCAACGTGAGTATAAATTAACACGGGATACACAGAGAGGTAGTATAAATTGGCACTCACAACAGTGGGGCTTTAGAAGATATTGATACGGGAGAAACAGAACTACTATAAATTAACGCTCAACTAGTGGGGCAAAACTGAAGTAGTACCAATATTTATTTATATATATATATATATATATATATATATATATATTAGTAAAACAGCTCTAAGCACATTATCATATTGTTATGACGATCCAGGAAATACAAAATAAAATAAACAACGTAAAAAATGAAAATAAAACGATGGTTGAAGGACTCCAACAGGAGACTGTAGAAAGATGCGAGCAGATTAAACAAGAGGTACATAAAATGCGGGAGGAGAATAAGGAAGGAATAGCACAAGTACAGACTGACATTGGGGAACGAATGGAAAGAGTATATAATAACTTAAACAATGTCGAAAGCCAAGTAAGTACGAATAAAGAGAAGATCGAGGAAATCCGTCGACGCGAAATACAACTACAAGAAGAAGTGGATTCATGGCGGGATAGAACATGCCAAAATACTCATATCATCAACAACGATAACCGGGAGTCAATCAATTTTCGGAATTACAAACGTAACCCCATGGAGTTTCTGAAGAGGGTAAAAGAGATGATAGCAAGGAATAGAGAGAACCGTTGGAATATTATCCGAGGAATGATCGACGAGATGTTTAAGGATCCCCACGACAATTGGTGGACGGCAGTGCGTCCCGACATTCAAGATATAACAGTTTTCAAAAAACAGTTTAGGGAGAAGTATTGGTCGGAGTCGACCCAAAATATGGTAAGAAATAATTTAGGCAATGGTCGTTATGAGGCAAACGTAGGACAATCTCCCACATCATACTTTCTAGGCAAGGTGTGCATGGCCCGTAATCTAGAGCCCAGAATTCCCGAGGAGTGTTTGGTGATACAACTCTCATACCATTATGAGGAAGGGATAAAGAACGCCCGTATATATAGCCCGATTAAAACTATCCAAGCTATGCCTAACTTTTTAGAAAATTATGAGCATGAGGGACAGTATCAAAGGAACCGCATAATAAATACTAAATACAATAGATACAACGGCAATGACCCCCAACAAAATCCATACAGTATAACAAAAAAGAAATAGTGTAATAGTGTAAAAGTGTTGTATGCTGTCGGGCGTTACCTCCACGCACTTTTTGTTACTTACTGTTGACTGGATCCTCTGCGGTGATGTAGTCCTGTAACACAACTTAATACTATGTTTTTTGTGGGCGCCACTTGGAATCGTTTGTTCCAAGAAAGAAATGTGATTATTAAAGAAATTAAAATTTTCAAATCTTACTTCTATGAAAAAATATAAACAAGTCAGTTTAGCTTGAAAAAATAAGGTAAGTTTAATGATTCTTCAAAAACAAACAAATCGTCTGAAGGACTAACATTCATAAAAAAATTATAAAATTGCAGAGTTACAAAAGAAAAAATTCATAAGTTATTATTATTATTATTGACAATTTTATTTATCCAATCAAGTATCGGCTAGTATTTTCAATTTTTTACTCAGTTGAAAAGCATGAGTTTAATACGTGAAAAAACCTTTACTCTCAGGACGTGACTCCTTTGAACTACCAAGACATATCAATAAGATGCCTTACAAGAAAAATTAAGTGATTTGAAGGTGTGTGTGGCATGTGTAGTACAACTGTGTGACAAAATGTAACCAGGTAAAAAATGACTTTAATTTTGGTAACTCACGTTCCAATTGTTAATTAATCTCGCACTGGACACTCCTCTCGGGTAGTTTTTCAATCTCGCCTCTTCATGTGTGCACTGAATCTATTTTAAGTCAAAATTGCGATCATTTACAATTTCCGCACTTTTTGTGAAACAGTTTGGCAGTAGATTTTCGTTCAAACCCCGCCGTTACAAATCAGCTGCTCCGCGTTGGTTACCAAATTGGCCGTCACAGCGCTGATACCCTTGTAGTATCGAGAAAGGCTTTGTGTTTGTTTGTTTACGTTAAGGGAGTTATTGTCAAGTTAGTTTGTCTATGCGAACACAGCAGAATTGGTTCTCTATTTAAAGTTTTGGTCCCTCCTGGGCCGTTGACGTTTTGGCTGCGTGATTTCTATTAAAATTTGCCGTGTTGCTGCTCTATTTCAGCAACACATTGGCGTAGATTCTTGTAGAGGTTAAGTCAGTCTGTTTGTCAATGTAAGGGAAAAGCCTTTCTTCGGGTCTTGTGTCGATTTCTCGCCTCTCGGTTTCGCCTTAACTGCGTTGATCAGTGTCGTGGGTGATGCATCTGTTCTGGAGTTCAAGCTTCAAGTGTTTTTGGGTCGAATTTGGTCTCTCTTTTATACTAAGTCAGGCTGATTGAGATTGTAAACTTCCGGTATATTTGTGTAAAAATTCCTTCTAGATTGTTCGAGAATAAAGAAATGGAACATCATGGAACAAATTTAACTTCCGTCGAAGCTTTTAGAACAAATTTCTTATTCTTCACACTAAGGATATTTCAAAAATTACTCTGGTATTTATCAAACAGTTTTACATTAGTACTCACAATTTGTATGCCATTATTACATTTAGATTCTCTGTTTTCAACTGAATCTAGTGATACTAATTATGATTGGTTTTTAAATAAATTAACTCTAATAAGTAACACAATATACAACTCTCACCTTGGGTTGTTGTCATTGAAATTCAATTTTTTAGAACAAAAAATTGTTGTGAAACTATTATGTTTCTTCCACAATATGAACACACAATATTACTATCTTCCTATAACAAAACAAACAAATTTTAACATATATAATACATAGATAATTTCAATTTTACCTGGCTCATGCCCATGGCCTAGGTTGTTGTCAATGTTATAACACAATAATTAGTCTCTTTCTTTAACATATGTAGTATTTCACTAGTGTACACTCAGAGTTTATTATATTGTCTGTCTTTTGTGATACCTGATTACTCTTTACAAATATTATCTTTATTACAGGATAACATAGCATCATATTGGTTGGTCTTGAGATGTCCTTTTTCATAGTGTGACAAATCTCACTCTTATAAGTTAAATTCTTTTATAATTGATCTTATTTTCAACTGAGTTTGTTCGTTTTTAAGGTATACTGAAGTATTGTACCATTCTCTTTTATTTTTGCCAACATTTTGTAAATATTTAGCCAGATATGACTATTTTTTGTACTGGTTGATTGGCTCCAGCCATACATGGTATAAGTAAATATTTTGCTAACTCGACTATTACAATGTTAATGTTAGTCAAATATATTAGTATAGTCGCTTTATATTATATTTCAACTTTCTAATGCAATTTGGTTGCATTTTGGCAACATTAAATCCATAAATCACACAATATTATATGCCTACCACATGTTTTTAGTTAATACGGTTTTTGGCTATTTTGACTGATTTTTATTCATTTGACAGCTTTCTTTATCTAAGATAAATTGTTCATTTTTGTCTGCTTGACAATTACATATAGTTTTTATTTTAAATTGATAATAATTAATTTTTACATGAAATCTGAGTGTTTGGTCTCAAATCCAACACATTAATATTTTTTTGTCATAACAATTATATAATTTTTATTTTAACTTAGATTCTTTCTAATAATGTATTTAAGTCATTTAATACATTTATTTTATTTACATTACATAATATAATAATGGATCATGTCCATTCATTCACAATAAATAGTTCTTTATACTCTATTCAGACTTAATAATTAATGACTTCATTTTGGTTGATTCTGATATTATTTGTCTCTCTCATAGTATCTTATGGTTTTTTCACTGTTATTCACTTTAATAATATATATGGGGTTTGTGTCTTAGTCAAAGTCTGGTCTTTTCATGTCAGTAGTAATAATTATTAGACAAAATTACACAATTTTTTAGGATTTTTTTGGGTTCAATACTGTTCACCTCACTTTCCTCTTATGATAAATTGCTATGTAAATGATTTCCTTTATGGAACGTTCTGTGACGTTACATATGCCTCTCCGTTAAAATTGATAATTTTTGGAAAACATAATTTGGGTTTGATGAAATTATCATTTCTATATTAACCCTTTATTAGCTTCTTTATTTCATTCTTTTATCTTATAATTAAATTCCTGTACTACTCCTTTAATATATTAATCCAACTCAATATTCCTAATTCGTTCTTTGTCGTATCACCTATTCCTTTCCTTATTACCATGATGTTAATTAATTAATCTTTGATATAATTCCCTATCAATTCCCTAACTTTCATAGAGGGTTGGGAGTCAGAGTGGCTCGCTATGGCATACATTCTCTGCCCTTCCCTATCTATAACTACTGAAATCAGAGGCAACACATCCCTGTCCAGAAAATAATAATTGCACCTTCGCAACAAATAATAATAATAATAAAAAAAAATATAATATTCAAAGATCATAGGCTCCTACACATAAATTCCCTTTCTTAAACTCTTCTGATTAATTCACAACTATATTAATATATCGTTCTCCGCAGGTAAAATTATCGTTTAAAATCATTCAATGTTAATAGCTATATTTATATTCATCATTACCTCCTTATGTAACACACTGTTTTCCCTTTTTTTCATGTATCATTTCCATTTAGTATCAAATATATGACAGTATTTCTCCTTTTTTCCTCCTTTACTAAGTGTCCGTCTCGTAATATTTATTAATAATAATCTCTCTCCTTCTCTAAGTACGGGTAAGTTGGTAAATATACGTTGACATGGCTATTGGAAATAAATCTTTCCTATGGTTGAATGTGTCCATCTCGTAATATTTATTAATAATAATAATTATATAATAATATTTATATTTATTTAATAATCTCTACCTCCTTTCTAATTATGGGTAAGTTGAAAAATTCACGTTAACATGTTTAGTCAAGGTACCTTCTCAATGATGCTGTATTTGACTTGGGTTTTTGGTCATGGTACTTGCTCACTGATTGAGTATTTGACTTGTGATTTTTAATCATGGTACTTTTTCAATGATGTTTGGTTATACGTACCTTTTACTTTGTTACTAACCGTGTCAGTTACCTCATAGGTATTGTTTTTATTGTCTCTGGTGATCGTGAAAGGTCCTGTATATAAGAGTAGCAATTTCCTCGTTATGCCTTGTATAGTACTGGGCAATTCTCTATTTTTAACTAACACCTTTTCTCCTACCTCATATTTAATTGCCTTGGGCTGTGATTTGACATATTTTTTCCACTGCTGTTCCGTTTTTTCTAACACCTTGTTATAAAATTTGGTTCTCTGAAATTGGTATGCGGGTTCGTCGGGAAAATTAATAATCTCTTTTATCTCTCGTGGTGGGGGTCTTTCGAACATAACTGTGTATGGCGACACCTCGATGGTATTGTGATGTGAGAAATTGAGAAAATCCTCGGTTGATGCTACGTATTCATGCCATCTTTTCTGTTCGTTATGGCAGTATGTTCTCAGTAACCGTCCTACTTCCCTTAACACTCTCTCGGCTGGGTTACTATTCGGGTGATATACAGACGTCTTGTACGTTTTTATTCCGTGTTCTCCCAGGTTTTCCTTCCAAAGTTTTCCCCTAAACTGGGTACCGTGGTCCGTAATTATAGAATACGGTCGGCCTACCTCCATTATGTATCGCTCTATTATGATGTCTATTATTTTCCTGGTCGTTGCCCTAGTTATTTGGTATAGCTTGGTATATTTGCTAAAATGGTCGAAGATGATTACGATAAATTTATATCGGTGTCTCCCACCGCTGCGTGGAAATGGTCCACAGATCTCGAGAAATACCTTTTCCAATTTTTCGGTGGATGTTATGGGTATCATGACCCCATCTTTTCTCTCGTTATCACACTTTACTTTTTGACAAATATCGCACGACCGTATTGCCAGTTGCACCTTCTTATTCATCCCTTTGATGTATGTTTGCTCTTCCAATGCCTTCCTTACCTTGAGGGCACCCATATGTCCGTTACTATCGTGATAGTCGATTATTAGCGGTCTCTCTATCGCTGGTGGGATTACTAATCTCCAATTCTCTTGGTGCGGGGTATTCCTTATAAACAAAGTGTCGTTGTGTATACAGTAATATCTGTTTATGACCTCATCGCCTTCCTGTACCCTTTTTCTAATATCTCCTAATTTTGGATCGGCCTCTTGTTGTGACGTTATATTGTTTAAAATATTTTTTAAATCTTCCCTGCTCTTAATAATATGGTATACCTTAGCTAATTGTTCCTTTTCACCGTTAAAGGTTTGGTCTGGTATATTGACGCGAGATAGGACGTCGGCTGCTACGTTCTGTTTGCCGGGTATATATTCCCATGTGATATTATATTCTTGCAAGGCCAAAACCCATCTCGTCAGCCTTCCGTGGTTCAGCTTGCAATGCTTTAAAAATGATATAGATTTGTGGTGGCTTCTAACTGTTATGGGGTACCCTAATATATATGTCCTAAATTTACCGCATGCGAAAACTACACTCAACAATTCTTTTTCGGTAGTATTGTAGTTTCGTTCGCAACTGTTCAGCACGCGGCTAGCAAAGCTAATTACTAAATGGTTACCGTCCTGATCTTCCTGATATAGGGCTGCACCTAAACTCACGTTACTGGCATCGCAGTTTAGAAAAAATGGTTTTGTAAAGTCGGGATGATGCAACATTACTGTTTCTAAAAACTTTTCCTTTATGAGATTGAGCACTCCATCTTGCTCTGGTCCCCAAGTCCATTTGTCTTTAGCTGATAACTGCTTTTGGAACCTGGCAGTTAGGTCTGAGTAATTGGACCGAAACTTTCTGTAATAGTTACAGATTCCTAAAAATGACTGCAGCTGTTTCCTGTTCTTTGGGGTGGGGAACTTCTGTATGGCCTCTACCATCTCTTTGGATGGAGTAATCCCCTGTTCTGTTAAATGAAAACCTAAAAATTTCACCTCATTTGCAATGAATTGGGACTTGTCTAATTTGAGGGTGATATTATTCTCTGATAGTTTCTCTAACACCTGTTCAACCCTATTACAATTGTCGTCCCAATTCGCTGAAGTTACCAGTAGGTCGTCGACGTATACTGTCGTAAACTTCAGTACTTCCTGCCCCAATATTCTGTCCATTATCTTTACAAACACCGCCACAGAATTTATTAAGCCAAAGGGTAACCGCTTAAACTGATAGTTTCTGCCCTCGAATATGAACGCCATATATTTCCTACTATCAGGGTGGAGTTCTACCTGCCAGTAACCGCATACGGTATCCCATGAGCTTATATACTTGGTTCCGTGAAACTTTTTCAATATCTCCTCTATCTCCCCAGGTGATGTGCGGTCGTTAACAATCATCTTGTTAATCTCCCTAGCATCGAGACATATACGTACCTTTCCGTTCTTTTTTGGCACAGCTATGATTGGGCTGGTAAAGGGCGAATGACTATACTCGATTATGTCGTCCTCTATCATCCTGTTCAATTCTTCCCTGACTTCGTTCTTTAGCGAGTAGGCGATCGGGTACGATTTCCTGTTAAATTCCACCGGAGTTTTGAATTTTATGGTGCATTGATAATCTCTGGCTTTACCTGGAGCGTTCGAGAATATGTGTTTATAATTGTTGTATACCATGATTAATTGTTCCGCCTGTGTTTCGCTGATCAGACCCCTTGCTTTCGTCCTTTGGAAATCCCGTATTTCTTCTAATTTTTCTAACCACAACTCTGGGTTTTCCTCCTGATATAAAGGCATGTTTATTGGACGATCGGCACAATAATAATGGTTCACTATCGCTTGATAAGGTGTGTTGTCTGTACCATCTCCTTGGACATCGATTAAATTATTGGTCCAAATTCCCTCGTTAGTTTTTAAAGTTATCACCTTACCTTCCAAATCTATTACTGTATTGTATGGCCTAAGTATATCGCAGCCTATTAGGATACTCATGGGTAAATTATTCGCCACTAATAACCCTATTGGTACCGTTACCACATTAGTAGTCATCTCTAATGACACCTGTTTCTTTATTGATTTATGTTGCCTCCCCGTTACTCCGACTAGAATTATGTTATTTATAGGCAGAGTGGGTATTGGTAAATTACTATTTTGTTTGATCCTCTCTAACTCAACACTATCGATAAGCGATACATTTGACCCCGTGTCAATGAGTAATATTGCTTCTATGCCATTGATATTTGCTTTGATCTGCACGATACTATTATTCCCTTGGTTACTATTTTTAACGATATTGTCACCCTCTTCTAATAACTCCTCTCTAATATCCCTAAGATAATTATTTATTCTTAATATCATAGTCCCGTCTTTGTCCTGTCTATGTTCGTAACTAGTCACCCCATAATATTGGTTCAGTGAAGGGCGGTTTTCCTTTTCCACTGCCGCGTTTAGTTTAAATGAGCCACGGTTTCGTTGGCCCGGTCTCCCGGAACATTGGGTTGCTGACCCGTCTGTGTTTCCTGCCTGACCTCGGGATTAATATTAATAGGTTGGCTATTCGTCGTATTGCCCTGGCTACCTGGCGCCTGTTGTGGGTAAAACATGTAAGTGGGTACATTGGGTGGATATGGCTGTCGGTTATTGGCCATTGTATAGTTTACCTGGGGTCTATATTCATTTTGGTTTCTCCTATCGCCTCCTCCTTGGTTTCCCCCGTTACGATAACCATTACGTTGACCATAATTATTTCCTCTATAGTTATTCCCGCGATAACTGTTTCCCTGATGGTAGTTCCTACCGTAATTATTCTCGGGGTAATTACCTCTATTTGGTCCAGTATAGTTGCGGTTATTTGGACCCTGAGTGTTATTACTTCGGCCATTTGGTGGGGTATTATTGTTCTGATTATTTGTGTTTAGGTTGTTACCGTTTCCACCTCCATTCCGGTTTGGTCCGTTATTGTTGCTGTTGTATTCTACCTTACGATTGGGGGGTTGGTAATCCTGGAACCTTCCAGTGGATTCACAATTTTCCAATAATTTGGCCAGATCGGCTATTTTACTGAGCTGTTGGTATAATTGGGCATCTTTGATACCATAGCTGTAATGTCCAGCTAACTGCCTTACCAAACATTCTTCTGGGATCGGCGGTATCAACTTCCGTGCTAAACATACCTTTCCTAGGAAATAAGACGTCGGGGACTGTCCATTGGACGCGTCGTATTTGCCATAGAATATGTCCATTCTTACCCTGTTTTGTGCAGTCTCCGACCAATACTTCTCCTTGAACTGGCGTTTAAACTCGGCTAAATTCGTGATTTCGGGTCGTACCGCTATCCACCAGTTATCCCTAGTGTTTTTAAACGTCTCGTCTAGCATCTCTCTTATCCTGTCCCACCTTGTTTCTCTATTTCTCCCAATAAACTCCTCCATTCTTTCTAAAAATTCCATTGGCTTTCGTCGATAGTTTTGGAAGTTGATTACTTCCCTGTTTTCACCATGACACGAATGAGTATTTAATATAGGTGTGTCTCTCAGCGCCTCTAATCTTTCCTGCAGGTTTTTCTCTCTCTGGTCTATTTCCAGTATGCTTTTTTGTTAGTTTTTATTTGCTCGTCCTGCCTGTTAGCGATGTCATATGTTCTCTGCATCCTCTCGCTAACGTCTTTCTGGACTTCTCCCACCTCCTGCATGATGGCGTCTTGGTTCTGCCTTACCATGTTTTCGAGATTTCTAACATCTTGTTTGGTCTCTACTGTTTGTTCCTCTATATTTTCGAAACCTGTATTGGTTCCCTCCTGTAACCTTTCAAACTGTTTCTCCATGTTTTCGACCTTCCTGTCACTATCGATTTTATTATCATTGATCGTTTTGTTTACTGTTTCGTATTTTATGCTAATTTCTTTTTTCAGGGACTCTATACTTTTTTTATTCTCCTCCTGAAATATCTCCAGTTTTTTCCCATTGTCATCTATTTTCTCGGTTATATCCTTCCTTAAAGATTCTAGGTTTTTGTCTAATTTCTCCTTATCTTCCAGTCTGTTTTTATTATTATCCTCCTTCAGGGATTTTATTATTTCCTCCTTATCTTCCTGTCTATTTTTATTCATATCCTCTTTTAGGGATTCTGTATTTTTGTTCATATCCTCCTTCAGGGATTTTGTATCCTCCTTCATTCCTTGGAGCATCATCATTATTGCACTCATGTCAACTCTTGCTGTTATTTTTTCTGGTTCGGGTTTGTCTGTTAGTTCTACCATTTCTATGGGTTCTTCTCCCGTTTGTTCCTCTATTTCATCTGCCGTTTGTACTGGTCTTTCCATTTCTAGTGTGGGCGGTTCTAATTCCGTTTCCTCCATTTGTACTGCCTCTCCGTCTTCCACACTTAACTCGGGTTCCACATTCTTCTTCACCTTTTTTCCCTTAGGTTGCGGCATTTTGATCTGTTGGTAGTTGCCGGGCTTGTTCCGTCTTTTTCAAGCCTCACTAGTTGGGCTGCCAATTTATAACAAAAAAGAAATAGTGTAATAGTGTAAAAGTGTTGTATGCTGTCGGGCGTTACCTCCACGCACTTTTTGTTACTTACTGTTGACTGGATCCTCTGCGGTGATGTAGTCCTGTAACACAACTTAATACTATGTTTTTTGTGGGCGCCACTTGGAATCGTTTGTTCCAAGAAAGAAATGTGATTATTAAAGAAATTAAAATTTTCAAATCTTACTTCTATGAAAAAATATAAACAAGTCAGTTTAGCTTGAAAAAATAAGGTAAGTTTAATGATTCTTCAAAAACAAACAAATCGTCTGAAGGACTAACATTCATAAAAAAATTATAAAATTGCAGAGTTACAAAAGAAAAAATTCATAAGTTATTATTATTATTATTGACAATTTTATTTATCCAATCAAGTATCGGCTAGTATTTTCAATTTTTTACTCAGTTGAAAAGCATGAGTTTAATACGTGAAAAAACCTTTACTCTCAGGACGTGACTCCTTTGAACTACCAAGACATATCAATAAGATGCCTTACAAGAAAAATTAAGTGATTTGAAGGTGTGTGTGGCATGTGTAGTACAACTGTGTGACAAAATGTAACCAGGTAAAAAATGACTTTAATTTTGGTAACTCACGTTCCAATTGTTAATTAATCTCGCACTGGACACTCCTCTCGGGTAGTTTTTCAATCTCGCCTCTTCATGTGTGCACTGAATCTATTTTAAGTCAAAATTGCGATCATTTACAATTTCCGCACTTTTTGTGAAACAGTTTGGCAGTAGATTTTCGTTCAAACCCCGCCGTTACAAATCAGCTGCTCCGCGTTGGTTACCAAATTGGCCGTCACAGCGCTGATACCCTTGTAGTATCGAGAAAGGCTTTGTGTTTGTTTGTTTACGTTAAGGGAGTTATTGTCAAGTTAGTTTGTCTATGCGAACACAGCAGAATTGGTTCTCTATTTAAAGTTTTGGTCCCTCCTGGGCCGTTGACGTTTTGGCTGCGTGATTTCTATTAAAATTTGCCGTGTTGCTGCTCTATTTCAGCAACACATTGGCGTAGATTCTTGTAGAGGTTAAGTCAGTCTGTTTGTCAATGTAAGGGAAAAGCCTTTCTTCGGGTCTTGTGTCGATTTCTCGCCTCTCGGTTTCGCCTTAACTGCGTTGATCAGTGTCGTGGGTGATGCATCTGTTCTGGAGTTCAAGCTTCAAGTGTTTTTGGGTCGAATTTGGTCTCTCTTTTATACTAAGTCAGGCTGATTGAGATTGTAAACTTCCGGTATATTTGTGTAAAAATTCCTTCTAGATTGTTCGAGAATAAAGAAATGGAACATCATGGAACAAATTTAACTTCCGTCGAAGCTTTTAGAACAAATTTCTTATTCTTCACACTAAGGATATTTCAAAAATTACTCTGGTATTTATCAAACAGTTTTACATTAGTACTCACAATTTGTATGCCATTATTACATTTAGATTCTCTGTTTTCAACTGAATCTAGTGATACTAATTATGATTGGTTTTTAAATAAATTAACTCTAATAAGTAACACAATATACAACTCTCACCTTGGGTTGTTGTCATTGAAATTCAATTTTTTAGAACAAAAAATTGTTGTGAAACTATTATGTTTCTTCCACAATATGAACACACAATATTACTATCTTCCTATAACAAAACAAACAAATTTTAACATATATAATACATAGATAATTTCAATTTTACCTGGCTCATGCCCATGGCCTAGGTTGTTGTCAATGTTATAACACAATAATTAGTCTCTTTCTTTAACATATGTAGTATTTCACTAGTGTACACTCAGAGTTTATTATATTGTCTGTCTTTTGTGATACCTGATTACTCTTTACAAATATTATCTTTATTACAGGATAACATAGCATCATATTGGTTGGTCTTGAGATGTCCTTTTTCATAGTGTGACAAATCTCACTCTTATAAGTTAAATTCTTTTATAATTGATCTTATTTTCAACTGAGTTTGTTCGTTTTTAAGGTATACTGAAGTATTGTACCATTCTCTTTTATTTTTGCCAACATTTTGCAAATATTTAGCCAGATATGACTATTTTTTGTACTGGTTGATTGGCTCCAGCCATACATGGTATAAGTAAATATTTTGCTAACTCGACTATTACAATGTTAAAGTTAGTCAAATATATTAGTATAGTCGCTTTATATTATATTTCAACTTTCTAATGCAATTTGGTTGCATTTTGGCAACATTAAATCCATAAATCACACAATATTATATGCCTACCACATGTTTTTAGTTAATACGGTTTTTGGCTATTTTGACTGATTTTTATTCATTTGACAGCTTTCTTTATCTAAGATAAATTGTTCATTTTTGTCTGCTTGACAATTACATATAGTTTTTATTTTAAATTGATAATAATTAATTTTTACATGAAATCTGAGTGTTTGGTCTCAAATCCAACACATTAATATTTTTTTGTCATAACAATTATATAATTTTTATTTTAACTTAGATTCTTTCTAATAATGTATTTAAGTCATTTAATACATTTATTTTATTTACATTACATAATATAATAATGGATCATGTCCATTCATTCACAATAAATAGTTCTTTATACTCTATTCAGACTTAATAATTAATGACTTCATTTTGGTTGATTCTGATATTATTTGTCTCTCTCATAGTATCTTATGGTTTTTTCACTGTTATTCACTTTAATAATATATATGGGGTTTGTGTCTTAGTCAAAGTCTGGTCTTTTCATGTCAGTAGTAATAATTATTAGACAAAATTACACAATTTTTTAGGATTTTTTTGGGTTCAATACTGTTCACCTCACTTTCCTCTTATGATAAATTGCTATGTAAATGATTTCCTTTATGGAACGTTCTGTGACGTTACAACAGTAATAATAATAATCATCGAACAAACCAAAATGGTAACCATAACAGAATCAATACCAACAACCCAAATAATAATCAAAGGAATAATAATTATCGGGGTAATAACCATTATAATTACCGCGATAATCGGAATAATAGAGGAGACGGGGACAACCGACCCAACAACTACCGACACAACGTGAATTACATATACTCCCGGCCTCAAGGTAATCAGAGACGGTACTACCCGAGGACACACACGAACCACAACTATTATAACCAGTCACAACGCGAGAACGACCACCAATACGGAGGAAATCGTAAACCGATGGACAACAATCCTGGGGACAGACAGGAACCATTACTGAACTGACCTCAAAACTCACCAGAAAACAGGGAGGATGAGGGAAGCCCTCATTTAAACTAACAGAGGCAGTGAGAACTGAAGACCACCCGTCACTGAACCAATCTCTTGGGGACCAACGACCAATAACCAGACGTACCACTGACCAGACTATAACAATCATCACCAACCATTATTTAAAAGATATCAGGGAGGACCTATTAGAAGAGGAGGATACCCATGTACACAATAACAATAATGAAATTATATATATAATTGCTAAGCTAAATGGAATACAGTCGACAGTTATGATAGATACGGGGCCAACATCTCATTAATTTATAGTACCGAACTGGAGAGAATCCAACGAGAAAGTCAAATACCTATACCCACTTTACCTGTGAATAATATAATAATAATCGGAGCTACTGGACGGCAAAATAAATCTGTTAAGAAGCAAGTATCGCTCGACCTCACAAATAATAATGGGACGATAGCAATAGGATTCCTAGTCGCAACGGGGTTACCGTTCAACGTACTGATTGGATGTGACATATTACGACAACATTCGGCAGTAATAGACCTGAGTAGAGGAATAGTATTCTTAACGTCCGAAGAAGGAGTGTGGACAGCCGAATTAGTGGATGCAAATAGAACCGTTCCAATCAATGACAAATGTCATGTAATGAAGAGTTATTTTTGTAAAGATAATAAACTGCCAGAAGTGATCAAATATGAGGACGACGATCAAGAACTATGGCATAGTAAGTTGGAAGAAATACGAGAGTTCCAAAGGGAAAAAACAGGTCAACAGATAAGTGAGGTACAGGCTGAAAAATTAATTGAAATATACAATACCTATAAACATATCTTTTCCAACGCTCCCGGTAAAGTTAAGGGTTACTAATGTGAAATCAATTTCAAAGAACCAGTAGACTTTCGCAGAAAATCCTACCCGATAGCTTATTCAATCAAAAACGAAGTTCGAGAGGAGATAAATCGTATGATAAAGGATGACATCATAGAATATAGTCAATCACCATATACCTGCCCCATAGTGGCGATCCCCAAAAAGAATGGGAAAGTAAGAATTTGCCTGGACGCTAGGGAGATAGCCATGGAATAACAAGTATACATAAAGAATATTAACCGAAAGGTACAAAAATCCATTCAAACCTGTCACATTTGCCAAATGGTTAAATGTAACAACGAAAAGAAGGAGGGGGTAATGATTCCCATTACATCCAACCATAAGCTGGAAAAAGTATTCCTGGACATTTGTGGACCGTTCCCACGTAGTGGAGGGAAACATAGATACAAACTTATTATTATTATTTTCGACCACTTCACCAAGTACATTAAACTTTATGCTACCAGCAGAGCCACTACCAAGAAAATACTGGAGATAGTCATTCGACATTACATACCAGAGATTGGTAAACCTACATCCATTATCACAGATCATGGTACACAGTTTAAAGGAAGTAAATGGAGGGATAGTCTTCTAAGACATGGAATTAAAACATATAAGTCCACCCCAGCAGCAATCCGGCGGAAAGAGTGCTGAGGGAGGTTGGCCGAATACTCCGAACTTACTGTCATGATCAACAGAGGAGATGGCAAGAATACTTGTTACCTACCGAAGAATTTCTCAATATATCATACCATCAGTCCATAGAAAATACACCTTATACGGTGATGTTTGAAAAACCTCCACCTAGAGAAATCCAGGATATCATCAATTTTCCAATTAACCCAGATTATCAGTTTGAAAGTATCAAATTCTATAACAGAGTAATGGAGAAAGCAGAATAACTGAAAAAGAAGTATAAAAAGAACCACCCAAAACCAATAAAATACCAGGTCGATGAAAAGATATTTATAAGGAACAGAGAGTTACACAGTACTCTAGAGGGAATAACGAAAAAATCATTATTATTGTATACAGGACCTTATGTGATAACAAAAAATAATGACAATAATACTTACGAAATAATGAACCCTATCACAAAAAAGATTAAGGGAACATATAATCAGGAATCTATAAAAAAGTATCATGACGAAACACCATCACCAATCATCAATGACTAACAAGACGGACGAGAATATTAAAAATAAACCCCCAAAATTCTAAAACAAGTAAGAACGTCTTACTATGTGTTACCGAAGAAATTATTTTGAATTTATTGAAAAGAAATTGTTTTGAATATATTAAGAATATACCCCCAACATTCTAAAATAAGTAAGAACGTCTTACTATGCGTCACCGAAGAAATTATTTTGAATTTATTAAAAAGAAATTATTTTGAATATATTAAGAATAAATCCAAAAAATTAAAAAACTATGTAAGAAAAACTTACTCAAAATACTTAGCAACAATGTGATTTAAGATAAAAGACAAAACGCCAACAGAATTAAAGAACAGATTACATAATTATTTATAAACAATATGATTTAAAATGGAATAAGAAAAAAATATAAAAACAATGATATTGAATGACTATAATTACAATGAAACTAAAGAATGATAATAATTAATACAAATACAATTTAGAATTTCTTGGAATTGAAAAGGATAAAGGAAGAAATAGTACGGAGAACATCTGTCACAAGAAGGAAGGTCAAAGGTATTTACAAATAATGACTGTCAATAATGTTATCTGAAAATAGCTACTGAAAATAAGAAGGAATCGAGAAGAAAAAGATATATATATAATTAAGTGTAAAACGCAACAGCGTAAAGAATCCCAAAGATGTTTATTATTAGTCAAATAAAGAGATTATTATGGTTTAAATTATTTTTTATAACTGTCTGTAGATGAATTCCAGCAGTATTATATTTAAGTGTAGTATGGCCAGCAGAGTATGTAGCCAAAAAGTGCCTCTCTGGACTGCCCAGCTCACACGTTAGGGAATGTTAGGGAAATTGAATATTTTAGGGATAATAAAACAGCTGCGAAGATCGACATCAATTTCCAAAAGTATGAAGGAAGAAAACAGAAAGAAGATAGCTGACAGAAGATCAATTGAGAACACATTTATAGAAGTAAATAGAAATATGAGAGTGTTCAAACTAGTTTTTACTGATTATTGTGACCAATCATTGTCAAGAAATGTTTGATAAAACAAAGCAAGAGAATTAATATCATTAATGAATTTTCATCCAATAAAGAGAATTGAGTATTAGTCAAAAATGGTACATTCGGAAATCAAATCAATTACCATTAACCAAAGGGTACTACGAAAGAAAAAAAAATTTTTATACGAATTACCATTAAAACGCTACAATGAAAAAGGAAAATTTTCCAAGCCATGAAAAAAATATAAGTTTATTTTGACCCAAATCATATTCAGGTAAACTAAACTTCTTTTGGAGGGGAAGTATATGTAACGTAACGAAAATATTGTCCCCTACGTTACATAAAAAGTTTATGATTTTTTAACTAAAAATAAAAATAATACATGTCCATAATAATAAAAGGTCAGAAACGTAATCCATTATTAAATAAATGAATAATCCCACAATAAGAATACAAGGTAAAAAGGAAAAATTAAGAATGTTTATAAATATAAATTTCAGTGTTCAGTGAAAAGGGTAAACGATAGACATTGACAAGTAATGTAAAACCTAACTTAGACAGTTTTATAATAATTGATGAATTAAATGAGAGGAGAATGATTAATTAGTGCATGATTTATTTTATAAAAATGTACATGTTATTATGTTTTATCATGTTGTGTTATTATCATGATATTTATGTTGTTTTTTGTATGTAGCAAGTAGAGTAATTGTTTTAAGAGAATATCAATTAACTGATATTTATTTCATTTTTGTGTTATCAAATATATCATTATAGAGCTGGTGTTAAACTTTATAAAGTTAAATGTTTTGTATACATGTACTTAGATAGTATGCAGATTATAATTGTAAACTTGGCCAGTAAGGCTATAATTGTTAATGAGATACAAAAGGGTTTAGTGTAATTATATAATAAACAAATGAAGGATTCTATAATAATGTAGGTAATAACAAATTAAAATCAGAAGGAGATAAAAATGTAATGATAGGCCACAAACCAGTAACATTGTATAGTAAGTCAGGTCAGAAAAGTTAGGTAACGAAATTTGTAAAATATACTAAATAGAATATAATGAGTTAGGAGAAGTCAATAATAATTACTGATAGCAGATAAGTAAATTCAATTTAAATAAAATCTCAAAATGTAATGGTGCAATAATACCGAAAGGTAATATTTTGTAACAGGAAAATAATACTTGTTAGAGTAAGTAGATTAAGAGGAAACGACAGCAAAATGTATATAATTTAGTAACAAACAATATGTAAAGGTATAATACGATATAATGTAAATTTAGTAAAGGAGTATTTTAATAAGTGCAAGAACATTGTATGATTATGGTTATAGGATTATAAATATTATCCAATAAGAGAAGACAGAATGGTTGTCAAGGACGACAAAATGGAATTAAATTTGTTGATTCGATTATTGAATTGTTGTTATCCATGAACGAAGACAGTTTAGTTTTGATGAGCTTAGAAAAAACGATAAAGTTAAATAAAATAAATTAATGAGTGAACAAAATTAAGTAATAATTAACCATAGGAAGGTTCACTGACTTTTGACGGTCACATATAACCGAATACTAATAAGCCTATAAATCAAAAGTGACGAAAATCTAAGGGAAGAACTCTACCAATAAAACTCAGTATAATGAGTAATCCTTAAAATTAATTAATAAACCAATGAAGAGAAATAACTACCTGAATAGAATAATATAATCCAGTATTCTAAAGAACGAAAGCAGAACTCAAAATTGTACTCGAACATCACCTTCCACAATTCGATAGAGAAAGCATAGTTTGACACGAAATACATTGAAACCCGTAACCACAAGAATTGGACATTGGTGAACAGTAAGGATCGGCATTTCTGCGTCATCCCAGGACCAAGACATCAACTTTTATTTCGAACTTGGAGTGAAGACTGGCGAGGATTTATTCATCTGTATCCTGTTGTTGATCAAACACATCGAACGAGGTTAGCTGTGCACTGCCACCACAAGTAACGATGCCAATCGGACGGTAAACTCCACTTATTTTAAATAATAATTAATAAGAAATTAGTAATATATTGTAATACCTTGTAATCCTATTTATGCATTTTCTGACCTTACTAATAGTTGAAAGAACCTTCACACCCTGTGTTTAATGAAATACAATAATAATTAAAAATAATATATAACCCTGAATCCGATAATTAATCGATTACTTCCAATACGATCGATTTTTGTATCCTCGTAAAGGAAGAACTTTGTTGTCAAGAAATAAAAAATCAATAATAAAGAATCATTTTTGAAATTGACGATATCTTATCATTTGTATAATATTTAGTGCAGTATGAACAAGTTGTAATTTATGTAGTAAGTGTAACGTGGGAATTATTGTGCGCGGACAACTAACCTACAATACTCAGCTGACTGTGAACAACAGCACTAGCTCGCGGACCGCTGTTGAATTACAAAGAACGAGAAACAAATATAAGGAGTTCCTCTCCTCTCTCAAAACGCGGACTAGGCTTGAATAAGAACATTAGAATTACACACTATATCAACTGGTATTGAACACTATTATTACAGAAAGCACTAAATTAATACAGAATATTGAGATATTCTTAATAATTGATCAAGATCACCCTTTTGAGAATATTATTTCTTCATAAATAATCGAACAATGCTGTTCTATAAGAGAAACCAATTAACACTTAATACATAAATTAAATCACAACAACACATATATTACTTGAAGAGTGAACCGTGTTAGTATTAATTGACGCATCCAACGTGAGTATAAATTAACACGGGATACACAGAGAGGTAGTATAAATTGGCACTCACAACAGTGGGGGTTTAGAAGATATTGATACGGGAGAAACAGAACTACTATAAATTAACGCTCAACTAGTGGGGCAAAACTGAAGTAGTACAATATATATATATATATATATATATTAGTAAATCAGCTCTAAGCATGTTATCATATTGTTATGACGATCCATCGTCGTATAGTACTGAAACGTCCCCCTGAATTTTTTTTAAATTTTTGTTAGGTTTTTTTTTCAGGGGTCGTTATTTAATTCTTAAAACTAGACTCGTGGTCTAGACGGAAGGAAAATTGTGGTGAGCCCATCGTGACAGGACTTGCAATAAAACACTTGCATAACGATAACAGCGTTTTATTAGTGTTCATATTATCATGATTACATTTTTAATACAGTGTACACAATTGAATTCTCAATGTTCATTTCATAGACATGTGTCTATCAAGTAGTATTAATCACAATTGGCAATATTATTAACAAACAACAAATTATTCAACACATTTAAGTACATTGTTCCAACATAAGCCGACATTTCTATATATTAACATTTATTCAAATGGCATTTTCTAAATCACAGTTTAACTAAAGTTGCTAAATAACAATTCTATAGGTACCTTATTAATTCAATTTATGCTCACACAATAATACATCATCACTGACAAAAAACATGTAGTATGTCGGTTTATCTGATAAATGAAATTTTAAAAAAAATTTTGCATTAAAAGAAAAATATACATATATATATTCTGACACTACCATAATATTCTTGTATGCACCAGTTGCTCAGAAAAAATTTTCCCATAAAGTTCTGATACTTCGAAAATTATTCTTACCTAAGTTTTATAATAGATCATAATAATGTACTGTTTCTCACTAAGAAGATTTAGAAAAGCTAGCCAATAATAATAATTTACCATTACTGTATGCATAACGTTGTTACTGACGTTTTACATTCACCAGAAACTGTATAATAAAAACTGACCAACTAACAGTTTTAAATTTTTCTTTGCCAATTACACACAGCAAAAGACAATTAGTGTTTTATATAATACAGTATGGCAATGGACATATATTAACAGGAAGATTCTTTAATACCGTTAATCACACAATTCACAACATGTCTCCAGGGCATGCTATAACAGAACTTAAATCATTAAATATCTGCATTTACTGTTTATGAAGGTGTCTTTCGTTTTATACGTTAAATCCAATGAAATGCTGTGTTTGTGGTTTAATATAAGGAATACTCTCACCTGTACTTGGAAAATTACATGTTATCCGGAATTAGAGATGACGATGACTATGTTGAGACAACTGGTGAGTTTGAGCTCCGAATAGTATGCTTTATTTTCTGGGCAGTTGTTCAGGCTGGTGTAGTTGGGATTTCTCCGGGTCTGACGGCGTTGGGGAGCTTATTGCGATGCTCTGCAGATGAAGATTGATGGCCTGTCTCCATCCTCGCAACCCTTTTTCCTCCCGACTATGCGAGAACCCTGAAGCACTTAAAAAATATTACGAACTCATTTCGTAAATATGGACCACAATGTACCACGCCGCCAGACCAAGCGTCCCGTCAGAGAGCAAAAATTAAAATGAGAAGGAGTAGCGGTTCCTGCCGGCCTACCACGAGTATCGAAAACTTGTACAAAACAGCTGACGTTTCGCCGCGGACTTGATTACGTTGCCCCAAGCTATCGCGATATAACGGTCAAGGCCGAGCTATATAGCCGTGCTCGTGCCTAGCCCGCGCGTAGCGCGTAACCTTTGGTACTGACATTCGGTCGGCATTGTCGGCGCGAAATATGGCCGAGAAAATTTACTATCTAAATTTGCAACGGTACAGTACAGTGGAAAACAAAATACAAGACACCAATTGCGTCACTAATTATCAGCTTTAATTATCACAATTAAACAGTTTGTAATCAACAAGACACATTCTCTTACAACAAATCAAATAAAAATTGTTCACACCCAATAAAAAAATGTCAACTAATAGAGTACCGCACAACTATAAAACACATAACACTTCGCCACAATACTTCGAACCGCACTAGAATAAATCGCCATTTAAACGCACTGTGTAATCGCCCGATAATAACTGAAAACTAAGCAGCAGATATGGGCTAATTGAGAAGCTTGTCGAACAACACTATCGAATGTACGAGACTGTTCCGTATTACGTAACACAGCATCCCCTGTTAAGAATCACGTACGCACACACACATTACAGCTGGGATAGCCGAGAAACGCGTAGAACGTTCTGTATAGTCGTAACAATATGTTGCAATGTTGCATGTTGCAATGAAAATTTGTATAAGTAAAGCATGCAGAAATGTACGAGACTGTTCCGTATTACGTAACACTGCCTGCCATGTTAAGAATCACGTACGCACATAACATTACAGCTGGGATAGCCAAGAAATGCGTAGAACGTTCTGTAATGTCCTAATACTGCCCGTCCTTAAGCCTGTTCCTCCCGAACTGGCAAACCATCTCTGAAGTAGTATCTGTGGGAACTATGGGACCATGGGAACCTAAACATCAACAAGCGGTAGACAACGTTAAACAATTATTTAATAATAATTTACCATCCCGAGAAGGAAGGTAAATATGTTTTGTATACTGACGCGTCCGATGTTGCGGTACGGGGGGGGGAGTGCTGTACCAACAAAACAAGGAAGGTGAGTTTCGAGTCATGGCATACGCGAATAGGCTCCTTAAAGAAGCTCAAATAAACTATTTCACCTCCGAAAAAGAAATTTTAGCAATTGTATATGCCTTAAGTAAGTTTAGATATTAAAGTTTGTATTGTCAACAATTTGAAATTCACAGTGATAATCGTGCGCTATCATTCTTGTTAAAATGCCGTTTAACTAATGCGCGTATGGCCAGATGTATAATGGCAATCCAAGAGTACGATTTTGTAGTTAAATATTGCAAGGCGACTGAAAACAGAGTCGTTATCCTACAGTATAAAAAGAAGAACATGTGCATGAAAACACTGACATTAATATTATAGCCATTAAATATGAGGTTCCACAGGAATTAAAGCAGGAACTGCGTAACTTAGGCGCCGAGCAGGACCAGGATCCCAGCATTGTGAACAGGAAGGACAGTCTACAGCAGCGAGATTATCTACGGTATCAGGTAAAAGAAAATATCCTGTACAAGCCGATGGATGATAGATGGAAGATGTCATACCTACACACTTGATCGGCAAAATTATATGGGACTGCCATAGTAAGTTAGCGCATGCTGGTGTATACGAATGTTACCTGGCCTTACGAGAGGACTTCATATGGAATTCCATGATGAAGAAAGTACAGGCTTCTCTGCGTGCATGTCATGATTGTCAGACGTCTAAGTACCCCAACCAGCACACATATGTTGAGACGAACAACATAATTACCAAAGGTAAAAGTGAGATATTGTGGACTTTCTAGGCCCATTACAGAAATATACGCTGGGACCTAATACCTAATTGTTTGCGTTCATGCTTTTAGTAAGTTAGTCAAATTATATGCTATAAGTAGTGTGTTGGAGGTGGTATCGGGCTAGTCAGTGTGACGTCACGATCAGCTGATCAGGGGAGGGGGTTGAGGGGGTTGGTGACGTCACGATCAGCTGTTCATGACCTACCTCAACAGCCAGTGACGTCACTGAAACAACAATGGGGTCATTGTTTAGTGCGCCTATTATTTCAATGACGTCGCCGGTTGTTGAGTAGGTCATGAGCAGCCGATCGTGAGGTCGTTGATCTGGTCAGAGTAGATTACGTCACACTTCCTAGCTCGATAACCCCCCGTACTTGACCGCGCGCGAATATTTTTCCAAAATATTTCGGTCTCGTTCATTTCGGTCTCGTCTCGTTCACTTCGGTCTCGGACATCTCGGTCTCGGTCTCGGTGCTAGTGGTCGGGCTCGGGCTCCGGACGAAGCGTCGCTCGCGATTGTCGACATAAGACTGAACGGGATAGCCAACGAGCTTCGTTTATATAGACGGACAATCCCCCTCTTGTTCGACTATTGAGTGTAACTACACAACATGTATTGCACCATACCGTTTCACGGTGACATGATGGAACAGTTCTAACAAGTGGATTGCACAACAACGCGTAACTAATTAAGCAATAAACAGCAACAGATCCAATAAAAAAAAATCAAACCCAGTCTACCCAAGTCAGTGAGAGATGTTGCTCCGACCGCGGACAATGGAACACTGACCTCGTCAACACTTTGAAATTCGTATAAATGATGCGTAGCGGAGGAATGGAACGAGAAGGGGAAAACCTGTTAACACAAGCAATATTTTACGTAACAAGTCGGCAGTACCAACAAACGTCTGGAATCAAATCTGTAAACCCCGTTAGCACCATTCAATTTATAAACAATAAAAATAAAGAAGCAATAAACCGCAATTTTTGTGATCATAAAACGTGTATTATGTCAACCCTTAAGACTACTGAACCAGTACTCCCTTCCCACAAAAGTTAGGTTCATGCAACTATAAACAAATTAAATGATTAAAACTGTAAGAAATGCAAAGCTAAAAAAATACCAAAACATCTAAAGAAGTGGGTAATGGAAAGTAAAATTCTATTTCTGTACACGTTGTTACAAAACAGATTAATGTTGATACTTTAGAAGTTAATATACTCAAGTCGAGTACGCGATGTTATTGTTTATAATTATTAGAATGTGATTATTAATAAAATTGAATGAGTGTTCACGTTTAAAGGTTGTTCTTTTAAAAGAGTATTTAGCACTTCACTGTGTCAACCTCCCCACTTACCATATGTGGATGTCTTCAATATTCTCGTAGGTGACTTCTTCTACTGCAAAAACACTGGATTTACATACATGGATATTCCGTTTGAATATCATAAATAATGCACATACACAATAAGAAATAAATTAAAAGTTCAACTGCAATTCGAATGATATTGGTCATTCAAATACTACCGCCACCTTATGATAGAACTGTTCATGAAAAATTAAACTACTTTATCTATTATAAAAAAAATCAAAAACTCTGTTCCACTGGTAAATAAATTGGGGTTTATTAACAATTATTAAATGCAATGAACTCTTTTAAAAAACAATCAATAATATCTTTACAAACAATAATAACTTTAAACAATTCCTGAGATCTCTGTACCTCAAGGCTGGTAACACTGATGTATGGTACAATGTTTTTGGTGAACGAGGTTATGTTCACTTTATTCAGTTATATTACCAAATTAGTGAGTTCTTGGAAGATACATGATACCAGATTACAAGATGTGATTTTAATTGACAATATTTAATTATATATTATTATAAAAAAGAACAAAATTGAAAATTATAAAACTCGGTACCATAACCGATATATATCGTACTATCGTACGCTAGGTTAACGCATATAGCAGTTGATGGTCAACTCGTGCTCTGTGCCTTGCACAGTTAAAATTATTATTATTATTTATTCATTAACTATGAAAAATATGTACTGGCAAGAGAAAAAATCTAGAGAAAAAAACTCTTGTTATAGCTTTCATTTAATTAAAATTATTTGAGAACAGAATTATTTCTTGGTGACAAAATTATAATCGTCAGTTCTAGGTTAGTTACCTAGTAGACGTAAGTAATTATTTTGAATAAGTATATTACTTATTAAATTCTTAATAATATGAACATAAACATTCTATTTATAAGTCATTTGACGTATAATTATCAGTTAATTCAAATATGTGCACAAATAAAACAATTATTCGTTAATTCAAAAAGTTTAGTCAAGTAAGCGACTATATACTATACATTGATGATCGGTATCTAAATTAATTCCGATCTTCTCAATTATTATTAAATTGTAAAATATTTATTTTTAAATTAATCATTGTGCTACAATTCATTTGTTGGGCACTGATAATTTTTCATCATGGTTTAAGCACCTTAGTACTTTTGACTAGTGCAGTCCAAAACAATACCTTTCGTTTATTAACGAAAACTATTATTTTTCATGAATTTCTTTTAAATTAATTAAAATATAGTACTCCCTGTTATAAAACACAAAACACGACCTTTATTATACACTGGCCGAGTTATTTTCACTGTTCACTTAATGCACTGGACACTCGTTAATAGATTGTTGTGTATAGGTTAGTGTATGTAGGCTTATTACTGTTTGTGACGCGCACATTTTGAAATAATTTTGACGACTTCTTGCGTGGACCTTCCGTGTTGAGTGATACAGAACGAATGATTCCTTCACCGAAGCGTCTCCTTTTCGTCTGGTCATTTTAAGCTATTTGATTGGTTCAAAAGGTCAAACTCTCAACCCCAAAACACTTTGGTCAAATAAAACTTTTAATTTTTTACAATTTATAGCGTGGGTTCGAGGCTATGAGTGACGTATGCATGGATACACAAAATGACTGAAAAGTTTATAATTGTCATAACTTTCTTATCTTTTGTCGTATCGTCGGATGGGTAGTGGCATTAACTCGCGGACACTTGTGGCTTTATTTTAAGTCTAAACAAGAACTAAATCCGTCCATTATTAATTCACTTAGCCATCCCAAAAACTCATATGGTGATTCTTAATGTAAATAAGTTTGTTTCACCATATTTTGTTACAATTACACTATAACACTTATTACTAAACGTCTCGAGTCCTTTCTCTTTCGTTTTAGTACATAAAATAGTTATATTCACAATTTAAACAATATCTGATAATGGCGTCCATAGCGACTATGTTCAATTGTTTATAATTACATGTAACGCTACCATTCCTTATGCTATTACATATGTTTGATATCCTAACACTAATATGTACATTTATTTACATTGGTTCACATTTTATTTTGCAAAAATGTTATTTTTTATCTACTTATAGTATTATCAAAAATACTTTCTGTTCTCATTTCTCTAATTTGTCACTTTTTTAATTATTTTATCACACAAAGTATATAATGTTAGCACTTAAAATAGTGTACAATTGTTGTACCTTGTTGGTTTAATGTATTTATTACCTTTTCGATATTTGAAAGCTCTTCAATTCTTATTATAGTGTTTGTTTACATCTGGTTTTACAATTTTAGTCAGTTAGTTTCTAATATTTCAATTATTAAACTACTACTATTACATTTTTGAGGTGTTCTCATAGCAGTATTAGACATTTCTCTAACTACTGATAACATTTGTCACAATCTTTGGATAAGTTTTGATAATGCATTTTGACTAACTATCTTGTCACATTGGGGTTCTGTTCATTTGGCTTTATGATATCATATTTAATCTGATTCATTTGCTGTGTATTTCAGTACACATGGTATTTTAATGGTTTGCATTACTATTCATAACTAGTCTTTGTTTGAAATAATTGTTGATAGTTGCTTGGTTTAACTAATATACTTGATTTTATGTTATAGGTTCACTTTCTGTGAGGTTATATGTCTGTTGTCTGACAACAATGTGCAACATGTTTTTATGCAGTGTTTGACTTGACTATTTCCATCTCGTTATGGTATTCTACTACAATGGTTTAATTATTAAGTTATACACATTTTTACACTATTTGTTGAAACAATAACACAAGTATTCTTAGTCTAATAATATTACATTTCTTGGTGGGTTGCACCTAGTTTTTGGTACATTGATTGTTTTATATCTAACAAACTAGCCTATTTGCTACTATTTATTCTGGAATTTATTTACATTCTGTTCTGTCTTGCTGTGGCATTCAGTCACATTTCATTTTAAGGCTTACCAAGCTTTTATTATTAGTCCCTATGAACAATTAGTTTATTGTTCTGTCTCATATTTCTTTTGGTGGTCTTAATGATTATCTATGTTGTGTTACAATCTTGATTAAACTGGTCACACTAATTGTGTGTGCATTTTAACTAGTTAATCTTGGATTCTTTCACTTATAATGGTTACTCATTTTTCTCTGTTATAAACATTTTCACTTGTATTGTTTGTGGTGTTTATTTGGGGTAAAATGGTTGACATATCACAGGTTGTCACACTTTTATCAAGTTTTCACTGTTATTGTTCGTGATCACTCAATGATGTTAAACACTGGTTTCTTTGTCATTAATCTTTGAATAATCATTACACTTCTTCAGGTCACTGTATTAATTTTAGTTCCTTATATACCTTATGAATGTTGATGTCTTGTTTATTCATCATCTTCATTCTTCATTATATGTTTCCTTTCCTCTTCTTCTTCCTGTCTTCTTCTGGTTAGTTGTTGCTCACTATTGGTGTTCTCCTGGATTATACATTATTTGTGATAATCAAAGGTTCCTTAGTCTTGTCATACTCTTCCATATTTTCATTCGTGGTAGTCATTGTTCCATATTATTTTATATTAATAAACAAATTCGTTTGTTTAGTCATCATTTTGGTTGTACTTCATTTTAATAATTATTTTCGTCGTTTCCTCTCACTATTTTGGATCTGTTGTCTCCTCTTCATTCTAATGATTATTTTCGTTGTTTCCCCTCACTATTTTGGACCTATTGGGTCTGGATTCTAACATATTATATTGGCTCGTTGTCATTTTCTCTCTCTTCTATGCTCGATGATATTCTTATTACTATTCCTTCTTCTTTGTTTGGTTGTTTCAATAATATACGTTCGTAGATACACACTTTGTTTATATTCTCCTGTTCCTTCTTTTATGTACGTTGAAATATTTTCATGATATCCTTTTACTTGACGTAATATATAGTTATCTTATGTAACTGCCAATTTGGTACGTTACAACGTGCGCATTCGAACACAAAATTTACCCTGTTAAAAGTTAGTAAAACGTATTACCAACCTCTTATAACTAAAAAGATGAAAAATATAAAAATGTAATAAATAATATTAGATATTATAAAAGTAATAGGCTATATACAAAAATCTAATGTTAATCAATGTAAATAGGTGGTAAACCTTTAAAAAGTATAATTAAGAAAAATAATCGTAGATATTACAAAAATAATATACACAAAAAAATACAAAAGGTAATGAATAAAAAGTTAGTTTCAAATAACTGTAAACAAAGTAAATGATTCCAGCTGTAAGAAATGCAAAGCTAAAAATTACCGAAAAGCCTAAAGAAGTGGGTACTGGAACGTAAAATTCTGTTTCTGTACACGTGTGCATTCAAACACAAAATTTACCTGTTAAAAGTCAGTAAAATGTATTACCAACCATTTATAATTAAAAAGATGAAAAATATAAAAATTTAATAAATAATGTTACACATTATAAAAGTAATATATATTGTAACGAGTCTTCGTTACCGGTTTTTATAATACTTACGAATGTCGAACGTCTACTCACCAGTTCGGCCGTTCAATTCGAATTTACTTCCTCGCAGTCTGGTTGACCAACACTGCTAGGTGACTCGAATTCGTAAAGTGTATTATTCTAATTTTTACTTGCTCAAACCTTTATATTACTTTGAATAAAATCAAACATACAGTTTAAAATGTGTACGAGGTTTTATTAACAGTTCGGGATATGGTTGACTATTACAATTTCTTCAAAATATAATTACTAATCTTGCGCCGGCATGTTTACTTTTTCTCAGTTGGCTATTCTGTTCTCTTACTGTGATGGTGGAGATGCCTTCTCTACCGTTGAAAATTTCGTTTATTTAAATCTCAGGGGAAAGTTCTTTTGACTACAGAAAATGTTGTTTTACAGACTAATATAAGTACAAAATCTTACAATATACCTTATAAATATTGTTGAACAGGTGATATACTTAAATAATAATTGTAAATTACCGCTGTGGGAATTTAGTTCCTTATAGGTTATTGTTGCTTAGCAAACCTTCCGTTTTTAAAACAGATTCAGAAAAATTCAAATTGGAGTGATATATTTATTCTAGTAGAGGTGTTTGTGAAATAAAATTAAGTTCCAAAAGTTTATTAAAGTAATTAGTGAAGTGAAAAGTTTTAGTCAATTATTGTGGATTGTCTGGTGTTTTTTCGGTGAAGTATTTAAAATATACTTAACGCTCCTTCGTCTCTGCTCATCATGGGTAACAATTCTCTGGAATACTGCTGCTTGTCCCTTCTGATGTAGTTCCGTGAATTCCAGGTTCAATTTTCATTAATGGTCCAGTTGTGGTGTTTAAATTCCCTCAGTCCTGCTGGCTAATATTGGCTTCAAGGTTCAGTTAAGTGTTCTTCTATATTCTTCCTTCTGTAAGTTGTTAATTCTTCACTGGGTCTTCTTCAGCAATTTTCCAGATTATTTCTTATTTCTTGGGTTGAATTGATTTAATTCTCACTATTAGTTTTATTATTGTTATTTATTGTATCTTCTTAATCAGTGTTTTAGATAAAATAGGCTGATTTGCTTCTTTTTGTATCTTAGTGGGCTTCATACATCCACCCTACTCAAACTTCAATAATGGAATGATGATTTACCAACTGTTCCCTATGTAACAAGGATTTGTTGTCATGGCAACTCCCTGTAAAAAAACTAATTCCCATTGGCTGATAATTTATAACATTGTTATATCAAACTAACGTTTTTTTTCTATTCAAAATTATTAAAATCTTTTAAAGTATTATAACTTCCTTATATTATTTGTAATATAAAATACAATAACACCATTATTTTGCTTTTTGTTTACAGATTAATTTGATACCACTCATAGTTACCTTTGGTCAATTTATAACAGATTACTAATTTTTCAGTTTGGTATTTCTTTAGTTAATTACATTTAAACTAATTATTATCTATCCAGTTTTGTACCCTACATATTATACACTTTATTTTATTATTGGCTATTGTTTTATCTTAAAATTCTCAAAATTATGCTTATCAATGCTAAGCTTGATGCCTAGATTTCATAATTCCTCTACCCTATTCTCTCAACAATATTTTATAGCTATTTATGTTAATTTATTAGGTTACTAAACATTATTAATGAAACAAACTAACTTAACTCATAACATTTGATTGTTTTTAATCATCACATAACATTATATAATTATTTAATACTTCCTTATAGGTCCATGCCTGTATCTGAATTTTTTACATGTTTTAAAGGTTTTGTTTTAACATAATTTGCCATCTAATACCACTTTGGTTATTTACCATCAAAGACCTCTATAACAAACTTGAACAGTAACTATGCACTATTATTCCCTTATAAACTCATTTAAGAGAATATAGTGTCTAAGTCCCCTCTATTTTCAATCTAACATATTACTTTTTATATTTATTTTCTAAGTGTTTTTTATATAACTTTATAACATTCCTTAACAATAACACAATATATCTTTTATCCTACTTATACTATACTAACAAATTATTATAACTGGGTTGCTATATTACTTATAGTTTGTTATTATCAGTTTATTATTTTTTGTTAATTACACTGCACTTTCTTTAACTAGTGTTTATGTAGTTTATTTTATTCTCACTGGGTCCTATACAGGCTTTTCATTGATTATCACTTTTTATTCACTTATCACCTCTTTACTAATAACTATTGTTAATCAGGTTTATTTTATTTTATTTGCTTTTGCTAGCTTATTATTTAACATTGTATATTTTATTCATATCTTGGATTTTACATTTCCTTTTCTGTTATCTTTTCTATAGATTACAGATTACATATTATTTATTGCCCTATCTAATTTTGTACATTTATTTAATATACATTATTAGTTAATAGTTGGGCTCTCATAATTGTAGTCATATTGTGGTTTGAATTATTGTTTTTGTCTTACCTTATCCAATCTATTGGGTTTAGTCCTTGTCATTGTCACGTCAAAAATTAGTTAGTAGTGTTGTGCTATAATTCTTCATGTTATAACCTTTTATTTTCCTTCAGTTTTCAGCCTTTCTTCCATTAATTATACTAGTAAGTTTTGTGCTGTATTATGTCATGTTACAATATATACAAAAATACAAAAATGTAACGTTAGTCAACGTAAATAGGTGGTAAGCTTATAAAAAGTGTAAATAAGAAAAATAATCGTTGATATTACAAAAATAATATACACAAAAAATACAACAATATACAAAAAGTAATGACAAAAAATATATACAAAACACGACCAATATGTTGACACCTATACAATTCAACACTACTCCAAACGAAGAACGCCGCATATAACTATTTAAGACAAAACGAGGGATTTATACAAAGGCACGTGCCGTCGAAAGAAACAAAAAAACCCCCGAAGTGCAACAGAAGGTGAGCGACACACAATGGCATACTTGTTTCGGGTGCAAGGGGAGCGAGTCTCTGTGTGTGTGTGTGTGTGTGTGTGTGTGTGTGTGTGTGTGTGTGTGTGTGTGTGTGTGTGTGTGTGTGTGTGTGTGTGTGTGTGTGTGTGTGTGTGTGTGGACAACCCAAACTACAATTAGCGCGGTGAACAGGCGATGTAAAGTTCCCTTTCACACGCTCCATATAATATAGCCACTAAGCGAAGCGTAGCAAGTAATTGAATTTATTTTAATGGTTCAATATTTAACAAGTAAATCGTTAAAAGTATTAAACTTCATAAATTGAAAATTAGGTTAGTTGTTCTTACTCCCACAGGCGACTCTCATCTCAAAACGTAATTGACGGTCACCTTGTGAATGAGTTCTCTCAGTATATATTATAAAGCTGAACTAAAATTGTTATTACTTACATACCACTACTATATACACTACAGAGTACAACGTAAATAGTTAAGTGAAAGTGATGTGAAAAAACATTCTCCAAGTACAGAAAGTAAGAACCAAAAACCATTTAAAAAAGACACTTTCCGGAGGTGTACATGACGTGATTTAAACGATTTCTACAAGCCAAATGATCACACATACACACACACACATGTTTAGAAGCAAACCAACTTGAATTTTGTGTGTCTATGAAAAACAGATAAAGGAATCTTTTAAAAAAGGAAATATAAAATCGTGTTAAATAAAATAAAAGTAACAACAGCGAGTTGTGTGTGTTCGACTTACCGAATCCGACCGTTGTTCGTGAATCTCCCGTAGAAGCGATAAGAAGCCGAGAATGTAGGGTAACAACACACGAGCAAATAAGTGAAGTAAGAAAGTAAAGTATTGTATAATAAAAAAACACAATATATAAAAATACACACCGCAATCACAACTGTACTCTGTGAAGGAATCACACGTACTGATAGCAAACGGGCCTGTGCTGCACTACAAATACATTCCAAACCTTCAGACGTTTGTTGATGTCCGAAACAACACATGACTATCATATCGTGGTAACGAGAACAAATAATATAAACAATCGTGAAACACCACGGTGTAATTAATTGACCCTCCTCACAGAGCGTGCATGAATGTAGAAAGCGAACAGAGTACTCTTTGTTCTCAACCGGAACAGGCGAACGCAGAAGGACCTTCTGTCGCTGTAACGGAAGTCAATTCAAAGCTTTGTATAAGGTTGTGCAATAACGTTACCACCACCATAATATCTAAATATCACAACGTACTAACAGCTGCGCACTCGCAAAGATGCCAGCGCCTATATACTGCCTAGGCCTCAGTTAGCAGCTGAACACACTGCTGAATACAGCTACATTATTTGTTGTTGATATTAACTGTGTTTGTTACAAAGTGCCCGTAGACATTGACAAAAACTAGTGCGTGTTTAACCTTAACAAAAAGTGTGCTTTATTCTAATTAAGATTGCATATTCCACAGTACAGAACTATGGCAGTATACGCAACTCGTACAATTGCACTTAACGGGAGTGTAAAGACAATAAACTACAACGACTTTGAAGACGGAGTGGACACGGTATCCGTATTGTTAGAGAGAATAGCGGACATTATTCCGGAAGACGTGCGCACGGAATCACGCGATATGGGGGAAAGTTTCAAGCGGTACTTGGCCGTACGCGTCTTATTCAAGAAACTAGTAAGCGATCACGAACTGGAGCAGACGGGAGTGTTTCGTTCGCGTAGGCAACTCGTTTTACCCGCAACGGTGGCGGCGGACGCGGAAGACGTGAAGGAACAGTACAGGGAGTGCGTCGAAAAAGTGCTGGAATTTGTATCAAAGTTTACTCGCGAAGGTAGCGGATGGGCCTAGAACGGGATCGTAGCCGTCAAAGTGAACTTGTTAAAATATCGTTCTCTGGCCGGATCCAGTTACATCCCCACTCCGACAAAATTATTAAGGAAGACAGCGTTAGTGAACGTGCAGAATCTATACGACGATAAGTGCTTCCTCTGGTCGGTTCTAGCCGGGTTACATCCCTCCGATTCTCACCCTACCGCGTGAATCACTCTACAGACAGTACGAAAACGAGCTGAATATGGAGGGGATCGACTATCCGGTGCCGGTGACTCAAATTAAAAAATTTGAAAAACAAAACGTAAACATTTCGGTGAACGTGTTCGGTTATGAAAGCGAAATTAATGAGTCCGGATACAGAAAAGACGAAGTGTACCCTATTCGGATAACCGAGCATAAAAAAAGGACGCACGTGAATCTTCTATTACTGGTCATCGATGAAGGGCTCAAACATTACTGTCTTATTAGAAACATGTTTAGTTTGCTGTACACACTAACAAAAAGTAAGGCGGTTTCGTTCTACTGAAATTACTGTTTGCAACGATTTCGCGATAAAACGGATCCGGAGGAAGCGCAGAAACGGATGAAACAGCGCCAGATACTCTGCACGCCGCACGGAGCGCAAAACGTCGAACTCCCGACAGGAAAATACAGTCAGATGTATTTTAAAGACTACACGAAGCGTCACAGAGTACCGTACACGGTGTACGCGAACTTTGAAACTTTTCTTCGCCCCGTGTCCGGATGTACGCGCGAAGAGGACAGATCGCACTCGCAGGAAATCGCGCGTCACGTACCGTGCAGTTTCTGCTACGTGATCATCGAATGGACCGGTAAAGCCGTGAAAGAACCCATCTTGTACCGCGGCGGCGGCGGTACAGACGTAATGGAGACGTTTCTCCGGATTCTGCGCGAAGACGTGAATCGACTCGAACGCGAATTCAACAAACCCCTCCGCTTGACTGAAGACAACCAACGTAAATTTCAGAACGCCATCGCGTGTCATCTGTGCAAGAAGAGTATCGAGCGCGACGGGGACAATGTTCGAAACTACGATCACGTGACGGGCAAGTACCTGGGAGCCGCGCACAACGCGTGTAATTTAAACTAGAACGTACCGCAACACGTTCCCGTGTTCTTTCGTAACCTGCGCGGTTACGATTGGCCACCATCTCATCCAAGCGTTCGGGAAATTCAAACACGAAGAAATCAAGTGTATAGCCACGAACAGCAAACGGTATGTGTCCGTCTCTCTCGGTCCCCTCCGGTTTCTCAAATCCGCGCAGTTTATGAACACGTCGTTGGAGAAGCTGGTGAAGAACATGCGAAAAGAAAAATTTTAAATACTACGACAACGCATGCGACCGGACGGAAACAACGAAGAAGAAGGAGAAGAAAAACGCGTTGAACTGCTGGTTAGGAAGGGGGTCTACCCGTACGAGTACATGACGGACGAAAGTAAGTTCGAGGACGCTTGTCTGCCCGCGCCGGAACACTTTTACAACCGCCTAGCCGAGACGCCCGTGTCGGACAAAGATAATGCGCATGCGCAAAACGTTTGGACGCTTTCAGGATGCGAACGTTAGGCGATTATCATGACCTCTACCAGAAAACCGACGTGTTGCTGTTGGCCGACGTCTTTGAAAACTTTCGCGAAACCAGCCTGCAGTACTACGAGATAGAGCCGTGTAACGTTTACTCCGCGCCGGGGCTCTCGTGGAACGCGATGTTGAAAATGACGGGAATTCGACTCGAAATACTTCAGGACATAGACATGCACCTGTTCGCAGAGATCGGGGTAAGAGGGGGTACCGCGATGGTACCCACCAGATACGCCAAGGCCAACAACCCTTACGTACCGGACTACGATCGCGAACAGGAAAACATTACATACCACAGGGCGGAATAATCTGTCCGTCGCTTTTCAACATTGCCTTACAAGATATCTCAAATGAACTTCCACCTGATGTACACAGTGTTACTTTTGCGGATGATAAAGCCATTTGGGCGACGGATACCAACCACGAGAAAGCAACGGAATCCATTCAGCTAGCCCTCAATGTTATAAGCAGGTGGTGTCAAAAATGGTCTTTAAAGATTTCAACCCAGAAAACTGAATGCGCATTTTTCACCAGACGTAATAAGCTCGCAAACTATGTGCCTCTCCTTACCCTTCAAGACGAAATACTTCAGCATAACAGAAATCCAAAACTGTTGGGGTTGGTTCTTGATCCAAAACTTCGGTGGTCAGCATACGTGGAATATGTAATAAAGGCATGTACCCCAAGATTGAACGCATTGAAAGCGGTAGCCAGTCGCAACTGGGGCGCTGACACTTCAACGCTGAAAATGTTTTATCTTGCATTCGTGAGGTCAAAGGCTGTTTACTGTTGTGAAGTTTGGGGTTCAGCTGCAAAAACCCACATAAACAAAATTCAGGCGATCCAATCAGCGGCACTACGTCTTTGCCTGGGTTGTACAAAAACCACCGCGATAGCTGCTATGCAAGTTGTCTTAGGTGTTGAGCCGATCGAAATGTACATTAGAAGACAAATGTGGACAAAACTTTTGAAAGTCAATACATTACCAATAACTCACCCATTATACAACTTGTGTGCCAATCAGATAAGCATTAAAAATTCGTTCAACTATCAAATGAACATACTGTCGACAACTTTATCGTATAATGTGCCGGAGCAAATTCCACCTGTGTATGATGAACCGCCACGTAGCTGGCCGGGAATAAAAGCGATCGTGGATCTTCCACACAAATTCGGCAAAATGAGTCATCCAGATATACTTAGAGCAGAAACACTAGAGATGATTGACGAGCAGTATAAAAATCATACGAAGAGCTTCACAGATGGACATCGAAAGCGGGAAGTCAGGTGCAGGGTATTTCAACCAGAGTAATGGCGAACGGTACTATATTCCAGCTAACGCACAGTCCAGTATGGACGCCGAATTATTGGCTATAAACGCGGCATTAACCTGCTGTCTTTCCATTGAGCAAAAGCTCATCTGTATCTTGACTGACTCCAAATCGTCATTAGAAGCGCTATCAAAATCTGGCACGAGTGCGTACTTCTTTCGTATTAATGAAATAAGGAAACTATTCCTCTAGCTACACAACGAAGGAAAAATGATCACCCTTCAATTGGTTCCATCCCACTGTGGAGTCCCCGGAAATGAAATAGCAGATGGGATCGCAAGGGAAGCGTGCACAATGTATCCAACTAACCTAAAGAAGTTCTCCCTGCTGCAGTGCAGAAGCTCGGGTGACCGACACTTCAGGAGCTCTTGGGAGGACAGTTGGAAATCAGCAACCACAGGTCGCAGCTTATACCAAATACAACCTGTGCCGGCCAAGGAAGACATCTACAAGGGAGTAGCGCGTCCGATAGATGCTTTTGCTGCGAGGGCACGTACCGGCCATATCGTTACCCAAGAATATCTCTTTAGGTTCAATCTCACGGATACGCTACAATGCTTATTGTGTGAAGACGGAGAGGAGAACCTTGAACATATACTTATAAAATGTCATTACCCGATTGCCGCAAGGGATATCTTAAGGATTCAAGTGTCGGGATGGCAAGAAATCATGAACAATAAGAAGTACTGGGCTATCGCTTCTATGATCTACCATGGACATCGGGCTATCGGCTACAGTTGAAGCTGGACGCCTGTAGGAAGAAGTAAGAAGTAAGTAAGTAATATATAGAATGTATAAAAAAAAAAAGAAATGAGAATGTTATGATTTGTAAGAAATTAAATCTTGTCGATTTACTAACCTTACATATTCAGATCTTTAAAATGAAAATAAATCTTTTAATTTTTTGTTCAGGTATTAAAAACATACACGTACATAAAATATGTTACATATCATTTTATTATTCGGATAATTACTCTTAACAAACAGTTTACATATGATAACAAAACATTGATTTTTACTAGATAGGTAAACTCATACATTACTGATTATACAATATAAATCAACGATATTATTATTGTAAGGAGTCACAATACATAAAATATGTTACATATCATTTTTTTTTTCAGGTATTTAAAATACATGTACATAAAAAGATTCTTAAAAAAATATGTTACATATCAATTGACATGTGATAGCAAAAGATTGATTTTACCAGATAGGTAAACTCACTAAATTACTGATTATACAAATATAAATAAAATGTTATTAATTACATTTTTCCGTTGATTATATTTACTCTGTGCTTTAAAAACTTGTTCTATCATTACGCTAATGAATAATGACCGTACGGTAGTGTATCTATTTTATTATCACAAAGGATTCTTTTATTGTCTAAATTACTTAAAGCTAATTTGTTGCACGTAATTGTTTCAACTAAATGTTTTTTTGATCGGAATAATTTCATCATTCTGTAGTTATTTATAGTTATGGGTTCATTATTTTTAAAAACAGTTTTAGAATAGACGCAAAACTTTAAAATCTTCAAAGCTTATATGTTTGCTAATAACGTTTTTTTTTTTTAATTCCTTTTGCTCTTTTTCAACTTTGTTATCTACCGTTTTAAATGTATATTATTTAGTGCGTAAGCCGATAAATTCTTTAATTGGTACACCCTAACATTCATCTTTAAATTAACCGATAATTTTTTTATTTTCAATCGAATAGCACGGATGATTGGGTGAATAATCTGACGTATCAAAGTGTGTAACTAAATCCGGTTCTAATATATCTTTATAAAAATCTTCTTTATGAATTTCGTAAAAAAAGCTATCTGTATCTGTATACAAGAGCAAAATTTTTTCACCTTATTTTTTCTTCATTATATCATAATGAAAATCATACATTAACGTTTTACTTATTTCTAATACGCTAAATCCGTATATATATTGGTTTATCTAAAAATAAACGTTTTTTATCCGATAATACCGCACATAACGATTTATTATAAATTATTCTGTCTTTAAATACCGGTTGTGTAATTAAATTTAATAATTTTTTCTCATCACTTACAAGTTTAAGGTTAATTCTTTTCCTAACGTTCTCCATATATTTACCGACACTGAGTTGTTTAATAATTTAAAAAAATCTTTTTCAAAATAATTTTTAGCTTGTTTTCGTTTTTCTGTATTTAAGTCAATGTACGTTTTTAACCAAGGGCTCTGCAAAATTCTAAAATACGATGAATTTTTATAACTTTTATACCGTATTTAACAACTTGTTTTAAATTAATGTAATGGCATATATACTTTTCTTTATTTTCTAATGTTGTTAACAATTTTTGTTGTTTTGTTCCTTTAACGTATTCATTAACTGGTAAAAACGGTAAATCACTATAATGATTATGTAAGTGATGAGGATACTCGACGTCTACTTCTAAAATATAACCAACAGGAGAATCGTCTGCAATATCTAGTATATTAAAAGTATCGTTAGGATCTTTCCAAGTAAAACCAGCATATGGCATACACTTACTCATTACCCAACCGTGCAGATTATTCGCGTCTAAATAAGTTACATATTTAATTGGGTTAGTTACATCAAACGTTTCTGGAATATATTTATTATTAGCAACAGATTCTTTTTTTATGCAAACACTTATTCCCCCTCTCACCCCATTTTCAAAAAGTAAGTAAATTTCATAACCAGTTAATAATTCCAGTTTAATTTTTGTATAACTTAACATCACATCAAAAGCAAAACCTGGTACTGTAAAGTAGTGTGCACAGTCTAGTTTATAAGACTGCATACAAAGAGATCTAAAATTTTCAAAAATATCACATAATAATAAAACATCAATTTTTAAATATAGATCGTTATACCCTCCAAGTGTTTGTATATTAAAATGGTTCCAAACTTTACAAGCATGTTCATAATCAGCATTCCCAATTCTGAATCATTTACCGAACTATAAAATCATTCTTTTGGGGGTAATCTACGTTCTTCCAATTTTTTCCAGGAATTCGTATATTCATAAGGGTACACCTTTCCTGGTAACTAGTGGCACACTGTTTGCAGAAAAAAATTATCCAGTATAAAAAAATGTATCCTTAAGCAGATTATTACTGAGCTCAGCCAACGAATAATTCATAAAACGATAAGTGTCAATAAATCTAATATTTAAACCCGAACGTGTTTTTTTTTTGCGAAAGAAATATACTTTTCTCTAGTATTAGGAATTACATGAATATTTTTTATTCCCAATTGACGCACTAAAAATGCGAATCATAATTAGAACTACCATGTATGAAAACAGGTACAAATTTCTGTTGTCGTTTCAAGTTACACGTATTACATAATGTTGCACGAAATTGACCAGTTAAATGACAATGATCTCGAACTTTAGGATATAATAATGTAAATTCCTTGTTACACATCTCGCAATGTGTGACCGATTTAAATTTCATTTTATCATCTCGATTCATATGTAACGGAATATTTTGTTTAATAAGTGAACCGATTAAATTAATTTTTTCAACTAAAAATATCATAAATTTTTCCGCTGCATTTTTACCACGATATAAGTACGGTTCCGAAGGCAATTGGTTTCTAATATTTTCAGGGATATTGCTATCTATAACAAAATATACGCAAAAACTCATCGGAATATGAAATTCATTAATTGCAGTAAATTTGTTTTCTGGGTTGGGCAAACAAGTACTAACAGGTTTCAAAATACATTCGAAATCTGCATATACCACAATAGGAACCCTATATTGATAATGAAATTTATTAAAATGTAATATGTTGTTATCAGTAGTTGGTAATACTATTTTTACGGGCGAATACTTTCCGCAAAATCTATTATGAATTTTCAATTGTTTTGAATTTTTAGTAAAAAACGAAAAACAACGTTTATATATTTCAATTTTGTATGCTTTGTTAACTGTGACCTTATTAACTTGGAAAAATTCTTTACATAACAATAATGATAATGCACACACACACACAACACTGAAACACAAGGAATGTGCTAGAAAAATATGTAACTGTACAGATGGTGGGACAGGGTTTAGGGGGTGGGGAAGGGTCATTTATATTAATGCTTGTTGTGTGTGAGCAGGGTGGGGGAGAGGGGTGAAGGGTTTGTTTTTACATATTTCCTGTCTATTCCGATCTGACGATGGGCTGTGAAGCTTGAAAACGCTAATCGGGATAATTTTTATATAATGGTGTGCAACAGTGATCATTCTGATAATAATGATAATTAGCATTATTCGGCATATTTAATACTAAAAGGTCAAAATGATTATTCTTTTCTTCCTTACAAACTTTAAGAGGAAAAATTGATTTCTTTTCATCAATAGAATAAATGTTAATAGAAACGTTATTATTTTTTTCGAAACGAGAAATTTGGTTTAAAGGTGTAGGAAAGTCTATATGTTTAAAATCAAACTTATTTTCTAAATTAAAATAACGAAAATTAACACGTTCAATGTGAGGTCCAGTTACATAACGAGAGAGGATTGCCCATTTAAAACAATAATAATCTTTATTTTGAGGATTTATTATACATTTTTTAATCTGTAAACATTTTGGAAGTTCAATATATGAAGCTCCTCTTAATGGTTTAAATCGATTTATACGTAATAAAATCCCGTCTATACGGTGAAGACTCCATCCAGAACCTTTACCCATATATACGACTTTGTTAAGAATTGTAATTGATTAATAAAGATGTTAAAATAAAAATTTTGATATGTAGATGCCTAGAAGTATTTTAATAATGTCGTGGAGTTAAATTGGCTAGGAACATGAAAATAATGGTAGATAAGTGGACTGTATTTAAACACATTTATTGTACGTAAATTAGTACAAATTGATTTAGATTTGATGAAGGTTAGCTAAGCCTTCAGGCATCATGACGTCTGAGAAAAATTTATATTTAGGAAATGAACCGCAATTATGCAACACTAAAACAAAACGTGAAATAATTTAGGCCAAAGGCCCTACATAATATGTTACGACATGAAAATAATTAAGCCGACAGGCGAAACGCATCGAGCGTAGCTAACGTCTGTTGTATTTGAAAGCTCAGACCACTGTGTCCGTCATATCTGCCAGTAGCAAGCAAAATTAAATTATGAATCAGATTAGCCAACCTTCCATCAATATAATTCCCACATTACAAATACCAACATTATTGTACATAACTGCCCGCAAAAAATCGAGCGATTTTTTTTGTAATACATTGTTAACAATCTATATTATAAAAAGAAAACACAAGCATTTATGTTCTTACTAATAGAGATTAACCATTAGTAATTTGATGTCTTAATTATCGACATTGGAATGTTAGATAACAAAGATTATAACATTAAGTTGTCCAGAAATAAAACCTTGGACTGGTAGATAATGATAAAGTTAAACAGGCCAAAGTTGGCTTGCAACCTGATTCATACATGATTATAAACATGCATGAATCAGCAGACATGCATACAATACAGAACATGATAGCTTGATAATGAATAATCTGTGACTCATCCTTTGATGAGCCAGATTTAAATTGCAAGTATTTATGCAAATTATGATTAATAATTTAAGCCAGTCAAAGCCAACTGATTTATACATAATAAGATTGCATATTATATGAAATGAATAAACAAAGATTATTACAAAAAGTTACATGCATATACAAACATAGATTAAGCATAACGCTGTAGTATAATAATTAAATAGCGCATGCTATACCAAACAATTGCAAGAATGCACAAATACATTGACGTGCGAGAATAGATGAGACATTGTTGCATAGTTACAAGTATATAAATGCAATAACATGTGTGTCATAATCACAAATACCTGAATACAATAATATAGATGCGATACATGATCACAAAATACAAATACAAGAATATGTGTAAAAATATATGCGTGGTGTACAATCATAGACAACAGATGCGGGTATAATAATATGTGTTACATAGACACAAAGTATATGGATACAAAATATGTGAATCAAATGTTGTATACAAAAAAATACATCAAATACTTGAAAGCTTTACACATTAAATAAATTGACCCTTGCTTAAAGTAAAACAAAACAATTTCTGTATTGAAAAGATACAAACTAAAGCTCATGATAAAAATAAAAGTGCTTATATAACTAACATAATCTTCTTTGAAACATTAACATATGTTTGGTAAATACATACATTTAATTTTTAACAGAAAATAAGCGACATCCTTTAATTTATATAAAGAAAACATCCTCAAAAACTGACTCAATATAGTAATACAATGATAGAGACATAATAGTAGATACAATAATAGTAGACTAACCATTTAAAGATGCATAACCATGGTAAATACAATAGAGAAAGAACATAATAATGTACATGCATAGTATTGATATAATGATATCAAATTCAATGATACATAGCAGTAAAATAGATATATCCGAAAGGATGTAAAATGTATAATATGCGTATACATAATACATAACGATTGTGTTAAGAAGTTACATTGATATAGTGTCTACGGTTCGTCCCGCGCTGGCACCAAATATAACTTGTGAATTGGTCTGCGAAAGGTGCCAACAGGCGTGCGAACGTCAACTACCCTAATTAAATTGTCTGGTCCGGGAAATGTGGCTGTGATTACCCCAAATTTCCATGCTAATGAAGGCAAGTTATCTTCGATTAGAAGAACCAGGTCACCAATGGAGACGTTTTCATTAGCGAACTTCCACTTGTGACGCTGTTGCAATTGGTGTAGGTAGTCGCGCGACCATGATTTCCAGATAGCTTGGACAAACTTCTGGAGAAGTTGCCAACGGCCGAGACGAGAGATAGGAACGTGTGACAAATCAGGATCAGGTATTGCCGTTAATGGTGCACAGATTAAAAAGTGGCCAGGGGTAAGTGGCACTGGATCGTTTACATCCGATGAAACGGCAAATAATGGACGTGAATTTAGACAGGCCTCTACCTGTGATAAAACCGTAGTAAACTCCTCAAATGTGAGTATAGACTTGCCGACAACGCGGCGCAAATGATATTTCAAGCTCTTTATACCGCTTTCCCAAAGCCCACCAAAATGAGGTGACGAAGGAGGAATGAATGACCACTTAATACCGTGAGAAGTTGCAAATGATTGAATTGTTAAAGTGGCATCCTTGTTATGCCAAAGATCGTAAAGCTCACGCAAGACGTTGCGGGCCTTCCTAAAGTTCGTGCCATTGTCAGAATACAATTGGCTAGGTATGCCCCTACGGGCCATGAAGCGACGTAAAGCGGCTATAAAAGCATTGGCTGTGAGGTCGGAAACCAATTCCAAATGAATGGCCCTAGTGGCTAAGCAAATGAATAGAGCCACATATGACTTGGACAGAGTCCTAGATCTCTGCCCGCCATGACGGATCATGAAAGGACCACCATAATCCACTGCACAAAATAAAAACGGCCTGGAAGGAGTAAGCCTAGGAGATGGCAAGACACCAAGCCTTTGAGCTTGATATTTAATATTGAATCTGAGACATTTGACGCAGCTACGAATGATGGAACGAATCACTATCTTGGCGTTAACAATCCACCAGCGTTGACGAAGTGAATGATGGTCAAGTTGAGCGCCAGCGTGGAGAAGTCGAATATGCTCACTCTCAATTATGAGGCGAGTGATGTGAGCCGAAGGATGCAAAACAGTAGGATGCTTATTATCATAGGGTAGCTGCGACTGCTGTAGACGTCCGCCGACACGCATGATGCCGAACTCATCAAGAAATGGGTCAAGAGAAGACAGTTTACTCCTTATAGAGACAGAAGCTCCATTTCGAAGGCAATTAAGCTCAGTAGCGAAATGGATCGACTGGGATTGCTTTATAAAAAAGTTAAGTGTAGAACGAATTTCAGTAGGGGTGAGAACTTCAGAAATTTTCTTTGCCTTTAAGAATCTAGCATTTTTGATAAATCTAAAACAATAAGTGTACACGCGGGTCAGTCGGTGCAACGAGGAAAAGTCCTTGGAGGTAGAAATTAGAGAAAGCTTGGAGGCTTGTTTCTCCTCAACGGAACATTCAGGCAGCGGCACATTAGAAGGTGAAAAAGGTGAAAAAACATTGGACTCAGAAGATTGAGACAGACAAGTAGGACCATGCCACCAAAGCGAACACGCGCAAAACGTCAGGGTGTCATCCTCTAGAAATAATGTCCGCAGGATTATGTTGCGAATCAATATGATGCCATGTGTGGGTTTCAGTGAGACGCTGAATCTCAGCAACACGATTAGCGACGTAGGTCTTCCACCTAGAAGACTGAGCATGAATCCAATAAAGAGATACCACGGAATCGGAGTAGAGGTGTACGCTATTGACAAAGGAACGGAGAGCAGTGGTGACCTTGAATAAAAGTCGCGATAACAACAAACAAGCGCAGAGCTCATTGCGGGGTAATGAAACCTGTCGAAGTGGAGCCACACGAGATTTAGAACACAAAAGGTGAGAAGAGGCCAATAAATCTTGATAAATAACTCTAATGTAAATGCAACTTCCATAACCCTTTTCAGAGGCATCCGCGAATCCATGTAATTCAATTAACTTGGGCTCAGACTTGCTGTGTATGGAGCGTGGAACAATAATTTCACAAATTAAATACAACTTGTCGCATAATGAACGCCAATACGAATATAATTGCTCAGAAATTGCCTCATCCCAACCAAGACTGCACAACCACAGTTGCTGCATAAACTGTTTGTAAAGGAAAACAATTGGACCAATAAGTCCCAATGGGTCGTAGATACCCGCTATAATTGACAGGATTCTTCTCTTAGAAATACTTGAATCAACTGGAAGTGACTTGATGTCAAACATGAATGAATCTGCAGCGTTGTTCCAAAGAATGCCCAACGTGCGCACATTGCCTTGTTTGTTTAACGGAAGTGATGAATTACCATGATTAGTGACTACATTTGGCTCATTTGAGGCCCATTTATGTAGAGTAAAGCCATATTGACTCAACAACGTACTTAAGTCAGATTTTAATTTGGTCAAATTAGAAATGGTGTCTGCACCGGTCAACAAATCATCGACATAAAAATCATTAATTATAGCTGAAGCAGCGTCAGGAAATGAAGCTTTACTATCCTTACCAATCTGAATGAGGCAGCGAGTTGCCAAGAATGAAGCGCTAGCAGTACCGTATGTTACAGTTTGCAGCACGAAATGTTTAAATTGTTCAAGCGAAGAATCACGTCATAGAATACGTTGGTAATGACAATCGTTATCAGAAACTAGAATTTGCCGATACATCTTCTCGATGTCAGCGATTAGAACATAATTGTGTGTACGAAATCGTAAAAGAATGGAGAAAAGATCTTGCTGGACATTTGGGCCCACTAAAAAAATATCATTGAGAGATAGACCATTGCTAGTTTTAGCAGAACCATCAAAAACGACGCGAAGCTTCGTCGTGGAACTAGAATATTAAAAAACGGCATGATGAGGTAAATAGTAGGTATTTGAAACCTTGGAATCAACAGAACAATCTTCAACCAGCGTCATGTGGCCAAGATCCTTATATTCCTGTATGAAATTTGCATATTCACGCGCAAGATCAGCATCACGCTTGAACCTGCGTTCTAAACTTAAAAATCTCGCTTCAGCGGTAGCATAGGAATCACCCAGCTGGGCATTATCAGAGACAAATGGCAGTGAAACGACAAATCTGCCTTCATTATTACGATTAGTAGATTTAACAAAATGTTCTTCGCAAACTGAGTCATTAACAATGGGTGCATTATCAAGAACGGTTTCAGTCTCCCAAAACTTCTCAAGAAACACTAGAATTTGATCATCGTCGTTTCTTGCCAAAAACGAAACACCAGGACCCTTTAAATGACAATGCTTAGGCAAATTGCCTGCTAGAATATATCCTAACTTAGTTTCTTGTATGACAGGAAAGTTAGGACCACGAACATATTTGTTTGCTTGAATCAAATCTAAATAAAACTGCTCTCCCAACAATATGTCTATGTCAGCTGATACATTAAAATTTGGGTCAGCAAGGAAAATATTATCTGGGATATTAAAAGGTTTTACGTCAAAAGATTGTGCTGGACGTTTATGGGTTAAAGTAGATAACACTGCACATTGAGCATTAAAAGTAAAATTTTGATAACGGGAAACAATACGAACTGATACCAAATTATTAGCGCAACATGTTGCATTATTAATACCTGAGATTGGTATATTAGATTTGGTTAAATTAAGTTGCAACTTTTTTGCAAATGATGCAGTACAAAAATTAACTTGCGATCCTGCATCTAGTAGGATTCGCGCAAGTTGCTTGTTACCAGCGAAGTCGATAACAAATGCGACAGCTGTAGATAAGATAACATTGTTCACTGATAGCAATTTAAATGAGCAGTAATTACTACTGCTGGCAGGACTGTAATTTAGTTCCTTATTTATATGAAGTAGTGTATGGTGCCGTCTGGAACAGACCTTACACGAATGCTTGACTTTACAATTAGGAGAAAAATGATCTGGTCTCAGACAATTAGTGCAGCATTTGTGCTTTAGTATAAATTGCCCTCGTTCCGATACGCTCAAATCGCGAAATTTGTCACACATATAAATTGAGTGACTTGCCTTGCAGTATAGGCATGAATAATTATTTGAAGTAGAATGATAGCTTTTAAATACAGTGCTGCCAGCAGAGTTTCGTAACTTAGATTTTTCAGACTTATGGTTAAATTTTAGAATCGGTTTGTTAAGCTGCTGTCCAGCTTCCAGCGGTAAGCGTGTTTTCTAATAGTTGCCTACGGGCATTTAGAAATTGAACAAAATTCTGGAAATTGGGAAGATTTTCAGAATCTATAGATTCTTTCGATAGTTTAAAGGTGGAATGATCAAGTTTTGTTGACAATAGCTGTATGACAATAAGTTCAAATGAATCTACTGACAATTGCATGGCTGTCAGAGAATTGACAGAAGACGTTATGGCATTTGTAAATTCTGCTAAACTCTGCACAGAGTCCTTAGTTGTAGATTTTACTTCTAATAAATTTTGAATATAGTATTTGGCTAATATAAATTTATTGTCATATCTAGCGGACAGCAAATTTAACGCTATTGAATAATTTTCGTGACAAATAGGCAAAGCCTTGATTAAATCTAGTGGTTCATTTTTAAGAGATGAATATAAGTAGTGTAATTTTTGTACTGAGGTTAAGTCTGATCTAGCATCTACCAAGTCTAAAAATATCGAATAGAAGTGCTGCCATTCGAGAATGTTACCTGTGAAGCAGGGCAGCTTGATAGTGTGACGATTTAAAAGGAATTTAAATAGCACAAAATAATTTTTATTCAAAATAACATGTGAGAAAATATTTAACCCTCCCCTGTGTACTTATATGCCTGTATCAACTTGTAAAAATCTAGTACGGACATGAAAATTACTCTGTATTGAAGCGAAAATTAATAATTATTACAATTAAATAAAAAGACGTGATAATAATAATCGAAATACCTAACTCAATAAAGAAAATGTAGATTATTAATAGTAGTTAATTAGTATGATAATAATAATAATAAAGTACGAACTACTTTTCTTTCTCCGCGTGAACTGCTCCCTCTTCCCTACTAACCGCCGCAAAACCCCCAGTCAAGCCAGAATCTCAGACAAGGTAACAGCTTTACCATGTGTCGTGAAGAAAAACGTGTGAATATAAAAAAAAAAAAAAAAACGATGTAACCGAAAGTAATCTTTCGTGGTGACAGACTCCACAAGTAATTGAAAGATGGTGAAAAGTAAAACAAGTTATGTAGTTGAAATGTAGTGAAATAACTAAAAGTGACTAACTTAGCCGACACACCTCTTTAAAAAAAGAAATGAAATGTTTAAATTGTAAAGTATGTTCTATCCAAATATTAAAGAGTAACATTAGTGCAGTTAAAAGTAAAATGTAAAAAAGGTGAACACCGTACATCAGGAGTGAAGCAACAACGACAACCTCACGAGCTCCAGGTAACAGAATCCTTTCGTCATGATCGCAACTTAGAATCTACAAAATAAATTTAGGCACCCGAACGACAACGTAGAACTTCCAGGAAACCCAACTGAAGAGTAACAACAAGAGAACCTGCCGCTGATACACATTGTATCAAGGTGAAACCAAACCATTATCTTTCTAACAATGGCAACAAAAACAGTATTTTTTTGCAAAGACTTATTCTAATCATCATGTAAATGTTAACATAGTAATGTCTGCAATTACAATAATGAAATAGTAATCTGATGATAGTTAAAGGTAAAAGGTAATTCGAAATTTGAGCAAAATAATCTTCTAATAGCTTGCATAATGTTGACTTACTTTAGAGTATTATTAAGTTAAAACCCGGATCCGAAGTATTTAATGTAGTTAATGAGTTAATAAATATATATTTTTTTTTATTTTTGCTCACCAGAGTAACATTTTAAAAAGGCATAAGAGCATTTGATGCAGAATCTTTGAGAAGTTTATTTGTTTAAAGTAATAAAACAAAAATAACAATTATTTTAAAATCATTATTCAAGAAACTATAATAAAGAGATGTTTTGCTAAATATCCAGTGAGTGAGTAAATTTGCGTAACCTAATCCTAATTCGTGTTCTACATATTTTCAAATTTGTTGGTAAGTAATTTGTACTAACAACGGCAGCCGGTTTGATTGAAAGTAACCAATTAAACTGGTTCCCTCTGTTATAATGTCTCAGACAGGGGAGACGTTATAAAATGCGCAACTCTGCTATGGTGTGACTAATAATGAAATGTAAGCATCGTGACACATATAAAATGCGCCACTCTGCTTATTTGTAAAATAGTTGTGTACCCTGTGCTAAATAATTAACAATAACTTGCTAAAATGCGTAAATTTACTCATTCTGGATTTGTGAACAAGTAAATAGAGTTTTATTAATAAAATAATAATAGTAGTATTAGGAAATCGACGTAATAAGCGAGTCCCCGCTTGTAAAAATATTCAATTTTCAACCTGTCGGGATTTACAGGCTATTTAATGTTTGATTCGTGTCGAGAAATGTATGCTCTCCCCAGTATACATGTAAGTTGTTTGAATGACATTCCCTCGTTGACTAAACAGACAGTCCTGTGCCGGAAATAAACGTGTTCCAAATTGTCAGAAGTCACCCTCCTTTGTTATAAGCCCTTGCTAAGGTAAACAATAAGCCACCTTAACGCACACAATAGACCTCCCCCAAACAGCTGATCTGTTGTGTGAATGTAAACATAATGTACTCTTCGTGTGAAATTTCTTTCCACATTAAAGTGATAATATCTCCCCAATAACTGTATCTCCACAGATAATTATTAGATTTACATATATTTGAATTTATTAGTATAAGATTGTTATTATATATATATATATATATGTGTGTGTGTGTGTTTAAATGAATTCAAATTTTATAAGTGTTTGAAATAAAATAAATAATAAGTCCTTTAAATAAAAAAGCTTAATAATATTGTAACATAACAAAATTATCACACTAAACATTTGAATTAATGTTACATAAATAAAAGAGAAAGTTCCATAGTGAGTGAGAAGAATAAATTGTTTAAGTGTTACCCTAGAAACTGTATAATTAAGTCTATAAAATGTTAATAAAAATGGAAGATAATAAAGAAAACCATTAATTAAAATAACCTACTATGAAAAAACCAGTTAAACCAGCAGTATACCCAGTAGATTGGGGAAGCAGTACAAAAAGGGAAGGACCATAAAAAAGGAAATAATCTGTCATGAAACCATTTTAATAAGGAAACTACTTATGTGATATTTGAAGAAGGGACAAAACATATCAAGATTCCCACAAAGAGACCAGAAACAGGAAGAGATATGCCAAAACAAAATGTTAGTCATATTATAAATACCATGAGACAAAATTGAAACCGATATAGGTAAACCCCAAACAAGTTACAAGATACAATACTATAAAACACAAATTGTATATTAGTTATAAGTGTAACATGTCAAAAAATATGTCAAAAGAGACTACCATAGAGTAGAACTCACTAAAAGGACTACCAGAGTGTAGAATCCAATAAAGTGAAGTGAGATAACAAAATTAAGAAACTACAGAGTGTACAGTGAGAAACATAGTTAAAAAATCTATGAAAAAATCTTCAATGAAGTTTAAGTATTATAAAAAGACTACCATGAGTGTAGAATAATAATAATAAAACCATTTGAAAGACAGTCTAAGGACTGACAACATTACTAGTAATAAGAGTTTTTAAATTAGATATAAGAAAAACTATTACATATGAAATGTTTTCTTTAATTATAGCTAAGTAAATGGTGAGATGGACAAAAATACCAAAGGACAGTTCATAACTGAAGGTATGCCTAATATTAAGATGTTTGCTATTTATTATTAATTAGATAGTATTTTAGAGGTAAGGTGTAAATAGATACACGATGTTTTTTTTTTATCACAGTTAAAGTGTTTACATAAGAATCATAAATACACAAGACAGTTAGTGACTGACAGTGTTACTAGTAATAGGAGTTTTTTATTTTTTCTAATTAAATTATGTCTAGGATAAGCTATTTTGTCATCATTTGATGATACAGTAAAAAATAATAGGAATAAGATGTTTTTGTTAAAATTAGGTGATATATGGAAAATAGTTGATAATAAGATGTTTTTGTTAAAATTAGGCATAAGATGTTCATGTTATGGTTCAATGATGTTATTAGTATAAAGAAAGTTTAGTAGATACAAGATATTCTATTGTATTTAAAATCATGTCATTTAATTTTCCATTGTGTAAGTCAGAGAGGCAAGTAGGGCATAAAAATGTAATAATTTTATTCAAATCAGTAAACCAGAAATAATGTACAAACAGACCAGCCAAGACACCATTTTTGTAAACACAGACTGGCCTATAAACCAAAAAAATTATCTATCAAAGAATTAATCTATGTAATAGGAATAGAATTCAATACATACAATACAGAAATTGAAAATATAATTAATACAGATACAGTTAATAGCAAATAGAATGACAAAAGAAAGAAAACAAACTTCTTTTGGAAACAGTCAAAAATAGGCTTATGATAGTAATCAAATCAGACTAAACAGCAAATTAATCAATATTGAAATGTTTTAATAACCAAATTATTAACAACAAAGTAATTACGGAGTTATTAGGTGTATTCCAGGGAAATATTATACCGAAAAAACAAATAAAAACCTTTAAAACACTGAATTTGTACAAAATATGGGGAATACAATTATTATGTAAAATTGTAATTTTTGGGCTTAAATGAGTTTGAAACAAACCCAGCTATATATCAAAAGATGTAAAATTAAATAATCAATATTACTGAATAGTTAGATTCATGTAAAATTAAGAAATATTTGAAATACAGTAAAAAATAAGAAAACTTGTTATGTATAGTTAGATAGTGAAACAAGTCTTAGACAGATATTTTATAATTAAACAATATGAAGAGGAAAAAGACATACCACAAATTGCCTTAAAACGACGACGTTGCGTCGTTTAGTCTATTGTTAATCGCAAAGCTGAACAGTTGAAAAATGTATTAGCGGAGTTTTGAAAACGAAATAATTTATATTAAAACCAAGTGTGGTTATGTGGCGTGTAACGGAGATGAACTAACAAGTGAAATAACCTTATTTATCTATGTCTAACACTTCACAAGTTTCCAAAAACACAGAATAACACCATAAAACTCCACACCAAAAATCGACAGCCATTTTGAACAATTTTTGGAACGAATTCACAGAGAACCAACACACATATTTGAACACTACACTACACAAGAGATCTATCCAGAATTTGACATCGCAGACGACGAGGGGACATTCAACACTATATTTTGGACCAACACCACTTTGCAGAAAAAGGGAACATCGTTTTATTTCTGTGGGAGAAGATCTTCAATTCCAACGGCGTCATAGCAGATAAAATCGAGCAGACGGCGGCCATTGCTGAATTTCTATACAGACGATCAACCAGTGCTTCCTGGAGCAGAGTGACGTCATTTCTTCGACTTGGTTCGAAATTTAAATAATTTCTTTCTAATTGACAATTGTAATAATAATTCTGTTCTATTTCAGATATTAACATTTAGTTTAAGAATACCTGTTAAATGTATCTTGTTCCTTGCCCTCTGACCATTTCGACTCGTTAAAAGAACCATCAATTTAAACTTGTGAAAAATATATCTGTTGATTTTTCTCACTGCCGACTGTGGCGAATAATTGCCAGTGCCTGGGACATGCGCAGTTTGACTGGCGCACAATTTTGAATGAATAAACGCAAATCAGTATTCAGTTACCAGCATTGTTTTTATTTCTACCATTAATGTTATTATTATTTTTTATTAAGCAAAAACATAATTCACATTGAGAGAATAGATATAGGAGGAAATTACAAACTCAAATAATTAATTAATTATTAATTAATTAAATTAAATCATTCAGTCAAATTCGATACAAGCACAAGAAAAAATATTTGCAAAATTTTTAAAGTTTAATGTATTTGTTATTTAACAATCAAACACACCTAGTTATAACCTATTCTTATCATCAATATCTTTATATTTTGTTTATTATTACACTTGAAATTATATTACAATTTGACTAGCCTAACAGTGGGACTTTAAGGAGTCAGACTGACCCAGTGATAAACAAAATATCAATACGTATCAACACATAGCAATTCAATTATTTTTAATTTATATCTTTATTTTTATATTTGTAATATTTTTAATTATATTACAAATTGGCGTCCAACTTAAGGGGCTTTAAATAGGAGGTAATAGTGTTGTAAAATAAGGACGATTGTCCAATTTCCTATTTTTAGCTTGGCAACGATCAACAGGTCGGAAGAGGGAGCGAGATGCACAGGAGAGCTACATCAAGGAAAAGGGCTATGGAGGCCGAGCAGGAGATAAACATGGAGGATAAAGAAGCGACACCAGTGGAAGATGTGGAGTTAATGTTACCGCCAGCAGAACCAAATAAGCCGGCACCACAGAAGGAACAGCCGGAGAAATCCACCGCAAAGGAAGATACAAAATTTGATCAAATGATGGAGATGTTACTCCGAGAATTTAAAACAACGAAGGAAGAATTAAAGGAAGAGTTGAGTAATAAAATCGGAGATACCAACAAGAAAATCGAAGAAAATAGTAAGGAAATGAAGAGTGATAACCTACGATTGAAGGAGGAATTAAGAGAAAGCAGTAAGAAGATGGAGGAGAAGATGGAGGAGAATAGTAAGAAGATGGAGGAGAGTAGTAAGAAGATGGAGGAGGAAATGAAGAATGATAATCAACGATTGAAGGAAGAGTTGGGCAATAAAATTGGAGATACTAGCAAGAAGATGGAGGAGAAGATGGAAGCAAACAGTAAGAAGATAGAAGAAAAGATGGAAGAAAATATTCAGAAAATCGAGGAGAAGATGGAGGAAAATATCCAGAAGATGGAGGAGAAAATGGAGGAAATAAAAACTGATAATAAACAATCGAAGGAGGAATTGACCCAGATAAGCCAGAAACTGGAAGAAACCAATAAAAAGATGGAGAATAATAGTCAGCAATTGAGAGAAGAATTGAAGGAGACGAACCAAGAGAACATGAACCGGTTAGACGGAAGAATGGAAATATTGAAGGAAGAATTGAGCCAGAAGATAGCTGAAAACAATGAGACAATCAGCAAGAAAGTAGAAGAGGAAATAACGGTAATCGAACAAAGGGTTACCAGAGCTGACGAAAAATGGAGTCAAACCGAACAAGAAGTACGGAGTATCAGGACAGAAATAAATACGAAGGTTAACACCATTGAAGAAACGACTAGGAAGACGTTGGAGGAAAAACTAAAGGAAACACGGGAAGACTGGGAGCGAGTGCAGGACCGATTCACAGAGAAATGTGACGGCATAGAAGCTGCTGTGACCAGTATCAACAGTCAGGTACGACAGAACCAGACAGATATAGACCTATTCCATAGTCGACCGACAACCATTACCAGTTGTCCCAACAGTGAAAATCGTGAAGGGATTAACTTCAGGTTTTATAAAAATAAACCCATGGAATTCCTAGCAAGAATCGAGGAATACTTTGCCAAACACAGAGGTAATCGCTGGAGGGAGAACAAAGAGGTGCTGGACGAATCGTTCAAGGAAATAGCAGACAATTGGTGGATGGCAATAAGAGACGAGGTGACCGACTATCAACAATTCAGAAGGCTATTCAAAGCCAAATATTGGTCGGAATCAACGCAAAATATCGCCAGAGACGGGATATGTCATGGGAAGTACAACCCGTATGGAAACCAAACTTTAACGGCGTACTTTTTGGGAAAGGTGTGCGTGGCCAAACATCTAGAGCCCCGAATACCGGAAGAATGCCTGGTCAGCAAACTCTCATACCACTACGAGGAGGATATTATCAGAGCCAGACGAAACAGTCAAATAAAAACGGTGCAAGCCATGACCGAGCTTTTAGAGATGTACGAGCACGAAGACTATTACCGTCAAAGTCGCAGGAGGTATGAAAAGCCAGAACCAAGGAATAACAACAATAATTTGAATAATAATAATAATAATCGGCAGAATGTGGGTAATAATAACAATTATAATTCCGCAAATCGGAATAATGCCGAGTACAATTATAACCCCAGAAATAACAATAATTTGCCCCGTTTTAACAACAATAATAATAACAGTAATATTCCTCGAATAAATAATAATAACAACAACCACAACAATAATAATCATAATAATAATAGCCGTCCACAAAATAACAACGGTTATTATAATAATAATAGTAACTATGTTCAAAATGGTCAGAGGAACCCCAACCTTTCTAATAATAATAATTATCATGGTAATTATAACCGAAATTACCCAAGTGGAGGTAACCACAATTACAGGACATATCGACCTAATGTTAATTACATCCGAGCAGAAGGCAGTGGACACAAGAGGTACCAGCCTCAAAGAAGGAGCCGATACTACGAGTACGAGACCTTCCAAGGGAGCCAGGGAAGTAATAGGTACAGAGGGTACGAGCCCCGACGTAGTTCCAGCCTGGATAATCAGCGAAGACTACCCGTAACAGAAGCCCAACCAGACGATCGAGCAGAACCAAACGAAACAGCCTCAGGACTTCAAGCTGACGCTTCCAACGGCCTGACCCGTAATGAAGCGGAACATTTAAACGAACGGAGGCAGTAATAAAATCCAATAACCCTTTACTGCTCCAATCTGCTGGGTTTAATCAAGTAGGTATGAATGTGAAGAAAAACAGAAAAAATTTTACCATAATATACAGCAATTATTTAAAGGACATCCGTAAGGACCTATTAGAAGAAAGTGAGCTTAATATTAACAATAATGATAATGAAATAATATACATAATCGCAGAAATTGAAGGTATTTCGGTTCCTATAATGATAGACACTGGAGCCAATGTCTCCATAATAAATCGAAATGAATTGGACCGGATACAGCAGGAATGCCACAAAAACTTACCGGTACTATCTATTAATAACATTGTACTTGTAGGAGCTACCGGCCGACAGAACAAGACCATAAGAAAGCAGGTATCCCTCAATGTCAAAAGTCAGGGCATTAGTGTGGATATGATATTTCTTGTTGCAGCCGGATTACCTTTCAACATAATGATAGGATGCGACATATTGCGCCGCAACTCAGCAATTATAGACTTGTGCCGAGGAAAGGTATCACTCTTTGCTGAAGGTTCAACCTGGATAGCCAATTTAACTGATAACAAGACTTTAGACTCCAGACAAAATCTCGACCACCAAAATAAGGTGAATTACTTATCTAACCACTCAACAAACAACAAGCCAGTACCTCAGGACTCGGAGGAAGACCTATGGCAACAAAAGATCCAAGAGATACGTAACTTCCAGTGCCACAATACTAACGAGCAATTAACGGAAAACCAGCTGAATCAATTGGCAGAAATATATGAGAAATATCGAGCTGTATTTTCTGACGAACCTGGAAAGATCCGGAACTACCAATGTTCCATACGATTCAGAGAACCGGTAGAATTCAACCGAAAGTCGTACCCAATAGCACAATCTTTGAAAGAAGCCGTACGCACAGAGATCCAGAATATGATCCGTAGAGATATCATCGAGAGCAGTCAATCGCCATACACTAGCCCAATCGTGGCCATACAAAAGAAAAATGGGAAGGTAAGACTTTGCCTTGACGCTCGTGAGATAAATAAGATGATAATAAACGATCGTACCTCACCTGGCGAAATTGATGAAATTTTGAAGAGGTTCCACGGAACACGATTCATTACCACCTGGGATACGGTATGCGGCTATTGGCAAGTGGAGTTGCACCCAGCAAGCCGGCAATACATGGCGTTCATCTTCGAAGGGCGCAATTATCAGTTTAAGAGGTTGCCCTTCGGGTTGGTGAATTCTGTAGCTGTTTTTGTCGCCTGTATGGATCATATACTAGGACCAGAAGCGCTCCAATTCACAACTGTCTATGTTGATGATCTCCTAATAACATCAACCAGCTGGGAGGAACACTGTTATCGTGTGGAGTATGTTTTGAAGAAGCTTGCTGAAAATAATGTCACCCTTAAACTGGACAAGTCCAAGCTTATAGCTAAAGAAGTTCAATTTCTGGGTTTCCAGCTAAACAGTCAAGGAATAACACCATCAACAGAAAAGGTAGACGCCATACAACGATTCCCTACACCAAAAAACAGAAGGCAACTACAATCATTTTTGGGCCTATGTAACTATTATAGGAAGTTCCAGAATAATTATTCCGAACTAACAGCCCAGTTTCAGTACCAGTTGTCGTCCAAGAATAAATGGCGATGGGGTCAAGAACAAGACGAGACCTTCAAATCAATTAAAGAGAAATTCTTAGATGCCGTAATGCTCAACCATCCAGATTTTAACCGACCCTTCTTTCTAAACTGTGACGCTAGTAACATTAGCTTGGGTTCAACACTGTACCAAGAAGATGAAAGTGGAAACCATCTAGTAGTGAGCTTTGCTAGCAGAACCCTTAACCAGTGTGAGAAGAACTATAATGTGACGGAAAAAGAACTGCTAAGTGTAGTCTTTGCCTGCGGGAAGTTTCGGACGTATATCCTCGGATATCCAGTAACCGTCCGAACAGATCACAAGTCAATATCATTTCTAAGAAGATGCAAATTAAGCCATGGTAGATTGACCAGATGGGTACTCGCCCTACAGGAATACGATATACAGTGGGAGTATGTTCCTGGAAGTAAAAATGTAGTAGCCGACGTATTGTCAAGAGTGAATCTGGAAGAACAAACATTCGAAGGCGAAAAGGAGAGTATTTTGAAAATCTATAACATCATTAAGGACAGATCTGATTTAGAGAAGATAGTGCAGGACATCAGCAAACACCAGCAGTCCGATCCGAAGTTAAACTCTATTAAACTTCGTCTCTCCAACCAAGATGACACAATAAACAAATTTTATTGTATACATAATGGGATTTTATTCATCAAGACATCCCTTGATGAAGAAATATGGAAGGTAATGATCCCTACTACAATCGAAAAGGATATCATCCTGGACTATCACCTACGATACGGTCACATGGGAGCCATGAAGGTGATCAAGGCAATAGAAGAGAATTGTCACATAAAAAGTATCAATAGAAAAACGAGAAACTACCTTAAAACCTGTATGATATGTCAATTGGTGAAGACCAACAATGAGAGAAAGGAAGGTATGATGATACCAATTACCTCACAAGCCAAACTGGAAAAGGTTTTTCTGGACATATGTGGTCCATTTCCCCGCAGTGGCGGACGCCATCGATACAAGTATATTGTTATTATGATGGATCATTTTACAAAATTTACAAAACTATACCCTGTGAACAGAGCCACCACTCTAAAGACTCTAGGAATAATAACAAATCATTACATTCCAGAGGTAGGAAGCCCGACATCCATAATCACCGACCATGGAACGCAATTTAAGGGTTGGCGGTGGAGGAACACTCTGAATACATTGGGCATTAAGACATACAAGACGTCTGTCTACCACCCCAGCAGCAATCCAGCGGAGAGGGTACTGCGAGAGGTCGGGAGAATATTACGGACTTATTGCTATAATCAACCAAAGAAGTGGCAAGAATATTTATTAGCGACTGAAGAATTCCTTAATTTGTCATATCACACCGCTATTGGTACCACTCCATACACGGCAATGTATGAAAGACCACCTCCGAGAGAAATACAAGACATAATAGAGTTCCCCAGGAGTCAAGAATACAAATTCAATCGAATTAGATTCTACAATAAATTGGCTGAAGACCAGGAAAGGCGCAAGAACAAATATCAAAAGGCTGTTAAGAAAATAATAAGATATGAAGTCGGAGAAAAGGTACTGCTGAAAAACAGGGAATTACCCAGTACTTTGGAAGGCATTACCAAAAAGTTATTACTGCTGTATACCGGCCCATACCTGATTGTTAAAAACAATAATAACAATACGTATGTACTAAAGGATATCATTTCGAATAAAGTAAAAGGAACTTATAATCAGTTATCCATTAAAAAATATTTGGAGGATTCATAATTATGAGTTAAAACTATTACGAAGAAATTATGAATTTTGATAAGAATATAATTACAAAATTCAAAAATTAGTAAGAACAACTTACACCAAGTATCAGAAGGAATATTGTGAACAAAATAAGAATTTTGAGAAATAAAAAATTACAAAATTCAAAAATTAGTAAGAACATCTTACACCAAGTATCAGAAAGAATATTGTGAACAAAATAAGAATTTTGATAAAAATAATTACAAAATTCAAAAATGAGTAAGTACAACTTACAACAAAACATTTGAAGGATTATTGTGAATAAATAAAAAGAATTTTGAACATAATAAGCTTCAAAATTCAAAAGCAATAGTAGGTACAAGCTACACAAATATTCAAAGACTATTATGCAAATAAAAAGAATTTGGATGCAGATAATAATTGTCCAAATTCAAAATAATTAGTAAGTACCACTTACACAAACATTCAAAGACTATTATGAATGAAAAAAGAATTTTGAGGAATAATAATTTCAAAATTCAAAACGATAATAAGTACAACTTATACCAAAATATTTGAAAAACAACTATGAATAAGAAAGAATGTAGTTGAATAAAAATGTCTAAAATTAAAAAACATTAAACTCACATCATTACTCATACAAATGATGAGAAATAACTCTGAAATATGAAAAAAGATTTTGTAAGAAAGAGATACAAAATTCTAAAGGAGAAAGGAAACCAGAATGTCATATGACTTAATCGAACAAATTAACCAAACTCACACAGAAAATAATTTAATAAAAATGGAACAATGAAGAAGGACCAGCTCACTAAAGACCAAATAGTGAGGCCAAAAAACAAAAACAAAAAAAAAAAAAAAAAACCTGATACTAATAATGATAATGCTGTTACAACAACCACTGTTATAGTGAAAGTGATAAAGAATTAATTCATGTTATACCATGAGCAATAAAAGTAACTCAATGGATACCAGATGGTAGAAAGAGTAAATATAAATACTACTTACTATGTAAACATGATGAAATGTATATGATACCACATACCTAAACCACCTAATATGGAATAAGCTTTAAGAGAGAAGAAGAGTCAAGTGTATAAAAGTATTAATTAATATAACGTATTATGAAGTGAAGAATCTAAAGATGTTTATTTTAGTCAAAAATGACTACTTTTACTGTTTATTTATTTTTATGACTGGATGTAGAAAATGCCATCAGTCTTATGTGTTGAGCAGAGATGATAATACCTCTGGACTCAATTGAAGTATTGGACAGCAGTGATTGAAGCCAAAAGTGCCACTCTGAACTGTTCCAATTAATTTGTTAGGGAATGTTAGGGAGTAAACATACTGGTGAGGAAGCACCAAATAAGAAGGAATATAAAATGATAATGTTATACACAAGATTGAAGACCACTTATCAATGAAAAAACAAACTAATGAAGGAGATACACATCAGCTGAGAGGAAGCAATGGTGGAAAAAGAAGGTATATAAAGTGAAAACATGTAATCACGGAGAAAATGTAAATACAAAAGAATTAGTAGTAATTATTTCATCCATACAGAGTATGATCTGAACTAATCACTTTTACAGGAGAGCATATGTAACATAACAAAATTATCACACTAAACATTTGAATTAATGTTACATAAATAAAAGAGAAAGTTCCATAGTGAGTGAGAAGAATAAATTGTTTAAGGGTTACCCTAGAAACTGTATAATTAAGTCTATAAAATGTTAATAAAAATGGAAGATAATAAAGAAAACCATTAATTAAAATAACCTACTATGAAAAAACCAGTTAAACCAGCAGTATACCCAGTAGATTGGGGAAGCAGTACAAAAAGGGAAGGACCATAAAAAAGGAAATAATCTGTCATGAAACCATTTTAATAAGGAAACTACTTATGTGATATTTGAAGAAGGGACAAAACATATCAAGATTCCCACAAAGAGACCAGAAACAGGAAGAGATATGCCAAAACAAAATGTTAGTCATATTATAAATACCATGAGACAAAATTGAAACCGATATAGGTAAACCCCAAACAAGTTACAAGATACAATACTATAAAACACAAATTGTATATTAGTTGTAAGTGTAACATGTCAAAAAATATGTCAAAAGAGACTACCATAGAGTAGAACTCACTAAAAGGACTACCAGAGTGTAGAATCCAATAAAGTGAAGTGAGATAACAAAATTAAGAAACTACAGAGTGTACAGTGAGAAACATAGTTAAAAAATCTATGAAAAAATCTTCAATGAAGTTTAAGTATTATAAAAAGACTACCATGAGTGTAGAATAATAATAATAAAACCATTTGAAAGACAGTCTAAGGACTGACAACATTACTAGTAATAAGAGTTTTTAAATTAGATATAAGAAAAACTATTACATATGAAATGTTTTCTTTAATTATAGCTAAGTAAATGGTGAGATGGACAAAAATACCAAAGGACAGTTCATAACTGAAGGTATGCCTAATATTAAGATGTTTGCTATTTATTATTAATTAGATAGTATTTTAGAGGTAAGGTGTAAATAGATACACGATGTTTTTTTTTATCACAGTTAAAGTGTTTACATAAGAATCATAAATACACAAGACAGTTAGTGACTGACAGTGTTACTAGTAATAGGAGTTTTTTATTTTTTCTAATTAAATTATGTCTAGGATAAGCTATTTTGTCATCATTTGATGATACAGTAAAAAATAATAGGAATAAGATGTTTTTGTTAAAATTAGGTGATATATGGAAAATAGTTGATAATAAGATGTTTTTGTTAAAATTAGGCATAAGATGTTCATGTTATGGTTCAATGATGTTATTAGTATAAAGAAAGTTTAGTAGATACAAGATATTCTATTGTATTTAAAATCATGTCATTTAATTTTCCAATGTGTAAGTCAGAGAGGCAAGTAGGGCATAAAAATGTAATAATTTTATTCAAATCAGTAAACCAGAAATAATGTACAAACAGACCAGCCAAGACACCATTTTTGTAAACACAGACTGGCCTATAAACCAAAAAAATTATCTATCAAAGAATTAATCTATGTAATAGGAATAGAATTCAATACATACAATACAGAAATTGAAAATATAATTAATACAGATACAGTTAATAGCAAATAGAATGACAAAAGAAAGAAACAAACTTCTTTTGGAAACAGTCAAAAATAGGCTTATGATAGTAATCAAATCAGACTAAACAGCAAATTAATCAATATTGAAATGTTTTAATAACCAAATTATTAACAACAAAGTAATTACGGAGTTATTAGGTGTATTCCAGGGAAATATTATACCGAAAAAACAAATAAAAACCTTTAAAACACTGAATTTGTACAAAATATGGGGAATACAATTATTATGTAAAATTGTAATTTTTGGGCTTAAATGAGTTTGAAACAAACCCAGCTATATATCAAAAGATGTAAAATTAAATAATCAATATTACTGAATAGTTAGATTCATGTAAAATTAAGAAATATTTGAAATACAGTAAAAAATAAGAAAACTTGTTATGTATAGTTAGATAGTGAAACAAGTCTTAGACAGATATTTTATAATTAAACAATATGAAGAGGAAAAAGACATACCACAAATTGCCTTAAAACGACGACGTTGCGTCGTTTAGTCTATTGTTAATCGCAAAGCTGAACAGTTGAAAAATGTATTAGCGGAGTTTTGAAAACGAAATAATTTATATTAAAACCAAGTGTGGTTATGTGGCGTGTAACGGAGATGAACTAACAAGTGAAATAACCTTATTTATCTATGTCTAACACTTCACAAGTTTCCAAAAACACAGAATAACACCATAAAACTCCACACCAAAAATCGACAGCCATTTTGAACAATTTTTGGAACGAATTCACAGAGAACCAACACACATATTTGAACACTACACTACACAAGAGATCTATCCAGAATTCGACATCGCAGACGACGAGGGGACATTCAACACTATATTTTGGACCAACACCACTTTGCAGAAAAAGGGAACATCGTTTTATTTCTGTGGGAGAAGATCTTCAATTCCAACGGCGTCATAGCAGATAAAATCGAGCAGACGGCGGCCATTGCTGAATTTCTATACATACGATCAACCAGTGCTTCCTGGAGCAGAGTGACGTCATTTCTTCGACTTGGTTCGAAATTTAAATAATTTCTTTCTAATTGACAATTGTAATAATAATTCTGTTCTATTTCAGATATTAACATTTAGTTTAAGAATACCTGTTAAATGTATCTTGTTCCTTGCCCTCTGACCATTTCGACTCGTTAAAAGAACCATCAATTTAAACTTGTGAAAAATATATCTGTTGATTTTTCTCACTGCCGACTGTGGCGAATAATTGCCAGTGCCTGGGACATGCGCAGTTTGACTGGCGCACAATTTTGAATGAATAAACGCAAATCAGTATTCAGTTACCAGCATTGTTTTTATTTCTACCATTAATGTTATTATTATTTTTTATTAAGCAAAAACATAATTCACATTGAGAGAATAGATATAGGAGGAAATTACAAACTCAAATAATTAATTAATTATTAATTAATTAAATTAAATCATTCAGTCAAATTCGATACAAGCACAAGAAAAAATATTTGCAAAATTTTTAAAGTTTAATGTATTTGTTATTTAACAATCAAACACACCTAGTTATAACCTATTCTTATCATCAATATCTTTATATTTTGTTTATTATTACACTTGAAATTATATTACAATTTGACTAGCCTAACAGTGGGACTTTAAGGAGTCAGACTGACCCAGTGATAAACAAAATATCAATACGTATCAACACATAGCAATTCAATTATTTTTAATTAAATCTTTATTTTTATATTTGTAATATTTTTAATTATATTACAATATCTTAAATTAAACTAACGTGTAATAAAAGTGAAAAGTGTAGTAGTAAAATAAGTAAAGAGAAAATAATAATAAAAGTACATTTGAATATTGTAAACACCCGGTCATGGCCTGTTCGAAAAATAATTCCCCCAGCTTGCCAGTAATAGACAAACTCGTTCGTGCAGGAAATATTGTAGTAAGCGACCCCTATTGTTATGAAAGCCTGCATTGATAAACACCACCACCACGTGTATAATACAATGCGTCTAGTGTAAAGTGTGTGTCCCCTCTTGCATAGTTTGTAACAGCTGATCGTTTGATAGAAGATAAACATTCCCCTTCGTGCTTGTCTCAGTAGTATAAGATATTAGTACTAAGAAAGAATCTAAGGTTGAGTATGGGATCAACTTTAGATTACTGTAGTATAATTAAGAGATATAGAGATAAATACGTAACACAGTCACAATGGCGCCGCACTGAAAAGGGTTAATGATAAAGTAAGTGCAGAAAACTAACTAATAGAGTTAGAGTATGCAAATGTAATCAGTCGGGCCACGATATTGTGAAGTTACGGAAACTAAGAGTAACAAATAAATAGATAAATAAAGAATATTTATTTATATGTAAATAATATTAAGGTAGTAATTAAGAAACGAGATAAAGGGAACTTCACGAAAGACAAAGATATCACTGTAGTTTTCATTTAATACCCCGTCGCCCCGTCCTCATCTTTAAGTGGAGGAGGATGTGACGATTTAAAAGGAGTTTAAATAGCACAAAATAATTTTTAATCAAAATAACATGTGAGAAAATATTTAACCCTCCCCTGTGTACTTATATGCATGTATCAACTTGTAAAAATCTAGTACGGAAATGAAAATTACTCTGTATTGAAGCGAAAATTAATAATTATTATAATTAAATAAAAAGACGTGATAATAATAATCGAAATACCTAACTCAATAAAGAAAATGTAGATTATTAATAGTAGTTAATTAGTATGATAATAATAATAATAAAGTACGAACTACTTTTCTTTCTCCGCGTGAACTGCTCCCTCTTCCCTACTAACCGCCGCAAAACCCCCAGTCAAGCCAGAATCTCAGACAAGGTAACAGCTTTACCATGTGTCGTGAAGAAAAACGTGTGAATATAAAAAAAAAAAAAAAAAAAACGATGTAACCGAAAGTAATCTTTCGTGGTGACAGACTCCACAAGTAATTGAAAGATGGTGAAAAGTAAAACAAGTTATGTAGTTGAAATGTAGTGAAATAACTAAAAGTGACTAACTTAGCCGACACACCTCTTTAAAAAAAGAAATGAAATGTTTAAATTGTAAAGTATGTTCTATCCAAATATTAAAGAGTAACATTAGTGCAGTTAAAAGTAAAATGTAAAAAAGGTGAACACCGTACATCAGGAGTGAAGCAACAACGACAACCTCACGAGCTCCAGGTAACAGAATCCTTTCGTCATGATCGCAACTTAGAATCTACAAAATAAATTTAGGCACCCGAACGACAACGTAGAACTTCCAGGAAACCCAACTGAAGAGTAACAACAAGAGAACCTGCCGCTGATACACATTGTATCAAGGTGAAACCAAACCGTTATCTTTCTAACAATGGCAACAAAAACAGTATTTTTTTGCAAAGACTTATTCTAATCATCATGTAAATGTTAACATAGTAATGTCTGCAATTACAATAATGAAATAGTAATCTGATGATAGTTAAAGGTAAAAGGTAATTCGAAATTTGAGCAAAATAATCTTCTAATAGCTTGCATAATGTTGACTTACTTTAGAGTATTATTAAGTTAAAACCCGGATCCGAGGTATTTAATGTAGTTAATGAGTTAATAAATATATATTTTTTTTTATTTTTGCTCACCAGAGTAACATTTTAAAAAGGCATAAGAGCATTTGATGCAGAATCTTTGAGAAGTTTATTTGTTTAAAGTAATAAAACAAAAATAACAATTATTTTAAAATCATTATTCAAGAAACTATAATAAAGAGATGTTTTGCTAAATATCCAGTGAGTGAGTAAATTTGCGTAACCTAATCCTAATTCGTGTTCTACATATTTTCAAATTTGTTGGTAAGTAATTTGTACTAACAAGGGCAGCCGGTTTGATTGAAAGTAACCAATTAAACTGGTTCCCTCTGTTACAATGTCTCAGACAGGGGAGACGTTATAATAGGTTTTAATTGAATATTGCTACTTAATGTCTGAGATTCAGTCTGGATGTTAAAAGTGTCTAACAGTTGTAAAATCTTAGCCTCGGTTGAATACAAAAGCTCTTCAACCTCGACTCTGTCCTCTTGGGCAGTATTTATGTCTCTAGAAATTAGTTCGATCTCAGACTGGACCTCATCGTATTTTATTGACAAACGTTTTAAACTTTCAAGTCTTACATTTAAAAAATGCTTGGTATTGCTATTTTTGTCAAAGTTAACTATTGCAGAATTAATTCTCACTGTGGCAGACTTTAAGCCGCCTCTCTTTTTAACTAACACTCTTATACTTTCTTTCGTCATTTTTTACGCAACTTTTATTGATGATATTGATGTTGTGTATTCGGTGAGGCGTCTTGCAGCCTTGAGGCCGTGCAGCAGATGGTAGTGACACGCACGGACTGGATGGATGAATACTCTCACAACTTGAAACCGCTCAAAACCTGGCGTGTAGGCGTTGACACGTGGATTTTTTATATACTATGGTGCTGTCTATGAAGTCAAATCTCAGCGACGAAAGAAGTGTTGAAATAAATACCGACACGGTCGGATCAGTGAACATACTGATTCGCCCGTGATGGCCAGAAATTGGATTAAAAATAATTAAGTGAGAAGCCGCTTCGCAAGGTATAACGTTGTAAAAAAAGGTTGAATGATAGATCCAGGCCCGGAGTGACCAAAAAATGTTAAGAATTGTAATTGATTAATAAAGATGTTAAAATAAAAATTTTGATATGTAGATGCCTAGCTAAGTATTTTAATAATGTCGTGGAGTTAAATTGGCTAGGAACATGAAAATAATGGTAGATAAGTGGACTGTATTTAAACACATTTATTGTACGTAAATTAGTACAAATTGATTTAGATTTGATGAAGGTTAGCTAAGCCTTCAGGCATCATGACGTCTGAGAAAAATTTATATTTAGGAAATGAACCGCAATTATGCAACACTAAAACAAAACGTGAAATAATTTAGGCCAAAGGCCCTACATAATATGTTGCGACATGAAAATAATTAAGCCGACAGGCGAAACGCAACGAGCGTAGCTAACGTCTGTTATATTTGAAAGCTCAGGGCACTGTGTCCGTCATATCTGCCAGTAGCAAGCAAAATTAAATTATGAATCAGATTAGCCAACCTTCCATCAATATAATTCCCACATTACAAATACCAACATTATTGTACAGTCTTCATCATAAGAAATTTCTTTAACCGCATTGTTAACTATTATGTTTAAATTATCGTTTTCTATAATCGGAATATTTTTTGTTTTAAAGGCTCTGTCTTGTGTTTCATTAATGACGGGTTTTATATATGTACATTCAATTACAATGTTAAATTTTATCGGACCAAACATTGAAATATTATTACTTAAAATTATAACTATATTTAATTTAATATAATCTAACAGCAAGCAAATATCCTTATAATATTATTACTTGTATTTTTGTAAAAATATGTTTTTAAATTGCCTTAAAAGGGATTCTCTATCTCAATGAAGCTATTGGATTCTACAATTTGTTGTAATCTAATAGATTTTAATCTAAACTTTGGTATTGATGATGATGATGATGCTGGAGATGAGGTGGTGTTGACCAAGTTGTTGTTGACCATGTTTGTCTGTGTAATCCACCCAAATCTGGAACATGTGATGGACCAGGTTGTGGATCGTTTTCGTTATTAAAATCTTGATGTCTGCTGTGCGATGGACCAGGTAACTGACCCAAATCTGGTACACGCGATGGATCGGGTTGTGGTGAAGGTGTTCGTTCATATGATGAGCCAGGTTGTGATGATGAATTACCCATCACCTGTTCTTGCTCGACAGCATTTCATACAATTTGTCGTTTTTTAAACGGTAGGTTTTTATCCATAATAATCTATAGGAATATTTAAAACAAAAATATTCATATCAGTTCCATATTTATAATTATAAAAAATAATTGTTCATATATTTTTGTTAGCGTGTTCTTCTTGTGTGGAATATGTATTTGTTATAAACGAATAATATTCTTAAGTTTTCAAAATAAGTTATTTTACTGATGTAAATTACATAAGATAGAAAGACAGGTTATCTATGTTAGATAAATTATACTTACAATTTTGTAAAGATCTGATGTGTTGAGACCTATGCTGGTTAAAACCAATCTTTTGCTATAATTTGCTTTTTTACTGTGTGACTATTTATACTATCAACCGACCGATAACAAGAGTACAGTGATTACAGGAAAACAGTAAACAATGTATTTTGAACTACTGCCAACAAAGTACGAAAATAACTTTTTGAATTGCTGCCAACAAACAGTGAACAGTAATTTTTTTAGATTATTGCCAATACCGTGCTATTGTTTAAATTAATTATATTTGAAGTATTGCCAATATGCGTCGTAAAAATGTAACTGATAACGAGTAATTGGTGAACAAGTTATTTACTTGACCTCTTGATCTCGTATTTTTACGTACTGAGTTTTTGAACTGTTGCCAACAAACTGTTTAAAATTAATTATATTTGAACTATTGCCAACAAAATGCGAAAACAACTTTTTGAACTGCTGCCAACAAACAACGAATACAGTTTTTTGAATATTCCCAATACTGTGCTGTTGTTTACAATAAATTTTAAGTATTACCAATATAGATCGTTACTGCGTCGTAACAATGTGACTGCAGTCAGTGCAACGTGACTGATAATGAATAATCAGTAAACAAGATATTTACTTGATCTCTTGATCTCGTATTTACGTAGTTGATCTTTTGATCTCTTACTTACGCGTACAGAGAACGTGACTGCATTAACTGTAATTAAACTGATAATACATTTTTGTGTATATAAACCGATTGAAAATCGTGGTTCAGCATCCAGAAACAAACCATCTGTTACAATCTGCAATCGTCATTAAGGTAACATTATTATTTTTTATTTTTTGTTAATTTTACTGTTTAAAAAAATATGTTTTCTTACTCAGTACACAAATTTATAAGTCTCTCCTATATCATTCTTAATATAGGTAATTATATTGGTTTCAAGAATATGTAATTATTATATTATTTTTTGGTAACTTGTAAATAAATTATTAAGGAATAATATGTTCTACAGGTAATTATTAAATATATAATGTATAGTGATTCTTGGTTACCTGTAAAATAAGTTATAAGTCTTTCCTATACCATTTTTAAAAAATATATAATGTGTTCTATACATTTCCCTGTTACTTATTTAATTTGTCTTTGTTTAGTTAAACATATATGACTAATATTTTCTAAGAGTATAACAATTCTTGGTTACCAGTCGCAAATTAGTATAATTATTTTTTGGTTACTTGTAAATAAATTATTAAGGTATAATATGTTCTATAGGTAATTATTAAATATATAATGTATAGTGATTCATGGTTACCTGTAAAAATAAGTTATAAGTCTTCCCTATATCATTTTTTTTAAATATATAATGTGTTCTATACATTTCTCTGTTACTTATTTAATTTGTCTTTGTTTAGTTAAATATATATAATTAATATTTTTTTCAAGAGTATGTATAACAATTCTTAGTTATCAGTCACAAATTAGTAATGTAACGAAAAATTATTTTGAATGTTATAGATTTGACAACATAATCTTACCTTTTTGTAATGGATGTTTAGCATGAAGGAGGTCTTCATCATGAAGATTTTTTGTCTTTAGAAGACATTGTAAAATTGATATATTATCTTGGGTTATCTTCCTACGGTCAGTGGGAAGATATGTAAAAAACAAAATTCAACCTGACATTATCTCAATCGATAATGTAAATGTTTCTTCATTATATATTCAATTAAGGGATACAGTATAACAAAAAAAAATAAAAATTGCTCTCGAAACTACAATTGTTCATTCTCAAAAAGACCTGATGCTTTTAAATACCTATTTATTTGATATTGATAAAATATATAATTACTTGAGTACAAATATTATTCATTTTAAAGACAAAAATATTTTAAGAACAACGTTTTCCAGCATTAATTCTGTAATAAAAAACAAAATGATAATGTAAAGGATTGAAGAAGAAGAAGAAGAAGAAGAAGAAGAAGAAGAAGAAGAAGATACGATGAACATTGACGTTGTCAATGACGATGACGATGACGCTGTTGAATTCAAAAGATTATTTAAATCAGTTAAACGTCATACATCTAAAAACGAAAAAACTGATGAACTGTATGATCAGTTTATTTCTTTAAAAAAAAACGATTCAACTAAGACTTTAACAACACCCGGAGAAAAGAGTGCATACTTCATAAAAATTAACATTACTGCTACAAAAGATTTAAAATGTAAGTAAAAAAGACAGGTGCAGTAAAGCTGCCTAAAGAAGTCAATTTTTATTGCAAAGTAAAGATTCCACTTATATGCAATTGCATAAAATTGTATTATTAAAATCACGCGAATTAGCTAAGATAAAAAATATTAAAAAACAAACTTACAAAAACTGATCTTTTAATATTGTAATTATTACCTTAAATTATTTGAAACGTTTTGCTGGTAAATATGGAAAAAATGATTTATGTATAATATTGTAATTACTAATGATTTGTCTGTATAAAAATGAAAATGTTTTATAATTACTAATGTTGTGTGTATAAATCAAAATGTTTTATATTTACTTTATTTTTTGTAATATTGTAATTACTAATGATTTATGTGTGTGTATATAAAAATAAATCAAAACTAATGATTTGTGTGTATAAATCAAAATGTTTTATATTTTACTTTATTTTTTGTAATATTGTAATTACTAATGATTTGTGTATATAAAAATAAATCAAAATCAAAATGTCTTATATTTACTTTTATTCTTTGAAACCTTATTATACATTATATAATTACAAATAACACAGTTAAGAAATCATACAGTCCCAACATTTTTGTTTTTCAATTTCTTTACTATGTTTGTAACACACACTGTTCCAGTATTCGATAATCCGCTTAGTTAAATGATGTACATTATTCAAAGCACAATAATACAAATTATGTTTGAAAGGACAGTGAATATAATATGAAGACTGCTGTTTTAACACTTTTAAGGATGGACAATCGAGTGTTTCCATATCTACTATTTTCACATAACAATAAATTCTTTTTCTAATGCTACTTGGACAGTAATGTGGTAATTTTCGCATTCATAGGTTGGCTAATCTGTACTTTCTGAAATTGCGCTTATCATGTTTATACAACGACACAGTTCAACGAGCATTGGCTGGCGGCAGACGTCATAACGTTTGCTGCCTTGTTCGTCTATCATTTTTTCTTGTTGTCGCGACAATCTATGTAGGCTTTAGGCCCTACAACAGTATATTGTATACTACAATATACATTACCAATACATTGCTAATTCTCAGTTTCATGTAGCTTGTGTGCCGCGTACTCGCGCCTCAAGTCTTACGACAATTCATGCGACAATTATCTAGGCCTTAGGCCTTAACATTTTAATGTAGTTGAGTGTCGCACATTTGCGCCTCATCTACCATGTAGCTTTCTTAACGACTCGTTCATTCAAAATTAAAATGTCATCAGACATAGCCAACCTTAGCACTCTGATTTAAGTGTACAACAAACTTAATAAATGTATTAAATACAGTCCACTATCGTCTTAATTCTGCATCCTGGCAATAGCACCACAAGGCATCATTCTTCCTAACATTTAAGGGTCCTACGGGACGAATCAGAAAATATTTTGGTACACACGTGCCGTCATTAACATTTTTTGGTCCACGCGGACCGGATCTTAACATTTTTTTTGGTCCTCCGGGCCGGATTCGTCATTCACCTTTTGCAACTTATTACAGCGGTTTTCATCATTTTTCTGCCCCAATTTCTGGCCATCACGGGCGATTCAGCATATTCGTTGATCTGACCGTGTCGGGACTTAGTCAGCATTTCATTCGTCGCCATTGAGCCTCGTGACGACATCACTGCAAGACCATCCATGTGCTAGCGTCTACACTACAGATTAAGCAGTCATCTCTTCAGTCCGTGTGTTTGCCATCTTCTCCACGGCCTCGACGCTCCAGGACATCGCATACCAGGTACCACATCATTAACATCATTAACAGGTGCGTACAATGGCTGAAGAAGGCCTCAAAGTGTTGGTCAGAAAGAGAGGAGGCTTAAAGTCTGCCATAGTGCGAATTAATTCGGCTATCATTAACTTTGATAAAAACACTAATACGAAACATTTTTTAACGGTTAGACTCGAAAGTCTAAAAAGTTTGGCAACAAAATACGATGAGGTACAGTCCGAAATTGAACTCATTTCTAAAGACATAAACGCTGCTCAAGAAGACCGAATTGAGGTTGAAGAGCTGTTATATTCAACAGAAGCCAATATCTTGCAATTGATAGAAACCTTCAACGTTCAGACTGTATCTCCCGTATTAACAAGCAATATGCAATTAAAACCGATAAGTTTGCCCTGCTTCACAGGCAATATCTTAGAATGACAGCACTTCTATTCAATACTTCTGGACTTGGTGCACGCCAGATCTGATTTAACGTCAGTGCAGAAATTACATTATTTGTATTCGTCTCTGAAAAATGAGCCGCTAGATTTAATTAAGGCATTACCTATTTGTAACGAAAACTATTCGATAGCGTTGAGTTTGCTGTCCGCTAGATATGACAACAAATTCATACTAGCTAAGTATTATATTCAAAATTTGCTTGAAGTAAAGTCAACAATTAAGGACTCTGTCCAAAGTTTGGCAGAATTCATAAATACAATAACGTCTTCCGTTAATTCACTGGCGGCCATGCAACTGTCAGTGGATTCATTCGAGCTTATCACTGTACAATTATTGTCAGCAAAACTGGACCATACGACGTTTAAATTATGGAAGGAGTCTATAGACCCCGATAATCTTCCTAACTTTCAAAGCTTCACTCAGTTTTTAAACGCACGTAGACAGTTGCTAGAAAATACACTGCCTATCGATGCCGGACAGCAGCTCAACAAGCTAACTTTAAGATTCAATAATAAATCTGACAAACATAAATCACGAAACTCTGCTGGCAGCACTGCATTTAAAGGTTATCACTCAGCTTAAAATAAGTATTTATGCCCATGCTGCAAATCTAGTCATCCAATTTACATGTGTGACAAATTTCGTGCATTAAGCACATCAGAACGAGGGCAATTTATATTAAATCATAAACGCTGTACAAATTGTTTAAGACCAGATCGTTTTTCATCTAATTGTAAGATCAAACAATCATGCAAGATATGTTCAAAACGACACCATACATTGCTGCACATAAATAATGTGTCAAAACCAGTTTCTGCCAGCAGCAGCAACTATTGCTCACTTAAATTACAGTCTACAGACAATTTCTCTTATCAACAGCACTTGTGTTTGTCATCGACCGGGCTGGCAACAGACAACTCGCAAGAGTTCTATTGGATGCGGGGTCACAAATAAATTTTTGTACGGAATCATTTGCTAAGAAATTACTGCTTAATTTGACTAAATCTAACATACCGATTACAGGTATAAATAATGCCGCGTGTTGTGCCACTAATTTAGCGTCTACACGCATTATTTCACGCTATCAAAGATTTAGTTTCCAAGCAACATGCGCGGTCTTATCTGCATTAACCCATAAACTGCCAGCACAATCTTTCGACATAAATCAGTTTAACGTCCCAGATAACGTTTTCCTCGCCGATTCACATTTCAACATATCAGCTGATATCGACATACTTTTAGGAGCGCAAATTTACTTAGATTTAATTTTAGCTAACAAATATGTACGCGGTTCTCGTTTCCCTATTATACAAGAAACAAAGTTAAGCTACATTCTAGCAGGCAATCTGCCCAAACACTGCCGTTATAAGGGTCCTGCTGTTTCGTTCCTGGCTAGGAACAATGACAGTTAAATTCTGGCGTCTCTCGAGAAATTTTGGGCGACCGAAACTATCCCTGATAATGCACCCATTAGTAACGATTCAGCTTGTGAGTAGCATTTTGTTAAGTCCACTCATCGCAATGATGAGGGTAGGTTCGTTGTTTCGCTACCATTTAAGTCTAACAATCCCCAGTTGGGTGAGTTCTATGCTAGCGCTGAAGCGAGATTCTTGAGTTTAGAACGCCGGTTCATGCGTGATTCTAAGCTTGCGCGCGAATACGCAAACTTTATTCAGGAGTATAAGGATCTTGGCCACATGACGCTTGTCGACGATTGCTCTATCAATTCCGGGGTTTCAAATACCTACTATCTGCCTCACCATGCCGTCTTTAAACATTCTAGTTCTACGACAAAACTTCGCGTCGTTTTTGACGGCTCGTCCAAAACTACCAATGGCCTTTCTCTCAATGATGTTTTGTTGGTAGGCCCAAACGTCCAACAATACCTTTTTTCTATTCTTTTGCGATTTCGTATGCACAACTATGTTCTCATCGCCGACATCGAGAAGATGTATCGACCAATTCTGGTATCTGATAAGAATTGCCATTATCAACGTATTCTGTGGCGGAACTCTCCACTCGAACAGTTTAAACATTTTGTATTGCGAACTGTAACATACGGTACTGCTAGTGCTTCGTTTTTGGCTACTCGCTGTCTTAATCAGATTGGTAAGGATCATGAAGCTTCTTTTCCTGACGCTGCGTCAGCTATAATTAATGATTTCTATGTCGATGATTTGTTAACCGGTGCAGACACCATTTCTGATCTGACCAAGTTGAAATCTGACTTAGGTACGTTGTTGAGTCAATACGGCCTCACTCTGCATAAATGGGCATCAAATGAACCCAATGTGGTCGCAGATCATGATAATTTATCTATCCCTTTAATCAAACAAGGTAATGTGCGTACCTTGGGCATTCTCTGGAATAACACTAAAGATTCATTTTTGTTTGACATCAAATCATTCCCAGTTGAATCAAGCATCTCTAAGAGGAAAATCCTATCGATTATCGCAGGTATATACGATCCACTCGGACTCGTCGGTCCCATTGTTTTCCTGTACAAACAGTTTATGCAGCAACTCTGGCTGTGCAATCTTGGTTGGGATGAGCAAATTTCCGGGCAATTACACTTGCATTGGCATTCATTATGCGATAAATTATGTCTGATCGGTAAAATTATTGTCCCACGTTCTATTCGCTGCAAGTCTAAAGCAAAGATAGTTGAATTACATGGGTTTTCGGATGCTTCTGAAAGGGGATATGGGTGTTGTGTTTACATTAGAGTCATTTATCAAGATTCATCGGCCTCTTGTCACCTTCTGTGTTCTAAATCTCGCGTGGCCCCCCTACGACAGGTGTCATTAACTCGCATTGAACTCTGCGCTTGCTTGTTGTTATCGCGACTCTTATTCAAGGTCGCCCCTGCTCTTCATTCCTTTATCAATAGTGTTCACCTGTATTCTGACTCCATGGTGTCCCTTTACTGGATTCATGCCCAGTCTTCTAGGTGGAAGACCTACGTCGCTAATCGTGTCGCCGAGATTCAGTGTCTTACTGAAGCCTACACATGGCATCACATCAATTCACAACATAATCCTGCTGACATTATTTCTAGGGGATGTCACCCCGACGTTTTGCGCGATTGTTCGCTGTGGTGGCATGGTCCCGCTTGTTTGTCTCAATCTTCCGAGTCCAATCTTTTTCCACCCTTTTTACCTTCTAATTTGTCGTCTCCTGAATTCACTGCGGAGGAGAAACAAACCCCCAAACTTTCTCTAATGTCTACCCTAGCTATTGATCTTTCTAAGGACTTTTCTTCATTGCACCGTCTGACTCGCGTATACGCTTACTGCTTTCGATTCATCAAAAATATTAGACTCTCCGGGGCTGAGAAAATTTCGGGCGCTCTTACCCCCGTTGAAATTCATTCCACTCTTAATTTTTTCATAAAACAATCTCAGTCGATCGACTTCGCTGCTGAGCTTAATTGTCTTCGTAATGGGTCTTCTGTTTCTATCAGGAGTAAGTTCTCTTCTCTGGACCCGTTTCTTGATGAGAAAGTCGATCGACTTCGCTGCTGAGCTTAATTGTCTTCGTAATGGGTCTTCTGTTTCTATCAGGAGTAAGTTCTCTTCTCTGGACCCGTTTCTTGATGAGTCTGGCGTCAACCCGTCGGCGGACGCTTACAGCAGTCGCAACTACCTTATGACAATAAGCATCCTATTGTCTTGCATCCATCGGCTCATATCACTCGCCTTATTATTGAACGCGAACACATTCGTCTACTCCATGCTGGTGCTCAACTCGTGCATCACTCACTCCGTCAACGTTGGTGGATCATTAACGCCAAGATAGTCATTCGCTCCATCATTCGTAGATGTGTCAAGTGTCTCAGGTTTAGTGCCAAACATCAGGTTCAGAGGCTCAGTATTTTGCCATCTCCTAGAGTCACTCCTTCGCGGCCGTTTCTATTCTGCGCAGTTGATTATGGTGGTCCCTTCATGATTCGTCATGGCGGGCAGAAATCTAGGACTCTGTCAAAATCGTATGTGTCTTTGTTCATCTGCTTAGCAACCAGGGCCATTCATTTGGAATTGGTTTCCGACCTTACAGCCAACGCGTTTATAGCTGCCTTACGTCGGTTTATGTCCCGTAGGGGCATACCCAGCCAGTTATATTCTGATAATGGCACGAACTTTAGGAAGGCCCGCAATGTTTTGCATGACCTTTACAATCTTTGGCATAATAAGGATGCCACCTCATCAATCCAATCCTTTACGACCTCTCATGGTATTACATGGTCATTTATACCGCCCTCATCACCTCATTTTGGTGGTCTTTGGGAGAGCGGTATAAAGAGTTTAAAGTATCATTTGCGCCACGTGGTCGGCAAGTCTATACTCACCTTCGAGGAGTTTACGACGGTTTTGTCTCAGATAGAGGCATGTCTAAACTCACGTCCATTATTTGCCGTTTCATCGGATGTAAATGATCCGGTGCCACTTACACCTGGCCATTTTTTAATTTGCGCACCATTAACGGCGATACCTGATCCTGACTTATCTCACGTTCCCATCTCTCGTCTTGGACGTTGGCAACTTCTCCAGAAGTTTGTCCAAGTCATTTGGAAGGCTTGGTCTATCGACTACTTACATCAATTACAACAACGTCACAAATGGAAATTCGCCAAGGACAACGTTTCCATTGGTGACCTGGTTTTACTGATTGAGGATAACTTACCTCCATTAGCGTGGAAATTTGGTGTAATTACCGCCACATTTCCCGGCCCAGACAACTTAATTAGAGTAGTTGACGTTCGCACGCCTACTGGCACCTATCGCAGACCAATTCATAAATTATGTTTGGTCCCTACGAGGGACAAACAGTAAAAAAAAAAAGAGTTTATTTTCCTTTGTATATACTTGTCAAAAACACATAAATCAGATGTTCTAAGAAGATTTTGTTAGTTATAAGCACCTTTGTTTTTAGCATAAGCTTTAATTTGTATATTTTTGATTCAGAAACTGTTTGTTTTACTCAAGCAAGTGTCAGTTTATTTAATATGCAAAGCTTTAATTATTTTTGTATTTTCGTGTAAGCAACATTTGATTTATACCTCATGTCTTTGCTTCCTATTGTTTTTATGTAAAAATTTTGTTATAATATTCGCATGGTCTCCAGCTATACAAACCATGTAGGCATTTTCTTGCACATTTGTCAATATGTGTGATATTTTGTTACTCTATGAATTTATTTCTCGCAATTGTTCAACACATGTATTACATTTTGTATAATCACATTTGTTGTACTTGTCACTTATGCTATTGTGCCTTGTATTCATGTATTTGTAATTATCTAAACCGATTTCTATTGTATTTATTATGTATAACTTGTATCTATGTAAAACACATTGTTTTATCCGCATCTACTGCCTATAACCATACGCCACGCCTATATTTTTATATTGTATTTTGTATTTTGTGATCACGTATTGCACAATTATTATTCATGCTTTAATTATGACATACATGTCATTACACTTTGTGCTTGCAATCATTCAACTATGTCTAGCTTGTTTTCACATAACAATTTATTGTACATTCCTGAAACTTCAGGTATAGCATGCATCGTGCAAACTATAAAGCGTCATGCTAAATTTATGTCTTTACATGTATAATTTTAATAATTTTTTTTGTTCATTGCATTCAATACTATTGTATACGTCAACTGGCCTTAACTGGTTCAAGCTAACCATTATGACTTGCATAAATGTTACAATTTATCGGGCCCATCATGTGATGAGTCACCGATTATTCATCATTAAACATTGTCAAACTATGTATTTTTCATGTCTTATATTGTTTAGAATTGTATACATACAATATACATTGGCAATACATTGCTAATTTTTGCATTTATACTCATGTATAAGTCAGGTTGCAAGCCGACTTTCGCCTGCTCACTCTTATCATCACTCAAGCTTATCTCTAAACAGTTAATGTCATAACTGTTATCTAACATTTCAATCTCAAGGTTCAATGCAATTTATTGAGATTGACTTCTATTATCAAGAACACTGTGTTTTCCTACAATAAGTTATTAAAATGTATTAAAAAATCTTTTGACTTTTTGCGGGCAGTTATGGACAGTAATGTGGTAATTTTCGCATTCATAGGTTGGCTAATCTGTACTTTCTGAAATTGCGCTTATCATGTTTATACAACGACACAGTTCAACGAGCATTGGCTGGCGGCAGACGTCATAACGTTTGCTGCCTCGTTCTGTCTATCATTTTTTCTTGTTGTCGCGACAATCTATGTAGGCTTTAGGCCCTACAACAGTATATTGTATACTACAATATACATTACCAATACACTGCTAATTCTCAGTTTCATGTAGCTTGTGTGCCGCGTACTCGCGCCTCAAGTCTTACGACAATTCATGCGACAATTATCTAGGCCTTAGGCCTTAACATTTTAATGTAGTTGAGTGTCGCACATTTGCGCCTCATCTACCATGTAGCTTTCTTAACGACTCGTTCATTCAAAATTAAAATGTCATCAGACATAGCCAACCTTAGCACTCTGATTTAAGTGTACAACAAACTTAATAAATGTATTAAATACAGTCCACTATCGTCTTAATTCTGCATCCTGTCAATAGCACCACAAGGCATCATTCTTCCTAACATTTAAGGGTCCTACGGGACGAATCAGAACATTTTTTGGTACACACTTGCCGTCATTAACATTTTTTGGTCCACGCGGACCGGATCTTAACACTACTTTTTTTCTGGTCCCTTAACATAAATACATTTACCGTTCATATATTTTTTTAATATAAACTGTAGATCGTTATAATCTTGAAGACCGTACTTCCAGCTAAGTCCAAGACACTTGGTTTCAATCGATTTATTAACGTTTTTTTTTCTTCTCTGACAAATGTTTGTAACTAAATGGTGGTAAAAACAAATACTGATCACTAGCACCAGAAAATTTGTTATCTTGTATACACTGAATACAAAGTTCTTTAAAAATGAAATTGTTTCCATCATCGCGGAAACCTTGAAAATCGATAACGTATTCCATTGCGTGCAACAGCAGAACTGATACACTTTTTATCTACGTAATTATATTTTAAATACTTTTCTTACAGTACCAGATAAAGGTGTATACTGTATAATTGTATCGTAAAAAATGAGACAGTAGATAGTAGTTTTTTCCGGTATGTCTATTGACGTCTCAATATCCAGACGGATATCTATTGAACCAGTTTTTAATGATTCATTTTGTTTTGAACAATCAATTACACAAAAAGGTGTATACGTTAGAAAGATTGAACGATTTATCATTGGTGCATTTTCACTTTTGTAATAATACGAGGACTGAAATATTGAATAATACTCATGTAGAATCGACGTTCACCATTAAAATTATCATACGGATAGTATTCTGAATTTAAATATAACTTTACATTACAGAATGAGGCAAGATCAAAATGTGCTGGGTTTTTATGTCCATTATTTTTTCTGTCAGTCTGAAAACCTACAATAACATAACGAGGTTTATCTGATTGTGATGACGTTTTAACAGTCCAAGTATGTTTGTTTGCTTTTGGCACAGACGGATACTCGTAAAGTTCCCATTTTCGAAAAGACATTAATAAAGGTCGATCAATTTGTACTATCTTCAGAAAATCTACCTTTACTACGTCATTAACATAAACATACGGAATTCTCCATGATATATATTTTATTTTAAATTTGTATGTGTTTACCGTTTCAGGTAAAATTACTGCATTATTATCAGTGGACGCTCTAATTAAAACTAATTCTTGCTTTACATTTAACAAAATCTTTTTAAAATCTTCAGCAAATCCAAACAACCTTTTTAATGGGATACAGAAGCTAATATCTTTCGATGATGGTGCCACATGACTTATTAAATCTGAAGCCCATCCACTATTTTCTAAAGTGTTAACTTCATGTGGTTTAATCGTTAACATATTCTTAATTGTTGATGTTATTCCAACATTTTTAAATCTATCGATTTCTGATCCACTTATTTTGTATCTAATTTCATCAAACAAAAATGCTAAAGCATTTGAACATAATTTTAAATTTTGATCATATACGCCGTTATTATTAGTGTATTCTATTTTTATATGAAGGTAACTTTCACACGGTAATGTGTACACATCTTGTTGATTAATTGAAATTCTAATTTCGTCATTATTATTGTATGTAATAGAGGTGTACGGTAGATGAGTGTGATAAGCTAAACCTACTATCGAGTCATCTCCATACACAACATCTTCTATAACGTTTAGAATGCTAGCGTTTACGTTTTGAATATTAAGGTTCATTTTTTGTTTAAATAATCCTTTATTACTGGTAATCCCAATGACTGTAGAAATTTCAGGTTTTGTGGTGTTAACCGGTCGATATTCATATCTTTGCTACTTGTAATTGGCTTATTTGCAGTTGTTTTATTGATTCCGTAATAAAAAATAAGACCCATTATTATTGTTTTCTTAAATACAAACGTAACGTTATTATTTTGTTTCGAAAATTAATCAGTCTTCCTTGTTGATCTTCTAGTCTTACTACAATATTATGTATCCTAGATGTGTTTACTGGTAAATATATCACATTGGTCGGTTTTTCAAGAATTTTAAAACCTGGCGGAACACTAAGATAGAATTCGTGTATTATGTGATCTGGAATTCCGTTGTTAAACGAACCGCTAATTAAATTACAAATCAATCGGATACTCTCTACTCGAACAATACTTATCGGTAAGGTTGAACTGTACCATTTATTTGGATTTATTATGCATGTTTCAAATCCTAATATGGTTGCTAACGAATCGGGTTTACTAAAATCAATTTGAAACTTAGAACAAATTTCACTTTTAAATGTATTATTATTCGCCTTTATAATTATTTTTACATTTTCATCATGTTTAATTAAGTAATCGTTAATAAACGTTGCGATGTCTGAAATTCCATAAGAACCAGTAGGCAATACTATTTTCTTATCAATATCATAATATAATACATTGTTAATTCCTTCATTTATATTAGGTATTGAATGATATGTCATAAAATCAATTAATCCTAGTTCCCAGTTTTCATTATCACTTAACTCGATTGGTGGAAAAATATCACATGTTAACACGGATCATTTACCACTTAGACAAAACATTATTACTGAGAAACAGTAAACACAAATGACCGCAGTTGACTGTATCGATATCTTGGTTTCGTGTATAATTATAAACGATTTCAATAGATCGTTGACTTGATGAATAAAAGTAATTAATTAATTCGATAGGTGATCTTAAATTACTAAAACTATCAAAATAATTAACTTTATTTTTACGTTTAAAATAGCATACCCAGTGAGTACCATGACCATAACTATTATCTAAATTAACTATTCCAGTTTCATTTTGCCAAATTCCAGTGTGTAACGGTAATGTGTCACGCATAAATACTCCTCTGAAATTAGGAATCTTTAATTGTTTAACATACAGTAGTACATCTTGAATTGAAAGCGGACGTGTAGGAATACTCTTTATTATTTTCGCCGTCGTTGTTTCGTTTTTCTTTCCTTTTTTTTTAGACCTCCTTCTGTTTTTTTATACGGTCTCAAATATAAACCTTTTCCACATTTACCAGCAAAACCTTTCAAATAATTATAAACTGTTTTAGAAATTGTGTTTTTTTCTTTTTTAACCCCCACCAAATTTACTTTTAGCTTTCATTATTTTAGTTACTGACCACGCTGCAGCTTTCTCCCCGAACGATGCGTCACTTGATTTAACATGTTCCCAAGCTCTTTCAGCTAATTCCTTATCAACCTTAGCGCGATTTATATAATCTGAATACTTTGAATATGCGATATCGTGTTGTTTACAAGCAGCGTCAAGCTTATTAATTCCTGGATCACCTCTTTGTAATCGTTTTGCTAAATTTGTACCGGGTCCATAATACTGATAACTGGGTAAATGAAGTTCGACAGGTAATAAATCAATTGACTTGTTTATAACATTTCCAAGAGTATTACTCACCAGACCACCACCTTCTATCTTGTTTGGATACACCCGCATTTATGACGTTTCATATAAACTTTGTATTATATATATAATGCGAAATTCGTTTATATTTTTAACAGGCTTGTCTATAGTACACTCCTTATATAGTTTGTATAATATTTTAACTAAATTACTGTCAACTTTATAGTCTTCTAGGTCTAATTTAAATGTATTCATAACCCTTGTTAAAGTCTTTTGGTTTATAACGTCTGTATCATCTTTAGAATCAGCAACATTAGTCAATCTGCTTTCATTAAAATCTATACTATTTTCCTCTTCACTTCGTGAATAATATATTTTATCATCTATATATTGTTTACATTCATCTTTTGTATTATTTATGTTTGTTAATAAAGTCTTCTTATTTATAACATCAAGCAAATTAATAGGTTCTGCTACATTAATTAATCTTTTTTGCTTGAAATCACAACAATTAGGTTGTGTTTCATCAGTATAACCACACGTGATTGTTTCCCACTCAATATCTTCTAAAAACTCCACTGCTGGGTTCGCCAATCTATTACCCTTCAGGAATTACAGGTTCTTTATGCCTTACCTTGGATGTGTCAAATTACAACAAGACGGGTTTTTAATTAATTTATCCCTCTCTTTGTGTACATCCATTAGTAACACTTGTTAACTCTATTTCTATATAAATAAAAACACATGGAAAAGTATCTGGTAATAATAATACTAATATTGTAATTTTATTCAACAAAATTGCGATAGTCTATTTAGTGTAACTATTAATATAATTTAGAAATCTCAGGGTCGATTCTCTTCTCTTTGTTTATATTATTTTTAGGTTCTTTTGGCTGATATAAAGGTTCAGTAATTATAAAGAAAAAACAAGTATAGAAAGTAAATTACATTACAAACAATAATAATAATGAATAATATAAATTGAGTATTAATAATAATAATATATATACGTTACACAATGTTTATCAGTTCAGTTTGGTTTCACACAGCCTCCTGGTCACAGTGATGAAAAATTCCAATGTTAGTTTGTTTATGTTGTCAAAATGAAGGAATCCACTTCTTTTGGTGTTCAATAAATATTAACTCTTGTCACTTCTGTGGTCCGAAGCCTTCTGTTGGGATATTGTGATTGAAGTCCAGTGTCTTGTTATTAATTCAATCTAAGTGTAGTTGCTCTTCTGTTTGTGTCATCAGTAAGATTTAAAGGCTGGTTTGTTAAGCTGTTTCTTTTTTTTACTTGAATCTTATTTCTGTTATAGTTTGATATAAGGATTTTTTTACTTTCTATTATATTATTTTTTAATAATATTCATATGTTTATTGTATAAATATTTATCTTGTTCTCCAAAATTACACTCAACTCTCCTTCTTGGCTTATTATTTTTTAATAATAATCAACAACATTCATTTTCTCTCTTTTGGTTTCCTGGATACACATAAATACTCTCGTCATATCTGTTCAAATTGAGATTTAGTTGTCATAGGATATTATTTTTATATAATACATTATTTTACCTTCTACATACAAGTTGCTTTTTAGTTATTACATCATAATACTTAATACAATTTACATATTATTTTATCTGACAAAACTATGAACAATTTTAATATCAAATATTATAGTTGTTTGTAATTTGATAAATATTTTTGAATAATTTATTATTTACTGAACATAATCATCTAGGCCTATGTTGACTGGTTATATTTTTATATTGGAAGACTCATAATCGATCCTGCTTACACTTATTTTATATTAATTAAATTTTGTTTTTAAATATAAACAAACTATTAATTAACAATTATATTTTAATTACTATAATTCCCTTTAGGGCTTAACTGAATGCACACTTTTAAACCATTGTCTGTGTGATTAATATCTATTAAACTTATATAACTCAACACTAATAAAGAAAAAACTAAATGTTAATGCCAGTATCTTCTGCTACTACTGATTAGTAATTCATTTCATTAAATAATTGTTTATAATTACTATCCACTCACAGTTATTCTTAATTGACTACCACTGTATCTCACATACTCTTACCAATTAATTACACTTGTTTTATATTACATTTGTAGCACATCTTAATTACATTTTACATTTACTTCTAAATTTGTATTGTACTTTATATGAATTTCTATTTGATTCATTCATTATTCATTAAATTTATTATCATTATTTATTTGTTTATGGACTACTCCAATCTAACTGGGTACTGTCTGTATAGTATAGTAATCTGTCATAGTAATGTCTGTTGTAGGACTTTTGGTTTGTAAATAGTTTCACACTTTTATTTATTATTGTTTCTCCCTTCAAATTGTTTTGATTTCGATTTGTTTAGATAACTTTTTGTTATTGCTTGCTGATGTCTTCAACAGTTGAAGTGTATGATATTATGGTATTAATATTGCTTGGTGATAAGATTGACATTTATTAAACAAATTCTTCATTATTATAGGCAAATTGAAACCTACCTTTCTTATCGATACCAATTATTTTCTTCTTTATCTCTGGAGTTTGTTTATTTGTATTGGTGGCTTTAACGAATTGTAATTCTTGAGTTTTCTCTTGGTTCATTGTATATTCTATTTATATATTCCATTCTGTTATTCACCTTGATCCCATACTAATGTTAAATCATTCCCCCTATATTAAAATGTGGTATTATGAATGAATATCGGCGTTGAGTGGCCCTTTTACGTCCAATTGCTCATCCGAACATTCACATACTTGGTACAGTGCACTTTGGCTGCTGCCCATAAAATAATTCTAGAGTGGTGCCTTAGCTTTCTACATTCAATAAATAAAAATAATTAAAAATCTTATCATTATACACATCCTTGGAATCTTTTATCTTCTGAATATTTTTTCTTATTCTACCTTGCCTTCCAATGACTCCATTTATTTATTATATTCAATATTACTGTTGGTATATTTCTTAAGTAGATTTCTTTCTCTTTTATATAACTTCACTTCAGAGTTCAATGATTTATTAGCCTTAATGTCATTCACCTTTGTTATTCAATACCTCTTCTAATATAGTAGTTTTAATTATCCTTCTATTATTCTATCTGTTTTTATACTGCAACTCTTCTTCAGCAAGTTCATTTTCTAATTAGTTTTAAATTTCTCTTAGGCCTATTGTCATTAATATTGTGCTCCATTATTATTATTATATCACTATATATATTATTTATGCTTGATTTAAATAGATGCGCTTATTTCTTTTAGAATTTTGGTGTCGTTACATCAGGTAATTTATTATCAACATAAAGTTTATTGACAGCATCAAGTTTATTAACAGGTGGTGCAATATGAGTCACACGATTATTCTTAAATGAATACAATAGATTATTTTTCACCTTAACAGGTATTCTATCAGCTAAATATGATTTAGTAATATTTTCTAAATAAAATTTATTTACAGCGTCACAAGGTTCCTTAGGATCGGCTAAATTAATAACTTTTTTCATTTCTACATTGTAACAATCGCCTGTATTTGTTAAAGTAAGCGAATTTTTTCTCATATATTTTACATTTACGGCATCATCATCCAATTCAGGATCACCCTCATTACATAATCGTTTATTACTTATATTAGAATTTCCGTCGTCAGTTAATTTAAATCCTTCTCCAGGCGGTCCACGCTGAACGTTGGAACTAGCCGCTAAGACACCACTGTAGTGTCCGAATTTATCGATACTCATTTTGAAAATATCTCTTGAATCGTTGCTGCATCTTCTTTTATTGTACCGGCCTCCTGTAGCTCTTCAATATAATATTTCATTTTCATGACCCGAATGACCTGCACTTTGTGAAGCAATCAATAATTTTAATCTATCGCATAATTCATTTACGTTATTCCAGTACACATAAACTGGTTTATTGTTACTGAAATTTAACAAACCGCGACCTTCTGTATCACTACGCAATCGATTACTTCTAGCTTTTGATGCGGATGATTGTGAAAGCTTATTAATAATAGGCTTAATTATATTTTTATATTTGTAACTAGTACTGATTTTAACTCTGTTTGTCTTACTTAAATATGCTGCGGTTTCACTTATTATTCGCGAGTATGCGTCTAAATCTTCTTGTGAATATACATATGCGTTTGGGGTTTTCATAAAAATAAGATCGTACAAACCAGATGTACCTTTATACATAACATTATTAACTGTAATAATATCACTTTCATCGGTTATTAAAGGATATTTACCTAACATTAAAATATTATTATCTCCAAAATATGGACCAAAAACGTGATCAATATCATGATTACTGTCATCAAAAAATTTACGCATATAGTGTCTTATTAACGGAACTTTAAACCATATATCGATAAAAGGTTCAATTGATTGTCGTCCTTCTGATGTTGACATCAATTCTTCAATCGTGGGTAAGGTTTCATACGTTGTTTCTTCTTCACGCGGTAACGGTAACGGCGTTTCTACTGTTCGTTTGTTCGATATCGGATTGATTTCGGTTTCTTCTGAAAACCTTTTGTTTTGTAAACGCGACTGAATATCGTCCATTTCAACATCTAATTGTTGTTGTTCTTTTTTAATCAATGACGAATTTGTTTTCTCTTGTACTAACTTTTGTAACGGGGTGATAATAGGTTTCAACTATTTTTCTGCAAACTGTTCTTCATCAATAACATTTTGTGTTAGAATCTGATGTTTTTTTCGAATATTTTTTCTTATTTTTTTAATTTCATTAACAAGCTTCTCTTGCTTGTCAAGGGAACGTGACTTCTTCGATGACGTATTGATAAGTAATAAAAATATCGATTACAAATTAGTAATATAGATATCAAAATCAAAACGATAACGACCGCCACAATTCATATCACTTTCTTTATCTATAACAAAAAAACCCTTCTCGCGTCTTGTCCACGCTTTAGAACAAAGTTCTTTAAACAATTCAAATGTCATATCAGTATTAACGTGATCTCTATATATATGCTTTATATTTAATTCGTCTTGCTGAAAAATAATTATTAAATTCGCGTTATCACGAATCAAGTGTTTCGGAATTCGAACATACGTTTGACATATAAATAGCATTATTATTTTTTGTCTACATATTGTAAAATGATTTCTTATATTATCTTTTTGTTCACATGCTACATCATCAAATATAATAACTGAATTTTGTTCAGCATCATCAGGATGAATGACTTGATCATTTTCTGAAAATTTATAGCATTTTATTGTTGGTATACCCGATAAAACTGTTTCTAAAAATTTGTACTTTGACTGATATAACGATTTTGAAAAAACATAAACTTTCTCAAAATACAAACCATTAAGACTGAACAAAAGATTAAGCATTACATTGATTTTCCAGTATTACTCGGTCCGATGATAAGAGATCTGACGTTATTTGGTAACAACTCACTATGGATTCTTCCTTTTTTCTCCATAGATTTATCAAAATTACAAATACGTATTTTTTTTGTTTGCTGTACTATTTTCATGATTGAAAAAAATAGTTCAAATAATTTGGTTTGTATCAATCCAACTGTTATGCGACTTATCGTATCCTAACCACTGAACAAGTAGTTTATTACCTTTACGTTTTAATATTTTTTCAATTAAAAATATATTGTCGTATTTTGTTTTACTAATTTCTTGTTCGTAAAATCCGCCATCTAATACGGCTCCTTTATCATCTTTTAAAATATATGTTCTAGGTACTGTTTGTTTAATATTATGAATTGTAAATATTTCATTTGTCCAATTTGGTAAATAACTTTTGGTAAAAATTTGTTTGTATTTACTAATTCTCACTCTATCCCCAACTTTATATTTTGCAGGTTTCTTATTAACAGGTAATCGTTTTTTATTTATTTGTGTTAATAACCTTTTCTCATTATTTATATTAACATCTTTAGGTTTCATACTTATAGTTCTATGTACAGTATTATTATATTTTTTCAATAACTGAGGAAGTACTAAGATCCATGTATACTTTCCACTGGTAGTAAACCACTTCCACATATGGTTTTCTAAGTACAATTAAAACGTTCAATGATAGAGGCTTTTTTATCTTAATAAGTCGAATAATGATTTATATTATAATGATTAAATAATTGCTGAATCGGTAAATTGTAAAATTCTTTTCCTTTATCAGTTTGCAAATGTTTCATTTTGTTTGCATGTAATATAGGTCTTAGAGCTTTTACAATTTCGTGTGAGGCTTTTGATTTTAACGGAACTGCAAATGCAAATTTATCACTGTTAGTATATATTTATAACCTTTATTTAACGTTGAAAAAGAAATCATTTCTACAAGGTCAGCTTAATACAAATCGTGAATACCTTTCAGTTCGACAGTGCGTGTAGGAAAATTTCTTCTCGCTTGTTTATGCAATTCATTACTTATCGCCTGTCTGATACTCATTATTCAAAGTACAACAACTAATTAAAAACTGATTTATTTACGTCTATGACCTTAGTTATCAGAGGTTACTTTGTAAATACGTCAATATAAATTACCGATAACGTTTTATTATCAGAGGTCACTTTGTTAAAAAACAACGTTAATTAACTTAAACTTATAAAGGTTATCCTAAGGTTAAACAAATATCTAACAAAAATACATCAACTCTGTAAATTTTATTTACACTTTAATATATTAACAAAATTAGCAACACACTTTTTTGATCTGATATAGTCTTCATATTTATAAGATATATAACGCACAGTTTTACATGTTGGATACAAACGTTTGTGCATAAATTGAATATGCGTAATAGTATTATAACATTTCGTTTTAAAACCGCATTTAGAACAAACAGTATTATCCGAATCATCAACAAATCTTTGATTTTTAAAAATGTCTTCAATACACTTTCCACTTTTGTCACTCAATGCTGCCATCTTCGTTAATGACTCTGTGTAATTTAACAAGTAAACAATTTGGAGATGCCTTAGCGTGTTCAAACCACGGATCGTCTGTATCTTGCCAATCGTGAAGTATAACTTTACAGTCTATACACATTACATCGTCGTCCACACCAGTATACAAAAAACCTGCCGATACTAAATTATCAACTCGTGGTAAACGTTTAAGCCAACAGCAAAATGTTAACTTCATGATTTCTTCAGTTTCTGATACACACTTTTTCGCATTCATTATATCATCAATATGTAATAATATACTGCATAGTGCATAATTATTATATTTATCATATATATAACATACCATTTTACATTCTGAATTAAAAAGTTTGCATAAATTGAATATGCGAAATAGATAAAGATCCTCTCGTTTTAAATCCACACTCACGACACGCAATACTGTCTAAATCACTACTAAAAATAAATCCTGCTTCTTCAAAAAAATCTTGCAGTAACTTACAGGGATTCAATTTTTCGCATAACTTCGCCATTTTTGACATTGAGTCTCACTTGTTGAGCCTCTACTAACTAACTACTTCCAACGGAGAGTTTTGAATTCTTCCGCGAAATCAATATCGATTATTAATTGGTTTCGATATTTTTCTAACCTTTGTAATATGTCGTTATACAAGCAAATCGTTGGGAATTGTAATTTGATAATTTGTTCATCTTCAATTATAGTAACATTTGCTTCAGAAAATTCATTATTTACAAAATAACATATTTCATTAAACGTTGAATCAGTAGATTCCATGCAATATATACACCAATTGAAAGCATGAATATTTCCTTTCTCCATGTTAACAGCTCCACGTATTCTTCACAACTGTACGTTCAAATCATTATGCTCTTGGAAACTGAACTTTTATTCTTCTTCATCAACATTACTATCGATTATTGTTTGAAATCGATTGGTCTTTCTTTTGAATTATCAATTGTAATATTAATTCTTTTAATTTGTATAGTACATCATCATTTACACATTTCAATCCGAATATCGATAGATTATTTTTTCTGTTCTAACTAACCCACCCGTAAATTCATTAAAAAAAACACAGTGTTGTTCTTAAAAAAGTATAAATTACCATCAGAAAATCTAAATGATGAATCGATTTTAGGCGGTATTCCAGGAAATGTTTCAGATATATAACCCCATGATTTAGTAGTGAACGTACACTCATTGACTTCTCTATAATAATTATCATCATGAAATACATAATTTTTACCTGTATGACTGTTGAATACCGCATGTAACTTATTCGGTTGTATGTTAAATAAAGACTGGATATGCTTCGGATAACCATGACTTAATTTAAGACTCATTAAATCGAACATGAATACCAAAGAATCTATACACATAACTATCTCACCAGATGGTCGTTGATATACAGCTAAAATTTTTGTGAAGTTTCTTGGAAGAAACGTTAACCAATGTTTTATTATGAACGGTTTGGTGTATATCATCTCTGCCGGATTTAATATCCAACCATTTTTCATGTAATATATATAATCGTTTATCAGCAATTAAAAATAAATTAATATTTTTAAAATTACAAAGATCGATTTTATTTGTATCTACAGGATGCTCGTCTTCTATCTTTGGTACTGAAGAAGATGGCGACACCGGTATGAAAGATGTTATATAAAAGTGTTTTGTGTCTTACCATACAAATTTTGAATGGCTAAAACATCATCATCACCTAACTCGATTTTACCGTTGTAATAAGCATACATTACAGAGTCTGATACATCTGAATGTGATAAACCTATAACATGACCGATTTCATGTATTAAAGTTGCATACAAACTTGTTTTGTCAAGAGGAATAACTTTATCAGTCGAATATGACCACTTTTCATCTTCATCAATATGAATTTCTCGCCTTGAATTATTATAATCAGGAAAATATGCATGTACTAATGTTCCACCTTTACCGTCAAACGTCCTCGTACATTGCCACGATTCTTTTTCCATCATATGTTTCAATCGTTTATTAGAAATTAAAATATCTATATTTACTCTATCATGTTTAAAACGTATACCAGACTTTTCCACCCATACTGCAAAAGCTTGTTTAGTCAATTCTAACACCTCTTGATTCGCTAAATAATAATGCCATGTTACTTCAGGCTTGTTCCATTTAAAACTAGATACTCGATAATAGAAAATAATATCACTATTACCGCACCTAGGTTTTAACATTAAATTTATAGTTTCATTATTTAACTCACCATCAGTAGGTAATTTATAGTATTCTTGAAACATAAGTAACGCATAAGTAATATCTGATTCATTTACCGCTTGGAACGAAGATTCATCATCTGTTTGAAGATAACCATATTCATATAAATATTGCTTAACTTTATCCACTTCAATCTGTGTTGTAATATCGGCTAAAGAATTTATTAGTAATATTTGAACAATTACTATATATAGTAAATTTTTAATTACCGACATGTTATTAACAAAAAAAGGATGTTACTTTCAGAATTCACGTTGGAACACTAATAAACCAACTGCTAACGTGTATTATATAAAAGTTATTATCGGCTAACATATCTAAAAAAAATAACCATGTTAAAACGTGAAAATAAAAAGTATAATAATGAATAAATTAATGTAATGCACAATCTATACAGAAAAAACATTATCATATAACATATGGCTATTTGCGTTAATTTTTATTCAAAAAATAAAAAAAGTATGAATTAGCTAGGGATTGAACATTGATACTTACCTTACCTATAATCTATTATTGGAATAACACAGTAGCACGTTACCGACTAAGCTACTTCATATCTTATCTGTATACCATTGATAAAAAGGTTATTGATATCTGTTTATTAACCTTCAATGTTCAATATTCACATTCGCGAAGTATGTAAAGACAACGCTATCGACCACGCTATCTACACTGTAAAAGGAAAAACAGTTTACGTGTCAACGAACTCGGAATGTTTATGTTTACATTTTTAAATGTGCATCGTTTACGTGTCAACAAACGTCGTCTGTTTATGTTTACATTTTTACTAGGTCAGTGTGTTTCGAGGTCATGTTTACGTTGATTACAACGTTATCACAAGAACGTTTACGTGTCAACAAACGCCGTCTGTTTACATTTTTACTAGGTCAGTGTGTTTCGAGGTCATGTTTAAGTTGATTACAACGTTATCACAAGAACGTTTACGTGTCAACGAACCCCCTCTGTTTATGTTTACGTTTTTTACTAGGTCAGTGTGTTACGGACTAGTAACCTCGAGGTCATGTTTACAACGTTATCACAAGGTCAACGGGGTAGACATATCTAAAAAAAATAACCATGTTAAAACGTGAAAATAAAAACGCTAGTAGTATAAAAGTGGGAGTTAGAAAACAATGGCGATGACGTCACAGAGAGGCACTGGTAGCTGGCTAAATTTTAACCGATCAAATTCGCGTAACGGTACCCCCTCCCCCGTCCAGAGTTTAGACATACAGGACTTGTTTTAGGGTGTACCCCCCCCATCCGTTGATTTAAACATTGCGGGTGTTAAAATTCGGACACCAAAATTTCGGGTAACCCCATCCGTTGATTTAAACATTTCAGGTACTAAATTTCAGACACCAAAAATTTCGGGTACCCCCCATCCGTTGTTTTAATCATTTCAGACATCACGCCCTCTACGTCGTCGTCATGTGGGCGTACCCACAAATTTCGGGTACCCCCATCAGTTGTTTTAATCATTTAGGGTACCAAAATTCTGACATTAAAAATTTCGAGAGAGAACGATTATTTTGTTACATCAAAATAAACCAGAACGCGGAAGTGTTTTAACATTCATACACCAGCTGCCAGGGCCTCTGTCATGAACTGGAACCCGGTTAGGGCGTACCCACAAATTTCGGGTACCCCCATCCGTTGATTTAATCATTTCGGGTAACGGTATCCGATGCCCCCCAAAATTTCGCGTAACGGTACTCGATGACATCGCCTCTGCGCGTCCGGGCAACCGCCGAATTCCGGGTACCCCCATCCGCTACACATTGTTTTCGGTTACCAAATTGCGGACATGCAGAAACCACGGCCTCCGTGACGTCTTGAAACAGGTTTTAGCCATGCGGACGCCAGCGACTTGAGCCTCTGTGTGATGTCATGAACTGGAACACGGAAGTGTTTCAGTCACACACACACACACACACACACACACAAAACAGTGACGTCACATGGACAGCTCGGACACCAGCTGCCAGTGCCTCTATGACGTCATGAACTGGAACCCGGTAGTGTTTTCAACTGGGGGTTCCCCAACCCATTGTTTTCACACCGCGGAAGCCAGCTACCAGTGCCTCTCTGTGACGTCATCGCCATTGTTTTCTAACTCCCACTTTTATACTACTATCGCTGATAACGAAAAGTTAATTGGGTTTATCAGCAGGTTAATTAAGTTTAATTGGGGTTATCGCTGGTAAGGCGACCTCTTGACCTGGCCTACTGACCTCTGACCTTGTCCCAGAACATACGTTCATATACTACTACTGTACAATACACAATGCGATGTTGTTTATTATAAGTACGTGTACAGTAGTTAAGTATATATGTTTGTGTATCGGGCAGGATATCGAGGTGCATTGTCCGAGTTTGTTCACGTTATGTGCGAGAGAGAGAGAGAGAGAGAGAGAGAGAGAGAGAGAGAGAGAGAGAGAGGTGATCGATTGTAACCGACTACGTCACTGTCGCGGTAGAGATACTCATAAACGTGGTCGAATTGGCTGAGACGAGTCACTGGCACTGTGGAAACACCTGTAAACTCGCCTCGATTCAACAGAACCTTTGTGTGTGTGTGTGTGTGTGTGTGTGTGTGTGTGTGTGTGTGTGTGTGTGTGTGTGTGTGTGTGTGTGTGTGTGTGTGTGTGTGTGTGTGTGTGTGTGTGTGTGTGTGTGTGTGTGTGATACGTAAAAAAATACGCTTCTCGATATTCCAACCGTATACCGAACTATTAGTTTAAGTGAAAAAAGAACAAAAACAATGTTTTAATTATAAAAAAATTATTAAAAAAAAACTTTAGTAAGCATTGTGTAGTGAACGTTTGATTTTTTACCCAACATAGTAAACGTTAAAAGCTATGAGTTCTTAGCGTGTTAGGTGTTTGGTAACGCTGGAGTAGGCCTGTTTCGTTTGATCGTGAAACGGGGAAACCACGTAACAAAAATCGAAGCATATCTTGTCTCACCTCGTGGGTCGCTTGGAAGGGACGAGAGTACATACCGTTGTTTTAATTATACGTAATTGACACAATAATATGTATGGACCTAATTATAAAATTCACTACAAAAAATTTAATGTCAGTGTATTTCACAATACTCGACCGGCTACAGGAAAAGTATTGTTACAACTGTTGCGTCATATCACTGTGACACAGTATGACGTAATTCAATCGATAGAACTGTTGCATCATATCATTGTGAAACAGTATGGTGCATTACGTGTTGACAGGATGTTGTGCAATAGTTACACGCAACAGTAGAACAGGGAGGGCTGGGGGATCGTCCGTCTTTATAAACGGGAGCTCGTTCGTTATACCGCTGTCTTGTGTCGACAGTCGCAAACAACGCATCGCAACCAGCAGACTTACTAAGCAAGCAAGATGGATTATTTTATACAGAAATTTGGGAGCGTCACCGTTTACGAATACGTACGATGTCAGGACCTATAAACGAGGACGAAGTATCCGATTCACCTGGTGCAGAACGAGACGACGCGGTACGGACCTTCTCTGGCAGCTGTTATAACGAAGGGAAATGACAGCACGGGATTACTAAAAGTCTACCTGCCAAAGAGATACGCGAAACTGTTTACAGATGAGGAACTGCAAGGCGTACAACCGGACATGCTCTACCTACAGTACAACGGGCAAAACATTCGTGTAGCGGATATTACCATTTCAAGATTGTAAAACATTGTTTGTCTGTATTTTTGTAACAGTTTTTTTAATTGCGTTTTTGACAATACATGTATTGTATAACATTATAAGCGTTATTTTTTCCCCTCCTCGTTCCTTTACCCCCCTTCCCCCTACCGCAACTACCACCCCTTAATACAAGCGACACGACGCCGACTTGGGTCAGTGTTTCGTTCGCCGTTCGCCGGCGGTGGCGGCGTCATCACAAGAATAGACGTTAGAGGTCGTAAGCTCGCCAACGTCGGAGCTTCCGCCGATCTCAAGGACGCCGTCAACAAGCAGTACGTAGACTACACGTGCTTGCGTTTTACAACACCGGCACCGAATACGAACCAGAAGAATAACGGGGCCGCCGTCGTCGACGCGCGCGTCTACCGCATACAATTTCTCAGCGAACCGATTCGTGCGAGAGACGCCGAGACCAAAGGATATGTAGACGTGAAGGTTATACCACGGGACGTACAATCTAACCTGTCGGTGGGGAACGTGCGGATAACGCAGTTACCACCGCCTGTGAACAACAAGGACGCGGTGAACTTGGAATTTTTGAACGAGCACACGATCGCTTCGTTGAACAGAACTTGGTTCAACGAGCAAGGAAATACTATTTTAAACGTCGGCGATGGCGTTCGGGTCATGGACGCTGTAAACTTACGTCAATTGCAGGACGTGAGGCGGTACGCGAAGATCGAAATGTATAAACTTGCAAACGTGTTCCAAAGACGATGGGAGAAAGTAGTTTCGTACATCTATAAATTGCACGCAGCGCGGAGTTCACTCATCGCCAAAGAGGCAGAGTTGATACACGCTAACAACGAGGAGACGAGCGAATTAATAGAAGAATTCGATAAGCCCGGAGGGAAGGACAAAGATTGGGGATCCGTTTACAAGGTCGATAAATAGTAGTCATGTACGAGTTACGTGGTCATAGTGTTAAAAATGAAAAAAGGGGGCGTGGTCCTGTCATAAAAGTGCTTAAAAGCGTGATACCTTTCGTCACACAGTCAGTACCGACTCTGATCAATCGAGCGGTGGACGTGTTACCGGTGGAACTGCATCTGCCCGGATACAGGTTCTGCGGACCGGGAACTAGACTGGAGGAGAGATTGGCATGCGGCGAACGCGGAATCAACGAGTTGGACGAAGCCTGTCGCGAACACGACATTGCGTACGCCAAGTACAAGGACGACGAACACAGACGCGCAGCGGATCGTGTGCTAGCCGGCAAGGTGTGGAAACGATGAAGGCTTTAAACTCGGGTATCAGCGAACGAGCGTACGCAACTGCGGTAGCTGCAGCGATGAAAGTGAAATCGGCGTTAGGCGGCGGCGGCGGACTGTGCAGCAGACGTAAACATCGTCGTGGTCGTCGTCGCAGCTGAGCGGTCGTTAAGCGGAAAAAGGCAGCACGTAGGACTGGGAGGAGGAGGAGGAGGAGGAGGAGGAGGAGGAGGAGGAGGAGGAGGAGGAGGAGGAGGAGGGAGAGGAGAACAACGTCGAGGACGACTGGATCTGGAATTCGACGTCTACGACGACAGAACGGAGGAGGAGGAGGTAAACGCAAAACGACTTCGGGACTGTACCTGTGTCCGTACTGAAAAAACTAGTAGAAATACCCGTGCGCCCGTTGTCCGACCGTGATCTGTACGCGTACGCGAAAAAATTGAATTTACCTTATTTCAGAGGTGTGTACATGCGCGACGCTTTACCACGCTCACCGCCATGGGAGAACAAGAGCGCCGTCGTGAATCTCGATGATACCGCCGGACCGGGCACGCACTGGGTATGCTACAAGAAGCGAGGCGACAGGGTCATATACTTCGACGAGATCGGCAATTTACTTCCGCCGGTCAAGCTGATGCGGTATTTCGGATCGAACGTGACCGACGTGCGTTACAATTACGCGCGTAAACAACCAACAAACACGGTCGTCTGCGGACATTTATGTTTAGAGTTTTTGTCGTCGAACGATCAGTAGACGACGAGATGTATTCGCTTACGGTCACCGTCACGGGTACGGATCCAAGCGCTCTCGTTTGTGACATATTTCCGCCTCTCGAACTGACGACGGGTGAATGGTACGCTGGACTGTTGGATTTCACCACGTACAACTCTATTCCGAACGTAGAAAGCGGCAGAAACAACATCTTTCCCGTACTGAAGGGCGGTGGTGCGCGTAAAACGTTAGAGCTCATCGACTTACTGACCGGCGAGTACGAAATCGGTGATATCGAAAAGTACCTGAAGAAAGCGCCAGTCGATCCGAAATTCAGTCTGCGCGCCAACAACAACACGCGAAATGTGAACTTTACTGTTCTAACGAAATCGATTTCGGTAGTACACAACACGGAATCGGTGCTATGCTGGGTTTTACCAAGAAAACCAAGTTAGAAGCGTATAAATTGCACACGTCGGACACGCCCGTGAACATTAACAAAGTGAACGTTCTGGAGATAAGGTGTAACGCTGTACAAGGGTCGTACAAGGACGGACAAAACGAGCACATTCTGCATTTGTTCTACCCGACGGTCGAACCGGGATTCAAGATAGTCGAAACGCCCAGCAACGTTACATACCTTCCGGTGAATGTGCAAAGTTTACGCAATATTACCGTATCCGTACACGATCAAGACGGTGGTATCGTGAATTTTCGCGGTGAAGTCATCATCGTGCGAATCCACCTAAAACGGATATAACGATGGGTTTTTACTTCAACGATAGTTGTTTTTTTGTTGCACCATCATCGTCATCCTCGTCGTCGTCTCGCGCAAGACTTACGAAGATAAAAGAGGAGTGTACGTTCGGGAAACTCGTCAGTCGACGTTCGGCGTTGAAGCGGTTAACACCGGCGAACCGGCGCTACCTGATTTTACTAGGCTTCATAGTCAAGAAAAACAAGTAACATGGCGGTTAGCGGTACCCTGGCGGTCGATTGAGGTCCGCTCTTCGACGACACCATCACGCTTTACGAGTACCACAGTCACGTGTCGTCGCGATACGGTAACAACGATGAAATACGCATACCCATGCTGCAGCAGGACGTCTTCACTCTGCCGATGGAAAGTTTCCTGTACGGCGAAGGCAAGTTAAGCAAGACGAAGAAGACCGGAGTGAGTGATACTGACGAAGTAAACGTGAAACTGGTGAACAACGCGATCGCGTTTCTCTTCGAAGAAATCCGTTACGAATTGGCTGGCATGGAAGTCGATCGGACCAAGAACGTCGGCATCATGCCTACGTTGAAAACCATGCTATCCATCGGCAAACCGGACGTTGATGCGATGAAAAACGCCGGATGGGTGGCACCGACGACTAACGAGATAATATCGAAGGGGAGCAACGGTGAATTCAACTGTTGCATACCACTGAGGATGTTGATGGGATTCGCCGAAGACTTTACGCGGATCATTTTAAACGTGAAACAAGAACTGATACTGTTACGCACGTCCACCGATTTAAACGATATGGTGATGACGACGAGCAGTGCGACTACGGCTACAGACGCTAACGCCGATCTCGAACTGACTAAAATCTTGTTGATGGTTCCGTACGTGCACGTAAACAACGATACGCGGTTGGAGCTGTTGGAGCTGATGCGGAAGGACCCACCGCTATCCATACCGTTTCGCAGTTGGGAACTTTACGAGTACCCGGCATTGCCGACGACCAGCAGACAGACGTGGGACGATGAAGACGTCATCGCAACTGAAGAAGCCGCGTTTCATGATACTCACCTTCCAGTCCGGCAGAAAGAACGATTTAAAAAAACACGCTGACGAATTTGATCATTGCAAGGTGACCAACGCGAGAGTCTTTCTGAACAAGTACTACCCGTACGATAACCTGAACTTGGATATCGCTAACGGACGCTACGCACTGCTGTACGACATGTATTCTCGTTTTCAAAAATCATACTACCATAGGACTCAATCCAACGTACTTCTATCGCCGGACGAGTTCAGAGATAAAGCACCGCTATTCATCTTCGATTGTAGCAGACAGGACTAGTCGCTCAAGGCTTCACCGGTCGACGTTCGACAGGAATTCGAGTGCTCGGAAAATTTCCTCGCGGAAACCACAGCCTTCTGCACGATACTTCACGATTCGCTCAACGTATACACTCCGCTGTCCAACACTGTACACATACGCACTTTATTTCGTCCCTCACTACTACTACCACCACCACCCGGGTAGCTGTCTACTCCCCCCACCACTACCACCAACAGGAAGTCGAGATTTATATACATATTACCGAGTGTTGCATCATCATGTGTCAGTTGAGAGACTGCAGTTGACTGGAAACGTTGTTGTTGTAGTAGTTACTGTGAACGTTGTGACTGTGTGTTATTACTCAACAACATGGCGTCGACAATCGTTGGATTTTACCAACAACAGCAGCAGCAATCGTAACCGATACACAGTAACCTGTACTTAGGTCTAACGTACCCGTTGTCGCACAGACGATACGTAACAGCCGGAGTGTTTGAAGAACGCGGACACGGTGTGTGCGTTTCGTTTACAAACAGTGCTCGTCCACAACGCGTGCTATTCGATTTCACCGATTGGAACTTGTTCATTTTCCTACAGGAACGAATTACTGACGGTCTTCGATATTCCCGTTCGTCTGACGTTAAATTAGTTTTGTTTCAGGATAAGGACAAAGGAGGCGAAGACGACAGAATTAAAAGTGTTTACGTGAAACGCGGATGCGTACATTTGAAAGACAAAAAGAACAGTTCGAGCGTAATGAACGACAGCGATTGGTCGTGTTTTGTTCGGTTAATACCGATAATTAAAAAGTACGTAGCGCTTTTGTTTTACGAACAAGAGAATATTAAACTGTACATCGATCGCGTGGTATCGAGTGCGGGAGGACGATACGTGTGCCCACCGGACGTGTTTTGCGATATCGTGATGTACGACCGTTTATACGACGAACTCGTTATGTACGGGAAAGGGGAACCTGTGTACCGGATAATACTGTAGTCGAGCTGATACGTAACCTTGACCAGGACAAAGAATGTTGAAGGAAAAAACAAAATAGCGGACTATATATAAAACATCGCGTACGCGTTAGAATAATTACACTTCTCGTCATGTGGCAGCAAGGAGAAGACGAGGACGTTCGAACCGCTGTCGTCGAGTTTCAAGCGTTCCGCGGTGTGCAGAACGAGTACGTTGTCAAGGAGTTCGCCGCGGTTGACCTGCCTACACGATGTTTTACAGTAGCGTTTTTCGCGCCTCCTTACAAACTATCGCGTCTCACAGCGAAGACGATAAGAACCAACGAATGGTTGTAACGGCGCTATCACCGTCTGAGATGGGATGACGGTTACATTCCGTACACGGACGTGTCGCGTACGATCGCGCAAATCTGTGAGAATTTCACCGCGATCTACACTAAAGGGTCGGAGAAAGCCGCTTTTCTACGCGCCTACCACCGCAACGTTATCGATCTCAAGGAAATGAACGCGCCGACGACGAGCGACCGGTTAACGAGCTCGTTACAGTGCCCTATCGTGCAACATCGGGGCGACAGCGGAACGTTTACTAGGTGCGCGCTGCGTAGAGCGTTCTTCTACAGCGAGTGGTTGGTAAACGTGAGAAAACAACGTGCTTTACAACGGCGTACCCTGTGCATGAACGTTATGTATAACAATATATTTTAATATATGTTTGTGTGTGTGACTTTACACTACACAAAGCGATGTTGCCTATTATAAGTATGTGTATAGTAGTTAAGTATATACGTTTGTGTATCGGGTAGGATATCTATGTGCGTTGCCTGCGTTTGTTCACGTTATGTGCGAGAGAGAGAGAGAGAGAGAGAGAGAGAGAGAGAGAGAGAGAGAGAGAGAGAGAGAGAGAGAGAGAGAGAGAGAGAGAGAGAGAGAATCAATTGTAACCGACTACGTCACTGTCGCGGTAGAGATACTCATAAACGTGGTCAGGTTGTCTGAGACGAGTCACTGGCACGGTGGAAACACCTGTAAATTCGTCTCAATTTAACAAAATCTTTGTGTGTGTGATACGTAAAAAAGACGCTTCTCGATATTCCAACCGTATACCGAACTACTACTTTAAGTGAAAAAAAGAAATAGCTTTAGTCACCATTGTGTAGTGTACGTTTGATGTTTTACCCAACACTGTACACGTTAAAAGTTCTGAGTTCTTAGCGTGTTAGCTGTTTGGTAACGCTGGAGTAGGCCTGTTCCGTTTGATCGTGAAACGGGGAAACCACGTAAAAAAAAAAGCGAAGCATATCTTGTCTCACTTCGTGGGTCGCTTAGAAGGGACGAGAGTACATGCCGTTGTTTTAATTATACGTAATTGACACAACAATATGTATGGCCCTAATTATAAAATTTACTACAAAAAAAATTTATGTCAGTGTATTTCACAATACTCGACCGGCTACAGGAAAAGTATTGTTACAACTGTTGCATCATTTCACTGTGACACAGTATGGCGCAATTCAATCGATAGAACTGTTCCATCGTATCATTGTGAAACAGTATGATGCAATACGTGTTGACAGGACGTTGTGCAACAGTTACGCTCAATAGTAGAACAGGGTGGATTGTCCGTCTGTGTAAACGAGGCTCGTTAGCTATACCGTTCAGTCTTTTGTCGACAGTCGCGAGGACGCTTCGTCCGGAGCCCGAACCCGACCACCAGCACCGAGACCGAACTGACCAAGACCGAGACCGAGATGTCTGAGACCGAGACCGAAATGAACGAGACCAAAATATTTTGCGAACAAATTCGCACACACCACACACACACACACACACACACACACACACACACACACACAAGGTCAAGTACGGGGGTTATCGAGCCAGGAAGCGTGACGTCACGATCTACTCTGCCCAGATCAACGACTTCACGATCGGCTGCTCATGACCTACCTCAACAGCCAGTGACTTCATTGAAACAATAGGCGCCACTAAAACAATGACCCCATTGTTGTTTCAGTGACGTCACTGGCTGTTGAGGTAGGCCATGAACAGCTGATCGTGACGTCACAACCCCCCCTGGTCAGCTTATCGTGACGTCACACTGACTGCCCCGATATCCCCTCCAAAACACTACTGCTATAACGCGTCCCACTACTCGTTCGGTATTGAATGTAATTTTCAATAAATATATCCCGGAGCATGGACATGTCTAGAAGGTATTAACTGACAGTGGCAACCAATTTTCTAATAAATTGGGTCCCTTTAACCCATTCAGTCTCTTCTAGTACCAGGAGTATTTCGAGTATGAACTAGTACGAAGCCACTTTTTGATCCTGAATACTTCATTCTGCGCAAAGAGAGGAAGCTGTTTTTAATAAATGAACAAAATTGATACTGATGTTACATTTATTCTCGTGTGTTATGCAGATATATAATACAGATTATAATAAATTATATATTATACTAGTCACCAACTTGGTAAATTTTGAAAAACAAATTATGTTGTGTTATAACCTACAGAGTGGCTGATAATAGTTGATAGGCCGCTAAGAGCAGATATCTAATGAAATTTTACTGCAAACTGTTTAGGTTAGGTTTTTATAAGGGTAATCGGTTTAAATCATGTTTATTCTCATTCACTCTTGTAGCTTATTGTTATGTTGTTATTATGTTTTTGATGTTTTTTCACATTATTTGTTGTGCTATACATTATACTTTTGTTAATGTGATTTTAACTTCACTGTACATCTCACGAAAATGATGAGATTATGTAACGGACATTTATGCACTTTATCTAGTCCTGTTCATTAAATCTTTACTGATCTGATAAGGCTACCCTAAAAACAAGGTGTTTTCGTAAATTTGTTTCTTTTATCTAAACTGCTGATTTTGAATTTTTGTCTGTATCACTTTACTTATCATTTGACTGATAGTAGTTTCCACTTGGTAAAGAAATAAAAATAAACTCCATAACAGATAACACATTTAGGTGTAAGTGGTCAAACTGCAGCCTAAGATAAATACACGATCTGATGAAGATAAGAATTTACTAAACTTATTAGAATGCCATCAGTAAAACAAGGTAATAAGAAGAGAAAGCTACAAGTTTATCTGAATTTCTTGGAGTCTGTAAAACATTCATGATTGATTTATGATATTGTTGGAAGTTTCCATTATTTGCCCAACTTGTGCTTTTGCCAGGACCTATCAGTTGCACAGTTGATCTACTAGCAGTGGTTTCCAACCTTTCGGGACCCGCGTACCACTTCGGTCTTCCGCATTCTTATCGAGTACCACCTGATAAGAAAATAAAATAAGATAAGAGGAGATATCTAATGAAATTTTACCGCAAACTGTTTAGGTTGTGTTTTTGTAAGGGTAATCGGTTTAAATCATGTTTATTCTCATTCACTCTAGTAGCTTACTGTTATGTTTTTATTATATATTTCTGATGTTTTTTTTTCACATTATTTGTTGTGCTATTCTAAATTTCATTGCCTGAGTTTCGCAACCGATTTGTCTAACCAATGTTAGTTTGTTTACTCGTAGTGAAAACTTAAATTAGTATTCCCAAAGGGAGACAGGCCTATAAATTCTCTTGTTTCTTATTTTCTTTTAAACAGTAATAGTTTAATAAAGTCACAGTGTAAAGTAATACTGTTAGTACTTTTAATTTCAATTTATTTCTTATAACAAATTATATAATATAGGTTATGTAATATCTTCAAATAAATACACTGCAAGTAGGTTTATTAATACATTAATAGGTGTATCTAGGTGAAAATAAACCTACTTGCAGTGTATTTATTTGAAGATATTACATAGGAGACCTGCAGGAAACTCAACGAGTTACTTACAAAGGAATAATATAGGTTATGTATAATTAGTATATATTCAAACACTTTTGCTACACTCCGTTTCTTGATGTATATATTATATTTAATTTTTATAATGAATTTACCTCAAGATATTTCTTTCCTTATTAGGAACATGTTTCGAGAACCATTGTGTTCTCATCCTCAGCCTTCGTGATTTTGCGTCTGGTAAAGTATTTGTGTGTTGGCTGGTCGTTATTGTGGTTTCTTGTTGGTCTCTGGTATTTTAAAGTGGTATTATTGTGTGTGATTGTGGTGTATGTATTAGTATTTTGTGTATTTTCGATGTTGAGTGCTTTGAAAATTGTGCTTTTAAAAAATTAAAATAAAAAATTTGGCACTTATTGGGTTAACGTGCCCATACACCTTCGTGCATTGCACGCCAGCAATGCACGAAGGAAAAATACCAGTGTGTGGGCATCATCGTGCTTTGCACGGCGTACATTGCATGGCACGAAGACGATCAAGACACGCTTTATTTCTTTGTAGCACAGCGTGCAATGCACGTCGTGCAAAGGACGAAAGTGTGTGTGCAAGCCACGTGCCGGAGTGAAACGTTTTTAGGTTATATTCAGTTAGTTGTAACCTGTGATCTGTGTAGACCCCTATGTTATTACAGTCTTCATATTTTTTAAACTTACATTTTTGTTCAATATTAATGTAATTTATACTGAATTATTTGTTCAATAATTATTTTAAGAATAATTTGCCAAGAAAATTAAAATTTACAAATCACCCTTCTACAATCTTTTCTGTACGCTGTAAACAAAACTTTACTTTATCAGAAAAAGCAAAACAGAATAAACTGCAGCTTGATCGTTGCCATACAATGTGTTCTAAAAATGACGAGGCAACCAAATACTAGATGTGACTGTTTCTAATCTTATCTTAGTTCTTATCTACGCGGAGATTTCTGGTGTCCAACATAAGCGAGAAAAAATTACAGCCACACGAGGATCATTACAATAAAGGATATGCTGAGCTTACTGACAAGACAAAGTACAGTATGAGTCAGCGATCCTGGAATTAACACTGAGCGTTTTGTTATTTAATGGCAGTTTGAATGGGTCTTAGTGTGAACTATAAATCTCATTGTGTATGTCAATATGAAGAATAATATACGTACGTTTTGTAAACGAATAAACTGCGGTGAAGCTGCAAAGCAGATAATCGAGAGTTGAGTGTAGTTGTTATCTGACGTAGACTGTTATGAATAGTGTTGAGTGAAAAATATTGTATCATCACCAGATAATGAGATGGCCAGACAGTGAAAGGGACCGGCTGACTTCGTGCAAACTTCTACCTCTACGCCTGGCCACCTCTTTGTCGTCTGACATACTATTTATTGTTATAATGTAGTAGGTTACAGAAAGTTGATGAATTTCAGGATGAAGCTATTAACACTCCTCCTTCAACAAGCGCTATTAGTTATGGACGTAAAAAGAGGCCCAGAGAAGAAAATGAATCTTCGAAAAGTGTGTATCTGGAAACAAGCAATATCTTTGTTAGATAAAAGAGAAGATGAATATGACAAATTTGGAGCATATGTTGCAACAAAACTGCGGAAAATGGAACCTACCCAGTGTATTTATGCAGAAAATTTAATCAATCAGGTTTTGTTTGGAGGCATGCTGCAAAGACTGCAAGAAAACTCATCCGTATACCATCCTCCTACATTTGACGAAAGAAGTATGGCTTCTGGAGGAGGTGCTGGAAGTAATGGCAGAAGCACGCCATTCTACCAACATTTTAAACCACAACCTGAAAGTCCCTATATGATTTACAATTTACAACACCCGTGTTATTTAAACAACAACAATACTAATAATAATAACAGTGATGTTTGGCCTCTGTAAATATATAACAAAAAGTTACTTCAATAAATACTCCTGGTGATATTAAAAAGATATTAAAAAGTGACATTTGTAAATTAACATTGATAATTTGAGAATTTGAGTTTTGAGTATTTGAGAACATGCTCATCATTATAGTTATTTAGGTTACAACCTATAATAGTAATAAATTCCACAATTTAGCTTTAATTATTGATTTCCTTTATTCATAACTTTATGTACTCATTCTTCAAAACGTCATAAATAGCTTGATAGGTTTCTGCAATTACTTTTCCAAGAGCGTGAGGAGAATTTATGCTTGAAAATTTCGTATCCTCTTGAATCCTTCCAGTGGCTAAGTATCTTAATCTTGCTACTAATTTCTGTTCCGCTGTAATTGTTCTTCTCAGTATAGTATCCTTTTTATCTATACGGGGACGAATTTTCTCTAGCAGATAGTTAAATGTCTTATCATCCACTCGTAAGTAGTTCCGGTAATCATTTGAATTGTTTTCTCTTATTCTCTTAGCTCATTGATAAGTTTCATGTCAGAAAATTTTCTCTTTTGTTGCAGCCATTGTTTACTCCACATGAGTCATTTCTTCCGTTTTTTAATCATGTTATCACCTATTGCACTAATAACGTCACCTATGAGTGAGAAAGCTTGTTTTTGCTCCAGTGTCATTTTCTACAACGCAATTCAGCTATAAATTCAGTTACACAGTATTAACAAGAAAACGTACACACAAGTACACCTCAAACCGTACACGTTGGTCTGGCACGCCACGAGACTGACTACTTTTCCAGTGTGTGGGCTCACCGAGTCCCATGCAATGCACGAAAGTGTATGGCCCGCTTTACACTGCACGAGAGAGTAGGTAAAAATATGTATTGTTACATAATGCGGAAAAAGTGTTACGTAATACGGAACGTTCTACAAATTCTCGAATATCCCATCTGCAATGTGTGTGTGCGTACATAATGCTGCTACTTTGCGGTGAAAGACAATTACGCGTCAACTATCGAGTCTATACCGGACCATACCGGTCAGCGCAGTGTGTTCAAAGACACTGACTGTTTTTAGTGGATTCTCGAGAGCGCCTGTTTGTTTAACAAGTCATCCAAAGTGACAGATTATTCTGAAAATCAGCGGGGTATAAATACAGATATTCAGCGACGGTGAAGTCAATTATTTTCGGCCGATTACACAGTGCGGTTTGAAGTATTGTGGCGAAATATTATGCGTTTTACAATGCTGCAGTACTCTATTAGTGGACATTTTTATTGCGTGTGAACAATTTTTATTTGATTTGTTGTAAGAGACTATCTTGTTAATTACAAATTGTTTAATTGTAATAATTAAAGCTGGCGAATAGTGACTTAATTGGTGTCTTGTATTTTGTTTTACACTGTACCATACGACGATCAGTTAGACCGTCGTAACAGTATATTGATCCTGACGAACAAATAAACAAGGTTATCGGTAAATTCCACGCATCGTCACTTTGAAAGTACATCCAATACTAAAGAATGCAAAGTAATAATAGCTAATTTAAATAAAGAAACATAAAGAAAAATTTATTATAAAACGTATTGAATGAATGAAAGCTGACTGATCAGTTGGGAAATGTAAACAAAAGAAACCTGTTTACCAATAAGGAGCACATACTTTAGCATGCTGCAATGAAAATGTATTTAACTCCACGTTCGGACATTGTATAATCAACAATAAGATGCATGTTAAATTTGTTAGTTTAAGTTAATTTTGGCAGTAAAAAATATAGTTAGTGTTGTGAAGTAGTGAGAACATATGCGTAGACATATGGCGAGTGCGCGTGTGTGGGTATGTATTAATGTTACGGGATAAGAATTAAAAACAAATTAAATTAAATAACTTTTGTTAATATAAAATTTCTGGCATGAGACTTACACCAGAATATGCATAAGTAAAAGACCTATCGAGTGGTAATATTTGTTAATAAATTAAAGAACTAAACATATGAGTTTTTTAATAAAGAAAGTTTTATGTCCCTAAAGAAAAGTAATAAAATTAGACAGATTTTATTTGCAAGTTTAGCTATGTCCGTAGGCAGTCTTTTGCAGGAAGAACGTTACCGTTACTGTAGATGCAGAGTAAGGGAATTTTTTCAGCCAATGAACGCTCGATATTTGGCCAAGATCTCATTTTAATTATATTCCTCGTGGGATATGTCAGTCTTGCTCTGAACTCAATTGGACCCGATCCAGATGCTGCAGTCAAGCCACGGCTGCAAAGACACCCCGCACCCTCAATGCAATGCAAATGAACTCAATAACGCGTGGTCGTTGCCGCTGGTCTATGACGATAGGTCTACCAAAAGTGCACGAGCACAAGTCAGAAAATTCGCGGGTAAATTAACATCGAGTGCTATTACGGTATAGTATGCATAGGTATTGAAAGAACACTTAAAGTTTGCTGTAGTACTATCTATTTTTATACACAGTATAAATCACTATTATATATTAATTTTCTACAAATTGTAGAAGGACCCAACTCGAAAAGCCGGACAACAGGAAAAGATCGCCGTCTATCCAGGAGGAATAACTGTCGCCGCTTACCAGGACGGGAGAATCCACATCGCATCGTCCATCGTAAAAGGGAAGTGAAATTATTTATATAAACTTTTTTTAAAACAGTCATAAACTTAAAGACAAAAAGAACTTGTATAAATTAAAACTTTATGTAATTATAATATACGAGAAAATTATTTTAAGTTTGTAAAAAATAGGTCAACAGAAACAGTTAATTAATTTTATTTGTTATCAGAAACAGTAGTCAATTATTATTGCAACTTAAAAAAACAAATCTTTAATTAATCCGAAGCACTCCAATATTTGATTACCGACTATTTATTCTGTGCGTGTGCGTGCGCGAGCGCGCGCGCGTGTGTGTGATATCATTTTTAATACAAAAACCTTTTTGTTATATTTACACACACACGCACACACACACGCACACACACGCACACACACGCACACACACGCAAGTTTTTCTAATTTATACCGTAATAAATTATTAAATTACAAATAATGACAATAAAAATTTATTTTTTTCAGTAACATGGAATTTATAAATAAAGTTTATACATGTTTCGTTAGATTGTTTATACCAATTCGGAATAAATAAATCTATACACTATGTGATCTGGAATTTTGTTATTCACGAATTATGGAAACAGTAATACAACACAAAATGTATTACGTAGTTACACTTAGTTAGCGTACGTGCTATGGAGCAAACTAAGATTACCAGATATAGGCTACGAGAATCACGTTTTAAAGTTAGGAAACTGTCTTCTTTTATATGAACTGAAGATTTATTTCTGAACGACATATAGCCAAATCCTACTATGTAACTTATAATTCAAAAGAGCATTTCCTATGTCGTGGAATATCAGGTCTTAATTTCTGTGTGGCAATATAAATAGTCAGGTCTTAATTGCATGGCAATTATTGTAATTGTTTTCAATGAACAGGAATAAGATTAACTAAACGTACTATTAGTAAAGCTATTACTCATTACTACGTGTGTGATATTGGTATGTTGCTGTACTTGTATGAATAGTATGATTATTACCAAATATGATATTACTAAATCACTCTCGCTTAACGTTTCGAGCACAAATGTAGAGAAAAAATAAACATAGTATTTTTATCACTCTAGAAACGAAATACACAAATTGTTGTCACGCCATTAACTGATTGTTGTTGATACGGCACAATTGTTTGAGCGGGATTCACCACCTTCCTCAGTCTCTACCAATCACCTCAGACGCCGTCGAAACAATTCTGTCAATTTATAAATTAGTGATACGACTATTTTTGTTTTTAGTTCTATAATTGAGAAATACCACATCTCTCCGCCTACAGTATATTTCACCAAGTGCTAATAATAACTTCTATAAAATAATGTCAGAGAACAATGGCTTAACTGCATGTTACTAAAACCTGTTAAAAAAATCGAGCTCTTAATATCCGCACACAGCCAAAACTATATTTTTTATTGTTAATTAAAAAGGTATGTGTTGTTTCAAGGTACTGCCGTACAAAAGTAGTGAAATTAATTAAATGATGTCTCGAGTAAATAGTTTAATAAATACAGCTTGTTAATTTTTTTTCTTATTCTTCTCAATTCCAAGAGCATCTATACTTGCTCTGTTTATTATATCTTTTTTTTCTTGCTTCTTAGCTTCTTTCCTAGCTTCTTTTGCTTTTTTTACTGAACTTTCTTTGTCTTTTTTTTTCTTTTTCAATTCACTTCTGACATCTTTCATGTTAATTTCTAGATTCAACTTAGTGTCCTCGAACTTCAAAACTGGTACTGGTGAGCCTGGATCGACTGGGCAATTCTTTCCGATATCGGCGATGTCGGCCCATTTTTTCCTAAAGAATTCCTTGAAGTTAGATAAAGGGTTGCCAGTAGAGAAAGTTAAAGTTATCGTGAATACCATCTGAAAATGAAAGAAAAGAAATTCATTAGATAACTTGTAGATACCATAGCTGTGTGTAAGGGGGGGGAGCGTCCAGTTTATAACGCAATATTTTTAGAAACTTATATAAGTTTCTAATTAACATCTACGAAATATAGATTCGTAGACAATAAGTAGCCTATTTGAAGAGACACAATGAATACAAATAGAAATAAGAAGCATCTAGTAATACTGTTTCTGAAGAATTAATGTGCTACACAGAGAATACAGATGACTACGTGACATGATGTGGAAGCAGCTGGAACTGTCCGCCGCCGCTGCCCGCAGTTTGCTGTGAGCTCTACGAGTTGCCCGTTACGTCTGTATGTGAAATTGTTTGAAATGGATGAAGACACAATATATTCATGCTTGAGGAAGAAGAAGAAATTAGAGGTACCTTAACAAGGGTTGGCTCAAATTACCTTTTTCAGAGCAGAAAAAGTGAAGGGTATTTCGTATCACTCATAGGAAACCATTTTTAAAAAGATGAAGAAATGTTCAGAAAGTTTTTCAGACTTAACCTGTCGCAGTCTAACTTCGTTTTGAGCTTGTGGAGAAAGATTTACCAAGAACAGTTATCAATTCAGTGCAAGACCCTATTAATGCAGAGGAAAGGCTAACAGTTACCCTAAGGTGTGTAAAGTAATTATTTCATATAGAATAAACTATAAGTACTGATATTCACAAGTCTACAGTTTGAAACAAAATAAATAATAGTTAATATTTAACACTTTAAAAACCGCAGCGGCGTGTACGACCTCTCAAACATTATTCAGAAAAATTGTTTCTGTACCACAGATCATCGCTTCTAAGCTGATTTCTCTGTATGACGAGACAGACCTCTTTAATCACTGTGAACACAAAATATATTTGCGTTAACATTTTCGATCTTTATAATGTTCTTATTGTAGTTGTTGTTTTATGTGTGTGTTTTTTTTTTGTTTTTTTTTTGTAACAGGTTGTTTTTCGTTTACATTATTTTCATTGTCTCTCATTATCTTTGAGTATAATAGGCATGCCTTTATTTCTTTATGTATAATGATCACGTCATATCTTTATAATTTTTAAAAGTCATTTAGTAGGGTAATAACTGCACCTGAAATTGAAGGTTATTTCCTTTTCCCCAACGCCAGATGTATCAGCCGTGAGTACGAAAAGAAAAAAACCGTCGGTTTTTGTTTATAAAACGGCACTATGCAAACAACAAACTAAAATGAAGATAAACGTTGAACAGTTTTTAACTAGCTAATAACTGCAGTGATACATATTCAAATACTAAGAGAAAACTTCCTTTTTGCACAACGCGGCACATTCAAAAACCGAAATAAGAAAAAAAATATGTTGAAAATTATATTCGTATACTGAAAAGAAACATGAATTATATTAGCATATTAGCATATTAGAAAAAAAATTATAAAGTTTTGCTGTTTAGAGATTATACGCATCAGGGAAAGAATTTTAAAAAACAAAAGAGTTCCCAAGTCGCAAGTGGTCGCTTCACCCCTAAAAACCACCCCTAACACGCACTGTGATGGTTTTTGGCGTTTTTCTCAGAAACTGTTGGTCGCACAGAAACTTTTATACTTACTAAAAATGTTCCTTATACAATTTTCTACAAAAAAAGGTTGTTCTACCAATTCCGATTATTCTAATGGATTTCGGGCAACAGGCGATTGAAAAAGGGGGTTGAAAAGAACACAGCTTCCATTCCGTATTATATTCCCGAAAAGTGATTTAACGTTCACAGTACACGCGACAGAAATAACACTGCAAATTTTTCGACAAAACATGTTTTTGGGTAATATTTTTGTTTCGTTTTTATAATATTTTTACTTCTTTTGTTTTGCTGTTCGTTTCCACACCACCCATGAGATAGAGCTGTCGGCGCAGGGAATTGTAAAAAAAACCCTGCTGTGTAAATTGCTGATATTCCTCGTTAGTCATCTTTTGATTAAGAGAATTCATTTCCTTAAGATAAGGCTGACACGACTTTGCATGTGGAAAATGACCAGTTGCATGAAAAATTTGAAGCATTGCTCTAATGCAACGCAAATGAAGTTCCCAGTTCGTTCCGCTTGAATAAAATGGACTATAATGGTCAATAATTCCAAATACTGCAACCATAATTTTGCAGTTTTTCCATTTTCTCGCAGCTGATTTGTTGCTTCTGAATATTCTAATTTTTGTAAGGGTGTCATCATTTACTAAGCTGTCAAAAGTTAACGTTTTATTTCCAATGCCAGCGAGCAAAGCTTGGATATAGTCTTTGTCTTCCTGTGGAACTTCTTCAAGTATTATCATTGAAATAGCGCAAAAAGTAAGGCAATGAGCTCGAATCGCTCTTGAGTATGCATGGCCCGAAAGCATATGAGGAACTGATGCAGAAGCGTATACAGTTGACCATAATTCTGCAAGTCCACTGTCAGCCATAGGAAACCCGACTGATTCCAAGAAAGACATTAACAGATGGAATCTTTCCAATCTGACGACGACATTCGATAAAGTTCCGTGTTTACCGTTGTTTTATAGTACGATATCCTTTGCTTTCACATACAATGGTTGGACGATGCACGTAGATTATCCACTTTTTTTGCTTTCCTCGACTGCATAGGTCAAAACGGTCGGTATAGTCACTATACTTCCTCGAACTGTATAACAGGCCCAATAACTACGTCATCAACTCATCCTCGACGTAGAACATCTAGACCGCCATATGCCTACTGTTGATTTGTGTAGCGTTGTTTGGTAGCATTGGTAGCGTACTTTTGTGTGTTTTGAAAGTTTTTTAATTTAATAATTATATTTAGTTATAATTTAAAAGATGGGATTTAGATGTTGTGTTCCTAATTGTCGTGGGAACTATGATAACGGTCCACGTGTATCTGTTTTTTCATTTCCAAAAGATGAAGACTTGCGACGAAAATGGACGACAGCCGTTCACAGAAAAAATTTCCATCCAGTTCAGTCTTCCAAGGTAAGCATTGTACAAAGTAATGTTTTAATACTGATGTTATATTGTGAAGACTATTTAACAATGTCTTCTGCCTTTGACGAAAAACTAAATTTTCAGTAAATTATCGGTTAGGCCTAACAATGTAAAGGCTAAAATGCTTTAACTTGTTTTATGACAAACGATGTGCAGTTAGTCTTTTAATATATATAATATATATTATAATTTATAACAATATAATATATCCAAATAAATTGTGTTCAATAATTGTGTCAAAATAGAACTGTAAATTTCACGGTATTTTGAATAAGGTAAGTATGAATAAGGTATTTTTTCTTTACCATCTTTTAGATAATAATGTATGGTATGCTGTTAATTTATTTACGTGCTGCTTAGACGACAATAACTACATAAATTTTAATGTTCGTAAGAAACTTGTGTTAACCGATATATCGACAATAGCAAGGCACTTGTATTTAATTTGCGATAAAATATTAAATGAGTCACTCTACAAAATAGTTTTACAGAAAATGAATTAGTGTTACCTTAAAAAGTTTTAGGACCCCATAAACGACCATCCGTACCGTAATTATAGCCATGCGTTAGCGGCAATTAGTAATTCGTAAAATAAAAAAGTTATAAATACAATTAGCTATTAAATTATTATTTAAAAAAGAATTTAATAGTGTACTTAGTTAATATAATTAAAAGTATAAAGAAGTTAGTATAATTAACTACACAAGAAAAGTACGCGACAACAGTTAAAAAAGAATACGGGAACCCTAGTAGTCCGCACGGCAAAGCAGCACGGGTCGTCACACCTCAGTTGTTGGGCCTGTTATACAGTTCGGTGATGGTTATACAGTTCGGTGATGGCTGTACTGGGTTGGAGAATAATTTACAAAAGGTAGCGCGAGAACCCTTGACTTCCATATGGCAGAGTAGAAGTAATTTCTGTCATGAATCCTTGCCATGCAGGAAAAGAAGGTTGATGCAAAAATTTTCCTAAAATCCAAGCGATATCACGATTTGACAAGTCTACAGCTTTTTCAAAATCCATGTTTTGACATACATTCCGTAAAGGTTCTTTTGCAAGGGCGCATTGGTATTCTTCGAGTACTTGCAATATCTGTTGATGCAGGAACTACTGTTAGCTTTGGAATTTTTTCATCAGTTACTGCAGTATATGGTGTAAAGCATCTTATACCACCCATTGAGTGAAATGTTCCCTTTCCGGTCATTAAGCTGACATTAAAATCGGCTTTGTCAACTGAAAACTGTGAAAAAGCGCCTTTCTCTATAATTGGATTCCACGACTGCACAGCCGAGGCCTCGAATAAAGTAACATCTGGGTGTAGCTCAAACAAAAACCCATATTCGAGACGGGATCGACAATGTTTTTCGAACCTACTTTTCTGAATAAATATATGGTGAGGCCAAGTTGTAAAGGTGATATAAAAGATCTTGGTCTACTTGCAGCAATTACTAAATGGGGAATAGCTGTGCATTTCTTCAATAAAGTATCTTTTTTTCCTTTTCTATCTGCTACGATTATTGTCTCTAAAAAAGCCTTCAAAGTTTCAGGAATCATACTGTCGGTATTGTCTAGAAAATTCATTATATCCGGATATTCAGTAGTATCGTATGCCATTGTTCTAATATCCTCTCGAACTATAGTGGCTGCTATCTAACAATCCTCATCCTTTCTTATTTTCATCATTCAATCGATTGGTGTACCAACTATTTACCATTTTATGCGCAGAACCACGATAACAAGCAGCTGTCGGTTTTCTTCTCATTGTTGCGAAAACAACTCCATCGCCGAATTCTTCAAATAGTTTATTCATAGTGTCGGCATGGACACTGATATGCCCGGTGGCAGGTGGCAGATGCTCCTCAACTATCTTCATTAAATCATGCAATCAAAATCGGCATTCGTCTGAATTTTCAATGAAGCTACGCAATTCTTCGAACGCAGAAGTAAAGCACTCATTTTCCGAACGTCATCTCTTTTTAGTTGGCAGATTGGGTGCAAATTTTGCATAGCAATCCTGATGATAACGAGCTTCCTCTGCTACTAAACATACACCTCCTTGGATACGAGAAGTATCTGTCTGACACCAATCGTTATTTCTAAATGCGGCTTTTTGAAGTAAAGTGTCATTGACGGTTAAAGAACGAATTTTAAAAATTTTCCGACGTTTATTTATAGACTTTTTCTTTTCCGCCATTATATCACACCTCTCACCACATATTAAGCAAGCGGTTTTAAAATCAAGCGTTTCACGCGACCGCAGAAGTTATGTACCTGTTTGGTCTTTTGCTTTTTTTCTTTCAGGAAATGCTAACATTCCGGTCTTTAATATACTCTCTCCTGCACACTTTGTGTACTACGATCCCTTCTATATTTTCGAAGTGTACATGTTTGTCATATTCTCTGCGCTTGCTAACGTGAATTAAATTTAGCAAACCTTTTTTCGACGTCCACCGTTTCACCCTCAGATAGCGATTTTTGACAAATAACGCAACGACTTGTTGACGCCATATTGTGTGCAATAAGTCCAAGCTATTGAATAAAACGATATCGTCATAAAAACCACAATTATTCTTTGTCCTCTATATTCTATTATTCTTTGTCCTGGTTAAACCGCACTAACCGACACAACACAATTCTTATAAAACATATGAATATTCCACGTAACGAATAAATGCGCGTGAAACAACATTTAAAGCAACTAAATCGCACTGGGTACTAGCCGAGAAAGTTCAAGGACTACTGCCGATGGCGCCGCTGCACAGACGAAGCGCCGCGATGTGCTGCCCTTCCCTCTCCCTTGGGTGACCCTCTCCCTTTTTAATAAATGGAAGTAGAGGCAGAGAACTAACTACCCCAGATAAGCGTGATTGCATGAAGACCAGATTAAAACACTATTTTAAAAATGAATTTTGACGATTGTGTGACGTATAGTGATCAAAAACTCGCTACGCTGAAAGCAACCCTTACTTCGATCGCTCGTTGCTCGAAATCTATTAGAAAAAATGGCATTAGCAAAAGCACCTTTTTTGTAGGAGAAATTTTATAAGGAACATTTTTAGAAAGTATAAAATTTTCTGTGCGACCAACAGTTTCTGATAAAAACGCCAAAAACCACCGAAGTGCGTGTTAAGTGTGGTTTTTGGAGGTGAAGCGACCACTTGCGACTTGGAAACTGTTTTGGGTTTAAAAACTTTTCCCCTGACGCGTATAATCTCTAAACGTAAAACTTTATAATATTTTTTTCTATTCCACTATTTTAGGTCTAATATCAATGGACTAGAATGTGAGAAAGAGTAAATGACTACTTTTTACCGCAGTGTGTATCAGTTTGTCAGTATAGTTGCGTGTTACCCATATTGCATAGCGATATCGGGCGGCATCAGCCACTTATCGATTTTCAAAAGGCTATCCGTGAGCAAACACCAAACACACATACAGGAAGCTATAAGCAAGTAAATGTTAGTCATTGCATATTCCTTCAGTAGGTTCCCACGACTGGGCAAGAGCTAGGGTAGGATAGAAGTTGACACAAACGAAGCTGTTGCATACGCCCGCCGCGATCCATGTGTATATCAGTATGTCCTTTTAACACAAAACATACCATAAACATGTCATTTTAAAATCTTAACAAATAACTAATATTTTGAAAGTTTTCGTTTTCATTCTTAGCAACGCTATTACTTTACACAGTTTTTACACTTTATGGTTCATTTCCGGCCTGAACAATAATAACGCCAGCTGTAGCTGTTGGCCACTGATAGTAAACACACCATTTTAGTAAATATTGTAGCATGACAGATAATCCACTAAGTAATAATTCAAATATGATCATAATTACATTTAAATTAATTAACTCAAAAGAAAGTTCGAAGGAAAATAAGGAATTATCAAATAAAAATAATTAAATATCTAATGAAAAGAATTAAATATCAAATGAGAATAATTAAATATCAAAGTGAACAACACCACCATAAAAGAAAAGTATAATTAAATAATAAAATGCAATGATAAAGTATCAAGGAAATTAAATCAAAAGAAACTCGTATAAAATCAGGAGAATACCCAGGAAGGTTAGGAGCAGGTGATAAAGAAGATACCCCGAACCAACCCAAGAAGGAAGAGGTAGGTTAGGAGCAGGTGATAAAGAAGATACCCCGAACCAACCCAAGAAGGAAGAGGTAGGTTAGGAGCAGGTGATAAAGAAGATACCCCGAAACCAAGAAAGAAGAGGAAGGTTAGGAGCAGGTGATAAAGAAGATACCCCGAACCCAAGAAGGAAGAGGTAGGTTAGGAACAGGTGATAAAGAAGATACCCCGAACCAACCAAAGGACATAATGAAATACTTACCTTGGAAAACCCAAGACAGAAGAAATGAAGAAAAGAAGATGTAGGATGGGAGAACTACGAAGAATACCCATTAAAAACCTATTAATGAAAATAACAAACCCCGAACCAAATGTTAATATCACCCCAAAGAAAGTATAACACCCCAAAACCTCATGTAAAATAATTATAAACCAAAGTGTTTAGTAGTAAATAGAAGTGCACCAAAGAAAGTTATTATGTAATAAAATAAACAAATCTTCACAGTCCCTTATAACTAAAAGTTTGGTCTTAGAATATTGTAGAACTCAAATATAAATCAGAACCAACAGTGTAAGTGTACCAGTGCAAGTGATTTCTATTTAATAAACTTCAAGTGTAAAGGTGTAACTTATATTTTAACTAAATTAAATTAAACCTCCGCTCAACAGTCCGTTAAGGACCAAGGCGTACCGCACGGCTTTTGTGTTAGTGTGACAGTGTATGGCTAGTACTACGCGCCACCAGCCGCTAGTTGCGGTATTCACAGCCAGGAGGCGGCGCTGTTATCTCATCGCCTACTCAGTTTGCCTCACGACGCTGAGTGCACGCCGTACGGAACCTCCGCCGGGAATTGAACCCGGGACCACGATCGCATCAATCGCCCGCGTTAGCCACTAGACCACCTGGAGGCTCATATTTTAAGTAAGTACAATCAAATAACTTTAAGTTTTATAATAAATACAGAAATGAAATATCATGAAGTATTATTATGGAAATATGTTAAATATTTCATAAAAGAGGCCACATCTTTTTACCAAAAAACATTCATAGAAATGCAAATGATAAAGAGAGCTGAGGGGAAATAATTACTGTGACAGGGGATTAAAAAATGTAATATACAATTAAACAGAAAGGACTGTAATTAGATTAAGTTTAATGGAAAATTTAACAATCAAATGGCTAATTATGTTCATGTTTAGAGCCTATGAACTCCACATTTCAAAGTGGTAATATAATATAGAATAATAAGTAATATAAGAATGTTTATTATGTATAACAGTGTTCATACAGACTAAAGTGTCTCTGTATGCATACTAGACTAATTTGTCAAATGTTTGTTATGTATTTTTAGAAATAGTTAAAACCCAAAATGTCTAGCTTTAAAGACAGATAATTAATGTTCAATATTGTTTTTATAGTATGAGCATGAATACAATGCTTGTATAAGGATTGTATATGCTTCCAATAGTTGTATAAGGAATTTTTATTTGATATTATGTTAACTTTAGACAGTCAGAGAGGGTATAGAATTAATAATATTAAAAAACCAGTATATGTAAAACAATAGAATCTAGGCCAAAATGGAAATTTCAATAACATTAATATTTGAGTAAGGAAGTTAAAAAACCAAGCAAACTAATTAGATTTATATAAGGTAAATCAATCACCAACTACTATAACTGAAACTATACTTTAAAAGAATCATATAAAAGATTGTATAAAATTATTAAAAAATTTCAAAATGTAATACCTAACCATTTCAAAGGAGAAATAGTAAATTCATGAATTACAACTAAAAGGATGATCAAATTGTTAAATTTATAAGAAATTAAGGAAAGGTAAGGATTTATATCAATCAGAAATTTATTATAATCATATTTATAACACTTAAGATGGCTAATATGTTGGACAAGAACAGGAACCAGATATTAGGCCTATATTTCCAAAAAGAAAGAAATATAGCAATTTTGACAAAAATCTTTATAAATATGGACTATTGCATATCAAATTAAACAGAAAGAGTTAAAGAAACCAATTATTTAATTACTAGTTCACGAAAGTAATCAATAAACAAACAATATTCTGAATATAATGTATTTTATAATCACATGGAGAGGAAGTGATTTATATTTAAACAATACTTTTCTAATATTAACTTGGCAAGATATTTCAGTAGACGAAGGAAGTAAAACAGTTCTTAATTAACATTCAACGCGAACGGTTGTTATAAAATCGCTCTAAGAACCTATATCGAGTATATTAAATGGCGTATAAGGTTATGCATTAAAAACGAGAGTTACCGAAATTGTCATTTTAAACTTAAAATCAGTGAGACACACCACCACAAACAGTGAGAACAAACAATCCTGAACAGAATACTTGTGAAATAAACTAATAAAACTATAACACATTAAGAATTCACGTTTCAACGAAACTCACGATTTTAGATACACACAGACAAAAGTGAAAACACCGATATACAAAACAATTAAAGCCAGTGAACGCAGAACACTTCAACAGGACACCTCAAACAACACAATAGACATTATACACTATTCCGGAGATAATAAAACAGTTGTGAAGGTAATTTTATTATCAGAATTTCCAACCATCATTTCGCAGTTTTCTTCTACAACGAGGCGTGCCGCCATTTTGGAACTCCCATCATGCAAAGTGTCTGCCAGCAAAGATTCGTCGCCACAGCATTGGTCTGAATATTTCAATTTTATAAACATTATAGCTTATTATCAACTTTGTCATTTACTAATTATTAAGAATTCTTTTGTACATGTTATACTTTCTATGCCTGCCCCTTCTCTGACTATATAATTATAACCGCTAAAAGAACCATTCTGAACATTCATATAATATAACCTGTTTTGTGAAATCGATTATCCCTGGAAAAGAGTCGAACATTATAACGATATCGATTTTCAATCGATATTTTCCAAATAAATGTTAATAAATCAAAATAATTCTATTATCTCGTTTTAAAATTATTTCACACCTTAATATAAGAGTGTTTATTAACTACAGAACTTACTGGAAGACGACCTTTACTAAAGAAAATAGATATACTGGAGTATAGAAGAAAATCATCAATCGATTAGCAAAGTAAGACAATCTGATTAACTCCAGATTCATTCACGGTCAACCAGAAGTGCATATATTAACATAATAAACTCACAGAATTTTAAATTTTCAACGGAAATTCATAACAAGAATTATTTATAAATTATTCAACAATAAACAAACAAAAATTTTTTTTTAATTTTTTTTTTTAAATCAAATTAAAATTTTTTTTACAATACACAGATATTTATTTGTAACCAGTGTAGACAGGTCTAATCGTTACAATATGTGCAACATTTTCGTGACAAATAAGTATGCATAGTACTTACCTGAGTTCTCATAGACCTGTAACTCTTCTTCATTCTTAATAAATTCATCATCAGAAAGAGACAAAGCGTAACTGATTGAGAATTATTTAGTTCTGATTAATTTACTTAAGGTTACCAACTTTTCATTGAAACTGGCATATTACAGTAGTTTATTAATAGGAAAGAAAATACAAACAATTGAGTTTGAGTCTCACGGGAAGACAGAAAATTAGACCGGTTACTTTTCAAATAAAATCTTTATTGATTAACAATAACTCAAACAACAATAAAAGCATTTAAAAGGCTCAAAAAATTAAAAATATTCATCGTCTTCATTTGTAGATGTTGTAGCCTCTGCAGAATCTCCTGTTCTACGAGTAGTGGCAGCAATTTGTACATTTTGTCCGAAAGAGGCCTGTGCTTCGAGCCGTGAAACAGTTGCCAAGATACCCATTTTCGCCTGTGCAATCAGGTGATCCGGTAACTTTTTAACAGATATGGCGACGCTTCTCATAAAAAGGTCAATGTTGTCGTCTTCATTATGTCTCCTGGCTATGTGTTCCAGCAGCTCCAAACGCTTCTTGCTCATTTTTTGCAATTCATCAATTTGTTTTCTTTTTGATGGCCTTGATTTGGGCACAGGTGTAGTCTCGATATTGGACGTAACAATTTCTGGAGTACCTGGAAACTGGCTGCTGTACTCATTAACATTTGGAGTATTTTCTGAATGTGCCTCAGTCGAAGCGCTGTTACCTTCTTCATCATACGCGAGGCCTTCCAGATTTACAGAATCTTGTGACTCTGTGTTACAAAAGGAGTGTCTCTCCCGGTTGACAGTGTTCAAAAACTGAAGCCTTTCAAACAGCGGCCACTTATTATATAAAGATGGTGCTGCAGAACCGGTACTCAGTTTCTCTTTCCTTAGGATTTTGAAGAAATTGTCCCTTATATCTTTCCATCGCTTTTTACACAGCTCAGCTGAAACAAAGAAGAAAGCCATTTGTAAAAATGTTATGACTCCTTCCTCACTTTTCTATTTGTCGCCGGTACTCACCGCACAAACATATGGACGCATACACGACATATTAAACACGTTTTTTTTAACTTCATTTACTTTTATCTCCGCCGTTAAAAAATTGTTTTGTTTTGTTTTGTTTTGTTTTAGGTATCTGACTACAGGAGAGAATTTTACATCCCTTGGGTATGGTTTCCGTATCACTCCTAGTTACGTGAGCATCGTTGTTCGTGACACACTACAAGTGCGGACATCTAGTACCCATCTTTTTACCACCACATACTAATAAATCGTTTAACAACACTGCTCAAGAATTTTACGAGATGTGGAACTTTCCCAACTGTTGTGCGGCCAGCACATTAGAATAGTCTGTCCTGAGAAGAGTGGTTCTCTTTTTTGGAATTATAAAGGGTATTTCTCGATGGTTCTTTTGACAATGGTAGATGCAAACTGCAAACTCATAGCTGTAGATGTTAGGTCGTATGGGAAGGAAGGTGATAGCGGAATTTTTAATAAATCGGAGATAGGGAAGAAAATGCTTAAAGGAGACTTATTTCCTTCAGATAATTAGCTTCCTTTCTTCGAAGTGACACTGCTTTTCGTTGTTGTAGGAGATGAGCGTTTCGTTTACATAGGCATATTCTCAAGCCCTATACTCGCTCAGCAGCTCAGCAAGATAAGTCAAAAACTGTGTTTAACTACAGGCTTTCGCGAGCTCTGAAAATGCATTTGAACTTCTTTGTCAGATTTTCCGAGTTTTCTACACAACAATCTTTGTGAAACCGGAGACGTGTGACACTTATCACCGTTTGCTGCTGCTTACACAATCTCCTCAAAAACGCATATTTAGAAAAACAAGGACGCCCATTTTATGAACTTAACCATGACGATGATTTGCCACAGCATACTATTAATTCAATTTCGGTATTGCATCCTACTGAATTTCGGTAAAAACGACATTCTAAATGAACAGACACAATTCAAATCACACGCATTATTCGAACATATCACACCCCACACACACACAACGTAGATCTTTCAAAAGTCGATACCGTCGCCAATAACAAGACGGACAGTGCTCCCAACGGCAGCTTCTGGAGAAGCTTGTTAAAAGCGAAAACCGGTTCAGGCTATAACGTAAAACTTTTACGTTTTTACCTATAAAAAACTTTGTGTTCCGAGTCGGTAGTGAATTAATTATATTTACAATTTTGAATTCGCCAATTTTGGGGTATAGTAACCCAAAAATATTAATATTTCGAAAAATGAACACTGTATTTAGATTCGAGTTAATTTTTGTAATTTTAGAAGCCACTACTTAAATTTAAGTTAATTGAAACCCCTATTTTTGGTAGATCAATCTCAAAATCAATACACTTCTGTGGAGTAAAAAGTGTAAACGTGTATACCAAATTTTACGAAAATCGGTTGATGCGTTCAAAAGTTATCGTAAAACAGACAGACAGATGCCAACGGTTAAGTCAAAACAGAGCCAGCTTCGATCGTTCCATAAAATTTACAAAATATAAAAACACATATAACGAAAAAAAATTAGAAAATTGTACATAAAACAACTTTATTTTACAACCATATTTTATTCATAATATTTGATAAAGTGTACATAATACATAGGTGCCTTTAGTCATTAGATATTTTTAATATATTTCTCTCAATATTGATGTAATTTTGTTTGTAAGGTACTGCTAACATTCTCTTCTCTCTTCTATGGCATCACAGTTCGAAGTCGAACCTTAGCCTCCATAATCATCCGTCTCCATTTTTCCCTGTCCTTGGCGATCGATGTCCATCGTTTTATTTTATGTAAACTATCAGCATCCCTCGCCAATGCGTCAATCCAGCGTGTCTTAGGTCTTCCGACAAGCCTTCTGCCCTCGATCTGACTAAACAGTACCTTCCTAGGTATTCGGTTGTCTTCCATCCTAGTCGTTGCCGTTTAATCCCATCCATATTCCGAGGCATGATTATTGGTTCCTGAACATATTGGTTTTACGGGGAGGGGTTGCTGGGCCTTCGCCCAACCCCACCTGGAGGGCCAGGTCATTTTTTTCAGGGTTTCCGTCCCCTAGACCAGCTGTTTTCACTACAGATTAGAGCCTGGTATACACTGATTTTCTGTCAGGGTTTACTCTCTTAGCCTTTGAAGATCCCTCTTCATCGCAAGGCAGCGATTCTCACTGTTTACCCTAGGGAGAATGGGTTGCCTCTTCCGCCTTTTGCGCCATACCGTAGGCTCCCTATTCTGCCACATCCGCCGTTGAGGTCGGATGCCAGGGTGCTACCATCGGAAGCCAGATGGACCCAGGTTTTTTTTACAAGGTGTTACTCCTCCCCCTCCTCCTTGATCATCACTAGCGAGATGAGGCCCCGGGCTTGGGACCGGCAGTGTTAAACAACACCGTTGGTATAGAGTTACTGCTAACATTATTTGTTATGAAACATTTGGAAATAATGTCGATGTTGATATACCAATAACATTTACAGTAGGCTGTAAGCGTATTCAATATGGTAAATAAAATTAACAAACTTTTTAGTATAGTAATTCATGCAGAAGGATAAATAATAAAGAAATTTGTGCTTCCAAAACAAATTGATTACATATAGACTACATTTAAGTATTATCTCAACGTTTCTAAAATATTTGTCTGAAAGGAAATTAATTTGTGGCCCTAAATGATGTATCATTATTTATTGAAATAGGCCTACTCCTAGAAAGCATCTCGTATTCGAAAATCCTCCGCCAGCGAGAACCCTCTAGACCGAGCTCGGTCACTTTTCAAATATTATGAATAAAATATGGTTGTAAAATAAAGTTGTTTTATGTACAATTTTCTAATTTTTTTTCGTTATATGTGTTTTTATATTTTGTAAATTTTATGGAACGATCGAAGCTGGCTCTGTTTTGACTTAACCATTCGCATCTGTCTGTCTGTTTTACGATAACTTTTGAACGCATCAACCGATTTTCGTAAAATTTGGTATACACGTTTACACTTTTACTCCACAGAAGAGTATTGATTTTGAGATTGATCTACCAAAAATAGGGGTTTCAATTAACTTAAATTTAAGTAGTGGCTTCTAAGATTACAAAAATTAACTCGAATCTAAATACAGTGTTCATTTTTCGAAATATTAATATTTTTGGGTTACTATATCCCAAAATTGGCGAATTTAAAATTGTAAATATAATTAATTCACTACCGATTCGGAACACAAAGTTTTTTATAGGTAAAAACGTAAAAGTTTTACGTTATAGCCTGAACCGGTTTTCGCTTTTAACAAGCTTCTCCAGAAGCTGCCGTTGGGAGCACTGTCCGTCTTGTTATTGGCGACGGTATCGACTTTTGAAAGATCTACGTTGTGTGTGTGGGGTGTGATATGTTCGAATAATGCGAGTGATTTGAATTGTGTCTGTTCGTTTAGAATGTCGTTTTTACCGAAATTCGGTAGGATGCAATACCGAAATTTAATTAATAGTAGTTAAACCCATTATCGAACCCTGAGATAAATGAGATAAACTACAGTATATCGGTGATAAACAGCGTGCGTGCGTGAGTCGCGAGAGTTCTACGCGTCATCATTGCAGCTGATCCAGCAGGTGACGAGTGCAGTAGCGGAGCAGTACAACGTTTCGTCAAGGGAATTCGTCGAACAAGTAAAATAGACTATAAGAAAGAGAAACATTCAAACCATTTACAGACACTATTTAAATTTAAGAATAAATAATGTATGTTCAAATCACAGACCATATTAAATTTGTTTTAAAATAAATACCTAACTCCAGATAAAAAACACTGATATTATTTTGTTCTAATTTACTATGCCTTCTATTTGTTACGTTGAAATATATATATTGCAACAGTACACAGGATATGAAGTTCTTTTAAGTGGAATACTACTGCTATGTAAAATTTTCTGATGGCCATAGACATGTTTTAAATTGATTTTGTTCTTTCTTTGTAAAGTAGTCATAAGTTTTGAACCAAGCTATGTTTAAAAAAGTATTTTATGTCAAAATGTTCACAACTTTATTCTCTTTTATGTCATTTAAATATTTGTGTGTAAGTGCGCGGGTGCGCGTGTGATTTACATTTTATTTAATAACTTTGAAGAAAATTAACATTTCGTTCTGAAACTTGGACAGAGTATTTTCATGGTTATAAGCTACATTTTCCATATACTCAATTCTCCACACCTATAATTTGTATGTTTTTTTTTTTAATGAGATCAATCTTCTTTTATTCTCGTTATCTTCAAGAAAGTAATAAAATTTATAGATTAGATCTAGACAGGCCTTTGCAGAATCGGACAGAGTTTAAGCCTGATTTCAGTCTATCTGTGTTCTCATCTGTGACGTTGCTAAAGTTTCAACCAATCAGAAGGTCTAAAATTTATTCAGTTTGGTCCTCTGTCGAGAACACTTCGAGCAGTTTCTTATAAGGTCTCGTTATAGAAAGACATACTCGCTGCCACGAATTTTTCGTGACAAGACAGGTCGTTTTCGTTTAAACTTAGAAGTTGGTTCACGGTTCGAGGTCTTCGAAACCATTACCACTTACAGAACTCAAATAATAAAAAATAGATCATTCTAGTGCTTTCCCGCGTATAGTAGAAGATATCCGCTAGGTACAAAATATCTACCGAGATATTTTGAGTTAACGCGAGAACACTTCAAGAAGCCGGATTTGTGCAAGCTCAATACACGATCTATTTTACCCAGTTTTAAAACCCTGAGATAATTTTATAAACAATAACAGTTCGTATCGCAGTGTGCGTGGGTGCAACGACGTGAATTGTCCGCATTAGTGATCTTCGAACGGTCTACGGGCAGAGTTCCAGCTATCCAGCGGGCAGAGTTCCAGCGTCGAGTGGCTACGCAAACAGTGGATTTCAACATATCAAGTAACATAATTATAAAGCAAGCCAATAGACTCAATTTTGAAAGACAAATTTTTAAATAAACAATTTTATAGTATAAATAAATAAGACAATAGTAAATTTTAATGATTTAATTTAATAAATTTTCCTATCTCCAGATACAGACTCTGTGTACTAATGTCTATATTACCTATCTATGTAGTTTTAAATTGTATCGTTGCAATATATTATAACAACACAAATTACCAATTTAAATGTAATTTAAATTGTGTAGCCCCACGCTTTTGGGAGACAATTTATACAACGGTATATCTTTGTGTATATAGGTTGCAAATACAAATTTATTTCTGTTTGAGGAGCTCCACGTTTTTGGGACGTCAAAATTTTATAACACTACAAATTGATATTTATTTAATGTAATTTAAATGTGTATGAAAATGTGTGTTATATAACATAACAAATTCAAATTAATTTATTGAATTGATTTCATGGGTGTAATCGTAATAAGAAGATGATATGTTATTTAAGTTTCAAAACTGTTCCATAATTTATTTATTAAACAAAATCTTTCATATCGCGTGTTAAACATTGACTCATTATTATATCGTTTGTACGAAGATTTCATGCATAACTTATTGCTAACAAATTACATACACAAGTTATACACAAATCTTATTATCTAATTTTAATTACTTTAAAATACTTATTTTGCTCTCGGCTTACTCATTGTGTGCTCATCTTTTTGCAATTGCTGATTCATTAGCTTCAAAAATGAATTTACTTTTATTCAAATTTCTTTTATATTATTTTGTTTTAACTTTCTACTGCATATGCATTCTCCTTTATCATCAAAGACTTTACTAATTACGTTAATTCAAAATTTAAATATTTTTCTTATCATTTACTTTACTAATTACTAAATTTGGTACAAGAAATATTATTCTAATTTTTATTCTGCTTTTACATTTATGTATAATTTATTTATTTTAATCTTGGTTGAATGTCTTTCATTCCAACTTTAATTAGTGTCTTTCAAATGTCTATAACTACAACGGTTTTTTATCACCTCGTTTGACGTGGTTATTCATCTGTACGTCCTCCTTCAGGTCCTCTGGTCGTGTTCTCCGTGTCCTTCTGGTCGTGTTCTACGTCATGTGATGATTAATAGTCGTCTCGTCTCACGTCATATGCTGCCGGTGTGTCCATAGACCTCATCGTATCTATTCTGCGGTTCTGGTTGGACATCTAGTTTATCCTGTGACTCTTACTATAGATGTGAATTGGCGTCGTCGACTGACATAGCCTCCTGCGGCAACGGTTGAATCGAGAAGAAGAAACTTTATTAGCGCGACCTGGTATTTATAGTCAGGTCGTGCAAAAATTCCTGTCTGAACAATATTGGACCTGTCAGATTCTGTCGAGCGTCCCTTTCCCCACTCTGGTTCAAGTCACAATTTTCGCGAATTACGCAGTTTGTTTCACATCACTCGATGCTCAATCGATCACTAATTTTTATGTCATTACTATACGTAAATTGCACTTCTTTATGGTACTTACAAAAAGAGTTATTCATTTTTTACGTATAGTAATTGCACTTTTCGTCACATCTGTACGGTTTTTTAACACTTTATTCACCTATAATTTCTATACACTTTGGTGTCTTTTGTTTTATCCTATCGTACATAGTTTTCTTATAATTAAAATAGACATACAACTATTTTACTTGAAAAGGGTTAGTTACATTTCAGGAAGGACAGGTTTCACACACACCAACAAAATACGCGCGTACACGACGCTAGCGTCAGGTGTGTCGAAAATGCATGTCCATGCATGAATTCTGCGCTCCCTATTTTTACTACGATCCAGCTTATGCAATCTGAATCATGTTTATTAATTTATATTTATTTATTTTTATTATTTATTTCATTTATTTTGGCAATGCACAGTATCGTTAATGTTTGTATTGTTACATATATATATATATATATATATTACAACGCCTTATTTCATCTAACACTATTTTCTAATATTTGTAATGTTAGATAAAATGTTACTTACCCGTAATATTACTTTACCTGGGCGCCAGAACAAATCCCAGATACAAATGACACGGTTTCAGCTTAGCTCAGCGCATGGAGACACTCTTTCTCAGGATTCGTTCAGTGATTGTGGATTCAAGGGGAATCGTTACAAATAACACTTTAATATTTGCTTGATTATTTTTAATTAACGTTTTAAATAATTATTTTTAAAACTTGAAATTTCTAATGCTAGGACTTATTTCTACCCTAACACTTATAATTACTGAGTGAGTGTGAAAAGTCAAGATTAAGACGTTCAAACGACCTATTGTTCTTATCTGATTTAATTAAGAGATTGCTATCTCCCAAACCAGTGCTAAAGAACAGGTCTGCAATAATTTGCACGTCCAATACTACACCTCACTTTCCATTCAACACTCCTATACTATGTTAGAGCTAATCTTATAATTAAAATACAAAGTGTGCAATTCTTAGTGTCTTTTAAAAATTGTTTATTGTTTTATTTTTTGTTTAGTGCTTATTTCATTGATCAATGATTCTATTTCTTACTGTTTGTTGCGTTGACCGAAGATAGGAATCCGTAGAGGTCCTCCTTTTGATGGTTTTGCACAGAAGAATTGATGTTGATCAATGCTGTAGAAGATGCCTGGCAATTACAGATGCTGTAGCCTTGTCGCACAGGTCCTTCACGGCTGATGATTAATTAATTAATTAATTAATTAAAGTTGTTTTACGCAGCGAGAGTTGTTGAACGGTATTAGTTCATCTACACTGCGGACTACTTCTCGAATTTGATGCTTAAATTACACTTTTGCGTGATTGAAAATTTCTGTACGTAATTTATACACGTCTAGCGCATTGAAGATCCGATCGAAGAGTGATGCTACCCCTCGCTTTGAGTTGGCGTCAGTTTTAAATACTGGATGCTGATTGGCTGTTCAAATAAATCATGCGTTTTTCCAGTTTCGACAATCTCGAACAGGTCGACAAACACCCCGTGACAGGTTTCAAACGGCAGAGAATTTCTTGTCAAAATCGTACTTCCTGTGTTTGCAAATCGATTGATTACAGGTATTTGCAAACGTGTTTTCAAAGATCTGACCACAGAATATTGTTGCTTAGGTCTTTATCTGTGTGTGTGTGAAAACACCTAATTCCTACGTAGTATAATTCTCTCGTTATTCCTGTTGGCGTGCGTCATCCGTATAACTTCTTCAATTGTTAATTATATTAACTGAGATTGCGGCTACTTATAAAGCTTCACTTGCTGAATACAATGCTGTTTTCAGAATTGCCGTATATTTATAACTTTTGAAGTTATCGCAGGTTGAACTGATAATTTGCTTTAAGTAAAATTACATGTTTGTACTGGTTTCTGATGTCGCGGTGACGTGGTTAGAGTGAGATGGCTGCGATTATACGCTCTCTCTCTCTCTCTCTCTCTCTCTTGCTTATGGCGCTACACTTGTACCGTCTATCACTTTCATATAACGCTCAGATAGGACGCTATTATGAATCGTTATAATATATATATATATATATATATATATATATATATATTACTATAATACTTATAACTATTTTACCTCAAGATATATTTTTTCCTTTAGGAACATGTTTCGGGAGATCCTGTTCTCCCATCTTCAGCCTTCGCCATCTTGTTTCTGGTGCAGTATTTGTGTGTTGGCTTCTGGATGTTATTAAGGTGGTTTGTTGGTCTTTGGTCCTTCAATGTTGCATTATTGTGTGTGGTTGTGGTATCTGTTTTTGTATTTTGTGTATTTTCGATGTTGAGTGCTTTGAATATTGTGTCATGTTTTGTATTGATAATCAAAGCACTCAACATCGAAAATACACAAAATACAAAAACAGATACCACAACCACACACAATAATGCAACATTGAAGGACCAAAGACCAACAAACCACCTTAATAACATCCAGAAGCCAACACACAAATACTGCACCAGAAGCAAGATGGCGAAGGCTGAAGATGGGAGAACAGGATCTCCCGAAACATGTTCCTAAAGGAAAAAATATATCTTGAGGTAAAATAGTTATAAGTATTATAGTATTATATACATCAAGAAACGGACTGTAGCAGAAAGTGATTGAAATATATATATATATATATATATATATATGAACATTCACAAGGCCAGAATTTTTGGACGATGTTACTCAAATACTACGTACTAAGAGCCTTATTCTATGAATTAGAATTAATTAAAAAACTATACACAGTAATTATTTTTAAAAAAATACTAAACTTACCATCTTTTCCCAATTCATCTGCAACTTTCTTCCACGTTGTATTTTTCATGTTTACATTTTCGTAGACTTTGTGTTGATGATCAAATAAAACACGATAATCGCGAACACTCTCGGTAAGTTTTTCATCTTCATTATCACTAAATAATTTTTTGACATGACGAAAGAAGCACGACAAACTGAAAGCAAACCGAAAACAAGAGTACAGGGCGTCGGGGTTGGCCGTCTCGACTGGTTGCCGACCTATCGAGCCGCAGCAGTGACGTCACAGCGGCTGACAGCCCAGCAGTTGCATCAAAATACTTGCTATTTAAAACACGTAAACATGTAGGCTACTGGTCACCGCAACGATTAACAGTTACGGAGGCCAGTTCCAGCAAAATAGTATTACGTACGTTCTCGATCTTGTCATGTAGTACGCCACTGAAGCGCCCAGTCAGTCAGTTTGAGAGTACAGTAAAATTAAAAATTAAGGGCATATGCGCAGAAACCAATTTATGGATGGAAGAGTCCACTTTGAAATTGTGAATGGCGGAAGGGTAACGGAGAATCAGCTGTTATGCAAGTGAAGGTGTTGCCAACTTGCGTGTGATGTTTTAGTTACCCGTACATTGTTAGTTATGTGTGACGTAGTATCTCAGTCTTGCATTTGTTATTATTGTCTCAATTTATTATTAATTATATCTTTGTTTTACAGTATTAGTTATTTAATTTTTTAGTTAATTTCTATTGGTAGTCTTTATTCTGTAATTACGTATTATCGTAATTATTTGTGTTATCACCCAGTAACGAGATTTGTTAAAATTGATACTTCTCCTGCAACTAGCAAAGACAGGAAAGTTATTCATAGTCAAGCACGGGAAGTAATTTTAATGTTTTACAATTTATGAGAAGAGAAGCGGCTGAAGGAATAAAAATTCCAATTAAAAGTTTTTTCGAACTGGTTACTGCTGCAACTGGAATATCTACTCGCACGTTATCGCAAATCGCAAAGGAAGGAGAAAAATTAGGAGGACAGTTTTTAAGAGCCCAAAAAAGACCAAACCCCAGGTTAGTCCCAAGACAAATGTGGACGACTTTTTGACACCCACGTTATACGTCGGACTGTTAATCAGTTCCATATCACTCATAAGAGGCATCCAACGGTAAGCGCATTGCTACCCATCACTAGAAAAAACATTAACTTCAAGGGCCAAATTAGTTTCCTCAGAGTTCTTCTAAGAAAAATTGTATACAGGTAGGCGTGAGCGTCAAAATACGCTAACTGAATAAGTTTTTTAAAAAATGAAACTATTCATGCTAGCTTTCGCACATTCTTGAATGAGACTGAAGGTGTTTTATTAAGGTCTTGCTTTTCTTTAAAATAAGTGTAAATAATTATAAAAAAGAACAGAAATAATAGTAGAATATTAGTTGTATTGGAGGGTGGTCTGAAAAGTTCTCGGCCTCGGTCATAGACATCAACTCTATAAGCAAGATTTGTTTTTCTTAGGTTGGTATGTCTGTCACAACAATTCATGTGAAATTGTGAGTCAATCTATCATGTAGTTTTTTGTATACAGCTATTTGAAGTAGCGTAATTGTGTATATTTTGTACAATGGATAAAATTGAATATCGTGCAGTTTTAAAATTTTGTGTTAAAGACGGTTTGATGCCGAATGAAATTCATTCGAAATTCACAAAAGTTTATGGGGAATCTTCTCCTTCACTTTCGACAATTAAGAAATGGGCTGCCGAGTTTAAACATGGCTGTACGAGCCTTGAAGATGAGCCACGTAAGGGACCCCAAAAAGTGCAACAACATCAGAAATCATCGAACAAATACACAATTTAGTATTGGATGACCGACGAATTAAAGTGCGTGAAATTGCTGAGGCTGTGGGCATTTCGAAAGAATGTGAAGGTTATGTTTTGCGTGAAGAATTGCATATGAAAAAGCTTTGCGCAAGATGGGTGCCGCGCATGCTCACAGCAGATAAAAAACGCATTCGCATGAAAATCTGTGAACAGTGCTTGGAGCGTTCCTTAAAATAACAAACAATAACCCGTATATTATAACTTGAGTTGTTACAAATTTGGCGATCCCAACTTGGGAATTAACGGGAGAATTCCAGTAGTTACAATGTATTTGTGTGTGCGCGCATGCGCGCGCTCTCAAATTTTGCGTAATAATAAAAATGAAATAGAATTCTGAAATGAAAGAAATTTCACAGATATTGAACATCGCATGTTGTAACTTCAACTTTTCGCTTTATTTATAGAAAAACGTTGTTTGCCAGCTGGTAAAACATAAATTATCTCATTCCTCATTCATATGTTTCTTTTACCGGTTGTAACACTTTCAGTGTTAAAAGATATTCTTTTCCTAAAATTCTGTATTGAAATTACTTGTTTTTTAATTCTTCTAGAAACAATTTTTTGTTGTCCAGGATTAAAAAGATTCTTGCAATTAAATTAATACGAAGAACGCGTTTTTATTTAATGATAAACTGGAAAGATAGTCGAGTGTAATTAAGGAGTGGAAGTGTACAGTTTGCAAATTCCATTGCGATAAGATCGGTCAGAAAGGCTGTAGTTTTTTACATCTCAGCATAATGACAGAACCAAACAACACTCATATATGTTGTAACAAAATAAAAATTTTGTTAATTTAAATTATTTTTAATTTGAATTAATTATTGTAATTAATTATCTCTGATGTATTTATGTATTTTTTAATTCTTTTTATTATTAAAGTAATTACTTTAATAGCGTAGAATAATCAGAATTGTTTTTCCGTGTTGAATAGATTATCTCCTGTAATAATCGATTAGCGGTCTTTCGTTATTCTAAGTGTGTACTCCTTCAACGTTGTTAATTTCTGCTTTTCTTGTAGTCCAGGTATCAAATATTATTTAATATTCTTCTCTTTTTATAATTACAAATAAATAGAACCCAAAATTATAAAATTCAATTATTTTATTAACATATTAGAAAATGATCGATTTTGAATCGATATGTTAATCGACAAATTACAGACTAGTATCTCAAGGCGAGTGACTGCAGTATATAAATTATTAATTAATAAAAGTCACAGGTTCTTTTAGCTGTTATTTTATAATAGTCAGAGAAAGGGGCAAGTCTGAAAAGTATAACACTTACAATAAAATGCTTAATTATCTAAAATTACAAAAATATTTTTTAATATATAAAGGTTAATAATTTAAATTTTTGCGAACCAAGCTCATGACGAAGTTTTGCCGTCGCCGCTAAGGATTCTGGGAATTCAAAAATGGTTGCCTTCGTGCCGCATATGTAAACGGCTCCTGCACAACGGAATCTCTTCAAATAAATGTTCTTCTCTAAGTTTTCCTCGTCCAAGCAGTAGTGATTAATTCCTCTGGTGATAGTGTAGTTATCCTGGATCAGTGGTCAGTTCTTCGTTTCGATAATCAGTGTTCACTAGTGTTCTTGGTTCATTTTGTCCATAAGGTTGATAATGGCAGATTTCGTCTCGATAAATTCGGAATTAACGTTTATATGTTTTAATATAGGTATTGCACTTTTCAATGTTCATTAATTGTTTTCATAAATAGTTTAAGCTGGTTTATTCCACTGAATTTAGTGTTGACTCATGTTTTTAAAATTTCTCGAGTTTAGTTTTGCTAGGTTTAGTTCATGTCCACCATTTTTTCTTCTCTCTTTATATGAATTAATTGCGAGAGCTCGTACTGAAATGTACGTCTCAACGTATAACAATCAACTAATTAACTTTCTTCTTCATACAAAAGGTCCTGGCCAATTTAATATTAAAATGACATTGTTTTAAATCTCTGGCATTTCCGCTTACATAATTGACTTTTACATTATATGACTGAATACCTTTTTACTATTATTTAATTTTATTAATTACTAAATACATAATCTCTTTCCTTAGTTAATTCTGCGTTATTTAATACCAAATATGACATTTTTACAATGTTTTCTATCTCAAAATGCCATATTTACAGTATATTTGAATGTAGGCCTTAAATTTTACTTCCTGTCACATTAAATGGTTTACCATCTTTATTATGTTATAATTATTATTGAACAAGATCCCTGATTGAAATAAAATGTTTATTTTTCCTTAATTCCTTGTAATTTTATGATTTGGTTTACTAATTTAAATATTATCTTTAATTTGGGCTTTCTCCCTTAGATTCCAGTGTTATTACACTTGCATTTTTTCTAATAATCTTTCATACATTTTTTCAATACCTTTATAAAGTATTGTTACAGTTATAATACACTGTGATTGATTTACATTATACAAATTTCATCAATTTAATTCATTTACTTAACTTTTTTATCAATTATAAGGTTGTTGAGATTTATCATTTGGCCTAGATTTTACCTGTGTTCACATACAATGTTTATTATTATTACAGCTTGCTAATACCCTTCTGACATTTTTATTCTTATACAATCTTAATTAAAGTTCCCTTACTTAACTACATTAACATTTAGTATTGATTAATACCATCAACATGTAACAAATATTTTATAACAAAAGAATTGTAGTCAATTTCAGACATTCCAGCCTTGAGTTCAATGAACTATTAATATAAACAAAACACATATGTTTTTTCATTACTTAAATTATTCCTTAAAATTAAGGTTCATGCAGTCCTTGCTGTTTTTGTTTTATTTTAGGGATGTACCCTTGATCACTGCACTACTTATTATATTATCTCATCACATTTATAGTCATATTACCTAATATTGTGAGATAAAAGTAGCACTCACTTGGGATCAATTTTTAGTATATTTTCATAATAAAATTACTTGCACTGGTCCACTGTTATTCTTTGATCTTATTTCTATTTGTTTTAATTAGTTTTATAAGATCAAGAATCTCAGTTATAGGGGATCATTAAGATTTGTTTTTATTTTTTTAATTACAAAAATAACTTGCACTGGTACACTTTCACTTGTACCTTTAGACACTTTACTTATACATACTTTACATGATTCTTATTTTATAGTGTTATACTTTTTTAGGGACATTTAATCTCCTTTGGCGTTTTATATTTTTATTACTTGGTTTCTTCCAAAAGCAGTCCTTTTATTATGGATGTCGGTTTGTTCTAGGTATTTCCTTACTTTATCTTGGCTTTTTGTTTTATTTTTTATAACTTATCATATATTGCATAGTTGGTTTTAATTTATTTTATTTCTTCAAACTACGATTGCACTTTACTGTGGTCCTTAATTAATTTTTATAGTAGTTTTCTTAGGTTTAATTTTATTTTTACTTTATTTATGATCATTTTTTCATTCAGAATAGTGTGGATAATCTGTCATGCTACAATGTTTATAAAACACTCTGATATGTAACAACAACAAATTCCGATACTTGTGAACAATACATATCATTTGCTTGATTTGTATAGTAATACAATTACATTATTATTATTATTATTATTGTTATTATTATTATTTGATTTACGTCGGAAACAATAAACGTACAATTCTTTTTTTAAGCCAGCTGTGTGACTGTAGGTACACACACACACACACACACACACACACAGATAGAGTTTCGTGGTAATATATTTACAAAACTTTACAGTAGTGAGTTTTTGTTACTATTAGAAACGATATTCATAGGTTTGCTGCACTGTCACTGATAACAACAATTCTCTTCTCATATCTCACAGCGACTCCCTCCACATCGCCTTTCCCCTCTGACCATAAGCGTTTCGCGCATTTCCATGCCTTTAACTTTCAATTTTTCTATACGTAATGAAGTGATAAGTGATAGAGTTTCAAACTTGTTGTTATACATTGTCCAGGCAGGAAGGGCTAGAGGATTAAGTGACCCTACACACACACACACCGTACAACAATAGACTTGGGCTGGTTCCCTGATGGCGCTAATGCCTCGCTGAATATAGTCCACTATCACTATGATTAATCAAATTTCAATATTTAAAATGTTTTATTTTGTTCATTGCATTTATTACTACCCGTGAAATAAGTCCAAACACGAAGAAATTACAACAAGATTAGTAAAAACAGTCCTTCAGACAAATTTTAATAAGAAAACCTGTGTTCATTATATTAGTTTTAAATTTTTCAGTGAAGGCTTTGTAAGGATTGGTAAAAAATATAAACACAAATTTTAACTTATTTGTGCTGACGTTTCGACAATGTTTATTGTCATCATCAGGACCTGTGTATGAAAACAAAAGAAATGTCAGACACAACAGAACAATATTATTTGTATGAACGTGTTTGTGTATGTGGGTGTGTGTGCGTACACGCGTGTGTGTGTGTGTGTGTGTGTATATGTGTATCATTGTATATGTGAATGAGTTAGATAGTTTGTTTACATCTTCAAATGTTTTCTTTAAGACAACGAGAAAATTATAATTTCACAGAACTTAATTCATACACTATTACAATTTAACTATATGTATGTATTTTTAATAAAAGCAATAATCAACAATTAGATATTAGATTGGTACAGAAAATGTTTATACATATACCAGTCACATATAGCATAGTAAAATATATTGTAACTAAAAACAGCTTAAGGGATGTTCAACTATGGAATTATCAAAAGTTATTTTTAACATGTTTCACTCGCTAATGGTATTAAAAACAATCATTAATTTAGAAACATATAAATTCCACAATAACTGTAGAACTTTACAACCTTACATCAGATAGTTTTGTAAACTATGGTAATGGTATGGTACAGATGTTTTGTATGTTTATGGTAAATCTATCTAACAAGTAAAATTGGATAATACTTGTAATCATATTGTTGTAAATTATAGTCCAGAGTACTATAGAATATTGTAAATTTATGTATATATCAACAATCACACACTCTCTCTCACCCATTCTCCCTCTACCTCTCATTCTCACAACCTCTCACTCTCACTGGAAATCGCTCTCTCACTCTCTCTCCCTGCCACTCACTCTCTCTCTCTCTCTCTCTCTCTCTCTCTCTCTCTCTCTCTCTCTCTCTCTCTCTCTAATGCTCTCTCTCACTCTTCCCTCCTTCCTTCTCTCTCTCTCTCTCTCTCCCTCTCTCTCTCTCTCTCTCTCTCTCTCTCTCTCTCTCTCTAATGCTCTCTCTCACTCTTCCCTCCGTCTCTCTCTCTCTCTCTCTCTCTCTCTCTCTCTCTCTCTCTCTCTCTCTCTCTCTCTCTCACTTGTCTCTTTCCACAAATGGCACTCTTAAAACACTCACCATTTCTATTAACACTATCGTCCTCACATACATTAGAGAATTATGTACAAGATAACAATATAGATTTAACAGCTTACATTAAAGAGTTACAGACTATTGCAACACAACATTATAGATAATTGATCTATTATATGAAAATTGTTATTACTTAATATTTACATTATTTTACAATGTTATTTACCTAGAACTTGATCTATACAGAGTTCCATAGTTTCATGTAATATATACTATATATGTCGGTAGTCATAATCTCTCTCACTCATGCTCTTTCACTCTCTCCCACTCTCTGTCTGTCTCTGTACCTCTCTCTATCCACTTGCAATCTTAAACAGATATATACCCTCAATCTAACACGCAGACGTGTACACACACACACACACACACGCACATCACACACACGCAAACACACACAAGCACAACTACACTAGAGCATCAATACTTAAGTACATAACACAATTATATTCTCTTCTTTTTGTCACATAAGTGTGAGTTATGCAAAACGCAGATGACCACTGTACTGAGTTTAAACTAATCGAATATGTGTCCATAAGAATTGCTATATGCTTACCTAGTTAATACTAAATAATATGATCAGTGAGGCACTTACAATTGTTGCTGACACCAACCACACAACTGTAAATTTGCCCAGACCAATCGCACTATTTATAAACAGAAACAGATGACGTCTGTACATTATTTGACTTTTGAAGAAATGAAAGTAGGCCTAACACGTGTTTGGAAGGCAGATAAGAAAATATTTAAAACTGCAAGGGGGAGTAACACCGATAAATATCTGATAACGTCCTGGGCCGACATCCTGTAAGGAAGGGACATTGCTAATCATTTCTTTGAAATCATACCTTAACTGTCTGTATGAGTTGAGCGTAACTGGACGAAAGATTTTGTGTATCAGTGCGAAAATTAATGGTGTGAGGGTCCCTTTTTATTTGAATCATTTCCAGTACGCATCTTTTGAAATAATTATTTTCGTAATGTTTAATTTGGTTGTTCTTGAAATCAAATTCATGGCCAGTGTTTAAATGGTGATATACTGAAGCGTTGGGATTATCATAATGAGTTTTCTTATGGCAATCATACCTATGCTGATAAATTCTCTTATGTAGATATTGGGACGTAGTACCGGTGTAAATGGCTGGACAGTCATTGCATTGGACAGTGTATACAACATTAGATCGTTTGTCTTTGGCTGTCGGCTCTTTGAGGCTTGAGAAGAGGGATCGTACAGTATGTTGGTTTTTGAATGCTAAAGTTTTTTGAATTTTTAGTAGGCATTTTTTGAGTTTTTCAGACAGCCCTTTGACATAAGTTGTAGAAAAGTATGAGCCGCCATTAGGCTTAGGTGTATTAGATTGGGCAGATGTAATGTTGGGGATCAGCTGATTTATGCGATGTTTATTCATTACTAGTTTGATTATGTGGTCTGGGTAACCATTGTTTTTGAAAATCTTGAATACTAACTCAGTGTTTTTTTTATGAAATAATTAATCACTTAGACCAGTGGGTCTTTTATATACCGCGTGGAGTAAGTTAATTTTTAGATGTATGGGATGGTTGGAATTAAAATCACACACACATGAATTCTACCGGAATTCGTAGGTTTTATGAACCAATCAGTAACTATAGTACCATCTGGCTGTCTAATGACCCTGGTATCAAGAAATGAAATAGACATATTGTGTTCATATTCTATTGTAAACTGAATTCGTTCAAAGCCCACTGGGTTGGAATTGGACAGCGATAAGATAGTGGCCAGTGTTTTAAGAGTGCTAATTGTGGAAAGAGACAAGTGAGAAAGAGAGAGAGAGAGAGAGAGAGAGTGAGTGAGAGAGAGAGAGAGAGAAGGAGAGAGTGATAAGAAAGAGAGCAAGAGAGAGAGTGAGTGGGATGGAGAGAGAGAGGTGTGAGAATGAGAGGTAGAGGGAGAATGGGTGAGAGAGTGTGTGTGATTGTTGACATATACATAAATTTACAATATTCTATAGTACTCTGGACTATAATTTACAACAATATGATTACAAGTATTATCCAATTTGTGCCACGTTACTTATTTAACACTGGACCCAAACAAACGTAACACAAAATACATCTTAAACAATCATAATACCTGCTACCACTTATGTCACGTTACGTAACATAAAATACATCTAAGATAATCACAATGTCTAACTTAAATACCGAAGGAGGGCGATGCATTAAAAAAAAATAGTCAGTACCACTAACTAGTGAGCAGAGTCAACATGAACCTATTTATTTCAGAATGAGATTAGCCTCCTAATTTTTGTATAATTATGAGTCAGCCAGTGAAACAAAGATCGATTACTCAATAAATTAAATACTGAATAAATCGGTTACTAAAAATCAGCAACTACATAAATTAAATACTTGATGAATCGATTACTACATATATCAATAACTGCACGAATTAAATACTGAATAAATAGGTTACTAAAAAATCAACAACTACATAAATCAATACTAATTTACAATTTGTTGCGCGTAGCGCACATACTATAATCTGTTCACGAAATATTTTAACACTTTCCTATACTACAAAGTTCTTGCAAAAGATATATAAGTTCGCATCACACAAAGTGAGAAATTTAGTTCATTTTTCTTTAACTAGTAAACTGACAAACTGGAAACTCCTGACGGGTGTATTTAATGATTAATAATGTTACTTGAAAATCCAAGGTGCGTTCACTAGCGGCCTGCTGTCGCCGGTCACGCCATACGTGAACCCGTTGCGGCAACGTGTTTCCCCTCTGGTCTCACGGAGTGCTGTCGTGTGTACTCTTGAAAGTAGGCTGAAGAAAATCTGTAGCGAGTCAATATTCTGGAGTACGTAGGCCCGTTCGTGGAAACAAGCTTTGTGCTGAAAGTTCCAGAATCTTTAGTACAGGCTAACAGTTACTGCACGCGCACATTCACTCACATAATATGTGATAGCAATTTACAAACTCATAGTTATAACAATTACAAATTACAGCTTTGATTCAATAACAAGTGACTGACATTAAACATTACACATCTTTCTTTTTTCTCTTTAAACTGACTGACTGGAAATTTCGTTACTCGAGAGGCTAACTGCTAAAAACCAGTTACATCGTTTTACATATAATACGTTTTTCTTTTACAAGCGTGACTGACGAATGTAATTCGTCACTAGCATTGATTTATGGTGGCCAAGAAATCATAATTACCTTGGTAAATGAGGCTCCCAACCAAAAGTGCCGATCGGGCGACGACGGGCGACTCTGCTCACAGCGTGGTCAGATGGTCGACTGAAATCAGCTTGCCGGACGTACGGTTTCGTTAGAAAAGGAAGGGGGCATGACGTCAGGGAAACACTGACCGATGTACGGATAATTATCAGTCGCGCCATTATTTAAACTTATTTTATTTAAATTAGTATTAACGGTTGTTGCATTCGGCAGGGATGCCGAATAACTGCAACAAATTTTACTTGTTAGATTGATTTACCATAAACATTGTGTTTGTATGTAAACTATCTGATGTAAAGTCGTAAAGTTCTACAGTTATTGTGGAATTTATATGTTTCTAAATTAATGATTGTTTTTAATACCAGTAGCAGTGAAACATGTTAAAAATAACTTTTAATAATTACATAGTTAAACATCCCTTAAGCTGTTTTTAGTTATAATATATTTTACTATCCTATATGTGACTGGTAGGCCCTATAAACATTTTCTGTACCAATCTAATATCTACTTGTTGATTATTGCTTTTACAATTAATTAAAAACATCATTACATATAGCAATTTAAATTGTAATAGTGTATAAATTAAGTTCTGTGATATTATAATTTTCTCGTTGTCTTAAAGAAAACATTTGAAGATGTAAACAAACTATCTCAACTTCTTCACACATACAATGATACATATATACCCACCCACACGCGTGCATGCACACACACGCACACATACTCACATACACAAACACGTTCACACAAATAATTGTTCTATTGTGTTTGACATTTCTTTTGTATTCATACACAGGTCCTGATGATGACAATAAACATTGTCGAAACGTCGACACAAATAAGTTAAAATTTGTGTTTATATTTTTGACCGATCCTCACAAACCCTTCACTGAAAAATTCATTGATTGACGGGCACTACGAATTTAAGGATTTAGTTTTAAAACTAAGAGCTCACGCTTGACAATTACCGTAATTTTCTAAGTAAAACTCAATTAACCAATGTTGTTACACAAAAGTTAAAATAGTTCTACTTTATATTTTTTAATATATATGCTATATTTTGTATGTATTTATTTTATAGTGACTCAATGGAAGTTGGTAAAATTTGTAATTTTATTTGTAATCCAATTCCATTCCATATAAAGTTTTGTCCTTTTATACCAGTTATCAACTACTGTTTAGGTGTTTGTAATTTGCAGCTTTACATGCATACACGGAGCGCCAGTTGTGCAACAAATTGAAATAACATTCAAATAATATTTAATATAATATTAGCTATTACATATAGTATATTTTTTCATTTAACATACTTTTTTTAGAGCATACATTTAACTTTAAAATTTTTTTAAATAGCATGGTCGCGCACCACACGCAATGGCATGGTCGCGCACCACGTTGGGCGCCATTTATTATACAACGTTATTTGTTCCTGAGCCCCCAACTTCTTGTGAGCTATTTAATTTTGCAACATTACTTATGCTATAAAATTATGACAGGTGTAATCATAATAATAATAACACAATGTAATATGGTTTAAAATCATTTAAAAATTTATTAATCAAAAATTTCTTATTTGGTTGCGATTTAAAATATCATTATTATTTGCTTGTGTGTGTAGTGTGTAGCCGTAGCACACGACTAATTATTAACATATGAGTGATAATCTCGTATTACACATAGACATAATATACCATCTTATATTATAATAAACATTTATAATTATCTAATATTGCTCTCAGCTTGCTCATTAGTGTAATAATTATTAGATTATCTAATTTCTTTCTAATGATCTAATTCCTTTTGAATATACTGCATATGCATTGCTTTGTTTTCTAATAAAAATTTACTAATTACTTTTATATTAAATTAAATATCAATGACTAAGTTATTGATTCACAGTTATAGTTTAAAACATTTTTTAAACATTACTCTCATTACTATACAAATAAATATTTACATTTGCAAGATTTATTAATTCATCTTTGAATTAGATTGTCTCTCTTTTTACATCGTTAATTATTTATTGTCTTTATGTGAGTCTTTGTTTTACAAATACATGGTTGTTTTTCACCTTATTGTCGAGGTAAATAATGTAACGAGAAGGTTCTGATTCCTCTTCTGTTTTTATTTGTATGTATGATTCGTTTTTTTATGGTTGAATTAAGTTGAAATACTTTTACGCCCCATGTTGGAAGCGTCAATCTGTAACGAGAAAAATCGTGCTCCTCTGTTGTATAATATTTTTTTATTATTTAAACTTATTATTATTAACCTATAAGGAGTTAGGGCTTTAGACCTCACTTCGATCGACAACTTTAGATAACACCTTATTTGTTCTAACACAATAATATACCTGAATTCCTCCATCTTACTTTGATTTTATTAAAGAAAAAAATAATTATTATTTGTCTAATGGTTTTTAATAAAAAATTAATAATTATTTCGTTTGTATGGCGGGACTAGGCTTGTCAATGTTTGCATTCGATTGTAGTATCGAGTTGCCTATTGGAGGTTATCTTCGTGATCTTTTATTTATGATGAAGTTCAAATCGCCGAAAATGTTTTACTCTTCTTTTGTTAAACAATAATCCTGTAATTATATTTTACTCTATAAATAAAAGACATTTACCATTAATTGGGAATAATTATTAACATTTATTTTCATGAATTCAGTTTAATGACTCTAAGGTCGAAGTTGTTAATTGCCCGTATCGACTCTTCTTCTCAATTCGGTTTCTTTCTTACCTTTGGTTATTATACTAATCTTTCGGGTTCTTTAGACTGCTATTAAAAAGTTCGAAAATGTCCACAAGAAGTACAATACATTACAATTATATAATTCTTATTGACTAATACAAACAAAATTAATTTTAATAAAGTGTGACAAAATAATAATTCAAGTTAAATTGCCAATGCAATGCATTATGGTTCTTTCCAGCATTCAAAGTAACATTCAAGATGGCAGCTTGTTGGCCAATTAATTCTGTGTGAAATGTATTCACCACCAGTTTTTTTTCAAATAAAATAAATTAGACAAAAAAATGTTCACTGTGTTTAAATTAGTTTTCTTTTTCCTTCCACTAGTGTTCTGTTGAAAAAAGTGTTAGTTGAGTTAATCTTGTTGTCATGTAGTTGTAAAAGTGATATTATAAAAAGGTTAAGTCTTACCAACTTGTAGAGATATTTATTCACTTTTTGTTTTGTTTTTTAATATATTATTTTTTTACTTGTTCTTCTTTTATTTATTATATTGTATATTATCTTCATTTCTTCCTTCTGATTTTGATTCTATGTTTTATAACATTTTTACTTTTTTCTTCCACTTGATTTGATTCTTCGTTATACTTTGTGGCTTATAGCTGCACAGAGGTGTTCTGAATACTTTCGTGTCTCAACGAATGTTGAGTTTTCCTTTTTCTCTCAACTGGCTTGACCAGAATTAACAAAATTCCTCTTGGACAATACCGTTAGGTTCAGGGGTCATGTAACCCTGATTATTTAAAATACATAGTTTTTATATTTTATACTCCAAATTACTTCCTATTTAATACTTAACTGGACTAAAATTGATTTACAAAGTGATCTTCCTGATAGAAAGACAAGCATCTTGATATGTGTGAGTGTCCTAATCGATATTTTTTCATCTTTACAAAATTCTGTTTTATAGGTCTTCAAGCAGTTTGACATTTACAAAATTATATTACAATTAATTAATCTATTATAATGTTGTTACCGCTATAAAAATAGGGCCGCCTATCTTAGTAATTTTACTATTTCTTACTGATTTACAGTAATTTGATAGTTTGCCAATAATATTATGTAGATATTGGCCTATATCTTGGTACTTACTTTGTACAATTTTCCAATTTATAAATGATATGTAGCCTGTTGGCTTAATACATTTTGATTAATTATAATTATTCCATGAAATAAAAAATAAAAACATAAACATGAAACAAACATATTAAAACAATATTATGCCCTTATGGCTAAAACTCTAATTAACATTAAACAACAAAATTAGACTTCCAACAATTGTCTAATACTTAATACTAATATTTTTTCTAGTGTCAGTCTAATATGAACTGTCCTTTACTATGATTACACATTAATAATAGGATTCTTATTCCTGTGAATAAGTTATTATCCATTCTGTGTCTTAGCACAACTGATAGTCCTTTCACTTAGGTACATTGACAGATAGTACTTTGTTCATTAGTTACATACATTAATTATGATTATACTTTGCATGGAACTTCTTTATTAGACATTGTGGTCATTTTCTATTTTATTTATTTTATAAATAGGTGAATTATTTTATTAAGGGTAACTTTATATCGGGCTTATTCGCTTTTTTGGTCCTTCCTACTTCTGTCACATTACAATAGGCAGCATGTCCTCTTCGGTGCTAGGTCCTCGATCCTGGATGCGCCTTTGTAGTTGTGTAGTCCTGGAGTCCTTGATCCTCGTCCCGTACGCTGGATTCTATTTCATGTACTTGGCTGCTCCCTCGTCTCCTGTCATAGCCTCAGGTTGCAGGTGTTCTCACGAAAGTGATGCGTAGTCGTGAAGAAGCTCTGGCTGCTGTTGTGATTGATATAGAACAGTTGTTATCATGGGCAGAGCCTCAGGCTGCCATGGTAGTTGTACAAGAAAGAGTTGTTGTCTCTGGCCAGAGCCTCTGGCTGCCATGGTAGTTGTATGAGAAAGAATTGTTGTCTCTGGGCAGAGCCTCCGGCTGCCAAGGTAGTTGTACAAGAAAGAGAATTAAGTTAGCGCGTCTCGTATATTTATACCCTCGGGTGCAAAAAACATGTTTTGACAATATTCTGCATGTCAGAGTCTGTCGTTGGCGTCCCTTTTTAAACACGATTCTTTTCACACTTAATTCGCTTGTCTTCACGATATGCGAAGTCTTTTGCACATTACTCGATATTCATCTTGTTGGTAATTTTTATGTGTTCACTGTGTATAAACCATTTTTCTTTATCTTAATTAACATACGTTTTATTATATTTATTTTTACTACAATCGCACTTTGTATTCTTTTCACACTATTTTTTATACACATGTGGTCTTATTTTTATACACACTTTGGCGTATTTGATTTTGTGATATTATCCATGAAATCTGTACAAATTAAATAAATTTATATAATTAATAGTGTTCATTAAGGGTGACGCTTTTCAGGAATTGACAGGTTTCACACACACATATAATATACACGTGTACACACAGACACAGCAAAGTGGCATGATCAGCCTGTCCCAACATGAAATTTGGTCGTTCCTTTTACAGTTCAGATAGAAAGCTGAATTATTATTGCTAACAATATGAATTATTTATTTACTTTAATTAAGTATTTTAATTACTTTGTGCAATGCACAGTACCCTATACATTTGAACTGTTGCATTATATATATAATTTAACTTAATTATTGTAGATCACCAGGTTTTTTTCAGCTCATGTAACAAATAGTTTTGCTCTCTGCCTTTATATAATTTGTCCAAGCTGAGAAGGTGACTCTCGTCCTTAACCCTGCCAAGTTTTTTGTCAGATTCTTTGTTAGATACCAATTAACCACTTATATTGAGCCACTATAAAATAAATACATAAAAAATATAGCGTATATCTAACAAAATATAAAGTAGATATAAAGTATTTTAACTTTTATATAACAGCATTGATTTACTGAATTTTAATAAAAAATTGCTTTAATGGTCACGTGTGAGCTCTTAGTTTCAAAATTAAAGTAATGAACACAAGTGGGGTCGAGGGATCTTGGAGAGGTAGCACGTTTGTTTCGGGTTGACTGGGCACTGGTCCTCACAAATCTCAGGGTTGGAGGAAGTGATAGCGTCCCAATGGAGCCCCTGGCTTCTACCCAATCAAAACTGTACTGTGTTGTGAAGAGTCACATCCTACTTGAGGTGACCCTGTTTTCACAGAACAGTACAGATCTAGACTGGGAAGTTGAGGAACATCCCTGGTGGAGGGCTGCAGCACTCACCAGTATTAGCATGGGGCTGAAGATGATAGTAGTCAGCTGGGCCCATAGCTGAACATCACCTGGCGGAACTGAAGGGCAGTGGTACGGTGAACTATGAGGGTGGACAGGACTCTATAGCCGAGGTGAAGGCAGCCTGTCTAGGGGAAGAACACCCCAAAATCAAAATACCTGGTTCTCCAGGTTGGGGGTTGGGCGTGAGGCTGACAACCTCACCCTGTGAAAAACCTGTTGTTGTGAATGCTCAAGAGAAAAAATTCGGACGGAACTATAGGCAACGACCTGGCAAGAAAAAGGCAAATGATTTTGGTTTGTACACATGGAATGTGAGATTCCTTTATAGACCTGGTGCACTACATATCCTTAGTAATATATTAGAGAAGTATAATGTAGACATAATGGCGCTGCAGGAAATAAGATGGACTGGTAAAAGAATATGGGAAAAGCAAAAATATAGAATGTACAGTAGCTGTAATCCAAATGATCACATATTTGGAACAGGATTTATGGTAACCGATAGAATAAAAAGATTAATAATGGACTTATATATATATATATATATATATATATATATATAATAGGGTTGCTACAGCTAGTGCCGTCTCCCTTCCTTCAACCTGGCAATAATGGACTTCAAAACAGTAAATGGAAGAACGTGTAAGATAAGGATGAAAGGAAAATTTTTCAACTACTCAATAATCATTGTACATGCGCCAACAGAAGAAAAAGAAGATGATGAAAAAGAATCTTTCTATGGAGAACTCAAAAGCTGTATACAAGACTGTCCAAAAAATGACATTAAAACCATTATAGGAGACCTAAATGCTAAAATTGGACAAGAAAAGGAATATATGCCAACTATAGGTAAACATAGCCTCCGTAGAAATTCTAATGATAATGGAACTCGATTAGTACACCTAGCAGCTGCACTCAACATGGTGGTAGCTAGCACACACTTTGAGCATACAAATGTACTTAAAGGAACACGGATATCTCCAGACAGAAAGACAATTATATTAATCAAATTGACCATGTAGTTATCAACGCACGTCATTTTAGCGATGTACTAGATGTAAGGAATAGGAAAGGAGCAAACATGGACTCTGATCATTTTATGATCCAAGTAAAAATAGGATCAAGAATTTCTAATACAAAAAAGAAGAATGGGGGAAAGAGGAAAAATTTAAATTAGAGTTGTTGAATGATTGTAATACAGCATGGAAATACTAATACCGGTACTGAAAACTAAACTGCAGGCTAAAACTGACATGACATGACAAGTGAAAATATAAATGAGTAATGGGAAACATGTAAGAAAATTATACAATACGCAGTTGAAGAAACAATTGGAAAAGAAAGTAATGCACAGAGAAAGGCAGAATGGTTTGATGAGGAATGTGCTGAACCTACTAAAAGAAAAAATGTAGCCTATATGAGATTACTAAATAGAAGAACCAGACAAGTTGAAGAAGAATACAAATAATTAAGAAGAGAAGAGAAAAAGATACATAAAGGAAAAAATTAAAAATATATGCAAGTGGAACTGCAAGAAACTTAATAAGAGTAGAAAAGATTTTAAGCCAAGAATAATTTGTGTAGAAATAGAGATGGTGAGATACTTGGTGGGGAACAGCAAATACTGGAGAGATGGACAGAACATTTTGAAGAGCATTTGAATGTAAGGGAGGAAACAGAGATTACTGAGATAGACCTGGATATGGAAGATGACAGAGAGAAAGATATATTCCCAACGATAGAGGAAGTACAAGATGCAGTCAAAAAACTAAAAATAATAAAGCACCTGATACTGACGCTATACCAGCAGAACTGCTAAAAAATTGCCTACAAGTATTAGAAGAGCATATCTGTCAGCTAGTGAGACCTATATGGAAACAAGTGAAACTTCCAGAAGACTGGTATATAGGTATAACAGTACCTATCCACAAGAAAGGAGACCAACTCACTTGTGACAACTATCGAGGAATCATGCTCCTAAATATGGTCTATAAAGTTTTGGCATATATAATATATGATAGACTGCAACCGAATAAGTTATTGGTAAATACCAATGTGGTTCCTGACCAGGGAAGTCTACAGTCGATCAAATCATGGTTAGACAGGTCCTGGAACAACACGAGAATTTGGTATAGAAACACACCACTTATTCATTGATTTTAAGAGCACTTATGACAGTGTGGACCGAATGTAACTGTACAAAGCATTGAAGGAATTCAGGATACCAACACACTTAATTGAATTAATCCAAGAATCTCTATCGAAAGTAGAATGTAAAGTTAAAATGCAGAAAACCGTATCACGTTCATTCACAACTTGAACTGGACTCCGACAAGGAGATTGTCTGTCATGCTTGTTATTTAATCTAGCACTAGAAAAAGTGTTAAGAGACTCCCAAATAAACACAAGAGGACCTAAACAAAAGTGTACAGCTCTTAGCATACGCAGACAATATTGATCTAATTGCAGTACAAAATGAGATCTCATTAGTGCCTTTACAGCATTAGAGGACGCCTCAAGTAAAATTGGACTGCAGTTAAACTTGGAGAAAACAAAATGTGTGTATGCTGTCAACAAACTGCCATTGAACCCGACCCTTCAAAACCTTGAAATAGGCACAAAAAATATAGAGGCAGTAAAAGAGTTCATATACGGTACAGTATCTTGGCTCCCAGATAAACAGCACTAACGACATCAACACTGAAACAGAAGAAGAATATGTCTCGCAAATAAAACATATTATAGATTAAAAAACCAACTGACATAATCTATCTTCATCTTAAGAAGCACGAGATGCTAAATCTACAAAACACTTATCAGACCAGTGCTGACATATGCTTCAAAAACCTGGACAATGACAAAAAATAGCGAGAGACTTCTAGGTTGCTGTGAAAGGTGGATTCAAAGAACAATATTTAGAGGAGTGCAGGAAAATGGAATGTGGTGCAGGTGCTATAATTATGAACTATACCATCTTTACAAAGAGCCGGTAAAATACCCAGGCTAAGATGGGTTAGACATATAGAGAGAATGGAGGAAGGACAGCCTACAAAACATATTTTCTACCAGAAACCAATCGGTAGTAGAAAAAGGGGAAGACCCCGAAGTAGATTCAAAGACCAAATAGAGGAGGCCCTCGGAAAGCTGAACATAAGAAACTGGAAAGCCAAGGCATGCAATAGGGAGGAATGGAATCGACTCTTGGAGCAGGCCAAGACCCACCAAAGGTTGTAGAGCCACGGTTCATGATTGAATGAACACAAGTTTCCTTATTTAAAATTATCTGAAGGGCAGTTTTTACTAATCTTGTTGTAATTACTTCGTGTTTGATCTTATGTTAAATGAAATCACTCATAATACGTGTAATCAATTTAATTAACAAAATTAAAAAGTTATGCATAATATTAAAATTTGAGTTGCCATAATGGATTGTATTCAGTGAGTCGTTAGCATGGTAGACAGCCGGTCTCAGTCGTCTATTGTTGTGAGGCCTGTGAGTGCGCGTGCATTCGCCAGAGGTCTTTTAAGCTTCTAGCCACTTCCCTGCCTAGACAGTGTATAGGGTTGTGAGCTTATGTTCGGTGCGTGTTGCAGTGACAGCAGCTTAGTGTCAAGTAATAACTGTGAACTATTGTTTGCAAACTTCAGTAATTGGTGACTTGTATATTTGCTGCCACAATGGTTAATTGTGTAGTATTTATTGTTTTTTACACAAGTGAGTCTTGAGCAATTGTAATCTTGAAAAATTTGTGTATCCAAGTGTTTTGTTTATTTTAACTGTCTTCAAAGTTGTTACTAATGATTTCTCTGGTCTTTCATTATTTATTTTCACTGTTTAAATACGACGACTCATGCAACTATCGTAATAACATAACGTTGCATATAAGCCTATACGTTTCCTTAACAATTTAGTATTTTTTTAGGAATAGCCTGTCTAAAAAGTCATATTGCTTCATCCTCTTTATCGGATAGATAATGAACAAATTCACAGCTAATTCATTTACATGACCTTTCAACTGACTGAGACACCAAACAGATAGCTTAGTAATTCCTCAAGTAATGTTATTTGTATACACATTCAATGGAGGAACAGACACTGTAGTTCAGAACAATCTAAGGAATGTCAACAGTTGTCTTTAGAAATCTGGATTAAAATCCCTGTATCTTCGTGACATTTGAGTAACAAATATTATGTTATTGTTACATGTTGAGTACAAAAGCCAAACTACTGTTTGAGAACTCGATTTATCTTTTTTAGCAAAAGTTTCAATTTCTGGAATAAAAGCTTCTCAAAAATCTTTAGTAGACCAGACAAAAGACTAATTGATCCGTATGGTATAAAATTCAGCGGGTCTTTCCCTGCTTTCTGATTAAATATTATTTGAAACACCTTTCACTGATGTGGAAAATAACACTTCATATAATTAACAATCGTGGATACATAATACCATCAATCGGTAGTTCGTTTAGAATCCAATCCATAATCAAATCTGGCACACGCTACCACATATTTAGTACAGATATATCAAGAGGTATTGATTAATAAGGATACATGGGAAAAAACTTTTTATAATTTTAACTGATAAATAAAGTTGGTCATCATCTAAATTATAGAATTCAACTTGCCATGGATCTGATGTCATGATATATTCTCCGTATAGTATTTGGTTTTTAATGTTATGTAAGACTCATCACTCACCTTCCAGTGATTGGCCTCAAAATTGCAATATCACAGCACTAGTATCACACTGAAAATCTTAGAAGCTGGTGGAAAACGATGTGGCGAAGGGAGCATGTTATTTATGAGATGAGCATCATAAGTTGCAGGCTAGTGTGGCAGTATCTGCTGTTGCTTCTGGCTGATCCAGTGGTGGCAAAGTGTAGGTGAAGACGGAGTAGAAAGTAGACATCCTTGAGGCGGTCAAGTGACATAGGTGTTTTGGCCATTGTTGAGACAGTGGAATTCTTGTACATCCTATTGTCAATGGAGAATTGTCCAAAAAATGGCGGATCCACTTAATATATCTGTCTGTCCACACGAAAACATTTATAAACATGTGTTCAAATCTCTGAAAACAAAAGCTTTTCGAGTGCCATGGCTAGTACAACCTACTAACCAAGACATTTAAAGTACGTTGAAGTGCTGGCAAAAGTAGGGTCTCTAACAAAGTTTGGTAGATTCTGGATTGCGTCTGGCAACCGGGTAGGTTGTCTGAAAACTGTAATTTGGCTAAGAAGCTCCCAAGTCATCTTGCCAAGCTGCATATCACACCAGGAAAACATCAGGACTGGAGTCTGTCCATCGTAGAAACATAATGTACAAATCAGAACACAGAAGCGGTTAAATCGAATACAGAACTGAAATTGAACTATCTCTTGATTAGTACTCATATGGGAAAATATTCCATGCTGAGAAGTCCATGTTGCTAATAATTCTCGAGCTATCAGTGTCTGTATCGATGGTTTCTACCGGCACTGCTTTAGGGAAACAAAAAATTGCATGTAAGGCAATATCTGTATTAAATTGACATTGGCAAGATACCAGCTACGTTGGTATGTGGATGGAAGGATGAATAAATCCATAGACCTCCAAACGTCTCTAGTAAATTTATACTTCTGACCTCGCAGACAAGCTTGGCCCAGTATTTTATTTCTGACTCAATGATGGGGAACCACAACACTGTATAATGGAGCATGGTGGTATTGTTGATACCAGTTAGGTTGTAGAACATGTAGAAAGCTGCCTTGTGAAACTGAGGTATTATGTAAGATTGAATTCTATAAATGGAGGAGTCGATTTCAGTGTCTGACACTGCGACTCTTCTCTCCGTAGGGAAAGAGTCCAATTCCATCAGTGTATAAAATTCATGCACACAGTATTGTAACAGTATACTGTCACTTACAGTTGTAAGTGACAGTATTGTAATTTTAATTACTATATTTTTCGAAAAATTGTATGTTATGATGAGAACTAATATGCCATTCATGACAGTAGCCTATACACGGAACAACCTACCTAACACCCCATTGACTCTTCAGGTAAATTATCTTGAGGTCGCCTAATAGCAGTCAAAACAGGTTGAATCCCATACTATGTCAGAGTATTGGATCACACTTTACTTTGAAACTGTATCCTTGTTCACTCAATACCCTTTTGATTTGTCCATGCTGAGGGATATATTTCTTTAGAATTAAGTTTAATATGGCTTTAGTTGTCGGTTGCATGATTGCATGTAATTTTACTAGGTTAGTAAAGGCATTAATCCATACTATTAAATATTTAAGTCCCCTCTTAAATATTTAAGAGTGGTTTTACTTCCATATTCCTTAAGGAAATGGAAGTATGGTGATGGCAAAAAAAATCGTGTTCGAGATTATTGCAGATTCTGATTGTACTACACTCAAAACATGAAAAAAGTCGTTTTTCAAAAAGTGTCTGTGTGTGTGTGTCAATCTGTCTATCTGTGTGTCTGTGTGTCTGTGTGTCTGTCTGTGTGTCTGTAGATTTTTTTTCTATGGCAAACGATAACAGCCGCAAATTCAAACAGAATCAAATAATTTTTGCATACAGCCCTGATTTGTAGAGTACTCACGACCTTAAGGTGAAGATCGGTTGAGGGAAAGGGGTAGTTTACCTGCAACGGTTTTTTTTTATCAAGGGTAATTTTTTTTTTTTTTTTTGGCAAACGATAACAGCCGCAAATTCAAACAGAATCAAATAATTGTTTGCACTCACCCCTAAATTGTAGAGTTCTCAAGACCTATTGTTTTTGGTGAAGATCGGTTAAGGGATAGGGGTAGTTTACCTTGGTCTCAGATAATCAAGGACCATTGTGCCACTGACCCTTCACAAAATCTTGTAATGACGTTTATTTTGTCATGGTCAGTCAGCTGATTTCCAATAATGTCCATTACCCTCTCACATTGCCTCAGGAACTCTACTGGATCTCATTTTCATCCCTGTAAAACTTTGGATGCTGAGTCAACTATCCCATGTTATGGTATTCATATGTGACTCAATTGCCCTATCCAGTACCACCCAATTCTAAATTTTCAATTTGTTTTTGAAACTATGTATGTTTTTGTTTGTGTTTATGGAGAATCTGGTCAATTTCTGTCAGTTTAGTTTTGTATTCTTTTGTTCATCTTTTGTTCATGTGCTGTATGTTCTAATTTTTGTCCATTTTTATTTGAAGCAAGTTCATTTGTGTTTGAAATGTGTCTACAAGTGTTTTATCTTCTGTTGTTAATTTCTGTCAATACCCTCCATTTGTATTTTTATGAATTCCCTTTGTTTTTGGTCGCACTCTTCTAGTTTCCAGTTGTACTCATCTAGTTTCTTGCCATGCTCATCTCTTGTCGCACTCCTCTCATTTCTGATCAATTTCTCCCTGATGTTTGGCCATCATCACTTTTATAGCAGCTAATATTTTACTTCCATGTTCCTTAATGAAATGGAAGTATGGTGTGCCAAAAAAAATCGTGTTCGAGATTATTGCAGATTCTGATTGTACTACACTCAAAACATGAAAAAAAGTCGTTTTTCGAAAAGTGTCTGTGTGTGTGTCTGTGTGGCTGTCTGTGTGTCTGTCTGTCTATAGATTTTTTTATGGCAAACGATAACTGCCGCAAATTCAAACAGAATCAAATAATTTTTTGCGTACAGCCCTGATTTGTAGAGTACTCACGACCGATTGTCTTTTGTGAAGATCGGTTAAGGGAAAGGGGTAGTTTACCAGCAACGTTTTATGTTTTAACAAGGGTATTTTCTATGGCAAACGATAACAGCCGCAAATTCAAACAGAATCAAATAATTTTTTGCATTCACCCCTAAATTGTAAAGTTCTCAAGATCTATTGTTTTTGGTGAAGATCGGTTAAGGGAAAGGGGTAGTTTACCTGCAACGTTTTATGTTTTAACAAGGGTATTTTCTATGGCAAACGATAACAGCCGCAAATTCAAACAGAATCAAATAATTTTTTGCATCGTCCCTGAATTGTAGAGAACTCAAGGCCTTTTGATTTTGGTGAAGATCGGTTAAGGGGAAGGGGTAGTTTACCTGCAACCTTTTACGTTTTAACAGCAGTAAAGTACTTGAAAATTCATTTAAACTTTTTCAAACAATGGTAATTGTTAAAAATAAAATAATTTTGTTGCCAGGCAATAAAATTATAATTTTTTCATTTTAGTGTAAATCATGTATGAGTGAAAATATATCGTTCGTGGCAGGCAAGCATGTCTCAATTATGTAATGTTTACGTTTCCATTTTATTATTATGATTACTGCAATAAAAAGGCAGGGAAGACACACACACACACAATTCGCGTTATTTCTGGCCTCACTCATGTTTATTTTCTTACATTTGCGCGCTTTTTAAATGGAAAGTGCCGAAACCCACACCAACATAATGCGTGCAAGCCGAAAAAGTGTCCAGCGTGGATAGCGATTTGCTTCCTGTGGATCGCTGGGCAGTGTAATTGCACGTGTTTACAGAGGAACGATTCATAGACAGACTTTTCGTCTTTAGGGAATGAACCCTCTGCAAGATGCTGAGGGTCCATGAGTGACTTCGGAGCGCTCCTTCTTTTCCGCGTGTTTGTTCTGTGAAACGTACACTGTAGATTCGCAGCTTTACTCTAAGCAACGCTCGATAAGAAATGTTGAAAATTTTTGTCCACGGTGTACCCTCATACACACTAAACCTGCTCTGATGTTTTAATTACGGACATCATAATATTAAAACTTTGGAAACTTTAGCACTACTTAATGGAGATCAATCATTAACTTATACAAGCCATTAATTTTATGCATATTTTTTATATATATGTGTACAACATTATCGGCAACAAAGAAGTAGTTTTTGTTAAAATTCCTTCCCGGGATATTTGGCCGTAGTCCAATGTTTTCTACAAAACCAGACGTTTCGGCAATGCCATTGACTTCCACCATCAGTGAAAATCGAGTGCGATAACGTGAGGTGGTATAGTTAGTGACCACAGTACTGTGGTTAAGGCTGAAGCAGTAAGTAGAAAGAAGTAGTTTCTATGGTAATATTTCATTTCGAAAATGATTTTAAATATAAATCTTAGAATATGGAAGTCATGTATGGTTCTCCATACCGATATTTTTTTTGGGGGGAGGGGACATTTTGTCAACTACTTATACTATGTAGTCAGTGAGGTCGATATGATTATTAATTTGTATCATAGTGTGTTTGTGTGTGCGTGTTATTAATCCAAGCTTCTATCACTATCTATTAGTTGGTCCACACTATCAAACGATTATTTACAAAATTATTAGTAATAAAGTTTTATTCCAATATCGAGATTTTAAAACAGCTGATTTACTCAATTCAACCTATATGTACCACTACTTATTTGCTTTATTCAACCTACAATTTGTACAATTTTTAATTTAATTTACATCCATTTTTTCTGCATATATGTGTCACATAGAATAAGTAGTCGAGATATAAGTTATTGGAATAAAGTGAACTTATTAAGGATGCTATTTTTTCCTGACAATGTACTGTGCTTTTAATACATTTTATAAAAATTAATTCTTGGATTTCGTTGTCCATGACGTGTCCGTTACTTAACTAAATACAACTATTATATTCACGACTCAGAACACAAGTGTATCAGTTCTGTTCCGAATCGTGAATATAATAGTTGTATTTAGTTAAAAATTAATTATTGTGTCTCTGTTGACCTTTGTAGCACAAACTAAAATTTATTTCCTGTACAATTAAATAAATTAGTATTTAAAAATTTCCTTTTGTCGTATTTACTAAAAAGTGTTTAGTGATGTGCTAGAGTCTTTCTTTTAAATTTTTTTATTGTACATAAATCATATACATTCACTTCCCTTTAATGTCGACTACAGATCCTTCAGACAATGAGTTGATCCTATCAGGATGAACAAGTGGGCTGATATAAACTGTCCGGCTTCAGGGTCACTTTCAGACATTCAGATATTTCTCACATACACTTTCACCATAAACTAATACTGCTACTGCTTCTGGTGTATTAAACTTAACATCTTTCCAGTAAACTTGAAGTGTCGAATACCCTAATCGGAATATTTTGCACTATCATGGTATAGCACAATAAAATTATAATATTGCTGTGACTCAACAGGAATTTACTAACTTGCATTCATTGCGACTGACAGACCAATCATGTATCAGTGCAGCATTACCTTGTTACCAATTCCGACTCATTAATATAACTCGTTAAGAGAGACTCATTTAGACGTGCGAGTCTTATGTTTGAAATTAAATTTCTCATAACCTGATTGTTTCATCAGTAACCCCTACCTCTGATTTTTCTACAGATAATAAATTTCGTGTGAAAGAAGGCTTCAGAATAGAACAATTCCCGTTCAAAAAACCTGAAATATTTTATGGGCTACCAATAATCAACCAATTTTATGGGCTACAAAACCTTTTTACTTAAAAAACAAATACATTAAGTTACTAATTTTTAAAATAACTACTGTCATAAGATAGGTCTTTTTATTGCTATATGAGTATTCTGATGTAAGTCCCATCTCATACATTCCCACGTCTTAAACATTCCTCAAGTTATTTAAGTTGATGTGTTTTTTATGAATATCCTCAAAAAAAAAATAATTTTATACCCTCGCACACATGCACTACACACATGGCTAAGTATCCTTACCTCTTTTTTTATTTTATACATATTAGCAATCAAAATTATATCTCTATAGGCTTATCTGGTTGTACAGAACTAGATACCATCAATCGTTCAAATAGTCTGATGAGAGTTCTTCCAACGAAGAGATCTGTTGCGTCTCATTTGACATCAATAGGCAAGTGTCTTTTCAATCTTCTTGTTAAAAAAAGTGATATGTCTTGTTCACGGTGTTTGCAACTTTGCTCTTGGATTACATCTTTGACAGATGGTATGCAAAAGGACATAAGTGTGTTATTTGATACACACCAAGGACCAAATTTGAAGTTACATGGATTGGGTACTTGGGAGAACAGCAATGCTTGTCTTGCTAGCATAGCTTCAAAGCCCTAATGTCATAGGTCCACATGAGTTTTATATACTAGGATCTTATTATCTATAAACAAATATTATCTTCTTTCCAGCAGCTAGTTTCTTTTCTTTCTTTTTCTCTACAAGACCTCTGCAATTGAGTTTTCTATCTAGATGTATATATTCCTAAGTAACATACTGCTACTGATCCTGAAGTTAATATGTTATTAATAGCGACAGATGGTCAGCGACTTTTCTCATGGTAAAGATTATTTATTTACCTAATCTGCATTCACTGTCCAGTTGGCAGTATAAGGAAAGCATTACCCATGAAATTCAAGTGGAGGTTTCACTGCTATTAGGCTTGATGAAAAAGTGGTGTAGCCCATCATGACAGACAGTGTCATCCACGGCCCTACACGCTGTTGAATTAGAAAATTAAAATGTTGTTTATCCCAAATCAAACAGAGTAAACTAATGAATACGACAGTTTAATTATTTATTTGTTTACCTATGTTAAACGTGCTTCTCTTACTTGAAATGAAATAGACTTCAAAAAGTGGTAAACAAGAAATGTATTTAATTATTTTGTTTAGTAACTTTTTGTCAGCAGTAATGTTGTAGCCAATAGTTTAAGTTTAATTGAATTGGTTTATTATAAAATTAGTATATCAGTCCACAAAACCAGATGTTCAGAAAATAAACAAAAAATCGATTTGCAAGCAAATGGTGTAACGAAAAATAATGGTATTTTTTCTAATAAAGTATACAGTAGAACTCCATTTATCTGAACTAATGAGTCCCAGACGTAATTCGGATATGCAGAAATTCGGATAATTGGGACAAATATAAGAAAAAGGTTATGTTGTGAAAGAAAACGCGAAAATTGCTCAAAAATCACTTTTGTTAATTTTTATTACATGAATACAGTATCTTAATAAAAACCAGGTTACACGTGTTTTGCAAAATGTTTACTTTTACTACAAACAAAATTAAAAATAATACTCACGTAATTATAATTTTAGGCGAGCAGTAGAGTAGAAAACATTGTACTGATCAGTACATAAACTATGATGCATAGCTAACACAGTCTTCTTTGTATTTCATTTGCTGTTTTTTTTAATAGTAGGGCAACTGCAATTTGAATAAACTTTCTTTTAGAAATTGCATTTTTTTTTTATTTCCTGATAATGATTCGGATAATTGGCGATTCGGATAACTGGAGATCGGATAAATGGAGTTCTACTGTAGTTGAATTAATAGTTAAACACAAACAAAAACAACTATTTAAGTTTTTTCCTTTAAATTTGTTTGAAATGTGTGGACTCTATGTTCTTACTACATTCAAAAATGACATGTAAAGATTCGGAACAGTTTTTCCTTAGATGGTAAGGCAGAATTTTTGCAGCAGGCAATAATTTTTTATAATAATAATACTAATTTTAATAATAATAATAATACATATATGTGATAATAAAATAAAAAATGCTTTTCTAATCAGAATTTCCATGTGCAACACTATGTTAACAGATGGCCAGTTAAAAATCTGTTTACAACTTCCTCTTCCTCTTTGGAACTTCCTGTTTTCTTTTCCTCTTCTGGAATGCATTGTTCTAGTTTCTTTATATTACTTAGTTTATTGAATGGATAGCACACCTACTCTCATGTGCATTTGTACACGAGTATGCTGGCAATACTGAAGATATTTTTGTTCAATCCATCAATATAATCAAACCTGACTACAGCACCTGGCTTATGTTTGTTGTAATGGCACATATAATATTATGAAACCGCAAAATTTAATTTCTGTAATCTTTCCCTACTTTTCCTCCATGATTCAGTTGACAGTACAGTTTTTTTGAAAAAGGTTGGCCACCAATTTTTAAAATTATTAACATCTTTTTGAAAAATAAACTGTCCAAGTTGATGGGTTTTGACATGAGTCTGTCATTAATCTAACACACTGCATTGGTGTAAACACCAGGGGCGGATTAACCATTAGGCTGACTAGGCTGTAGCCAAGGCGCAGCACTTCGGGGAGCGCAAAATTTTAGCTAAAAAATAATAAAATTTTACAGCTAAATGTAAAATTGGTAATAAATTACAAGGATAAAAATTTGAGTTCATTTTGAACAAAGGCGCCTCTTTGTGAGAAATTATGGTAAAACTGTACATAAATAATAGAAGTGCTTTCCAAACTGTTTTCTCCGGTTATGAGACATCGGTGGCCGGCGAAAGATCTTTTTCAGTTTTGAAGAGGGTGAAGAATTATTTACGCTCAAATTTGCGCCAGGATAACTGACCAGTGTAGCCCTCTTGTTCATCGAAAGTGACTTTCTGCATGGATTTGATTTCAGTGAGGTGATTAAAACATTTGGTAAATCTAAAGCGAGAAAAAATAATCTAGCTTGAACTTTACATGAGTCTTAACAAATCCACAAGATAACTGATTGTCTTCTTTATGTAAATGATGTTAAATATACCCTTAATAAAACTGTTATAATTCTGTAACTACTTAGTTAATTTTTCCCTTATAAAAGCCATGCAAACTACAAATGGTTGAAAGGTGTAGCTCTAAAACAATCTCTGAAAAATAGCCTCAGTTTTCAATTCTTGAGACTATTTCCAAAAACAGTAAGATATACGAAATATTCCTAACTAAGAAATATATTGTAGGGTGTTTAAAGCTTCATTCAGCTCCTTGGAAATAAACGTAAGAGTAGCCTGTGGGAGATGAGGGGGGCGCTAAAATATAATTAATCTAGAGCGCCAAGATACCTTAATCCCTGGTAAACACTATCAATATTTTGTTTGTTTTTTTTCTTAAACACACCAAATATGCGATCACAGGGTAAGAATGAATACCCTCTAACTGGAAATACTGTGTAATTTTTCAAACTTTTGTAACCCTGCATGTGCCAATAAATATCCTGTTACAGTATTATCCAGTTTTGGCTAGGGCACCCATTGGTGAGAATGTACATTTTTTAATGTTGTTTCCTACATAATTATCTTAAAGAAATTTATATAAAAAACTGTGAATTTCATTTCCACCTTTCTTAGCTATACCTTCATAGTATACAAAGAAAAATGAATTTTCATTTTTAAATCATAAATACAGAATGATTTATGGGTATCACAAATACCCATAGCTGTTGAAGGTAGAACACCTCCTGTACTGGAATACAGGTGCAGTGGCAGGTTTCACATGTAACCCATGCACACACAAACTAGCCACAGTATACCATGTGTCCAGTTGTGATGTTTGGTATAACATAGTCATCAGTCCTGGACTTACGACCTTTTCTTCCTAACTCTATTTTTTAAAATGCAATATTGTATTATAGAGACATGAGACTCATGCCTTTATCAATCATATGATCTGTCTATAGACAAATAACAATATTCCAAAAAAAATCATTTTATGAAAAAATGTGATTAATGACTTTTCATAATAACTGATTTAATTGTAACCTTTGAAATGTATCTACATAACATTCTTCTCAACATTGTAACCAGTGGCATAACTATGGAGGGGATCAATGCCCCTCCAGAACTATTAGAAACTTCAGCAAAATTCCACTTATGCAGACCTATTTCTAAGTAGTAGTGTGTGTTAAAATAAGGCTTATAAATAAGTGCAGAAATAAAAGCAATTATGATATTTGCAAATTAATAAAATAAAGAGGAGTCCAACTTTCAAGCTAGTCTCATACTAGCCCCCCCCCCCTAGGAACAGCTCCTAGTTATGCAACTGAACATAACTCATAGTGAGCAGTTCTGAAAAATTTTGCCATGCTCACAGTGGGAAGAAGGCTATCTATACGCACTAACATTAGGGCAGACGAACAACAGTCAGTTCTTTCGATCATGTCAGATTTATATGGGTTCCCGGAAACTATAAAAGATAAATATAGTCTCTGCAAACAGTTAAATTTTGATATATGACTGATACAAACTTATCAAATTCTGAAACAATAAAAACTTTGGTATAAGCCTACTGCAAAAAATTAGCAAATGAAAAATTTTAATGGTTAGAGAGTAGAACGTCAGAGTGGATGCAGGAATAAAAATACTGTAATAGATCATACTTGAATATAATACTGTTTGTGGATGATCAAGTAATCATCCAAAACAATTAATGCAAGCCCCAAAGACTGATGTTCCAGTTACAGCAATTCTGTTCAAATTACAACATGAAAATTTCTGTTCAGAAGACAAAAACTATGGCATTTATGGATAAAAGCCCTTTGGCCAAAAGTTACAATCTTGAAACTAAATATTGTATTGGACAATAACAGTATAGAGTAGGTGTCACATTTCCACTATCTTGGTTATGGCATTAATTATGACATGGGTTATGAAATTGATCATAAATTGGCTAAATTTCAGCCTATATATGGCACAATATGTCAAGCATCTCCAAACAAAACAAGAAAAGAGACTTCACTAAAATTTTATAAAGTTGAAGGCTGTGTCAGTGTTGTTGTATGGTTCTGAATCTTGGGTTCTGGTGAAGAAACATCTGAATAGGAAACAGACATCAGATATGAGATCCTTTCAACTGTTAAAGGCTGCACACGAAGAGATAGACTCTACAATGAAGACATTTTCACAAAGAGTTGAACATTTTTAATATCCAAGATTGTATTGCAAAAAAAAAATGTAAAGTACCGTTTACCAAATGGTAAAAGCTTAAGAGCATGATAATGTCTTTCAGCCGCCAGCTAAACACAACATTATTATGGTTACTGACTGACTGATTGGTTACATACCTATCTACAGCTATGCAGTGTTGTTTGCTTGTTAGGTCTTTAATCTGCGACGGACGTTAGCACGTTAGCGGTCGCGGTTTTAGTTAACGATTCCCGGCTGGTAAATGATGACGTCATGCAGCGTGATGCGTTACAGAAATTTTCAAATGACCCCCAGCCATAAGACATTATCATGTCAAAAAGAGAGATGGACTGCTCATCTGAATAAGATACCAGATGGCAGGTTGCCTAAGGAAGTTTGGCAATACAACAAGCCTATTGGATAAAGAAGTATAGGAAGACCTAGGAAGTGGATATATTTCTTTGAGACTGGAACAGGTGATTCGCTTATTCCCTGATAGAAGAAGAAGAAGACCTTTGTTTACTCATGTTAGATCTCTTGAATAGCTGCTGGCAATGTGACAGTAATCTTGCCAGAGAGCTATACCGTATTATCACCAGCTAAGAGTTTTACAGGAGGTGATGGAATATCTATGACTTTAACTTTCAAACCCATCAACTCCTACCAGCTAGTCAGTTTGATGTTTGTATAACACAGACTGCAAACTTATTAAACAAATAGCTGGTGTTAATTGTTTTAATATTGAATCCTCAATCAATTTAATATTTTTAGAAGTGTAATTTATGTCTTCTAAATCTTTGGTCCATTGAAGGAATGTGAAGAATGGCACATACGGAACAACAGGGAATTGGAGTAATTGATAGATGGCGAGGACATAGTGAGGTTCATCAAGTCTATGAGGATCAGCTGGTTGGGACATGTGATGTGCATAGAGGATGACAGAATGCCCAAAGCAATTCTTAGAGGGACAATAGATGGGCAAAGAAGGAAAGGAAGACCTAGAAGAAGGTGGCTACAGGACACAGATGACCCCAGGAGGATGAGTGTCAGGGATTGGAGGCAGAGGCTGGAGGACCGAGGTGTTTGGAGGTGACTAGTCAGGGAAGCCAAGGCTCATTGTGGACTGTAACGCCAGAGGAATGAACGATAATTTATATCTAAAACAGATTGGAGCAGATTTTTCTATTTTAGTTTTTTGCCAAAACTAATTTTTACTAACAACTTCAAAAAATGTATGATGTAACAAATCCAAATAATCTGTTAAGTGTTATTTAAGCTAGCAACTTGTAGATGCCAGAACACAAAGGTAGGTAAGTGAGAGCATCTGAATACAGGTACAGAGAGAGACAGAATTATTCACTGTGTCAGCATTGTAGGCCTACTCATTAAAATTTAAATTTACATGGACATATGCCAACTAAGTAATGATGGATACTTGGACATAATTAACCAGAATTGAAAGACATACCAGAAAATTAAAGAAATTTACAATTTTGTGTGATTTGAAAATTTACTTCATGGTATATTTGAATTTACTTTCTTCCAAATATTTAAAATTTCCTTATTTTTAAATTTTGAATTTTCAAGTATACTGATTATACTCAAATTAAAATAACAAATACAGTAGATAATAATAACGAGACGAAGTGTGTCACTACTGGCATTATTTCTTTTGCTATACTTGTCGTCACCGTAGCCAGAGTAGACTTGACAGTCTGTGTATAGCTTACTTTGCCCCGGTTTATTGAGAAACAACTTTTTTAGCTTGGAGGTAGCTGATTTTTTTAGGTTTTTCACTTCTTCAATGGCTACCTCTTGCTTATACACAGGGTTGCATGACCTTGATGAATGTTGACCGCCACAGTTAACGCACTTCATCGGCTCGGTACAAGGTTCATCCCCATGGGCCAACTTCCTACAAAAACAAGTCTTGACTTAAGCATATCTAGATGCCATGTGCCCAAAAATAGACATTGAAAGCACTGCATGGGCTGAGGGATAAAAGGTCTCATGCTCAGCTGATGGATACCTGTTCATATTTTCTCTGGCAGTGATGTTTTGTTAAAAGTCAAGATGTGAGAGGCTGCACTCCTCAGTGCAGTTCAGCCAGTCACAGCACACCACCACTCCCTGTGTGTTATTCAGAGTAGTGTGGGGACTTATTTCAACCTCTATCTGTTGATCTTTTTCAACATGAGCAGTCTTGCACTTTGTTGGTCACTTTGGGTCTCAATCAACAGAGCCCCAGCCATCTTTATGATGTCTATAACAAACACACAGATCCAGCACAAACAGTAATGGATTTTTCTATTAAAAAAGGCTCACTTTTATGAAGTTCCCCTCCTTTCTTTTGACAATCAGATACTTGGGCACCGCAGGTGTGCTGACAGTGCCCAAAAACATCTCAACATCTAGTGTAGTGCCTCCTCTGTACACTCTGAGGAGGGCTTTTTTCTGAACAAAGATTTCTAAAGGATCTCTCAACCCCAGAATTTATTTGAGAGTATAACATTTTGGTCCCACGAGAACCAGGGAAATGACGACCACCACGGCAGAGCCCTTGAGTTCCATGGCTAGGACTAAATACAACAGGGTGTGTTCTGGTGCTCTGAGGTCATTGTTCATGACTTACTCCATCCATCCACCCATTGGCATGATCGGTTCCACCATGGATTACAGTGTGTTTTCAAGCAGTACACACAACCTTGTCATAATTACCCACCAGTGCCCTGTTAGCCACCTCAAGAGTAACATATGTTGCCTGCCCCGCACACCATGAGGCCAAGATGTTATAGGCTGGGTGTAGGGTTGGATTTGGGGCGGGGGTAACTCTAGTTTCCGTTCAAACCACTAAACGATAAAGCACATATTTAATATGGTTTGTTTAAAATCATGTGGCAAACTACTGATAACTCACATACTCACTGATAACTCACATACTCACTGAAAACTGATAGTGATGTGTGTAACCAGCAGACAAATATTATTATATTTTTTTATGTAACTTTGTTGATATTTATTGAAAATAGTTAGTTAAACCATTCTCAACAAGTTTTGATAAAAGATGGACAAAAGTGAGTACTGGGTTTTAACTCTACCATTTGGAATTTGTCTATGTGTCTATATATCTATCTATCTATCTGTTTGGGTTCTATCTAACTTTTGAAAGCATCAACCGATTTTTGTGAAACTTGGCTTGCATGATCATACTTTTAACCCATAGAGCCTTTTCTTTTAATTATTGAACTGCTGAAAAATATAGTGGCAAAAGGCAAAAATGTGAGGAGTCAAAATGTTTTAAAAATCCATATAGGATTCTAAATTTAAAATAATTTCAACCACAATATGAATATAGTGTTCAATTTTTTAAGTTTCAAAGTTTTTGGACACTAAGGCCCAAAAAGGTAAAAAAATTGAAGAAATTGAAAAAAGTTCTGTAGGCTGTCAAATTAAAGATAATTTTAACCACAATCTAAGTAAAGTGTTCAGGTTTGGAAATTAGAAAATTTTTTAAACATTAGGACCAAAAAGTGAACATAATTTTGAAAAAAATTATAAAAATCCACAACAGGTAATCATTGATTACCTTAAAATAGCTTAAATATAACATTAAAAATTTCTGTTCACAAGCTTACAGTTGTGCAGACTTGGTGATTAAATAATCCATTTTTTTAACTACTTTCTGGTTAATTTAGAGTATAGCCAGATTTGAGTCTTGATTGACTCATGATAGAACAGAGGAAGTTTGTTTTAATAGTTTTAGTTTTGAAAACTTTGTATACATGATGCAACTGATACACAGACTATCAAAAAACATATTGTAATACAAAGTACATATTTGATAGTAAATCAATAAAATCGATTTCCACATAATACTCCTTTAACTTTAGAATTGACCATTACCAACAGACTTCTTGGCAGACTTCAACCACTAGTAGATATCACCTCAGTCAACCAGTCCCAACAATCATACGCAGCGCTAGGGGGGATTTTTTTAATTTACCTGATCTAACGTATTTTTTTTTAACTCACAACATTTAATTTTAAAATCTCATTGAATTATGAACTGAAAATCGTGTTGATTAAAGTAGTGGAATAAACAAAAGTTTCCACTGCTTGAACTTGTGTGGCCTCTAGAGGCTCATTATAGAATTACCAACGCCATGTTGGGCTAGTGCAGTGATCTTTTTAAACATGGATTTGATGTGTTCACTGTTTATATAATAATGAACAGAGATATTGTTAGTTTGTTACCTAGAATGTGTGCAATGGTTGTAATAGTGTGTCCGAATGTAACATTGTTCAATTTGAAGTTGAAGCAACATTTGAAGCTTGCATTTGTTTTTAAACATGAAGCATCAAGTAGGACACAAAGTAGATAGTTTTGAAGCCTGCAGCCTGCAGGCCTAAAGCAACAAAATGATGAGGCTATGCTGTTTTATCTGCCTGTGAAAGACAGCAAACATCATTATAGTTCCAAAACCCAAGAAGCATACCATCCGCCAATGCTTCTGGAAAGCTATTATCTGATGTCATTCTTGACAGCAATCTTGAAGAGGTATTCAAGCAAGCGATTCCTGATGCCCTGTATCCAGTCCTGGAGGATACATTATCTACGAGGAGCTGATCAGTTTCCGCAGGGATACTCGAGCTGCCACCATTTGGGAGTCGCCACTGACAACAATTATGTCTTTGTTGGATAATTTATTGAATATTTGGGAGAAATTATTTGGAACCAACTCCTTTGAAAGAAAGTAAACGTTGACAAAATATTTTCCATAAACATGTAATATGAATCCAGTCCTTCATAGGACACTCAATCATGGTCCTCTTAAGCTCCTGTAGCACTGTAAGTCCACCATCCTTGGTCTTCTTTCCTTTCATCATTTTTTTGAATATCCTTCTTTCTTTTTTTCCAATCAGTCTCTCACATAATTGCAGTAGCATACTGAATTATGGCCTTTTTACAATAAATCTGATTTTTAGCATTTGGTGTGTACATCGCACATCACGTGCACTATTGAAGAGAATGACAAAGTACTTAGTTTTCTTTATATCAAACACTACATTTCATTTTGTAGGATTATCCAAAAGGAAAATATCTTATTATGTGTATGTGTTTTCAGACAAATGGAAGTCATAATTTTCCCAGATGGAACAGATTGCTGAAGATACATCCAACATTCTGTATTAATAAATTTTGGCTACTGTAGCTAAAAATCATTACCTCAGATAATATCTAAAGTCTCAATGATATACAAAATGCTACCTCTCCTTATGGTACCCAGGGTATACTGTCCCACAACCTCTCAGCATAGCATGCCACTGGTTATTCTAACAATACAGTTACGGTACGTAAATATTTTATTTCTCTCCTGACAATATGTACATATTGATTTGTAAATAATATCTTTTCTCAGAAGCAACTCTCAATGATTCAAGTGCTGTGTAACATTTATACATTACATATTGTATCATTCAATCACAGATTATTTTTGCAGATGTTTTTTTTATCAGTATATATGTACATCCGACACACATATCACAGAATGACTCTGTATCTTCAGATGTTTTACTGTAAAATATTTTGTAAGTTTTATTTTAATCTATATTGAAAGCTCTGAAGATACAGATTGATCATGTGAAACATGCATCAGGTGTGTGTGTGTGTGTGTGTGTGTGTGTGTGTGTGTGTGTGTGTGTGTGTGTGTGTGTGTGTGTGTGTGTGTGTGTGTGTGTGTGTGTGTGTGTGTGTGTGTGTGTGTGTGTGTGTGTGTGTGTGTGTGTGTGTGTGTGTGTGTGTGTGTGTGTGTGTGTGTGTGTGTGTGTGTGTGTGTGTGTGTGTGTGTGTGTGTGTGTGTGTGTGTGTGTGTGTGTGTGTGTGTGTGTTGATAAAAATAATAAAATACACTTGCATAAGTAATCTATTATTGTATATAATTATTGGAATATAATTTAATGTATGTGATAATTTATAATAATTAGTAATGTATAATTATTTCTAAATTTATATTATTTAAACCTATTATGTTTATTCACAGTTCTAACTTTGAAAACAGTAATGTACAACTTTTACTAATAACATTTTAATAGCAAATTGGCATTGGACAGAAACAATGAAGAAGCGACAGAGAAATTGGAAATATTTCTTAACCAAATTGAAAACTGGACCAAAAATATTATATTAAACTTAATGAATACAATTCTGTTCATATTGAACCATTAACAGAAATCAATCAAACAGTACTGGTATTCATATTCAAACTAACCCAAATCCTTTGGAATGACACTAGATACTAAACTTAGATGGGTGGCCATTGTCAAACAGAAAAGAGAATAATTGAGAATTAGACATGGAAAACAGAGTAATCTGAAGTAGTGAACATGAGTAACGTGCACTTTATATATGTAATTTAGTTTAAGTTGAGTAGTAGGCCTAATGTAGATTAGATTAGCAGTACTAATTAGTCAAAACTAATTAGATTGCAACAAGAACAACTGCATATTTAAGTTATATAAAAGTCTTACTCTATACATGCTTTTACAGTACATTGTTGTGTCGATTGTGTAGTGACCATACACAGCTTTCTGTAAAATAAATTTTTTGATCCCACTACTTTTATGAAAGCAATTCTATTTGTAACAATAGTTTTGTTAGATGTTATTATGATTCTAATTGATTTATGTATACCACATTCTCTCAATAAAAATAAAGGTATGTACCAAAAAAAAACATTAACTAACTGACTAATAAGTATACACATTCCAAATAAAATATGATTTATTTTTGTTTTCAAAAAATTAAGACATTTGACATTAAGATAATATGACTTTTTTCATGTGTTGGACACAAGAAGCCATTTGGCATAAATATTATATTCATTTTAATGAGAATTAGATGTTAATTTTCTCTCTCTCTCTCTCTCTCTCTCTCTCTCTCTCTCTCTCTCTGTCCGCACACATGCGTTTTAAACATTAAACATCACAAGTTTTAAATCCAAATCACTATTGAACTCTTGGATTTCGTTGTCCATGACGTGTCCGTTACTTAACTAAATACAACTATTTTACTAACGACTCGGAACACAAAGTTTTTTATGAGTAAAAACATAAAGTTTTACCTTACAACCTGAACCGGTTTTCACTTTTAAAAAGCTTCTTCAGAGGCGAACCGGTTCAGGTTGTAAGGTAAAACTTTATGTTTTTACTCATAAAAAACTTTGTGTTCCGAGTCGTTAGAAAATAGTTGTATTTACTATTGAACTGTTTGTAGTTATAAGTTTTATGCTTCTCTCCTATGCTAGAACCATAAAAAATTTCCTTCTTCCAAAATTATAAAATACCGTACTTTAGGAATAAAAACATATTCTATTATAATCAGACCTGGACCTATAAGCCCTGAAGCCCTGGCGAAACCCTGAAGTGCAGTGACTAGTAATTATGACAGAGTGAGATTTATGTACTGAATTGAAAAGAATTGGAAAGAAATGTGGAAATAATAACTGTTGCTGCAAAAGAGAAGTGAAGTCTGCTGTATTCTTACAGAAGCATTTGAGTGGAGTGGGAGACGAGCATAGATTTGTCAGTTCTAAAACTTGCTACACAGCAGTGGCGGCTGGTGACTTTTCAGCTGGAGGGGCGCAATCATAAACAAATTTTAACAATGTAAAATCTTACCTTGTGGATTGAAAGTGGATTGAATGAAGCCAATTATTTCTTAAAAGTAAATTCCACCCTTCTATTTTTCATAGATATGAACTAAACTGTCAATATCTTGGACTAAATTTTTATTTATGGGCATTATCGCCAACGCATTAAACGATCATTACCCATAGTATTTCACAAACTTTTCTTGACTTTTTAAGAGTTGAAAAACAATGCTCTGATTCTCCAGTTGTCATTGGCATTGTTAAAATTATTTTTAGTATTTTTATAGTTTCCAGGAAAATATCAGGAAGATTATGTTGCAGTAGTAATGTAAGGAAGTTTGTGGCTCCAATTATTTGACTAAAGTCCGGTCGTGAGTAAATAACTTCGAATTCTGTTTTTAAACGAGTCTGGTCTAGAAATAGATATGAAGAACACACTGTATCCGAAATTCCCACTGGAAATTCTTTTGAATATTTTGGTACTGATTCTGAATTAAACAACTGAGCTGCTTGCAGATGGCCATGATATAAGAATCTGTCTTTCATCTGTAAAATAATTACATCATACACTTCTTTAGCAAACGCACTTCTTGGTAAATTATCTTTTTTTTCTTCTCCTCTTTGTTGAATGAAAAATTTCTTCAATATTGCTTTGAATAGTCTCAGTCTCGTTTCTAACGTTTTTAACACAAATCTCAAAATTTTGAATATCACTTTGAAGTTGGATACTATCCTTATTTCTTGACCGGATTTGATTATAAACAATGTCAACATGAGGCAAAAGTTTGTGAAAAAATGTGAGCCAAAACAAAAATTCTGCATCTTCTAGAGCTCGTCTGAGACCAGAAGCTTCATTAAAAGTAGCGCTTCTGAGGCATTTATCTTCAGTCTCTTCAAACACTTCTATGAGCTTCCCTCGATTCTCGAATACAGTATTGACTGTCCTAATGTTATAGTTCTATCTGGTTGTTGCTACTTTTGGTAACCTGTGCTTGACTATTTCTTCTAACATATCGCACCTATTTGAAGAATTTGAAAAAACGTGGGAATTGCTGATAAATTATTAAAAAACACTCGCGCTGCTGTGATGCTGCATTTTGGATCAAGAGATTAAGCTGGTGAGCATAACAATGTATGTAATTAGCGTAAGGATATTTCTTCTTAATATAACTTCGAACACCACCTGTAGCACCACTCATTACATTTGCCCCATCGTATGTTTGAGCGATTAACTTTTGTGGTTTTTCCATAACTTCTTCCATAACATTTTTGTATCCCTTCTGCTAATATATCCTTGACTCTTCTAAAGCACCAAAAGCTCTCACGAACAGTTCCATCAAAAACGTATCTAAATATTAGTACCATTTGGCACCAACTCGTAACATCTGTACTTTCGTCACATTGAATAGCCAAGAAATCGGAATTTTTAATTTGATCATAAATTTCTTTTTTGCACACAGCCAACATGCTATCTAAAATATCGTTCTGTATACTTGTATACTTTTAGAAGTCCCCTTAAATACTGCAGCATTCTGCAGATGTTCTCGCAACACAACATCTAGTTCTGCAGAATAATCAACTAATTCTCTAAATAGGCCTAGTCCACAATTTACCAATTCTTCAATCTCACGGTGACCTCTAAGTGCCAACTCAAAAGCACTGCAAAATTTTATGCAACAAATAATACGTTTCAAAATATAACGGTTCTTTCCAACCTGTGCATTATGTTCAAGAACATGTCTCCGATAAGCTGAATTAAGCTGTGTCAAAATATTTACTTCACCTAGTAAAGCCAGTTGTGTGCATCCATTAATATTGCTTCAAGATGATTCATGTTATTTTTATTTTAGTGGGAAGATGATGCAAATCTTTTATACCCTTTCTGGCCCAATTTGCATCCTTTTCTGTTCCTGCAGGATTGAAAAATAATACACACGGAAAATATTACAACAAATATCCCAATAGTACAACAAAACTTTACACCCACATATCCAATTATTTTGTTTATAAATTTCTCATGAGAAACACCGAGTAAATGTCCTATTTTGGGTTTTCCCTTCACTGGTCTGTGTTAAATTTAGATCAGGTAATGGTGGGCCTAATTTTTTAATATCTATTTTATCCGCTAAAGAAAGTCTGGTAAAATTTGTTTTTATTAAGACACTGACTCTATTCATGTTTGTAGGCGACACATGACACAAAACACAAAAACACGTATGATAAAAGTAAACTGACTATCAACAAATGGCACATTAACACCACTGTTGAAAACTGGCAACAGGCCGCTCAGAACTAGCGGCCCAAACACATGGTTTATTAAACGGCTATATTCACTATGACGTCACACGATACGTCACTTAGTCATGGCAACCAGGCCGCAAGTTTTCTCGCGGCCCTGTCTATTGGTTCACGCTACCTACTATGCATAAGACAGATAAATACTTTCATTCTAATCTAAATCAATGCTTAAAAATCATTGATCATCTTTTATCTTTAAAATAAACAAGAGACAAGGACAGGCAGTTAACTATGGTAATGTGATTTAATTTTTTTTTATGTTCTCTGTCAAGGGGGGCGCGCGGCCATGCGCCACAATAAGAAACCACCACTGCTACACAGTGAATGTTTTTGAGGTCCATGTTGCCTTTTTCGAAGTTGTCAACAATTAAATAGGCCACCATTTTTCAGCATTTGGAAATAGGATAGAAGATTTTATAATGTTTCCCAAAGTTCTTGAACTACCAGGCAGTGAAATCTTGGCCAGCGCTGGAAAAAATATTTATAAAAGCTATTGGTCCATCTCTACCATTCTAACTTAACACCTCCCTTTCCACAAGGTTAAAAATAAAATTGAAAAGATAAATGCAGCTTTTGAATTTAGAGCTCTTTTTTTTTTAATCTGTCGCCGTCTTCAAACTACCCTCAAATACTAATTACTTTGTCTTAATTTTTGATTTACCTATAACAGTTGCATCTGTTGAAATGAATTTTGAATTTTTTTTTTTTTTTTTTTTAATTAAAAAGAAAACAAAAAATTAATTCACTTTCATCTTGAGATGAATTACAAACTATTTAAGAAACACGAGGAACTGATCTGAGAATGTTAGCTATCAACTATTTGGAAGCCTTAGGTTTAGATAAAACTGCATTTTATTTAAAAATTGCAGTAATTAAATCAAGTGGGATGAATTTCTTTTTAAAAATTTGTGACATTCATATACGAAGTGTGTTCAAAAAAAAGACCAAACTATTTATGTAGCACGTCAACCTCCCCATAGAGCGAGCTGTACAATTAAGTGTTGCTAGTGATAGGTTTTGATGCTGGAATGCAGTTATTTCCGTACCGTCATGATCGTTAGGCTACACTTACACTGGACGCGGAATCCGACTCGACCCGACTTTAAACCGACCGACTCAATATTCTGTTCCAAATTCGTCCGACTCTTGTTCTGCCACTGGTCACGACCAGACCCGTTCCGACTGCCTATAGTGTGCAAGTGTGCACCCTACTGTTGAATTCACATAGATTTATTTCTGTAAAAAATGAGCGATTCTGAAGAAGAGATGATTGAGTTTTTCTGAGTGAAAGAAACGTTGGTTTTGAAGTGGTAAAGAAGGAGGGAATTTGGGTAGAAGGATTTAATGACGTCAGAACTAACAGTGTTCTAAACACGTTTACCGCTAAAAAATTTCCAATTAAATTTTGAGAAAAAATTACTACAGAATAAACATTGAGACATTTAGCTATATTTTAGATAATGATACAGACAATGTGACCTCAACTAGTGACTTCAGAGAGTGTATTTTGAATGATTTCCTTATACTGTACTAACATTCTATAATGTTACATTCTAGATATTTCTTACACGTAACTCATTAAATGCCAAAAATTATGTTAATAAATATCGCCCATTATGTCTAATAAATTTTCGTGTAATTGTCAGTTATTTTGTATATACGCGTATATTATGAAATCAGATGCACACATTTTTAAGGCTGCATGCATTGAAAAGTTTTAAGCTATTATTTTGGAAGACACCTAAATTTGTTTATTTGTAAAATCTTACTATCACCTATTATTTTTTTATTCAGTTATTGATGTATTTTTTCCACATCATAATGCAGTGTACACAATATTGTCTAAATATCCATAGAACTTATCTACAAAAAGAGTTAGGGTGACCGTAGAGTTATTTTAAACCAATTAAATAGAAACATCGTGTCTTGTGTATTTGAATATCACAAAAATAATATTTTATATATTTTACGTTGTTTACGTTATATTCAATATACATTGTGTACTGAAGCTTATAGGAGAAAGTGAAGAAAAAACGAAAATGTTCATATGGCAGTTCAATATTTTTATTCGTAAACATTGACCATACTCTGAATTATCTACATTACCCACATCTATATCTGAATTAGAGAGTATACCCGACTCTATTGGATACGTGTTATAATAAAAAGTGTACTCTATAATATTTTATACTACCGGTATATAGGCCTAGTAAGCATATAAACTTACAATACTAAATAACCAAAAATAGTATATTAAAATTGTGGTAATTATCATGCTGGTCCCACAAACTTCGTACAGATATGTTAGTGGACTTGCAACCATCTTGAAACAGCCAAAAATCTATAAAGTCCCAAAATATAAATCTATCAGCATCCGGCATGAAACTAAAAGTCTGACCAGACTATGAGAAAAAACAAACACGTTTGTTCGGTTCAGACTAGTCGGGAGGAGTCGGGCGTAGTCGGTTGACGTCACACCCGACCGACTAGTCGGACCGGGCGTACTGTAAGTGCTCTCATTCTGCTACATTTGTTTGTTTTTCTTCCGACTGTCGGCCCGAGTATGAGTCTTCGAGCTACACCGCTGTAGTGGGCATGAGCACATACCATCCGGTGGATTTATAACAAAGTAAGAACGAAGATCTTAACATAATTTGTATGTATAAAATTTTGTTGCTAACTTCATAAAATCTTTACAGAGCAATTTCCATTGCATTCCAAAGTTGTCATTACCAATTTGCATTGGTATGCTGTTGTTGACTGATTTGAAAATAGGTCTCTTTCTCTTGTGTCAACAAACACAGTAGAAATTTTTATTGATACTATACTTTTAAATTTTTCTATCAAAATTTAATTTTACGATTTTATACGGATGCATATTCTCTCAGAAAGTCTCAGCAGTTAAACAATCAGTGGCGGCTCGTGGATTCGAGGATTGGTGAAGCAGAACCGGTGGCAGTCCCCCCCCCCCCCAATCATTTATGTGAATATGTTTCTTCCTGTTTTGGAATCATGAATAACATATGGAGACAAAAGAAAAGTATGTTAATAAAATTTACAAATAAAGTAGTTAAAAATAGTAAGTACTTACAGGCTTGCATTTTATTTCTTGAACACAAGATCAATTCTCCTCTCTTTCAAATATGCAAACTTGTCGATAATGTCGTCATAAAATGGTTGTACATTAATTAATTCGTTTAACAGTTCCTTTTCTATGGAAATTTTTGATAAGTTAGTAAGTCTGTCCTCTGTCATTGTATTGCGCAGGTATGATTTTATTCTTTTTAAACAAGAAAAACTTCATTCTACGGAAACGCTTTTGGATGGAATAGTTACTATTAAACAAAACAGTTTGTAAGCTTCTTTAAAGATGTTCCTGTTGACAGCTAAAAGTTCCATAAAATTTAGTGTTTCCATTTGTCTGTATTGCTTATCCTCATAAATAAGCTGTAATTCGTTTTTCAGTCTTTGGAAATCGGTAAACAGATTAGGGTAGCACACCTTTAAGTTACTTAATGCATCCGTGGGAAAGTTTTCAAAATACGTTACGAACTTTGAAGTATCCATTAATGTAACAAACTGAAGCTTTTCCATATCATTAAAACGTGTGGCTATTTGTACTGAAAGGTTATCTAAAATTTCATAATACAGAATTTTGTATTTTTCAAAAAGTTGATCTCGTGTGAGTGTAATTCTTTTCTGCCATTCATGGTATTCAGTTGGAACTGTTGTTTTTGAAGCAGCTAAATCGAAAATTTTCATAAATGCATCATCAGTTCTTTTGCTATTTATGAGTGTTTGCGTATTTTTAACTTGCGAGATACAGAAATTAATGTCAAATGATTCTTTTGTAGCACATCGAAGAGAGCATCCGTGGCTCCAAAAATATCGTTAAAAACGACAACTAAAGCGTAAATTCAAAATCATTAAATTTATTTAAGAAGCCATCACTCTGCCTAATTGATGTTTGATCATAATTTGAATCGTTCACAATTTTAGTGAATACTTCTTTTAATGAATCCCATTCGTTATATATAGTAGGCTATTCACAACTTTGGAATTAGACTTCCATCGCGTAATAACGGAAGTAGGGATTCGTCTTCCAACGACTGTGTCTACTGCGTAAGTTCGCCTAGCAGAACTGTGGAAAAAAGACGGTAAACCGTTAACAGTTGCAAAAAATATCCGACATTGCGAAATGATGTTGCAGCTTTGTTGTAGCACTAGATTCAACCGATGCGCCATGCAGTGAACAAAAACCGCTTGTGGCACTACTTCTTTGATTTTTGCCTGAAGACAATTTAATTCCCCTGACCATCAAAACACTGGGGAATAAGTTTTGATTTATAGTCAAATTTTTCGAGGGACTATAACACAACGTGAAACAGTGTGTCGGCAGTCCGACTGGAACTAACATCATAAAATCCCAAAAATCTTTCCACCAGCTTTCCTCCGGGAATAACTATCTAATTATGATGCTACATTGAGATTTGTGGACATTGTCTGTTAAGCCGAACGTTGAATTGAATAAAATGTACTATCTTCTATTTCCTTTGCGAAGTGCTCATCAATATATTGTGAAATGCAGTCAATTATTTCATTCCGAATAGTCTTAGAATTGCCGGCAAAGACGGGTAAGATTTTTTTATAGTGTTCTTGAATATTTACAGGGCTTATCGATACGAAGGTTTCTAGCAGTTCTTTAAAATTTCCGCGATTAATAGATGATAACTCTTCGTGGTGACCGCGAAATGCTAATTCTTGTTTACCCAAGTAAAGAACTGCACGAATAGGAAGATGCATGAAATGTCTGTTAAGCCGAACGTTGTCATTGAAGTGTTTAATATACAACCTAGAATTTTCCTTCAAAGCATCCTCGATAGTACTTAAATTTTTCTTTAGTTTTGAAAAACTCAATGCACAAAGCATGTGCTCAGAAGAACCTTCATGTTTGGAAAGAGCACGAGTAACGTTACCGAAATTATCAAAGCCGTTCTTATTCCACGCACTTGATTTAACACTAATAATTAAGCAGGGCATACAAAAAAGTTTATTTAAATAATAACTGCCACACAACCACTCGAACGTTGAATTCCAATTTTGTTTAAAGTTGCGATTGTACACCTTGCCCTTTATTTTTGCAACTTTATTTACTTTCAATATAGGCATAGGTTTTTAACAGCTTAAAAGTTCTTCTTATCATCATTATTCCATCTTGAAAATGGTGTTTCTAATAAAACACATACTGGGTCATATGAAGGAATCATTCTGTAAAAACTTCACACACGATCAAATACAATGAACAAAACAAACGCGCTGGATAGGTGAAGCACTGTATACGTACACAACTGAGAAACAACACGACACTGCTTCACGTGGGTGGGGGAACGCTGAGTACGGCTATACGTTGTCATGGCAACCGTCATAAACCAAGCATTGTTAGTGACGTATTAACTGATGCAGTATACAAGTTGCAGAAAGCTGCTTCTACGGTCTCAGCGCTTTCCGCCACCAGTAGGCTTACGATCGCAGCGATGTCCAGCTTCTGTAACCTATTTCCATCGCGTGTAAATGTTATTTTAATTATTATACAGACGAAATTTAATTTAAAAAAATATTTTTAAACACAAAATTGAAAATAATTTTGTGTAAAAAGAAACACACTGAACCAGTTATTTTAGGTGAAGCAGCGCTTCACCTGCGTCACCTGACGAGCCGCCACTGTAAACAATGATTTACAATTACCACATCACAAACTCTTTTGCCACGATCTTTGATATTGCTTTGATCTGCACCAACTATTAATTTGGCCCTCTTTAAAAATAATTGTTAAAATATTTTTAAAAATCGTTTAAAAAATCATTACAATTGTTAAAAAATAATACTTAAAATAATTATTTGGCTCATGCAGGCCTCCACATATGGTTACTTGAACAACCAGAATATCTCTGTAAAGTTTTAACCTAGTTTTGCCGCAAAATTTCATATACAAACGTTGCTCTTTGCTGTCTTTCTTAATTGCTTTGTCACTAATCTGCTGGCCAGCATGTCCACGTCCCCACTCAATCTGATATAGCTGAAAGAATAATGCTTATAGCGGAACAGAATAAATGGCAGTTTGTTGTCAAAAACTATCGCTAGGAGCACTCAAAGTCGCAGCACATTGTTTGTGCGGGTTGATGTTATTCAAAAATTTCGTTTTTTTTTTAACACACCTCGTACTTTCATAATGTGATTTTACAATATCTTACTAATTTGCCTATAAAATTATCTTAGTACCTCAAACAACTCGAAAATTGCTGTATGATATTGCAGTACTGACTGCATGATTTTAATGATCATTCTGTTCAATATAAAAGGAAAAGTTATTATTTTTGTTACTTTCCATGTTTCAGCCAAAATATTGTAAGTTGTTTATTGGTATTCACTATATTTAACACACAGTAATTAAAGTTAACACATACTCACATTCTTTTTTGTTAAAGAGGCTTAGTCAGATTTTGCAGGGGAGTCCAAAATTGTAGATCTGGGTCTGATTATAATCATATGTACTTAACTAAAATTAACTATCCAAAAATTATAAATTTTTAAGAAACAATTTTTATTGTCCTTAAATTTAAAAGTTTGCTTAAAACTTAACTCAAGGAAGTTAATAAGGAATTAACTTACTTAAGTTAACTTTCATACATAGCTTCTGCTCAGATTTACTTAAGCCTATACAATAAACCAACACCAAAGTAAGTCACCACTATCCTGTCAGCTCACTAATAAGAAAAAATGTGTAATGCAAATGCACAAATTGTTTCAAAATTAACCTACCTGAAAATTCTATATCATTATTTTTTTTATAAAACAGTAAATTATTTTTCATAGCCCAACGTAGGCCTACTAGGTTTATATTGAATTTTCCACAAAACAACATAATGTGTCTAATTGTGATTAACAAGTAGGCCTATTATTTTATCTGAATGTACTATGTTTAATAAGTAACGTATATGCTACTTTCAAGTTTAACATTTAGAATTCTCACTTCTCATATTAAAGTTCTGTGTGTTGTAATGGAGGGAAGTGATGTGTACACATCTGTGTTTATTTTATACACCATGATAGTTAGCATTACTTTCAAAAACTAAAAGACTAACCCTCTTCATAAAAAACGTTAAACGATCAAACATAAATTGTAACAATTCCTTCCATTAACCAGTGTTATTGAATGCAATAAAACTTGTAGAGGTTTATTCCATCTACAAATTCAGGATTATTATGTGAATTCTGTACACCAACATACTTGTTTGTAGACTAAAAAGACATTCATTGTTTTGTATAAAGTAGTTAACCACATTCAGTACATTACAAAACAGCTAAACCCTTATTAATATAGATTATTAAACTTTCACTTGTGAAACTTACTTTGTTTCTCCCGTATGCGTTTCGGCGTGATGTGCGCCTTCGTGGGCAGACTGAGTCTGTCTCACACCGCTGACGAAGGCGCACATCACGCCGAAACGCGTACAGGAGAAACAAAGTAAGTTTCACAAGTGAAAGTTTAAAAATCTATATTAATTTAGTGCTGTGAAAAAAGAAGATGAACTATCAAAACAGCTAAACCCTAACAAAACAGTGTACTAATAACAGCATTCAGCATATTTCAGTTCATAAAATTTACGAACTCCCAAAAGATGTAAAAAAATTTCTGTTTTACTACAAGTGTAGTCAGTTGTTAATAACATTGTTGTTGGTTCAGTTATATTATTTAACCGTTATGATGGTGACAGTTATCTGTTAATAATTATGACAATACCTGCTATATGGTTATTGTTATGTTGTGTTATTATTACACATTATAATGCTATATTGTAATATTATATTGTTGTTATAGTTATTGAAAGGCTCCACCTTCATGAAATACAAAAACAATACTGAGGTGGTTGGCTTGAAGAGGAGGTGCGAGCTGTGTCTCTCTAATGGTACAAAATATATTTCCCCCTCATTAAAAATATTATTATTATGGTATATACTTATTAATATAATAACTATTACAATAATAATTATATTAATTAACTATTATAATTTGTTATAATTAGTCATTAATTATTAATAATTATAATAATAATAACTAATAATATTTTACAGCAAATAATAATATTTTATTGCTATTGTTGACATCTTCAACACATATGCATTCAACTCAGTAAATTCATATGACTGATACAGTTGTATTCTAATTGATGCAAATTGCCCTAAAGTTTATGTGAAATTTGGTAACATGGTGGTCATCCACCCTGAAAAATTCTACAGCTACCCATAACGGTTGTACTGTTACCCATTAATATTAGATACACTCATTTTAATATGTCTTCATCTCTAGAAACACTTGTTACATGGTTAGGTATCAGTATTGTCATAAGAACCAGTTCATTGTTCAGTTAGTACCTCATCAAGTTTACTTTGTTTACTTTTCACTATTTCTTGTATATCCGACACCTATGTTGGAGCTACAGCAGACTACAGGAAGTAGACAACATTCCATAAATGCTGTCAGATACCGTTTCATTCTTATATGTAACTTTCAGTATACAACTGTGCTTTCATACATCAACAGACATGGATTGTGAGATGTTCACAAAGCAGTTTTAGCTTCTTATTCAAGAAATAATACAGAAAGATTTTAACCAAGACTGAATGTATAGCTTTAGTGTAGAACTAAAGCAATTTTTAATGATACTGACTGCACTAAAGTACACTATAGTACAAACTATTATAGAAATTGTTGTGTGTCAGCTTAAAAATTGTAGGACATATTCTTAAATCATGTATTCTCTTCCTGTCCAAGCACAAACCAATCTATATAACCAAATTTACTCATGTGAAAAATTATAAATACCAAATGCCTGTGAAGCTTTTAACAGTTTACTACAATATCTTACAGAATTTTCAGATTGTTTAGTTTTGACATTTTTTATCATGCAAACAACAATCAAATTTTAGTTTTCATTTGCATTGAATTTAATTACCTTATTGTACTTTGCACATGAATATTTCTATATAAAATATGTAGGGGTAATTTTAGAAGCTTGGCAATAAGAGTCCAAACTATTAGTTTAAAGAAATACTTAAACAATAAAGTTTAAATATTAATTGCTATAAACACTAACTACTAGGAATGTAGTAATTAAGAATTCATGTTTATTAAGAGTAGTACTTACAACAACAAAGTAGGCCTGCATGATGCTTGAAGCATACATTTTTTAAGCTGCTGTATTTTTTTATCTCATTGCTCATACAATATCAAGTTTTTACTACAGCAATTTTAATTAACTAGCATAGATTACTCCACTATCATAATGTAAATTATTTAATCTAATATAAAACAAACTCTATGAACACTTCTCATTCTTCTGCAGTTTAGTTTAACTAAATTTCAACAAACTAATAATATTTAACAGTCTCATAACCAGTAATAATAAAAACCATAAAGAGAGGGCCAAACTCTTCTAAATAACTACAAAAAAAAAGTTAATGTAAGAAATACTGTCATGTTGGAAATATTTTTCAAGCTTCCAAGAGGTTGAAACTTTATACTACTTAATACAAGTGGTAACGATGTCTTTTCTTCACTTATCTGTATCCGTAGACAGATTCCTCAAATTTGTTTTGTGGGAAGACAAACTTTTCTCTTGCCACCTCCATATGTCCCATCTTTTTTTTTAATGATCACTACATGATTCCACTATTTTGAATTGGATCGGATAAATAGACAGTAAAAAATGACAATAATTAATTCACAATAGCAATGAAAGTTTAAGCTTTCATCATGTTTATTAATCGTAGAACCAGAGTCTGTGAAATTAGAATAGATAATGCCCATAACCTTCTTTATTCTTCATATAAAACTGTTATAAAATAGTAAAATGTATGTAACAGTCAGTACGGTCATTTATGCGTACATGTTTGGGCAAGCTAGTCAAGCTTGTTTGCTCATGTATGAAAGAGAGATAAAGACAGGAGGTAAGTTAGTATGGAGAGAAAACTGGAAATAGCAAAAGTAAGACAGAAACAAAGAAAGATAGAGAGGGAGAGGGGAGAGAAAGGAGAGAGAGAGAGAGAGAGAGAGAGATTTGTATGAACAAAATACCAAATTCATATACCCATAAAATAATAGCTAACAGTTTTATAAACAATATATGGTATAGTGTTTTCTAGAAAGTTTCTGCAATTTGTTATTGGAATCAAGGAGTTAAAAGTACACTGTTAGTAATAGGCAATAACTAATTTTTTTCTTGTAACAAAAATCTAAAGTTTTTTATATGAACAAAGAGTTACTTTATAAAACTGTATAGAATTTTGTTTGAAATGCAAATCACAAAAATCCATAAAAGTGAAAAATGACAATCAATAACATAAAGACAGTATACATTTTTAGGGTGCTGATATAATACCACACACCAGAATATTGATGTGACACTGGAATTATGCATATCTGACCCATAATGATACACAATGTCTTTTATAAAATCCAATGAGTAATTTTATAAACACTTCGTCAAGTTAACACTGAAAAGTTGTATGTTAATGTCATAGCTTAACAGAATGCATGAAACTCTAATCTGGCTAATGTAGATTATTTATAATCCTTTGATTGCTCTCTTGACAAATATTTGTGTTGTATTGTTGTTTATATTTATATAACGTTAAATGTTTAAGTTATATATTGAGTAATGATTTATTTCTTTGTTGACTGCTTGCTCAACATCAGTAACTGGAGGACAGCTTCATCATGGAAACCAGTAGTGGTGGTAACTTACTGATGCTTCTAAAGTCATACATACCACTACAATGCTTAAATTAATGTAACTTACTACTTGTAAATTATTAGATATCTGGTGGTTCATTGATAATGCTTAAATCAGTAAAAAAATTATTAATATTTATTTTAGACACAAATAAGTGTACATAATGTATCCAACTTTAAATTTTCTTATTTTTTAGCATATGTAATGGTAAATTTGTGAAATATGGCATGTAAACCATATACAATCTTACATATATGGTATGGTACAATTTAGTATATAGGCCTACTACTATTAATCCATCCACATCCAGATTGAATCATTAATTAAAATACTTATTTATATATTTAATTCTTCTTTCCTTTCTTCCCTCCATTTTCCTTTCCTCCACCTTGTTTACCACCACCTTGTTTCCCTCCACCTTCTTTTCCTCCACCTTCTTTTCCTCCACCAGTACCACTTCCTGAATCTTTATCGTCTCCTCCTGCTCCTTTGTTTTTACCAGCTTTTGTCTTCTTTGACTTGGTCTTCTCATTACGCTTTTTCTTTTTTAGTTCACTTCTTTTGTCCCTCATGAACAATGGATTATGAGCAATCCCTATACCATTCTGAATTTTTGAAAGACCTAAATTTATATGCTGTGGATGAAGTGAGTCTTTGAGAAGCCTTGCATTAGGTGAATAATTGTCATCAGGTCTTATAGCATCAACAGAATGGAATTTATCTTTAAAAATTCCCACATCTTGAGGATACTCAGGTCTTGGCCTCACAGCATGGAGTAAATGAACAGCATGCCCATGAATTTCAACAGCTGAGGCTAAAATAACAGCAAATATTACCTGAAAATTAGAAAACAAATATATTTAAAAATCTGAAAACGAACAAATTTCCATTGGAACAAATTAATATCATTTCATTCAACTGTTGCAATTTAGGGTTCTTCATCAAAAGTCATATAAAAATTTTGTGAAATGAAAAGAGAAATAATAATATAAAGATTTTTGTTTGTTCATTAAATTTTTTTAAGTTTTGTTTTATATTACTTTTTTCTATTGTAAGCAAAAAATTAACTAATAATGCATTGCCAAAACAAGTTGACATCTTAGTATTTAAGCTCAAAATACTAAACAAACAAAAATCAATAATTAATATGTGAAAGTTATAAAAATTATTTTTATTGTATATTGAATAAACTATCAAAAAGCAATTCAAATGCTCTTGCCAGTACCATATAATATTTTCAATTTCTATTATTATGTGCTTTGAATCCTAGTTGAAATTTTAGTTGTGTGTGTGTGTTTTAATTACTTTTACTAACAATTGTTTAAAACATATTAAAAAATGAATAATAAAATAATTATTATTTGAATTATCTAGTTAGTATCATTCAAAAACTAAAGAATTTATGAACAATAGTAATGGCACAAACTATATATCAAACAGAAAAATTTAACCAAACAATTAAACTTACAAAACAGCATAGAACACTTTTACGTACAGCAAAGAACAATAGAAACACATAAATTATAATCTTAAACATCAAAATAAACAAGTTAATGAAATATATACCATATACCAAACAACTGAATCAAACTACTAAACACTTACAAACTAAACAATTCCAAATCACAAACTGTAATCACAACATTAAAAATTCTTACAAGTTGACAGAAAATTGAAACAAATTAAAATTGATAAAAAAGCATTCTACACATTGTAACATGTATACCAGTGGTGGTTCATCAGGTGACACAGGTGAAGCACTGCTTACCTAAAATAACTGGTTGAATGTGTTTTTTTTTTTAATTTCTAAATGATTTTCAATTTTTAATCAATTTTATGTTGAAAATTACTTTGCTTAAATTAAATTTTATCTGTGTAATTAGATTAACATTTTAACATTTACAAGCAATGCAGATACATTACAGAAGCCGCACTGCGCTTTGATTACATACTACAACATGTATAGTAGGTCTACTGGTAGCCTGTAAGTGCTCAAGCAGATCGTAGAGGCAGCTTTCTGCACTCTTGCAACCTGCCTCAGTTTGACATCACTAAGATCGCTAGTTTATCATGTTGCCATGGTAACACATTCCTTGCACAGGGCCTCCCTCAATTGAAGCAGAGTCAAAGAGCGTATCAGTAGCATATGCTGCTTGTCAGCATGTTTGTTTTGTTCCTTGTTCATCATGTTTGGTACGTTTTTTACAATGTTTCCTTTATACGTGTTTTGTTAGAAACACCATTTTCAAGATGGAATAAATATGATAAGGAAGACTTTTTAAGCTATGGAAAATCTGTGCCTACACTCCAAGTAAATAAAGTTTCAAAAATCAAGGACAACATATACAACTTAAACTTTAAAAAAAATTGTATTCGACATTCTAGTGATTGTGTGGCAGTTATTATTTAAATAAACTTTTTTGTATAACCTCCTTAATCATTAGTGTTAAATCAAGTGTGTGGAATAAGAATGGTTTTGATTATTTCGGTAACATTACTTGTGCTCTTTATAAACATGTAGGTTCTTCTGAGCACATACATTGCGCATTGAGTTGTTCAAAACTGAGGAAAAATTTAAGTACTATCGAGGATGCTTTGAAGGAAATTTCTAGGTTGTTTATTAAACATATCAATGACAATATTGGATTTAACAGATGTTTCATGCAGCTGCCTACTCATGGAATTCTTTACTTGGATAAACAAGAACTAGCATTCTATGGTCATCATGAAGATTTATCATCTACCAATCATGAAAATTTTTAAGAACTGATAAAAACGTTTGCATCATTAAGCCCTGTAGCTATCAAGAACACTATACAAAAATTCCACATGTCTTTGCCAGCAATTCTGATTATTCAGAATGAAATATATTGATGAGCACATAAAAAAGGGAGTAGAAGAGTGCATGTTTTTTTCAAGTAAAAGTGTCAGATACTTTTTTCAACCATTAGTGGATTACCCTGTGTTTTCCACAGTTCAGCTCTGCTAAGCAAACTTGTATAATGAATACAGTCATTGGAAGATGGAAACCTACTTCCGTTATTATGGTATGGACGTCTAATTCCAAAATTTTAAGTACTATATATAAAGAACTGAACTCATTAAAAGAATTACTCACTATAATTGTGATCGATTCAAATCACATTTAATTGATTTTGAATTTACGCTTTTGGTTGTCCTTAAGAGCCACTGATGTTCTCTTAGACATACTATAAAAGAAGTCATTTGACATTAATTTCTGTTTCTTGCACATTAGAAATACACAAAAACTCATACATAGCAAAATAACTGAGGGTGCGTTTATAAAAATTTTCAATTTAGCTGCTTCAAAAACAACAGTTCCAACTGAATACCATGAGTGGCAGAAAAGAGTTGAACTTGCACAAGATAAATTTTTTGAATAAATATAAAATTTGTTGTTATGAAATTTTAGATACCTTTCACTACAAATAACCACATGTTCTCATAGTATGTGAAAGCTTTAGTTTGTTACATCAATGAATACTTTGAAGTTTGTAGCATATTCTGAAAAAATTTCCACAGATTTATATTAAGTAATTTAAAGATTTCCCAATCTAATCATTTTTCAATGTTTCCAAAGACTGAAAAATAAATTACAGCATACTTATGAGGATGAGCAATACAGACAAAAGGAACCACAAAATTTTATAGAACTTTTAACTGACAACAGGAACATCTTTAAAGAAGCATATAAACTGTTTAGTTTAATAGTAACTTTCCATTCACTAGCATTTCCATAAAACAAAGTTTTCTTGTTTAAAAAGAATAAAAACATAACTGCGTAATAAAATGACAGAGGGCAGACTTAATAACTTATTAAAAATTTCTATTGAAATGAATTACTAAATTAATTAATTAATGTACAACCATTTTATGACAACATCATCAACAAGTTCACAAATTTGAGAGGATAACTGACCTTGTGTTCAAAAAATAAAATGCAAATCTGTAAGTACTTACTATTTTTAACTACTACTTTATTAGTAAATATAATTAGCATATATTTATTTTGTCTCTATAATGTACATTATTCATGGTTTCAAAACAGGGAAAAGAATTTTCATATAATTTTTTTATTATAGAGCAGGGGGGAGGGACTGCCAGCATTCTGCTTCACAAGTCTTCGAAGTCACAAGCCACCACTGATGTACACCAACATATTTCAAGAAGAAATAGTAGAAATATAACTGACAACCTAAAAAATAAAATAAAATTGGCTAATCATAAATCATAAGTATTTTGAATTCAACAATAAAATTTACTAACACAAAATGACTACCTGTAAGATTACTTTTGTCTAGTATAACATCAAAAAAACTTTTAAAAAAAAATGGATACCAAAATTATTAACAGCAAAATATCATTAGCTCTCAATGGCAAATAAAAGATACATCAACGATGGTCTACATATATTATTTTATATATAGACCCTATGTCTAAATAACATACACCTTAATATAAACTTTATAGAGGAAACAAGTAACACGATTAATTATTTATAATAATCCATTTGCAGTTTCCATTCAATATTTGCAGTATTGCAATTGCCATTCAATATTGCTATGCTGAGAAAATAAGTAATACCGCATTACTAAGTGCCTACATGATTGTTGCCATACTGCAGCCCACGAGATAATTCCAGACGTTACTTGACTAGCTACCGGCATCAAGGCCCACTAATTCACTACATTGCAAGGGAGAGGAAGTATAATACTGCATTTTAAAGTGACCCAAATTCAGTTTACACCTGGCGACTTAGAAGTGCAGTTCATAGTTATTGTGGTGGTTTAGTAGGAAGTAATCATTATGCTAGTTAGTGTGGAACTATAATAAGGTGACATTTATTGTAATTGTTGGAAAATTTAAGTTTAATTATTGTATAAGAGTGAATTTTGTTGATTTATAACTGTTGTTTATGTCTAATTAAAGTTTGTAATAAGTGACTTCATTGGTGTAAGTTATTCTGTTTCTAGTTTCCACTGTACCCACAACAATCCAGTGTAACCTTCGTAACAATATGTAGAAAACACTGATACATAAATCATAACAATTGTGTCAGAAGTGCAATAGAATCTTTAATGGTGGAAACAGAGGACACTTTGTAGAAGAATAGTGTACATGGTAATTTATTTGCAAAAAAGGATACCAATCAGAGGATGGAAAATTTTCAGGCACTGCTGTTGCAGACAGAGAAATGACAACAACAGGAAGCAGAAGAAGCAGAGACAAGATGACGATAGGAGACAGAAGAAGCAGAAAAACAACAATATGGCAAAGTCGAAGAAACAGAAATCGCTCCTGCTGGAATCACAACAATGCCAGAATGCGTTATTTCTCAATTCACATTAACAGTAAGGTAAGAAACGTAAGCAGGAGGCAGAGGCACAGAAGCATGAAACAGAAAACATAAACGCACTGATACAGGAGCAAAAAAAGATACCACTGCAGAGCTGGACCTACAAGGTGAGCCTAATAACCAAATTACTAGAATATCTGAGGTAGAAGAATCGATGTCTACAAAAATATCTGTTGTAGAAGAATCCATGTCAAATAAAATATCTGAAATCTACTTCAAATGTAGGAGAAACAATATCAAACAAAATATGTAAAGTTGAAGAAGCTATGTCAAGAAGGATATCTGCAGTAGAAGAGTCAACTGTCAATTTAAAAAAAAATATTAGAAGTGAAGTTGAGCAGTTAAATGAAAATGCAGCCACGCATTTCAAAACACACAACTGAAGAGACAATGCCAATTGTAAAGACAGAAAAAGACACAGAAAATAAGACAATAGAGAAAGTCACTTTGCCTACAGTTGAGGCAGTTCATGTCACTGATTACACTATGGGGATAATCATTTGTACCATGTTTACTAGGCTCAGTTGAAAGCGAGGCGACAGCATTCCAGGAAGAATCTTCAAGAGTTTGAAGCAGACTATTTAGACTGCGCTAGCCGAAAGCATCAGAGGATTTTCAAATGCATATATTTATTGATGGTGTCAGAGATTGTGAACTTCAGCAAGTGTTATGAATGGTGAGACACCAAAATAACTCAGGAGCTCTTGTTCATGCCCTCAAGTTTGAAGCTGTCAAGTCAGCATCCCACTATATTAATGAGTTTATTTCATCACGCTGTAGTCAGAAGACCCCAGTATCACATTGATGGGGGCAAAAAAGAGATATTACAAAGCAAACAATTTAAAGGGTCAAGAGCGCCATGATTTGAATGATGGGAAAGAGACAGAAGACCAAAGTATTACAAATTTGAGAAACGTGAACATCTTCAGGGAGATTGTTGAGAGAATAAAGTACAGAGAGAAGGACGTGAATGTAGAAATTGGAGGAGTAAAGCTCCAGAACAGCACACAGTTTCCACACTTCATAAGACCAGTGAAAACCTAATCGTTAATGAATTTTCAGAAGGTAAACCAACATCATTTATAGCTGACACAGGTAAACAGTACCCATTGTGTGCCCTGACTTAGTCAGTAACAGCCAGCATCAATTTAGCTCTTGTATTGTACAGACTATGACTGGCAGCCCTGTGAAAGTGTTAAAAAAGATAAGACATATATGTACGCCTGGGTCTCCTCAAGTTTAGCCACCAAATGCTCATTGCAGACTATCGATGAAGTGATTCTTAGCACTGACATTATAAATACCTACAGATTCACTGTGGACTTACAACAGAATGTCCTGAACATTGGCTAAGAGATGATAAAGTTTTCCACAGGTTGAAATCATAAGATTAACCAACCATTCAATCAAGCAAATGACAGTGGTCTAAAAAGGAATCAACAGATGTGAAAAGAGGAACCCTCGGGTTTGGATGGGTTACACAGAAGAAGAACTAATAGGTGAAGGATCTAATATCTTGCTTATCCTGATTTAAAGGAAATGCCTGGGGAAGAAATTGCTGAAGAGGATGTTACACAAGAGGTTGGTGACGAGAACCAAACTGATTGAGAAGGCCCTTATGCTGTGAAAAATGGAATTGATGATGCTCTTCGTCATCCACCTAGACTGCCTGCCCAAGTGTTAGTGCAAAGACAGTTTGCCAGTTCAGGATGAACAGGCTTAAGGAGGGAGCAGTGCTATGCTGAGGAATTAAATAATACTGCATCACTAAATGCTCATGTGATTCTTGGAACGCCAAGGTGCACAAAACTGTTCCAGACATTTACAGATCATTCTATGCGGCAGAATACTCATCGCCCCTTCCCGGCATTACTTGACTACCCTACCGGCATCAAGGCCTGCTAACTCACTACGTTGCAATGCAGCAGAACTATAAATACTAGATTTTGAAAAGGCCAAATTTCAGTTTACATCTGGCAACTTAGAAGTGCTATTGATTCATTTAAACATATTTAAAGCGGTCCAGGTCACTGTATAATAATTATATATAATTTACCTTAATTTCCGTCCAGTGACGTCAAGCGTAATTTGTATTTGGTTACGCGTTTCAGGCCATGTGGCCCATCCTCAGACCATCACTCCAAGAGGAGCTCGTTAAAAAATAAAAAATCCACAATAAAACAAACACATAATAAATAAATACAAAAGTATATTAAAACATATAAAGGCGTTCTATTACACGAACACGGTGCACCGCGTGTAGCATGCCTGAACTGCGTCAATGGAACCTGTTATCTATTATTATCTGTAATCGATCGCAGCGCGGTATCATACAGTGGGTTGGACCTGAAGTTAAGTTTATCATTAAGTATGTCGTCACACACATCTGGGTTATTATGACCTCTATACATCTCGAATTCTTCAAGCGCATCCATATAACGGCCTTTGGCACAATAATGTAGGGGTATTCAACAATAACTTCATACCCCTACATTATTGTGCCAAAGGCCGTTATATGGATGCGCTTGAAGAATTCGAGATATATAGAGGTCATAATAACCCAGATGTGTGTGACGACATACTTAATGATAAACTTAACTTCAGGTCCAACCCACTGTATGATACAGCGCTGCGATCGATTACAGATAATAATAGATAACAGGTTCCATTGACGCAGTTCAGGCATGCTACACGCGGTGCACCGTGTTCGTGTAATAGATCGCCTTTATATGTTTTAATATATTTTTGTATTTATTTATTATGTGTTTGTTTTATTGTGGATTTTTTATTTTTTAACGAGCTCCTCTTGGAGTGATGGTCTGAGGATGGGCCACATGGCCTGAAACGCGTAACCAAATACAAATTACGCTTGACGTCACTGGACGGAAATTAAGGTAAATTATATATAATTGATTCATTGTTATTATGGGAGTTTAGTGAGAAGTAATGATTGTGTTAATTAGTGCAAAACTGTAATAAGGTAACATTTATTGTAGTTGTTGGATAAATTTAACTTGAATAATTGTTTAAAAGTACTTTTTGTTGATGTATAACTGCTGATTGTGTCCAATTAAAGTTTGTAATTAGTGACTTCATTGGTGTCAGTTATTCTGTTTCCACTGTACCCACAACAATCTGGTGTAACCTTCATAACAATATAGAGAAACCCCACAAGGTCTACATACATATCCCGGAATACCAGGTAATCCAGGATGCGCATCTCGGCTTTGTGCGTGCTCCACAGTTTAAACATTTTGGTGTTGAATATTGTAACGTAACATAGTTGAGGTTCCCCAACGTTACATAAAAATTGAATGAAATATGGTCAAGGACCATACCCTGATTTAAGGTTGTTCAATAGGTCATGTGCTTGAGAAGTACATCAAGTCAAAAGGAGGCAATGACTAATGTTAAATGTAAAAGAGCCAGACCAATGAATGATTGAATGTAATGAAATGTTTGTTTTGTACTGTGACATGTTAAGGTCTACAGAGTATTTATGTTGTATGTTGAATATGCTAAAAATGAAATGATGTTGTTTGATAATAATACTTCATCAATAATTATGTTTATATTTATATTAGATTTGTCTTTATACAACCCAGTATAGTTACCAATGTTAGGCACTGTACTAAGTTCTCAGTATTGTATAAAGTTGAAAAAATACTGTTGTTTTAATTAATGTTTATAAACTGGATAAGGAGTGTGACCAGTGTTTCAAGTCTAACAAGTAGTTCTGACAATTATATCATAAATTAATAAAGGGTTCCAGAACCAGTTAATTAATATAAAAAAAATAACCACCAGTAAATTAAAATTCATGTAATTAACCATGTAACCAATAATTAATTGTACAGTAGGTCAGGTAAAAAGAAAATTAAGTTAAAAAACCAAATAATGTTATAATGGTTGTAAGTGAATCTATAGGCCTAAATTCCATATTAGTGAAAGGAAATTAATACCTTTTTAGTAAACCCAGTCCAACGAAACTCTGGTAAAACATTTACTGTTTAGTAAGGAAGGTTAGGGGAGAATTTTATGTGATTCAATATTAATCCAAGCATGGAGTATTTTATTGGAAAGAAGTAGTAATATTCTATAATGCCGGCTCAAGGATATATAGAAAACGTGGTTGTTAAGGCAACTGAATTGCAGAAGTTGTTGATTTTGAATTAATTCGTTCTGATTGTTACAAGCTATTAGGTTGAGATGGACCGATATATTTAAAAAATATGAATAAATCTAAAGGAAATATGTATCCAAATTGAAAAACCCTTTTTGTAAAACAATTATACTTTAATGCTAATGAATAATACAAATTAAATAACCCTCCAAATGGTAAATGAATACAGTAAAAAAGAATTGAAAGCCTCTCACCTCATTCACTAAATAATTCCGCTGGATTTGGTATTAAACCCGTTCATACTATAAACCGAAGATCAGTAAAAGAATTAAAGTTTGAACTAACGGAATTATTGGAAATACCAGAAGACTCGGTTTGGCGTAATAACCTTCATGAGCAGCAGAGAAGCTGGGATCCTAATTCCATTTCACTGGGACCAAGAATTGTGAAGATCGTAAAAGAAGAATAGAAGCCAGAAGATTTCCTGAGGGTTTACCAGTACACACCACCATCAATTTTATTGAAAACCAGAGCTATTTCACTGGATGAAGACGAGATAAGCTGAGTTTTGGGCTACTGTTGACAAACATCCACCGCCAGACGAAATTTTCGTCGGTTTGGTAAAAAAACAACATATTTTCATTTCACTGTATTTTAAGTAAATAATTTTATTTTGTAAATTGAACAACCTTAATTATGCATTTTACCTGGCCTTACTAATGGTTCCAAGAACTATACGAACCCTGGGATAAGAATTATTTGTTATTATTTTCAAGTGTATATGTTTTTAGAATTTGAGTAATTAATAATCGATATATGTCTGGATGATCGATTGGATCGTATTATTGTTTTTTTTGAGACCACGTAACCTGTGAATTAATAGAGAAAATAAATAAAGTACATTTATTGTATGAGATAACGTTTAAGTTATTGCAGAATAAATACTATATGTGGTGGGTGGAATAATTTACAAAAAGATTGATACAAACATAACAAATAACTAACCTATAAGTACGCTTATTACTAGTAACAGCGCTCAAAGTTTGCAGCTGGTGGGACGGGAGATTGCTGAACTAGCTTGTGTTTAATACTAAATTTGAATGAAATTTTCCACCATCGAGTGACTAGGGTTGACACAAATACCCCTTACATTCCGTCAATACTCTATACATATCGCTAATATTACGCAAACATTGAAAACTAAGTTAAGACTATAGAGTAGTATGATTATAAATTCAAGGAACATAACTATAATTTTGTTTGCTTAATAATCTATGTTCTGAGGGTTTCACCGGTCACAACCGAAAGATATATTAATTAATAACATATTAATTAAACCAGGTAACAACATTTTAATTGTTACGAATTGCCACCTGCAACGTATTACTTGGCGTTTGTTACACAGGAGTCTCTTATAACTAATTACACCCATAGACAAGATTTCTTTACAATTTGACGTTTCCAGCGTGCAGCATATAATATAACATACGTCCTCACATAATTAACAAGTAGTTCTTTACTAAATTGGTTTACAACAGCGGGGCTTGAATAAGACGGACATTTTCGCTAGTACCGGCACATACTTAGTTTATTACAAATTGGCCAGCCCAACAGTGGGGTTATAAGGAGGCAGAGGAGGTATTTGTAATATATTACAAATTGGCGCTCAACGAGTGGGCTTTAGTTAAGTAAAAAATCATATTATTTGTTACTTAACTTGAGCAGGCAACCATTAGAGGCACAGGAATGCATACGAGAGGTGTTACGAAAAGAATGGAGAAGGAACAAGAAACAGAAGAAGATAGGAGGGAAGAAGAAACGGAGGCAGGTACAGATATTGAAATGGAACAACAGGCGAGCAATACAGAGGATGCCCAAGGGGACCAACCAGATAAGGAGGAAGCCAGAGGAGGATTAAATTGGGAAAAATTAATGGAATTAATGAGTAGCATGAAGAAGGATAATAAGGAGTTAATGAGTAGCATGAAGAAGGATAATAAGGAATTATTGAGTAGTATGAAGGAGGACTATAAACAAACTAATGAGAGTTTAAGACAAACTAATGAAAAAATAGACAGTATTAAGGAAAGTACTAGTGAACTTTTGAGACAAACCATAAATGAAAATAATGAACAATTGAAGGCCGATTTCAGACAAATCAATGAAAAGCTGGAAAATAAAATAGACAGTATTAATGAAAACTCAAGAAAACAAAACGAAATTTTGAGCAAAAATTTAATCAAGCAAATGAATGAAAGGTTTGACAAGAATGATGAGAGATTAAAGCAGATTCTGGAGAATACCAAACGAATGGATGAGAAAATTGAAAACCATAATAAGGAGTTGCGGCAAATCATCAATGAACAAGGCCTAGCATTGAGGGAAGTCATCAATGGAAGTATTATAATTGTCAATGAAACACGGAGCAAAGGAGTTGATAGCTATGAAGTGGAGGTAAGACAGCAAATAAATGAAATTAAGGTGGATCTGGAAAAGACAGATGAACCTATCATGCAACTCAGAGTGGAAGTAGAGACCAAAATTACTCAAATAGGAAAACTACAAGCGAAGACCCAAGAAAAATTTGACAAGATACCAATTGATAGAACCGGAAGAATAGAACGGGTTCATAATGAAATGGAGATAGTGAGAATAAGACAAATGAGTAAAAAAGGAAATTAATAAATACACGGGAAGAATTGGAAATGATTTTTAGAATTAATATTAGGCAATTACCTGTATTAACTTCCGTCTTGTGACTTCTTTAGTTTTTTCCTTAAAACAACGCGTTTCGAGAATAAATTCTCATCATCAGGTTTTTTAAAAATTATAAAAACATCAAATTCACCCAAAAGGGGTCGTCAACTATTTAAAATACACAAACACAAAAACACCACACATAATTAAACACCGACACAGTCACGGCACAGTCCGATGCGCATCGTCTCGCCGCCAACGACCAACTGTTGCACTTTGTCTTACACGACCGTTATCATTGCCCACTGACCCATCGATATCGATGGCCGTGTTGTACAGCAGATTCGATCGGAACGAAACTTTGTCATTAAGTAGCTGGTCCGTTTGTAACTTAGAAGCCCTGTATATCTCATATTCCTCCACAGCGTTCATGTATGCACCCTTTTTACAATTATGAAGCAGTTTAAAGTTTGTGTGGAAGTCTGAGTACTTATGATTATACAGCATTAAATGCTGAGCGTAACTGGATCTAGTTTTCGAGATATCACTTTTGGGCAGGTGTTCTTTAAAACGTTAGAACGCTGACGGCCTGCCCGTTTGTCCTATATAGAATTTGTCACAGTCATCGCATTCAAGCTTGTACACTCCAGTTTTCTCTTCAGCCGGGATATGAGTTCTTTGTCCCAAACGTTTTTTGATGTTATTTGTCGTTTTAAAGGCCACTGCTATTTTACGTTTTTTCAGCTCATTCTTTACAATGACTGGTAGTATATTTGTGTACTCAGTTACTATAAATTTAGTATCTTCTTTAGATGGGCCGGTTAATATGCTTTTACTATTGATTTTTACCGAGTGTTTTCTTATAAGCTTGTCTATGATTCCACTGTTATACCCATTAGCGATAGCTATACTTTTGATTATATTAGTCTCTTCCACTCTGTCTTTTTGCTCAAGGGGAATAGCAAGCATTCTATGAACGAACGCGTTGAAGGCTGCCATTTTTTGGGAATATGGATGGTACGAATCAGCATGAATAGTAATATTCGTGGTGGTGGGCTTTCTATAAATTTTGAATCTAAAACGGTCATTATATTTGCTGTTAGTGAGATCAAGAAAGTTCAGGCAGCTATTATTCTCCATTTCTAGGGTAAATTGGATTTTCATGTTTATGCTGTTCATATATCCTTTCAAATTTTCTATTTGTCTACTCGTTCCATTGAATATCATAAAAGTGTCGTCAACGTAGCATACGTAAAATTTAATTTTGTCTCACTGTTTATTAAGACTAGACATTAAAAATGTATTCTCAAAGTGGTTCAAGTATAGGTCCGCTAAAATCCCCGATAAAGGTGACCCCATTGCCAGACCATCCTCCTGCATGAAATACTCATTATCATAAGAGAAATAATTTTGTTTGAGTATAGTTTTTAGCAGTTGCATAAGTTCATCAATTTCATTTCTACCTAACCTATTTGTATTAATTAAGCTATTTCTGAGAATTGTCATTGTCTCATCTACCGGCACATTGGTGTACAGATTAGTTACGTCAAATGAAGCCAACCTATAATGTGGTGCTGATTTAATTGTTTTAATTTTTTCAACGAGATCGTAGCTGTTTTTTATGCTGTAGTTATTTACTATGTCAATGTTCTCTTTTATGATTTTTACTAATCTTTTAGCCGTCCTATAACCAGGGGCAGTCGTGTAATTTACAACCGGGCGTATTGGCATATCTTCTTTATGTATTTTGGGTAAACCCGTCAGTTCTGGGGCCCTGGCATTTATGGGTTTTAAATAACGTCTAGTGCTTTCATTGAGGAGATTGGGGCATTTATTTATAGCGTTGTTTAATTCCTTGACATAGGCGCTAGTGGGATCCTTGTGTAGCTTTTTAATATTATTGTTTTTTATGAACTCCTGTACCTTATTGGTATATATATTTTTGTTAATAATAACTACCGTATTACCCTTATCAGCTGTCGTGACGATAGCGTTATCATGTCGAAGTTTTTCGTAAACATTCCGTGCAATACGCGCGTCACGTTTGTACTTATTTTGCAGGTTAGCGATGTGGGTATCCTTCTTAATAACTTTGTTTATTTTGTTATTTATGATGGCACGCGTTTCCTCCTGATGCGAAATATTATCAATAGTTTTTATGGCAGCTTCCGCGCATATTATTTCACGGATCATAAAGTTCTTATTAAACGAGGGAATGTTATACATCAAACCTTTGTTCAATAATGTCATTTCGTTATGTTCAAACTTAATTCCGGTGTAATTTGCAACCCGCTGATGAAATACGTGGCTATGTTCTACTGTATTATTATCGTCATTGTGTTGTTTTGTATACAGGTTTTGAAACTTTCTTAACTGTTTACGTTTAAGAGAACTGATGACTTTGCTTATCTGTCTATTGACAATGTCGAGAATGCCGTTTATTACTGCCGGGTGAAACTCGTTTAAAACTTCCAGGTGGGCTAGATAAAGCTTAGTATTTAGACCACTTTTTAAAATATAAAGTCGTTTGATCTCTTCCTTAATCCAGATTGATTTTATTTTTTCGGAACAATGTCTGCTGTTGACGTTGGAACTTATGTACTTCGGTGTGATGTTGTAGTGAAGGCATCTTTTGTTATACTTGATGTTCTGCGATGCCTTAATCAATTTTAATTTGATGTTTTTAAATTTATAGACAATACGTGCCTGACTGGCTTCTAGATGCATTTTGTTTTAATTGTCTCCAAGTCACGTTACTAATATTTAGAATTAATATTAGGCAATTACCTGTATTAACTTCCGTCTTGTGACTTCTTTAGTTTTTTCCTTAAAACAACGCGTTTCGAGAATAAATTCTCATCATCAGGTTTTTTAAAAATTATAAAAACATCAAATTCACCCAAAAGGGGTCGTCAACTATTTAAAATACACAAACACAAAAACACCACACATAATTAAACACCGACACAGTCACGGCACAGTCCGATGCGCATCGTCTCGCTGCCAACGACCAACTGTTGCACTTTGTCTTACACGACCGTTATCATTGCCCACTGACCCATCGATATCGATGGCCGTGTTGCTTATAAGAAAACACTCGGTAAAAATCAATAGTAAAAGCAGATTAACCGGCCCATCTAAAGAAGATACTAAATTTATAGTAACTGAGTACACAAATATACTACCAGTCATTGTAAAGAATGAGCTGAAAAAACGTAAAATAGCAGTGGCCTTTAAAACGACAAATAACATCAAAAAACGTTTGGGACAAAGAACTCATATCCCGGCTGAAGAGAAAACTGGAGTGTACAAGCTTGAATGCGATGACTGTGACAAATTCTATATAGGACAGACGGGCAGGCCGTCAGCGTTCTAACGTTTTAAAGAACACCTGCCCAAAAGTGATATCTCGAAAACTAGATCCAGTTACGCTCAGCATTTAATGCTGTATAATCATAAGTACTCAGACTTCCACACAAACTTTAAACTGCTTCATAATTGTAAAAAGGGTGCATACATGAACGCTGTGGAGGAATATGAGATATACAGGGCTTCTAAGTTACAAACGGACCAGCTACTTAATGACAAAGTTTCGTTCCGATCGAATCTGCTGTACAACACGGCCATCGATATCGATGGGTCAGTGGGCAATGATAACGGTCGTGTAAGACAAAGTGCAACAGTTGGTCGTTGGCGGCGAGACGATGCGCATCGGACTGTGCCGTGACTGTGTCGGTGTTTAATTATGTGTGGTATTTTTGTGTTTGTGTATTTTAAATAGTTGACGACCCCTTTTGGGTGAATTTGATGTTTTTATAATTTTTAAAAAACCTGATGATGAGAATTTATTCTCGAAACGCGTTGTTTTAAGGAAAAAACTAAAGAAGTCACAAGACGGAAATTAATACAGGTAATTGCCTAATATTAATTCTAAATATTAGTAACGTGACTTGGAGACAATTAAAACAAAATGAAATGGAAATGATTAAAAGGGGATTGGTTCAGCTACATAATTAACCAATTACGGAAAACAGAGAAGTAAGGCAAGTGAGAAACTTTAAACGAACCACACTTGAATTCCCAGATGGACTAGAAGGACCAAAAAGGCCAAAACTAACTAAGGAGCATGGAGGACTAATGGAATTTATGTATGAACCATCAGAACCATTAAGAGACAGTACAGAAGAATCAGTTCAAAGGACGATGATGAGCTTGACTATAAATGACAATTTTATAGTGACAAGAGGCAAGAACTGTACAATAATGAGATATGTCACCAGGACAGAAATAACTCTATACACTAGAGAGACCCGAACAACCAGTATAGAGGAAATAATGGACCACGGTTAAACAGATTCCAAACAGAATATAATGAAAAGGGACGGATTTTATGGATACAGGACCAAGCAACCCATTGTAAATAAATAACCCAAAATTCTAAAGAAACTGTAAGAACAACTTACTCAATAATTATTCAGAAACAGCATAATTTAAAATAAAGAGGATAAATACCCCAAAATTCAAAAAATGAAGTAAGCTCAACTTACAAACAAGTATCTAAGAAAACAATTTATGAGGTATATAAGAAAGAGAATTTTGAAGATAAAAAAAACAACCAAATTCGAAAAATAAGTAAGAACACCTTACTATACAATTTAGAAGAAATTGCTTTAAACTAATATGAAAGAAAAAAAAATAACACTGATTCAACCTAATAAAAATCATCAAAACCAAAAAACAAAATGAGTTTATCTGATGTAATATAATAGTGAGAAATATAATTTAGAATGTAAAAGGAATAATAATGATTGTGCCAGAAGAATATAACTACATGATGTAATGTATAGTACTAACCCAAATCTCATAACCAGCTGTATTGATCATAAAGGAATATGAGCCAATAAAGATAAGAGGATGAAGAAGCCAAAATGGAACCGTCAAAAGGATCACAAGAAAAGAAAAAAAAAAAGAAACAAATGGTTAAGAATTATCCGTAAAAAAACAATTAATAAATGTCAATAAAATAGCCAAGTATTGGAGAGGAAAAGTGTATAATAGAAGGAAGAATTAATATGAAGAAATAATATGATCTGAGATAAAGTACAGTGAATAATCCCTAGAGTACGATTATTATTTATTATTTTATTGAAGGTCACATGATGACTACCTTACGAGGTTTATTAATGAAGATTGACTGTAGAATATTCCAGCAATCATTTAACTGGGCAGAGATGATGTTCCTCTGATCCCAGAAAGTATGTAACGGACGACGGTAATTGGTTAGCCGATAGAGCACCACCGATTCGATTCCAGTTATAATGTTAGGGAGGTTTAGGAAAATTAAATATTAGAGGGAAAACTCACAAATAAATATAGAGAATTAAATAAAACCAGATCCAAAATGTATAATTAATAAAGAATGTCACAAGAATGATTATAGAAATAAGATTTAAACTTGGGAAATAATTGATTTTAAGAAGGAACGAAGAAATGATAATAATATAACGGATAATTCTGAAATATAAAAGTACTATAAATAGGAAACCAATTGGCCAGATACAAGTTATGCGTTTATTTCTTGCTAAACTTTGTTTATACCAAAATAAACTTATTTCGAAGGGGGGGTGTTATGTAACGTAACATAGTTGAGGTTCCCCAACGTTACATAAAAATTGAATGAAATATGGTCAAGGACCATACCCTGATTTAAGGTTGTTCAATAGGTCATGTGCTTGAGAAGTACATCAAGTCAAAAGGAGGCAATGACTAATGTTAAATGTAAAAGAGCCAGACCAATGAATGATTGAATGTAATGAAATGTTTGTTTTGTACTGTGACATGTTAAGGTCTACAGAGTATTTATGTTGTATGTTGAATATGCTAAAAATGAAATGATGTTGTTTGATAATAATACTTCATCAATAATTATGTTTATATTTATATTAGATTTGTCTTTATACAACCCAGTATAGTTACCAATGTTAGGCACTGTACTAAGTTCTCAGTATTGTATAAAGTTGAAAAAATACTGTTGTTTTAATTAATGTTTATAAACTGGATAAGGAGTGTGACCAGTGTTTCAAGTCTAACAAGTAGTTCTGACAATTATATCATAAATTAATAAAGGGTTCCAGAACCAGTTAATTAATATAAAAAAAATAACCACCAGTAAATTAAAATTCATGTAATTAACCATGTAACCAATAATTAATTGTACAGTAGGTCAGGTAAAAAGAAAATTAAGTTAAAAAACCAAATACTGTTATAATGGTTGTAAGTGAATCTATAGGCCTAAATTCCATATTAGTGAAAGGAAATTAATACCTTTTTAGTAAACCCAGTCCAACGAAACTCTGGTAAAACATTTACTGTTTAGTAAGGAAGGTTAGGGGAGAATTTTATGTGATTCAATATTAATCCAAGCATGGAGTATTTTATTGGAAAGAAGTAGTAATATTCTATAATGCCGGCTCAAGGATATATAGAAAACGTGGTTGTTAATGCATCTGAATTGCAGAAGTTGTTGATTTTGAATTAACTCGTTCTGATTGTTACAAGCTATTAGGTTGAGATGGACCGATATATTTAAAAAATATGAATAAATCTAAAGGAAATATGTATCCAAATTGAAAAACCCTTTTTGTAAAACAATTATACTTTAATGCTAATGAATAATACAAATTAAATAACCCTCCAAATGGTAAATGAATACAGTAAAAAAGAATTGAAAGCCTCTCACCTCATTCACTAAATAATTCCGCTGGATTTGGTATTAAACCCGTTCATACTATAAACCGAAGATCAGTAAAAGAATTAAAGTTTGAACTAACGGAATTATTGGAAATACCAGAAGACTCGATTTGGCGTAATAACCTTCATTAGCAGCAGAGAAGCTGGGATCCTAATTCCATTTCACTGGGACCAAGAATTGTGAAGATCGTAAAAGAAGAATAGAAGCCAGAAGATTTCCTGAGGGTTTACCAGTACACACCACCATCAATTTTATTGAAAACCAGAGCAATTTCACTGGATGAAGACGAGATAAGCTGAGTTTTGGGCTACTGTTGACAAACATCCACCGCCAGACAAAATTTTCGTCGGTTTGGTAAAAAAACAACTTATTTTCATTTCACTGTATTTTAAGTAAATAATTTTATTTTGTAAATTGAACAACCTTAATTATGCATTTTACCTGGCCTTACTAATGGTTCCAAGAACTATACGAACCCTGGGATAAGAATTATTTGTTATTATTTTCAAGTGTATATGTTTTTAGAATTTGAGTAATTAATAATCGATATATGTCTGGATGATCGATTGGATCGTATTATTGTTTTTTTTGAGACCACGTAACCTGTGAATTAATAGAGAAAATAAATAAAGTATATTTATTGTATGAGATAACGTTTAAGTTATTGCAGAATAAATACTGTATGTGGTGGGTGGAATAATTTACAAAAAGATTGATACAAACATAACGAATAACTAACCTATAAGTACGCTTATTACTAGTAACAGCGCTCAAAGTTTGCAGCTGGTGGGACGGGAGATTGCTGAACTTGCTTGTGTTTAATACTAAATTTGAATGAAATTTTCCACCATCGAGTGACTAGGGTTGACACAAATACCCCTTACATTCCGTCAATACTCTATACATATCGCTAATATTACGCAAACATTGAAAACTAAGTTAATACTATAGAGTAGTATGATTATAAATTCAAGGAACATAACTATAATTTTGTTTGCTTAATAATCTATGTTCTGAGGGTTTCACCGGTCACAACCGAAAGATATATTAATTAATAACATATTAATTAAACCAGGTAACAACATTTTAATTGTTACGAATTGCCACCTGCAACGTATTACTTGGCGTTTGTTACACAGGAGTCTCTTATAACTAATTACACCCATAGACAAGATTTCTTTACAATTTGACGTTTCCAGCGTGCAGCATATAATATAACATACGTCCTCACATAATTAACAAGTAGTTCTTTACTAAATTGGTTTACAACAGTGGGGCTTGAATAAGACGGACATTTTCGCTAGTACCGGCACATACTTAGTTTATTACAAATTGGCCAGCCCAACAGTGGGGTTATAAGGAGGCAGAGGAGGTATTTGTAATATATTACAAATTGGCGCTCAACGAGTGGGCTTTAGTTAAGTAAAAAATCATATTATTTGTTACTTAACTTGAGCAGGCAACCATTAGAGGCACAGGAATGTATACGAGAGGTGTTACGAAAAGAATGGAGAAGGAACAAGAAACAGAAGAAGATAGGAGGGAAGAAGAAACGGAGGCAGGTACAGATATTGAAATGGAACAACAGGCGAGCAATACAGAGGATGCCCAAGGGGACCAACCAGATAAGGAGGAAGCCAGAGGAGGATTAAATTGGGAAAAATTAATGGAATTAATGAGTAGCATGAAGAAGGATAATAAGGAGTTAATGAGTAGCATGAAGAAGGATAATAAGGAATTATTGAGTAGTATGAAGGAGGACTATAAACAAACTAATGAGAGTTTAAGACAAACTAATGAAAAAATAGACAGTATTAAGGAAAGTACTAGTGAACTTTTGAGACAAACCATAAATGAAAATAATGAACAATTGAAGGCCGATTTCAGACAAATCAATGAAAAGCTGGAAAATAAAATAGACAGTATTAATGAAAACTCAAGAAAACAAAACGAAATTTTGAGCGAAAATTTAATCAAGCAAATGAATGAAAGGTTTGACAAGAATGATGAGAGATTAAAGCAGATTCTGGAGAATACCAAACGAATGGATGAGAAAATTGAAAACCATAATAAGGAGTTGCGGCAAATCATCAAAGAACAAGGCCTAGCATTGAGGGAAGTCATCAATGGAAGTATTATAATTGTCAATGAAACACGGATCAAAGGAGTTGATAGCTTTGAAGTGGAGGTAAGACAGCAAATAAATGAAATTAAGGTGGATCTGGAAAAGACAGATGAACCTATCATGCAACTCAGAGTGGAAGTAGAGACCAAAATTACTCAAATAGGAAAACTACAAGCGAAGACCCAAGAAAAATTTGACAAGATTCCAATTGATAGAACCGGAAGAATAGAACGCGTTCATGATGAAATGAAGATAGTGAGAATAAGACAAATGTGTAAAAAAGGAAATTAATAAATACACGGGAAGAATTGGAAATGATTAAAAGGGGATTGGTTCAGCTACATAATAGACCAATTACGGAAAACAGAGAAGTAAGGCAAGTGAGAAACTTTAAACGAACCACACTTGAATTCCCAGATGGACTAGAAGGACCAAAAAGGTCAAAACTAACTAAGGAGCATGGAGGACTAATGGAATTTATGTATGAACCATCAGAACCATTAAGAGACAGTACAGAAGAATCAGTTCAAAGGACGATGATGAGCTTGACTATAAATGACAATTTTATAGTGACAAGAGGCAAGAACTGTCCAATAATGAGATATGTCACCAGGACAGAAATAACTCTATACACTAGAGAGACCCGAACAACCAGTATAGAGGAAATAATGGACCACGGTTAAACAGATTCCAAACAGAATATAATGAAAAGGGACGGATTTTATGGATACAGGACCAAGCAACCCATTGTAAATAAATAACCCAAAATTCTAAAGAAACTGTAAGAACAACTTACTCAATAATTATTCAGAAACAGCATAATTTAAAATAAAGAGGATAAATACCCCAAAATTCAAAAAATGAAGTAAGCTCAACTTACAAACAAGTATCTAAGAAAACAATTTATGAGGTATATAGGAAAGAGAATTTTGAAGATAAAAAAACAACCAAATTCGAAAAATAAGTAAGAACACCTTACTATACAATTTAGAAGAAATTGCTTTAAACTAATATTAAAGAAAAAAAAATAACTCTGATTCAACCTAATAAAAATCATCAAAACCAAAAAACAAAATGAGTTTATCTGATGTAATATAATAGTGAGAAATGTAATTTAGAATGTAAAAGGAATAATAATGATTGTGCCAGAAGAATATAACTACATGATGTAATGTATAGTACTAACCAAAATCTCATAACCAGCTGTATTGATCATAAAGGAATATGAGCCAATAAAGATAAGAGAATGAAGAAGCCAAAATGGAACCGTCAAAAGGATCACAAGAAAAGAAAAAAAAAACAAATGGTTAAGAATTATCCGTAAAAAACCAATTAATAAATGTCAATAAAATAGCCAAGTATTGGAGAGGAAAAGTGTATAATAGAAGGAAGAATTAATATGAAGGAATAATATGATCTGAGTTAAAGTACAGTGAATAATCCCTAGAGTATGATTATTATTTATTATTTTATTGAAGGTCACATGATGACTACCTTACGAGGTTTATTAATGAAGATTGACTGTAGAATATTCCAGCAATCATTTAACTGGGCAGAGATGATGTTCCTCTGATCCCAGAAAGTATGTAACGGACGACGGTAATTGGTTAGCCGATAGAGCACCACTGATTCGATTCCAGTTATAATGTTAGGGAGGTTTAGGAAAATTAAATATTAGAGGGAAAACTCACAAATAAATATAGAGAATTAAATAAAACCAGATCCAAAATGTATAATTAATAAAGAATGTCACAAGAATGATTATAGAAATAAGATTTAAACTTGGGAAATAATTGATTTTAAGAAGGAACGAAGAAATGATAATAATATAACGGAAATTCTGAAATATAAAAGTACTATAAATAGGAAACTAATTGGCCAGATACAAGTTATGTGTTTATTTCTTGCTAAACTTTGTTTATACCAAAATAAACTTATTTCGAAGGTGGAGTGTTATGTAACGTAACATAGTTGAGGTTCCCCAACGTTACATAAAAATTGAATGAAATATGGTCAAGGACCATACCCTGATTTAAGGTTGTTCAATAGGTCATGTGCTTGAGAAGTACATCAAGTCAAAAGGAGGCAATGACTAATGTTAAATGTAAAAGAGCGAGACCAATGAATGATTGAATGTAATGAAATGTTTGTTTTGTACTGTGACATGTTAAGGTCTACAGAGTATTTATGTTGTATGTTGAATATGCTAAAAATGAAATGATGTTGTTTGATAATAATACTTCATCAATAATTATGTTTATATTTATATTAGATTTGTCTTTATACAACCCAGTATAGTTACCAATGTTAGGCACTGTACTAAGTTCTCAGTATTGTATAAAGTTGAAAAAATACTGTTGTTTTAATTAATGTTTATAAACTGGATAAGGAGTGTGACCAGTGTTTCAAGTCTAACAAGTAGTTCTGACAATTATATCATAAATTAATAAAGGGTTCCAGAACCAGTTAATTAATATAAAAAAAATAACCACTAGTAAATTAAAATTCATGTAATTAACCATGTAACCAATAATTAATTGTACAGTAGGTCAGGTAAAAAGAAAATTAAGTTAAAAAAACCAAATAATGTTATAATGGTTGTAAGTGAACCGATAGGCATAAATTCCATATTAGTGAAAGGAAATTAATACCTTTTTAGTAAACCCAGTCCAACGAAACTCTGGTAAAACATTTACTGTTTAGTAAGGAAGGTTAGGGGAGAATTTTATGTGATTCAATATTAATCCAAGCATGGAGTATTTTATTGGAAAGAAGTAGTAATATTCTATAATGCCGGCTCAAGGATATATAGAAAACGTGGTTGTTAAGGCAACTGAATTGCAGAAGTTGTTGATTTTGAATTAATTCGTTCTGATTGTTACAAGCTATTAGGTTGAGATGGACCGATATATTTAAAAAATATGAATAAATCTAAAGGAAATATGTATCCAAATTGAAAAACCCTTTTTGTAAAACAATTATACTTTAATGCTAATGAATAATACAAATTAAATAACCCTCCAAATGGTAAATGAATACAGTAAAAAAGAATTGAAAGCCTCTCACCTCATTCACTAAATAATTCCGCTGGATTTGGTATTAAACCCGTTCATACTATAAACCGAAGATCAGTAAAAGAATTAAAGTTTGAACTAACGGAATTATTGGAAATACCAGAAGACTCGATTTGGCGTAATAACCTTCATTAGCAGCAGAGAAGCTGGGATCCTAATTCCATTTCACTGGGACCAAGAATTGTGAAGATCGTAAAAGAAGAATAGAAGCCAGAAGATTTCCTGAGGGTTTACCAGTACACACCACCATCAATTTTATTGAAAACCAGAGCTATTTCACTGGATGAAGACGAGATAAGCTGAGTTTTGGGCTACTGTTGACAAACATCCACCGCCAGACGAAATTTTCGTCGGTTTGGTAAAAAACAACTTATTTTCATTTCACTGTATTTTAAGTAAATAATTTTATTTTGTAAATTGAACAACCTTAATTATGCATTTTACCTGGCCTTACTAATGGTTCCAAGAACTATACAAACCCTGGGATAAGAATTATTTTTTATTATTTTCAAGTGTACATGTTTTTAGAATTTGAGTAATTAATAATCGATATATGTCTGGATGATCGATTGGATCGTATTATTGTTTTTTTTGAGACCACGTAACCTGTGAATTAATAGAGAAAATAAGTAAAGTACATTTATTGTATGAGATAACGTTTAAGTTATTGCAGAATAAATACTATATGTGGTGGGTGGAATAATTTACAAAAAGATTGATACAAACATAACGAATAACTAACCTATAAGTACGCTTATTACTAGTAACAGAGCTCAAAGTTTGCAGCTGGTGGGACGGGAGATTGCTGAACTAGCTTGTGTTTAATACTAAATTTGAATGAAATTTTCCACCATCGAGTGACTAGGGTTGACACAAATACCCCTTACATTCCGTCAATACTCTATACATATCGCTAATATTACGCAAACATTGAAAACTAAGTTAAGACTATAGAGTAGTATGATTATAAATTCAAGGAACATAACTATAATTTTGTTTGCTTAATAATCTATGTTCTGAGGGTTTCACCGGTCACAACCGAAAGATATATTAATTAATAACATATTAATTAAACCAGGTAACAACATTTTAATTGTTACGAATTGCCACCTGCAACGTATTACTTGGCGTTTGTTACACAGGAGTCTCTTATAACTAATTACACCCATCGACAAGATTTCTTTACAATTTGACGTTTCCAGCGTGCAGCATATAATATAACATACGTCCTCACATAATTAACAAGTAGTTCTTTACTAAATTGGTTTACAACAGCGGGGCTTGAATAAGACGGACATTTTCGCTAGTACCGGCACATACTTAGTTTATTACAAATTGGCCAGCCCAACAGTGGGGTTATAAGGAGGCAGAGGAGGTATTTGTAATATATTACAAATTGGCGCTCAACGAGTGGGCTTTAGTTAAGTAAAAAATCATATTATTTGTTACTTAACTTGAGCAGGCAACCATTAGAGGCACAGGAATGCATACGAGAAGTGTTACGAAAAGAATGGAGAAGGAACAAGAAACAGAAGAAGATAGGAGGGAAGAAGAAACGGAGGCAGGTACAGATATTGAAATGGAACAACAGGCGAGCAATACAGAGGATGCCCAAGGGGACCAACCAGATAAGGAGGAAGCCAGAGGAGGATTAAATTGGGAAAAATTAATGGAATTAATGAGTAGCATGAAGAAGGATAATAAGGAGTTAATGAGTAGCATGAAGAAGGATAATAAGGAATTATTGAGTAGTATGAAGGAGGACTATAAACAAACTAATGAGAGTTTAAGACAAACTAATGAAAAAATAGACAGTATTAAGGAAAGTACTAGTGAACTTTTGAGACAAACCATAAATGAAAATAATGAACAATTGAAGGCCGATTTCAGACAAATCAATGAAAAGCTGGAAAATAAAATAGACAGTATTAATGAAAACTCAAGAAAACAAAACGAAATTTTGAGCGAAAATTTAATCAAGCAAATGAATGAAAGGTTTGACAAGAATGATGAGAGATTAAAGCAGATTCTGGAGAATACCAAACGAATGGATGAGAAAATTGAAAACCATAATAAGGAGTTGCGGCAAATCATCAATGAACAATGCCTAGCATTGAGGGAAGTCATCAATGGAAGTATTATAATTGTCAATGAAACACGGAGCAAAGGAGTTGATAGCTATGAAGTGGAGGTAAGACAGCAAATAAATGAAATTAAGGTGGATCTGGAAAAGACAGATGAACCTATCATACAACTCAGAGTGGAAGTAGAGACCAAAATTACTCAAATAGGAAAACTACAAGCAAAGACCCAAGAAAAATTTGACAAGATACCAATTGATAGAACCGGAAGAAAAGAACGGGTTCATGATGAAATGAAGATAGTGAGAATAAGACAAATGTGTAAAAAAGGAAATTAATAAATACACGGGAAGAATTGGAAATGATTAAAAGGGGATTGGTTCAGCTACATAATAGACCAATTACGGAAAACAGAGAAGTAAGGCAAGTGAGAAACTTTAAACGAACCACACTTGAATTCCCAGATGGACTAGAAGGACCAAAAAGGCCAAAACTAACTAAGGAGCATGGAGGACTAATGGAATTTATGTATGAACCATCAGAACCATTAAGAGACAGTACAGAAGAATCAGTTCAAAGGACGATGATGAGCTTGACTATAAATGACAATTTTATAGTGACAAGAGGCAAGAACTGTACAATAATGAGATATGTCACCAGGACAGAAATAACTCTATACACTAGAGAGACCCGAACAACCAGTATAGAGGAAATAATGGACCACGGTTAAACAGATTCCAAACAGAATATAATGAAAAGGGACGGATTTTATGGATACAGGACCAAGCAACCCATTGTAAATAAATAACCCAAAATTCTAAAGAAACTGTAAGAACAACTTACTCAATAATTATTCAGAAACAGCATAATTTAAAATAAAGAGGATAAATACCCCAAAATTCAAAAAATGAAGTAAGCTCAACTTACAAACAAGTATCTAAGAAAACAATTTATGAGGTATATAAGAAAGAGAATTTTGAAGATAAAAAAACAACCAAATTCGAAAAATAAGTAAGAACACCTTACTATACAATTTAGAAGAAATTGCTTTAAACTAATATGAAAGAAAAAAAAATAACTCTGATTCAACCTAATAAAAATCATCAAAACCAAAAAACAAAATGAGTTTATCTGATGTAATATAATAGTGAGAAATGTAATTTAGAATGTAAAAGGAATAATAATGATTGTGCCAGAAGATATAACTACATGATGTAATGTATAGTACTAACCAAAATCTCATAACCAGCTGTATTGATCATAAAGGAATATGAGCCAATAAAGATAAGAGAATGAAGAAGCCAAAATGGAACCGTCAAAAGGATCACAAGAAAAGAAAAAAAAAACAAATGGTTAAGAATTATCCGTAAAAAACCAATTAATAAATGTCAATAAAATAGCCAAGTATTGGAGAGGAAAAGTGTATAATAGAAGGAAGAATTAATATGAAGAAATAATATGATCTGAGTTAAAGTACAGTGAATAATCCCTAGAGTATGATTATTATTTATTATTTTATTGAAGGTCACATGATGACTACCTTACGAGGTTTATTAATGAAGATTGACTGTAGAATATTCCAGCAATCATTTAACTGGGCAGAGATGATGTTCCTCTGATCCCAGAAAGTATGTAACGGACGACGGTAATTGGTTAGCCGATAGAGCACCACTGATTCGATTCCAGTTATAATGTTAGGGAGGTTTAGGAAAATTAAATATTAGAGGGAAAACTCACAAATAAATATAGAGAATTAAATAAAACCAGATCCAAAATGTATAATTAATAAAGAATGTCACAAGAATGATTATAGAAATAAGATTTAAACTTGGGAAATAATTGATTTTAAGAAGGAACGAAGAAATGATAATAATATAACGGATAATTCTGAAATATAAAAGTACTATAAATAGGAAACCAATTGGCCAGATACAAGTTATGTGTTTATTTCTTGCTAAACTTTGTTTATACCAAAATAAACTTATTTCGAAGGTGCAGTGTTATGTAACGTAACATAGTTGAGGTTCCCCAACGTTACATAAAAATTGAATGAAATATGGTCAAGGACCATACCCTGATTTAAGGTTGTTCAATAGGTCATGTGCTTGAGAAGTACATCAAGTCAAAAGGAGGCAATGACTAATGTTAAATGTAAAAGAGCGAGACCAATGAATGATTGAATGTAATGAAATGTTTGTTTTGTACTGTGACATGTTAAGGTCTACAGAGTATTTATGTTGTATGTTGAATATGCTAAAAATGAAATGATGTTGTTTGATAATAATACTTCATCAATAATTATGTTTATATTTATATTAGATTTGTCTTTATACAACCCAGTATAGTTACCAATGTTAGGCACTGTACTAAGTTCTCAGTATTGTATAAAGTTGAAAAAATACTGTTGTTTTAATTAATGTTTATAAACTGGATAAGGAGTGTGACCAGTGTTTCAAGTCTAACAAGTAGTTCTGACAATTATATCATAAATTAATAAAGGGTTCCAGAACCAGTTAATTAATATAAAAAAAATAACCACCAGTAAATTAAAATTCATGTAATTAACCATGTAACCAATAATTAATTGTACAGTAGGTCAGGTAAAAAGAAAATTAAGTTAAAAAACCAAATAATGTTATAATGGTTGTAAGTGAATCTATAGGCCTAAATTCCATATTAGTGAAAGGAAATTAATACCTTTTTAGTAAACCCAGTCCAACGAAACTCTGGTAAAACATTTACTGTTTAGTAAGGAAGGTTAGGGGAGAATTTTATGTGATTCAATATTAATCCAAGCATGGAGTATTTTATTGGAAAGAAGTAGTAATATTCTATAATGCCGGCTCAAGGATATATAGAAAACGTGGTTGTTAAGGCAACTGAATTGCAGAAGTTGTTGATTTTGAATTAATTCGTTCTGATTGTTACAAGCTATTAGGTTGAGATGGACCGATATATTTAAAAAATATGAATAAATCTAAAGGAAATATGTATCCAAATTGAAAAACCCTTTTTGTAAAACAATTATACTTTAATGCTAATGAATAATACAAATTAAATAACCCTCCAAATGGTAAATGAATACAGTAAAAAAGAATTGAAAGCCTCTCACCTCATTCACTAAATAATTCCGCTGGATTTGGTATTAAACCCGTTCATACTATAAACCGAAGATCAGTAAAAGAATTAAAGTTTGAACTAACGGAATTATTGGAAATACCAGAAGACTCGATTTGGCGTAATAACCTTCATTAGCAGCAGAGAAGCTGGGATCCTAATTCCATTTCACTGGGACCAAGAATTGTGAAGATCGTAAAAGAAGAATAGAAGCCAGAATATTTCCTGAGGGTTTACCAGTACACACCACCATCAATTTTATTGAAAACCAGAGCTATTTCACTGGATGAAGACGAGATAAGCTGAGTTTTGGGCTACTGTTGACAAACATCCACCGCCAGACGAAATTTTCGTCGGTTTGGTAAAAAAACAACTTATTTTCATTTCACTGTATTTTAAGTAAATAATTTTATTTTGTAAATTGAACAACCTTAATTATGCATTTTACCTGGCCTTACTACTGGTTCCAGGAACTATACGAACCCTGGGATAAGAATTATTTGTTATTATTTTCAAGTGTATATGTTTTTAGAATTTGAGTAATTAATAATCGATATATGTCTGGATGATCGATTGGATCGTATTATTGTTTTTTTTGAGACCACGTAACCTGTGAATTAATAGAGAAAATAAATAAAGTATATTTATTGTATGAGATAACGTTTAAGTTATTGCAGAATGAATACTATATGTGGTGGGTGGAATAATTTACAAAAAGATTGATACAAACATAACGAATAACTAACCTATAAGTACGCTTATTACCAGTAACAGCGCTCAAAGTTTGCAGCTGGTGGGATGGGAGATTGCTGAACTTGCTTGTGTTTAATACTAAATTTGAATGAAATTTTCCACCATCGAGTGACTAGGGTTGACACAAATACCCCTTACATTCCGTCAATACTCTATACATATCGCTAATATTACGCAAACATTGAAAACTAAGTTAAGACTATAGAGTAGTATGATTATAAATTCAAGGAACATAACTATAATTTTGTTTGCTTAATAATCTATGTTCTGAGGGTTTCACCGGTCACAACCGAAAGATATATTAATTAATAACATATTAATTAAACCAGGTAACAACATTTTAATTGTTACGAATTGCCACCTGCAACGTATTACTTGGCGTTTGTTACACAGGAGTCTCTTATAACTAATTACACCCATAGACAAGATTTCTTTACAATTTGATGTTTCCAGCGTGCAGCATATAATATAACATACGTCCTCACATAATTAACAAGTAGTTCTTTACTAAATTGGTTTACAACAGTGGGGCTTGAATAAGACGGACATTTTCGCTAGTACCGGCACATACTTAGTTTATTACAAATTGGCCAGCCCAACAGTGGGGTTATAAGGAGGCAGAGGAGGTATTTGTAATATATTACAAATTGGCGCTCAACGAGTGGGCTTTAGTTAAGTAAAAAATCATATTATTTGTTACTTAACTTGAGCAGGCAACCATTAGAGGCACAGGAATGCATACGAGAGGTGTTACGAAAAGAATGGAGAAGGAACAAGAAACAGAAGAAGATAGGAGGGAAGAAGAAACGGAGGCAGGTACAGATATTGAAATGGAACAACAGGCGAGCAATACAGAGGATGCCCAAGGGGACCAACCAGATAAGGAGGAAGCCAGAGGAGGATTAAATTGGGAAAAATTAATGGAATTAATGAGTAGCATGAAGAAGGATAATAAGGAGTTAATGAGTAGCATGAAGAAGGATAATAAGGAATTATTGAGTAGTATGAAGGAGGACTATAAACAAACTAATGAGAGTTTAAGACAAACTAATGAAAAAATAGACAGTATTAAGGAAAGTACTAGTGAACTTTTGAGACAAACCATAAATGAAAATAATGAACAATTGAAGGCCGATTTCAGACAAATCAATGAAAAGCTGGAAAATAAAATAGACAGTATTAATGAAAACTCAAGAAAACAAAACGAAATTTTGAGCGAAAATTTAATCAAGCAAATGAATGAAAGGTTTGACAAGAATGATGAGAGATTAAAGCAGATTCTGGAGAATACCAAACGAATGGATGAGAAAATTGAAAACCATAATAAGGAGTTGCGGCAAATCATCAATGAACAAGGCCTAGCATTGAGGGAAGTCATCAATGGAAGTATTATAGTTGTCAATGAAACACGGAGCAAAGGAGTTGATAGCTATGAAGTGGAGGTAAGACAGCAAATAAATGAAATTAAGGTGGATCTGGAAAAGACAGATGAACCTATCATGCAACTCAGAGTGGCAGTAGAGACCAAAATACTCAAATAGGAAAACTACAAGCGAAGACCCAAGAAAAATTTGACAAGATTCCAATTGATACAATCGGAAGAATAGAACGGGTTCATGATGAAATGAAGATAGTGAGAATAAGACAAATGTGTAAAAAAGGAAATTAATAAATACACGGGAAGAATTGGAAATGATTAAAAGGGGATTGGTTCAGCTACATAATAGACCAATTACGGAAAACAGAGAAGTAAGGCAAGTGAGAAACTTTAAACGAACCACACTTGAATTCCCAGATGGACTAGAAGTACCAAAAAGGCCAAAACTAACTAAGGAGCATGGAGGACTAATGGAATTTATGTATGAACCATCAGAACCATTAAGAGACAGTACAGAAGAATCAGTTCAAAGGACGATGATGAGCTTGACTATAAATGACAATTTTATAGTGACAAGAGGCAAGAACTGTACAATAATGAGATATGTCACCAGGACAGAAATAACTCTATACACTAGAGAGACCCGAACAACCAGTATAGAGGAAATAATGGACCACGGTTAAACAGATTCCAAACAGAATATAATGAAAAGGGACGGATTTTATGGATACAGGACCAAGCAACCCATTGTAAATAAATAACCCAAAATTCTAAAGAAACTGTAAGAACAACTTACTCAATAATTATTCAGAAACAGCATAATTTAAAATAAAGAGGATAAATACCCCAAAATTCAAAAAATGAAGTAAGCTCAACTTACAAACAAGTATCTAAGAAAACAATTTATGAGGTATATAAGAAAGAGAATTTTGAAGATAAAAAAACAACCAAATTCGAAAAATAAGTAAGAACACCTTGCTATACAATTTAGAAGAAATTGCTTTAAACTAATATGAAAGAAAAAAAAATAACACTGATTCAACCTAATAAAAATCATCAAAACCAAAAAACAAAATGAGTTTATCTGATGTAATATAATAGTGAGAAATGTAATTTAGAATGTAAAAGGAATAATAATGATTGTGCCAGAAGAATATAACTACATGATGTAATGTATAGTACTAACCAAAATCTCATAACCAGCTGTATTGATCATAAAGGAATATGAGCCAATAAAGATAAGAGAATGAAGAAGCCAAAATGGAACCGTCAAAAGCATCACAAGAAAAGAAAAAAAAAACAAATGGTTAAGAATTATCCGTAAAAAACCAATTAATAAATGTCAATAAAATAGCCAAGTATTGGAGAGGAAAAGTGTATAATAGAAGGAAGAATTAATATGAAGAAATAATATGATCTGAGTTAAAGTACAATGAATAATCCCTAGAGTATGATTATTATTTATTATTTTATTGAAGGTCATATGATGACTACCTTACGAGGTTTATTAATGAAGATTGACTGTAGAATATTCCAGCAATCATTTAACTAGGCAGAGATGATGTTCCTCTGATCCCAGAAAGTATGTAACGGACGACGGTAATTGGTTAGCCGATAGAGCACCACCGATTCGATTCCAGTTATAATGTTAGGGAGGTTTAGGAAAATTAAATATTAGAGGGAAAACTCACAAATAAATATAGAGAATTAAATAAAACCAGATCCAAAATGTATAATTAATAAAGAATGTCACAAGAATGATTATAGAAATAAGATTTAAACTTGGGAAATAATTGATTTTAAGAAGGAACGAAGAAATGATAATAATATAACGGATAATTCTGAAATATAAAAGTACTATAAATAGGAAACCAATTGGCCAGATACAAGTTATGTGTTTATTTCTTGCTAAACTTTGTTTATACCAAAATAAACTTATTTCGAAGGTGCAGTGTTATGTAACGTAACATAGTTGAGGTTCCCCAACGTTACATAAAAATTGAATGAAATATGGTCAAGGACCATACCCTGATTTAAGGTTGTTCAATAGGTCATGTGCTTGAGAAGTACATCAAGTCAAAAGGAGGCAATGACTAATGTTAAATGTAAAAGAGCGAGACCAATGAATGATTGAATGTAATGAAATGTTTGTTTTGTACTGTGACATGTTAAGGTCTACAGAGTATTTATGTTGTATGTTGAATATGCTAAAAATGAAATGATGTTGTTTGATAATAATACTTCATCAATAATTATGTTTATATTTATATTAGATTTGTCTTTATACAACCCAGTATAGTTACCAATGTTAGGCACTGTACTAAGTTCTCAGTATTGTATAAAGTTGAAAAAATACTGTTGTTTTAATTAATGTTTATAAACTGGATAAGGAGTGTGACCAGTGTTTCAAGTCTAACAAGTAGTTCTGACAATTATATCATAAATTAATAAAGGGTTCCAGAACCAGTTAATTAATATAAAAAAAATAACCACCAGTAAATTAAAATTCATGTAATTAACCATGTAACCAATAATTAATTGTACAGTAGGTCAGGTAAAAAGAAAATTAAGTTAAAAAACCAAATAATATTATAATGGTTGTAAGTGAATCTATAGGCCTAAATTCCATATTAGTGAAAGGAAATTAATACCTTTTTAGTAAACCCAGTCCAACGAAACTCTGGTAAAACATTTACTGTTTAGTAAGGAAGGTTAGGGGAGAATTTTATGTGATTCAATATTAATCCAAGCATGGAGTATTTTATTGGAAAGAAGTAGTAATATTCTATAATGCCGGCTCAAGGATATATAGAAAACGTGGTTGTTAAGGCAACTGAATTGCAGAAGTTGTTGATTTTGAATTAATTCGTTCTGATTGTTACAAGCTATTAGGTTGAGATGGACCGATATATTTAAAAAATATGAATAAATCTAAAGGAAATATGTATCCAAATTGAAAAACCCTTTTTGTAAAACAATTATACTTTAATGCTAATGAATAATACAAATTAAATAACCCTCCAAATGGTAAATGAATACAGTAAAAAAGAATTGAAAGCCTCTCACCTCATTCACTAAATAATTCCGCTGGATTTGGTATTAAACCCGTTCATACTATAAACCGAAGATCAGTAAAAGAATTAAAGTTTGAACTAACGGAATTATTGGAAATACCAGAAGACTCGATTTGGCGTAATAACCTTCATTAGCAGCAGAGAAGCTGGGATCCTAATTCCATTTCACTAGGACCAAGAATTGTGAAGATCGTAAAATAAGAATAGAAGCCAGAAGATTTCCTGAGGGTTTACCAGTACACACCACCATCAATTTTATTGAAAACCAGAGCTATTTCACTGGATGAAGACGAGATAAGCTGAGTTTTGGGCTACTGTTGACAAACATCCACCGCCAGACGAAATTTTCGTCGGTTTGGTAAAAAAACAACTTATTTTCATTTCACTGTATTTTAAGTAAATAATTTTATTTTGTAAATTGAACAACCTTAATTATGCATTTTACCTGGCCTTACTACTGGTTCCAAGAACTATACGAACCCTGGGATAAGAATTATTTGTTATTATTTTCAAGTGTATATGTTTTTAGAATTTGAGTAATTAATAATCGATATATGTCTGGATGATCGATTGGATCGTATTATTGTTTTTTTTGAGACCACGTAACCTGTGAATTAATAGAGAAAATAAATAAAGTATATTTATTGTATGAGATAACGTTTAAGTTATTGCAGAATGAATACTATATGTGGTGGGTGGAATAATTTACAAAAAGATTGATACAAACATAACGAATAACTAACCTATAAGTACGCTTATTACTAGTAACAGCGCTCAAAGTTTGCAGCTGGTGGGACGGGAGATTGCTGAACTTGCTTGTGTTTAATACTAAATTTGAATGAAATTTTCCACCATCGAGTGACTAGGGTTGACACAAATACCCCTTACATTCCGTCAATACTCTATACATATCGCTAATATTACGCAAACATTGAAAACTAAGTTAAGACTATAGAGTAGTATGATTATAAATTCAAGGAACATAACTACAATTTTGTTTGCTTAATAATCTATGTTCTGAGGGTTTCACCGGTCACAACCGAAAGATATATTAATTAATAACATATTAATTATACCAGGTAACAACATTTTAATTGTTACGAATTGCCACCTGCAACGTATTACTTGGCGTTTGTTACACAGGAGTCTCTTATAACTAATTACACCCATAGACAAGATTTCTTTACAATTTGACGTTTCCAGCGTGCAGCATATAATATAACATACGTCCTCACATAATTAACAAGTAGTTCTTTACTAAATTGGTTTACAACAGTGGGGCTTGAATAAGACGGACATTTTCGCTAGTACCGGCACATACTTAGTTTATTACAAATTGGCCAGCCCAACAGTGGGGTTATAAGGAGGCAGAGGAGGTATTTGTAATATATTACAAATTGGCGCTCAACGAGTGGGCTTTAGTTAAGTAAAAAATCATATTATTTGTTACTTAACTTGAGCAGGCAACCATTAGAGGCACAGGAATGCATACGAGAGGTGTTACGAAAAGAATGGAGAAGGAACAAGAAACAGAAGAAGATAGGAGGGAAGAAGAAACGGAGGCAGGTACAGATATTGAAATGGAACAACAGGCGAGCAATACAGAGGATGCCCAAGGGGACCAACCAGATAAGGAGGAAGCCAGAGGAGGATTAAATTGGGAAAAATTAATGGAATTAATGAGTAGCATGAAGAAGGATAATAAGGAGTTAATGAGTAGCATGAAGAAGGATAATAAGGAATTATTGAGTAGTATGAAGGAGGACTATAAACAAACTAATGAGAGTTTAAGACAAACTAATGAAAAAATAGACAGTATTAAGGAAAGTACTAGTGAACTTTTGAGACAAACCATAAATGAAAATAATGAACAATTGAAGGCCGATTTCAGACAAATCAATGAAAAGATGGAAAATAAAATAGACAGTATTAATGAAAACTCAAGAAAACAAAACGAAATTTTGAGCGAAAATTTCATCAAGCAAATGAATGAAAGGTTTGACAAGAATGATGAGAGATTAAAGCAGATTCTGGAGAATACCAAACGAATGGATGAGAAAATTGAAAACCATAATAAGGAGTTGCGGCAAATCATCAATGAACAAGGCCTAGCATTGAGGGAAGTCATCAATGGAAGTATTATAGTTGTCAATGAAACACGGAGCAAAGGAGTTGATAGCTATGAAGTGGAGGTAAGACAGCAAATAAATGAAATTAAGGTGGATCTGGAAAAGACAGATGAACCTATCATGCAACTCAGAGTGGAAGTAGAGACCAAAATACTCAAATAGGAAAACTACAAGCGAAGACCCAAGAAAAATTTGACAAGATTCCAATTGATACAACCGGAAGAATAGAACGGGTTCATGATGAAATGAAGATAGTGAGAATAAGACAAATGTGTAAAAAAGGAAATTAATAAATACACGGGAAGAATTGGAAATGATTAAAAGGGGATTGGTTCAGCTACATAATAGACCAATTACGGAAAACAGAGAAGTAAGGCAAGTGAGAAACTTTAAACGAACCACACTTGAATTCCCAGATGGACTAGAAGGACCAAAAAGGCCAAAACTAACTAAGGAGCATGGAGGACTAATGGAATTTATGTATGAACCATCAGAACCATTAAGAGACAGTACAGAAGAATCAGTTCAAAGGACGATGATGAGCTTGACTATAAATGACAATTTTATAGTGACAAGAGGCAAGAACTGTACAATAATGAGATATGTCACCAGGACAGAAATAACTCTATACACTAGAGAGACCCGAACAACCAGTATAGAGGAAATAATGGACCACGGTTAAACAGATTCCAAACAGAATATAATGAAAAGGGACGGATTTTATGGATACAGGACCAAGCAACCCATTGTAAATAAATAACCCAAAATTCTAAAGAAACTGTAAGAACAACTTACTCAATAATTATTCAGAAACAGCATAATTTAAAATAAAGAGGATAAATACCCCAAAATTCAAAAAATGAAGTAAGCTCAACTTACAAACAAGTATCTAAGAAAACAATTTATGAGGTATATAAGAAAGAGAATTTTGAAGATAAAAAAACAACCAAATTCGAAAAATAAGTAAGAACACCTTACTATACAATTTAGAAGAAATTGCTTTAAACTAATATGAAAGAAAAAAAAATAACACTGATTCAACCTAATAAAAATCATCATAACCAAAAAACAAAATGAGTTTATCTGATGTAATATAATAGTGAGAAATGTAATTTAGAATGTAAAAGGAATAATAATGATTGTGCCAGAAGAATATAACTACATGATGTAATGTATAGTACTAACCAAAATCTCATAACCAGCTGTATTGATCATAAAGGAATATGAGCCAATAAAGATAAGAGAATGAAGAAGCCAAAATGGAACCATCAAAAGGATCACAAGAAAAGAAAAAAAAAACAAATGGTTAAGAATTATCCGTAAAAAACCAATTAATAAATGTCAATAAAATAGCCAAGTATTGGAGAGGAAAAGTGTATAATAGAAGGAAGAATTAATATGAAGAAATAATATGATCTGAGTTAAAGTACAATGAATAATCCCTAGAGTATGATTATTATTTATTATTTTATTGAAGGTCATATGATGACTACCTTACGAGGTTTATTAATGAAGATTGACTTTAGAATATTCCAGCAATCATTTAACTGGGCAGAGATGATGTTCCTCTGATCCCAGAAAGTATGTAACGGACGACGGTAATTGGTTAGCCGATAGAGCACCACCGATTCGATTCCAGTTATAATGTTAGGGAGGTTTAGGAAAATTAAATATTAGAGGGAAAACTCACAAATAAATATAGAGAATTAAATAAAACCAGATCCAAAATGTATAATTAATAAAGAATGTCACAAGAATGATTATAGAAATAAGATTTAAACTTGGGAAATAATTGATTTTAAGAAGGAACGAAGAAATGATAATAATATAACGGATAATTCTGAAATATAAAAGTACTATAAATAGGAAACCAATTGGCCAGATACAAGTTATGTGTTTATTTCTTGCTAAACTTTGTTTATACCAAAATAAACTTATTTCGAAGGTGGAGTGTTATGTAACGTAACATAGTTGAGGTTCCCCAACGTTACATAAAAATTGAATGAAATATGGTCAAGGACCATACCCTGATTTAAGGTTGTTCAATAGGTCATGTGCTTGAGAAGTACATCAAGTCAAAAGGAGGCAATGACTAATGTTAAATGTAAAAGAGCGAGACCAATGAATGATTGAATGTAATGAAATGTTTGTTTTGTACTGTGACATGTTAAGGTCTACAGAGTATTTATGTTGTATGTTGAATATGCTAAAAATGAAATGATGTTGTTTGATAATAATACTTCATCAATAATTATGTTTATATTTATATTAGATTTGTCTTTATACAACCCAGTATAGTTACCAATGTTAGGCACTGTACTAAGTTCTCAGTATTGTATAAAGTTGAAAAAATACTGTTGTTTTAATTAATGTTTATAAACTGGATAAGGAGTGTGACCAGTGTTTCAAGTCTAACAAGTAGTTCTGACAATTATATCATAAATTAATAAAGGGTTCCAGAACCAGTTAATTAATATAAAAAAAATAACCACCAGTAAATTAAAATTCATGTAATTAACCATGTAACCAATAATTAATTGTACAGTAGGTCAGGTAAAAAGAAAATTAAGTTAAAAAACCAAATAATATTATAATGGTTGTAAGTGAATCTATAGGCCTAAATTCCATATTAGTGAAAGGAAATTAATACCTTTTTAGTAAACCCAGTCCAACGAAACTCTGGTAAAACATTTACTGTTTAGTAAGGAAGGTTAGGGGTGAATTTTATGTGATTCAATATTAATCCAAGCATGGAGTATTTTATTGGAAAGAAGTAGTAATATTCTATAATGCCGGCTCAAGGATATATAGAAAACGTGGTTGTTAAGGCAACTGAATTGCAGAAGTTGTTGATTTTGAATTAATTCGTTCTGATTGTTACAAGCTATTAGGTTGAGATGGACCGATATATTTAAAAAATATGAATAAATCTAAAGGAAATATGTATCCAAATTGAAAAACCCTTTTTGTAAAACAATTATACTTTAATGCTAATGAATAATACAAATTAAATAACCCTCCAAATGGTAAATGAATACAGTAAAAAAGAATTGAAAGCCTCTCACCTCATTCACTAAATAATTCCGCTGGATTTGGTATTAAACCCGTTCATACTATAAACCGAAGATCAGTAAAAGAATTAAAGTTTGAACTAACGGAATTATTGGAAATACCAGAAGACTCGATTTGGCGTAATAACCTTCATTAGCAGCAGAGAAGCTGGGATCCTAATTCCATTTCACTAGGACCAAGAATTGTGAAGATCGTAAAAGAAGAATAGAAGCCAGAAGATTTCCTGAGGGTTTACCAGTACACACCACCATCAATTTTATTGAAAACCAGAGCTATTTCACTGGATGAAGACGAGATAAGCTGAGTTTTGGGCTACTGTTGACAAACATCCACCGCCAGACGAAATTTTCGTCGGTTTGGTAAAAAAACAACTTATTTTCATTTCACTGTATTTTAAGTAAATAATTTTATTTTGTAAATTGAACAACCTTAATTATGCATTTTACCTGGCCTTACTACTGGTTCCAAGAACTATACGAACCCTGGGATAAGAATTATTTGTTATTATTTTCAAGTGTATATGTTTTTAGAATTTGAGTAATTAATAATCGATATATGTCTGGATGATCGATTGGATCGTATTATTGTTTTTTTTGAGACCACGTAACCTGTGAATTAATAGAGAAAATAAATAAAGTATATTTATTGTATGAGATAACGTTTAAGTTATTGCAGAATGAATACTATATGTGGTGGGTGGAATAATTTACAAAAAGATTGATACAAACATAACGAATAACTAACCTATAAGTACGCTTATTACTAGTAACAGCGCTCAAAGTTTGCAGCTGGTGGGACGGGAGATTGCTGAACTTGCTTGTGTTTAATACTAAATTTGAATGAAATTTTCCACCATCGAGTGACTAGGGTTGACACAAATACCCCTTACATTCCGTCAATACTCTATACATATCGCTAATATTACGCAAACATTGAAAACTAAGTTAAGACTATAGAGTAGTATGATTATAAATTCAAGGAACATAACTATAATTTTGTTTGCTTAATAATCTATGTTCTGAGGGTTTCACCGGTCACAACCGAAAGATAAATTAATTAATAACATATTAATTATACCAGGTAACAACATTTTAATTGTTACGAATTGCCACCTGCAACGTATTACTTGGCGTTTGTTACACAGGAGTCTCTTATAACTAATTACACCCATAGACAAGATTTCTTTACAATTTGACGTTTCCAGCGTGCAGCATATAATATAACATACGTCCTCACATAATTAACAAGTAGTTCTTTACTAAATTGGTTTACAACAGTGGGGCTTGAATAAGACGGACATTTTCGCTAGTACCGGCACATACTTAGTTTATTACAAATTGGCCAGCCCAACAGTGGGGTTATAAGGAGGCAGAGGAGGTATTTGTAATATATTACAAATTGGCGCTCAACGAGTGGGCTTTAGTTAAGTAAAAAATCATATTATTTGTTACTTAACTTGAGCAGGCAACCATTAGAGGCACAGGAATGCATACGAGAGGTGTTACGAAAAGAATGGAGAAGGAACAAGAAACAGAAGAAGATAGGAGGGAAGAAGAAACGGAGGCAGGTACAGATATTGAAATGGAACAACAGGCGAGCAATACAGAGGATGCCCAAGGGGACCAACCAGATAAGGAGGAAGCCAGAGGAGGATTAAATTGGGAAAAATTAATGGAATTAATGAGTAGCATGAAGAAGGATAATAAGGAGTTAATGAGTAGCATGAAGAAGGATAATAAGGAATTATTGAGTAGAATGAAGGAGGACTATAAACAAACTAATGAGAGTTTAAGACAAACTAATGAAAAAATAGACAGTATTAAGGAAAGTACTAGTGAACTTTTGAGACAAACCATAAATGAAAATAATGAACAATTGAATGCCGATTTCAGACAAATCAATGAAAAGCTGGAAAATAAAATAGACAGTATTAATGAAAACTCAAGAAAACAAAACGAAATTTTGAGCGAAAATTTAATCAAGCAAATGAATGAAAGGTTTGACAAGAATGATGAGAGATTAAAGCAGATTCTGGAGAATACCAAACGAATGGATGAGAAAATTGAAAACCATAATAAGGAGTTGCGGCAAATCATCAATGAACAAGGCCTAGCATTGAGGGAAGTCATCAATGGAAGTATTATAATTGTCAATGAAACACGGAGCAAAGGAGTTGATAGCTATGAAGTGGAGGTAAGACAGCAAATAAATGAAATTAAGGTGGATCTGGAAAAGACAGATAAACCTATCATGCAACTCAGAGTGGAAGTAGAGACCAAAATTACTCAAATAGGAAAACTACAAGCGAAGACCCAAGAAAAATTTGACAAGATACCAATTGATAGAACCGGAAGAATAGAACGGGTTCATGATGAAATGAAGATAGTGAGAATAAGACAAATGTGTAAAAAAGGAAATTAATAAATACACGGGAAGAATTGGAAATGATTAAAAGGGGATTGGTTCAGCTACATAATAGACCAATTACGGAAAACAGAGAAGTAAGGCAAGTGAGAAACTTTAAACGAACCACACTTGAATTCCCAGATGGACTAGAAGGACCAAAAAGGCCAAAACTAACTAAGGAGCATGGAGGACTAATGGAATTTATGTATGAACCATCAGAACCATTAAGAGACAGTACAGAAGAATCAGCTCAAAGGACGATGATGAGCTTGACTATAAATGACAATTTTACAGTGACAAGAGGCAAGAACTGTACAATAATGAGATATGTCACCAGGACAGAAATAACTCTATACACTAGAGAGACCCGAACAACCAGTATAGAGGAAATAATGGACCACGGTTAAACAGATTCCAAACAGAATATAATGAAAAGGGACGGATTTTATGGATACAGGACCAAGCAACCCATTGTAAATAAATAACCCAAAATTCTAAAGAAACTGTAAGAACAACTTACTCAATAATTATTCAGAAACAGCATAATTTAAAATAAAGAGGATAAATACACCAAAATTCAAAAAATGAAGTAAGCTCAACTTACAAACAAGTATCTAAGATTACAATTTATGAGGTATATAAGAAAGAGAATTTTGAAGATAAAAAAACAACCAAATTCGAAAAATAAGTAAGAACACCTTACTATACAATTTAGAAGAAATTGCTTTAAACTAATATGAAAGAAAAAAAAATAACTCTGATTCAACCTAATAAAAATCCTCAAAACCAAAAAACAAAATGAGTTTATCTGATGTAATATAATAGTGAGAAATGTAATTTAGAATGTAAAAGGAATAATAATGATTGTGCCAGAAGAATATAACTACATGATGTAATGCATAGTACTAACCAAAATCTCATAACCAGCTGTATTGATCATAAAGGAATATGAGCCAATAAAGATAAGAGAATGAAGAAGCCAAAATGGAACCGTCAAAAGGATCACAAGAAAAGAAAAAAAAACAAATGGTTAAGAATTATCCGTAAAAAACCAATTAATAAATGTCAATAAAATAGCCAAGTATTGGAGAGGAAAAGTGTATAATAGAAGGAAGAATTAATATGAAGAAATAATATGATCTGAGTTAAAGTACAGTGAATAATCCCTAGAGTATGATTATTATTTATTATTTTATTGAAGGTCACATGATGACTACCTTACGAGGTTTATTAATGAAGATTGACTGTAGAATATTCCAGCAATCATTTAACTGGGCAGAGATGATGTTCCTCTGATCCCAGAAAGTATGTAACGGACGACGGTAATTGGTTAGCCGATAGAGCACCACCGATTCGATTCCAGTTATAATGTTAGGGAGGTTTAGGAAAATTAAATATTAGAGGGAAAACTCACAAATAAATATAGAGAATTAAATAACACCAGATCCAAAATGTATAATTAATAAAGACTGTCACAAGAATGATTATAGAAATAAGATTTAAACTTGGGAAATAATTGATTTTAAGAAGGAACGAAGAAATGATAATAATATAACGGATAATTCTGAAATATAAAAGTACTATAAATAGGAAACCAATTGGCCAGATACAAGTTATGCGTTTATTTCTTGCTAAACTTTGTTTATACCAAAATAAACTTATTTCGAAGGGGGGTGTTATGTAACGTAACATAGTTGAGGTTCCCCAACGTTACATAAAAATTGAATGAAATATGGTCAAGGACCATACCCTGATTTAAGGTTGTTCAATAGGTCATGTGCTTGAGAAGTACATCAAGTCAAAAGGAGGCAATGACTAATGTTAAATGTAAAAGAGCCAGACCAATGAATGATTGAATGTAATGAAATGTTTGTTTTGTACTGTGACATGTTAAGGTCTACAGAGTATTTATGTTGTATGTTGAATATGCTAAAAATGAAATGATGTTGTTTGATAATAATACTTCATCAATAATTATGTTTATATTTATATTAGATTTGTCTTTATACAACCCAGTATAGTTACCAATGTTAGGCACTGTACTAAGTTCTCAGTATTGTATAAAGTTGAAAAAATACTGTTGTTTTAATTAATGTTTATAAACTGGATAAGGAGTGTGACCAGTGTTTCAAGTCTAACAAGTAGTTCTGACAATTATATCATAAATTAATAAAGGGTTCCAGAACCAGTTAATTAATATAAAAAAAATAACCACCAGTAAATTAAAATTCATGTAATTAACCATGTAACCAATAATTAATTGTACAGTAGGTCAGGTAAAAAGAAAATTAAGTTAAAAAACCAAATAATGTTATAATGGTTGTAAGTGAATCTATAGGCCTAAATTCCATATTAGTGAAAGGAAATTAATACCTTTTTAGTAAACCCAGTCCAACGAAACTCTGGTAAAACATTTACTGTTTAGTACGGAAGGTTAGGGGAGAATTTTATGTGATTCAATATTAATCCAAGCATGGAGTATTTTATTGGAAAGAAGTAGTAATATTCTATAATGCCGGCTCAAGGATATATAGAAAACGTGGTTGTTAAGGCAACTGAATTGCAGAAGTTGTTGATTTTGAATTAATTCGTTCTGATTGTTACAAGCTATTAGGTTGAGATGGACCGATATATTTAAAAATATGAATAAATCTAAAGGAAATATGTATCCAAATTGAAAAACCCTTTTTGTAAAACAATTATACTTTAATGCTAATGAATAATACAAATTAAATAACCCTCCAAATGGTAAATGAATACAGTAAAAAAGAATTGAAAGCCTCTCACCTCATTCACTAAATAATTCCGCTGGATTTTGTATTAAACCCGTTCATACTATAAACCGAAGATCAGTAAAAGAATTAAAGTTTGAACTAACGGAATTATTGGAAATACCAGAAGACTCGGTTTGGCGTAATAACCTTCATTAGCAGCAGAGAAGCTGGGATCCTAATTCCATTTCACTGGGACCAAGAATTGTGAAGATCGTAAAAGAAGAATAGAAGCCAGAAGATTTCCTGAGGGTTTACCAGTACACACCACCATCAATTTTATTGAAAACCAGAGCTATTTCACTGGATGAAGACGAGATAAGCTGAGTTTTGGGCTACTGTTGACAAACATCCACCGTAAGACGAAATTTTCGTCGGTTTGGTAAAAAAACAACTTATTTTCATTTCACTGTATTTTAAGTAAATAATTTTATTTTGTAAATTGAACAACCTTAATTATGCATTTTACCTGACCTTACTAATGGTTCCAAGAACTATACGAACCCTGGGATAAGAATTATTTGTTATTATTTTCAAGTGTATATGTTTTTAGAATTTGAGTAATTAATAATCGATATATGTCTGGATGATCGATTGGATCGTATTATTGTTTTTTTTGAGACCACGTAACCTGTGAATTAATAGAGAAAATAAATAAAGTACATTTATTGTATGAGATAACGTTTAAGTTATTGCAGAATAAATACTATATGTGGTGGGTGGAATAATTTACAAAAAGATTGATACAAACATAACGAATAACTAACCTATAAGTACGCTTATTACTAGTAACAGCGCTCAAAGTTTGCAGCTGGTGGGACGGGAGATTGCTGAACTAGCTTGTGTTTAATACTAAATTTGAATGAAATTTTCCACCATCGAGTGACTAGGGTTGACACAAATACCCCTTGCATTCCGTCAATACTCTATACATATCGCTAATATTACGCAAACATTGAAAACTAAGTTAAGACTATAAAGTAGTATGATTATAAATTAAGGAACATAACTATAATTTTGTTTGCTTAATAATCTATGTTCTGAGGGTTTCACCGGTCACAACCGAAAGATATATTAATTAATAACATATTAATTAAACCAGGTAACTACATTTTAATTGTTACGAATTGCCACCTGCAACGTATTACTTGGCGTTTGTTACACAGGAGTCTCTTATAACTAATTACACCCATAGACAAGATTTCTTTACAATTTGACGTTTCCAGCGTGCAGCATATAATATAACATACGTCCTCACATAATTAACAAGTAGTTCTTTACTAAATTGGTTTACAACAGTGGGGCTTGAATAAGACGGACATTTTCGCTAGTTCCGGCACATACTTAGTTTATTACAAATTGGCCAGCCCAACAGTGGGGTTATAAGGAGGCAGAGGAGGTATTTGTAATATATTACAAATTTTTTTTTTTTTTTTTTTTTTTTTTCTTTTATAAAATTGCTAAACTGCTATAATTGTTTTTATTATTTAGACAAAGCTTTTCGTCATTACTGACCTCTTCAGGTCTTAAACAACGTCTGTCAACTGTACGTTGTAGGCTTTTATACTTTAGGCCCCTCCCCTTATGTCATCGCCCCTCCTATTGGTTCTAGCTGCTACCGCTCTTCACGGGAACTTTGTCTACCTTTTTCCGTTAGGCATTTTTCTAACGTCCGTCAAATTGTTTTAAGAATCTCCCGTTAATTTCTTCATTCTTGACTTATAACCTTTTGCATTTCGTCATTTTTTAGTGTGTTATTCTTATTATTTTAATTTATTTTTGTTTATTGTTTAATATATAATAAAATATTTCTTCATTTGTAAAATCCACTTTTATATTCATTAATTTATTTTTATCTTCTTTTTTAACTTTAAGTATTTCTAGTTCTTCTATTAATTTTCTTTTTTGCGGATTGTTTTCTATTTTTATTATTTCCATATTTTCCTTGGGATTTATGAATTTATGGCCTGATTCGTTGAAATGTCTTGCATATAGTGAGTTCGTTACTCTAACCCCTTCTCCTTTTGCGTGTTCATTCATTCTAATTTTAAATTTTCTTCCAGTTTCGCCCAGATATATCTTATTACATTCCCCACATTTTAATTTGTATACGCCGCTTTTTTCTATTAATGGAATTTCTTCAGTTTTATCATTTTTTATATATTCGAATACATTTTTCGTTTTATTTATTCCTATCTGTATTTCATATTTTTCGAAACATTTTTGTAGCATTTTTGTTTGATATCCTATGTATGTTATTGCTCCTTTATATTTCTTTCTTCATTTGTTTTTTCTTTTTTGTTATTTTCTATTTCTTTATTTTCCTCTATTTTCTTAACTATTCTATTAATTATTTTAGGGTTGTAATTATTATTTTTTGCTATTTGTTGTATTTTCTTTAATTCTTTTTGTTTGAGTTCTTCATTTTCTAGATAATTTATAGCTCTATAACAAAATGAATTTAATGATGCCATTTTATAATTTACTGGATGATATGATTCTTTAACATATTATATATTATCATATTATCATATATATATTATCATATTATATCTTTATAATATTACAAATTGGCGCTCAACGAGTGGGCTTTAGTTAAGTAAAAAATCATATTATTTGTTACTTAACTTGAGCAGGCAACCATTAGAGGCACAGGAATGCATACGAGAGGTGTTACGAAAAGAATGGAGAAGGAACAAGAAACAGAAGAAGATAGGAGGGAAGAAGAAACGGAGGCAGGTACAGATATTGAAATGGAACAACAGGCGAGCAATACAGAGGATGCCCAAGGGGACCAACCAGATAAGGAGGAAGCCAGAGGAGGATTAAATTGGGAAAAATTAATGGAATTAAAGAGTAGCATGAAGAAGGATAATAAGGAGTTAATGAGTAGCATGAAGAAGGATAATAAGGAATTATTGAGTAGTATGAAGGAGGACTATAAACAAACTAATGAGAGTTTAAGACAAACTAATGAAAAAATAGACAGTATTAAGGAAAGTACTAGTGAACTTTTGAGACAAACCATAAATGAAAATAATGAACAATTGAAGGCCGATTTCAGACAAATCAATGAAAAGCTGGAAAATAAAATAGACAGTATTAATGAAAACTCAAGAAAACAAAACGAAATTTTGAGCGAAAATTTAATCAAGCAAATGAATGAAAGGTTTGACAAGAATGATGAGAGATTAAAGCAGATTCTGGAGAATACCAAACGAATGGATGAGAAAATTGAAAACCATAATAAGGAGTTGCGGCAAATCATCAATGAACAAGGCCTAGCATTGAGGGAAGTCATCAATGGAAGTATTATAATTGTCAATGAAACATGGAGCAAAGGAGTTGATAGCTATGAAGTGGAGGTAAGACAGCAAATAAATGAAATTAAGGTGGATCTGGAAAAGACAGATGAACCTATCATGCAACTCAGAGTGGAAGTAGAGACCAAAATTACTCAAATAGGAAAACTACAAGCGAAGACCCAAGAAAAATTTGACAAGATACCAATTGATAGAACCGGAAGAATAGAACGGGTTCATGATGAAATGAAGATAGTGAGAATAAGACAAATGTGTAAAAAAGGAAATTAATAAATACACGGGAAGAATTGGAAATGATTAAAAGGGGATTGGTTCAGCTACATAATAGACCAATTACGGAAAACAGAGAAGTAAGGCAAGTGAGAAACTTTAAACGAACCACACTTGAATTCCCAGATGGACTAGAAGGACCAAAAAGGCCAAAACTAACTAAGGAGCATGGAGGACTAATGGAATTTATGTATGAACCATCAGAACCATTAAGAGACAGTACAGAAGAATCAGTTCAAAGGACGATGATGAGCTTGACTATAATGACAATTTTATAGTGACAAGAGGCAAGAACTGTACAATAATGAGATATGTCACCAGGACAGAAATAACTCTATACACTAGAGAGACCCGAACAACCAGTATAGAGGAAATAATGGACCACGGTTAAACAGATTCCAAACAGAATATAATGAAAAGGGATGGATTTTATGGATACAGGACCAAGCAACCCATTGTAAATAAATAACCCAAAATTCTAAAGAAACTGTAAGAACAACTTACTCAATAATTATTCAGAAACAGCATAATTTAAAATAAAGAGGATAAATACACCAAAATTCAAAAAATGAAGTAAGCTCAACTTACAAACAAGTATCTAAGAAAACAATTTATGAGGTATATAAGAAAGAGAATTTTGAAGATAAAAAAACAACCAAATTCGAAAAATAAGTAAGAACACCTTACTATACAATTTAGAAGAAATTGCTTTAAACTAATATTAAAGAAAAAAAAATAACACTGATTCAACCTAATAAAAATCATCAAAACCAAAAAACAAAATGAGTTTATCTGATGTAATATAATAGTGAGAAATGTAATTTAGAATGTAAAAGGAATAATAATGATTGTGCCAGAAGAATATAACTACATGATGTAATGTATAGTACTAACCAAAATCTCATAACCAGCTGTATTGATCATAAAGGAATATGAGCCAATAAAGATAAGAGAATGAAGAAGCCAAAATGGAACCGTCAAAAGGATCACAAGAAAAGAAAAAAAAAACAAATGGTTAAGAATTATCCGTAAAAAACCAATTAATAAATGTCAATAAAATAGCCAAGTATTGGAGAGGAAAAGTGTATAATAGAAGGAAGAATTAATATGAAGAAATAATATGATCTGAGTTAAAGTACAGTGAATAATCCCTAGAGTATGATTATTATTTATTATTTTATTGAAGGTCACATGATGACTACCTTACGAGGTTTATTAATGAAGATTGACTGTAGAATATTCCAGCAATCATTTAACTGGGCAGAGATGATGTTCCTCTGATCCCAGAAAGTATGTAACGGACGACGGTAATTGGTTAGCCGATAGAGCACCACCGATTCGATTCCAGTTATAATGTTAGGGAGGTTTAGGAAAATTAAATATTAGAGGGAAAACTCACAAATAAATATAGAGAATTAAATAAAACCAGATCCAAAATGTATAATTAATAAAGACTGTCACAAGAATGATTATAGAAATAAGATTTAAACTTGGGAAATAATTGATTTTAAGAAGGAACGAAGAAATGATAATAATATAACGGATAATTCTGAAATATAAAAGTACTATAAATAGGAAACCAATTGGCCAGATACAAGTTATGCGTTTATTTCTTGCTAAACTTTGTTTATACCAAAATAAACTTATTTCGAAGGGGGGTGTTATGTAACGTAACATAGTTGAGGTTCCCCAACGTTACATAAAAATTGAATGAAATATGGTCAAGGACCATACCCTGATTTAAGGTTGTTCAATAGGTCATGTGCTTGAGAAGTACATCAAGTCAAAAGGAGGCAATGACTAATGTTAAATGTAAAAGAGCCAGACCAATGAATGATTGAATGTAATGAAATGTTTGTTTTGTACTGTGACATGTTAAGGTCTACAGAGTATTTATGTTGTATGTTGAATATGCTAAAAATGAAATGATGTTGTTTGATAATAATACTTCATCAATAATTATGTTTATATTTATATTAGATTTGTCTTTATACAACCCAGTATAGTTACCAATGTTAGGCACTGTACTAAGTTCTCAGTATTGTATAAAGTTGAAAAAATACTGTTGTTTTAATTAATGTTTATAAACTGGATAAGGAGTGTGACCAGTGTTTCAAGTCTAACAAGTAGTTCTGACAATTATATCATAAATTAATAAAGGTTTCCAGAACCAGTTAATTAATATAAAAAAAAATAACCACCAGTAAATTAAAATTCATGTAATTAACCATGTAACCAATAATTAATTGTACAGTAGGTCAGGTAAAAAGAAAATTAAGTTAAAAAACCAAATAATGTTATAATGGTTGTAAGTGAATCTATAGGCCTAAATTCCATATTAGTGAAAGGAAATTAATACCTTTTTAGTAAACCCAGTCCAACGAAACTCTGGTAAAACATTTACTGTTTAGTAAGGAAGGTTAGGGGAGAATTTTATGTGATTCAATATTAATCCAAGCATGGAGTATTTTATTGGAAAGAAGTAGTAATATTCTATAATGCCGGCTCAAGGATATATAGAAAACGTGGTTGTTAAGGCAACTGAATTGCAGAAGTTGTTGATTTTGAATTAATTCGTTCTGATTGTTACAAGCTATTAGGTTGAGATGGACCGATATATTTAAAAAATATGAATAAATCTAAAGGAAATATGTATCCAAATTGAAAAACCCTTTTTGTAAAACAATTATACTTTAATGCTAATGAATAATACAAATTAAATAACCCTCCAAATGGTAAATGAATACAGTAAAAAAGAATTGAAAGCCTCTCACCTCATTCACTAAATAATTCCGCTGGATTTTGTATTAAACCCGTTCATACTATAAACCGAAGATCAGTAAAAGAATTAAAGTTTGAAATAACGGAATTATTGGAAATACCAGAAGACTCGGTTTGGCGTAATAACCTTCATTAGCAGCAGAGAAGCTGGGATCCTAATTCCATTTCACTGGGACCAAGAATTGTGAAGATCGTAAAAGAAGAATAGAAGCCAGAAGATTTCCTGAGGGTTTACCAGTACACACCACCATCAATTTTATTGAAAACCAGAGCTATTTCACTGGATGAAGACGAGATAAGCTGAGTTTTGGGCTACTGTTGACAAACATCCACCGTAAGACGAAATTTTCGTCGGTTTGGTAAAAAAACAACTTATTTTCATTTCACTGTATTTTAAGTAAATAATTTTATTTTGTAAATTGAACAACCTTAATTATGCATTTTACCTGACCTTACTAATGGTTCCAAGAACTATACGAACCCTGGGATAAGAATTATTTGTTATTATTTTCAAGTGTATATGTTTTTAGAATTTGAGTAATTAATAATCGATATATGTCTGGATGATCGATTGGATCGTATTATTGTTTTTTTTGAGACCACGTAACCTGTGAATTAATAGAGAAAATAAATAAAGTACATTTATTGTATGAGATAACGTTTAAGTTATTGCAGAATAAATACTATATGTGGTGGGTGGAATAATTTACAAAAAGATTGATACAAACATAACGAATAACTAACCTATAAGTACGCTTATTACTAGTAACAGCGCTCAAAGTTTGCAGCTGGTGGGACGGGAGATTGCTGAACTAGCTTGTGTTTAATACTAAATTTGAATGAAATTTTCCACCATCGAGTGACTAGGGTTGACACAAATACCCCTTGCATTCCGTCAATACTCTATACATATCGCTAATATTACGCAAACATTGAAAACTAAGTTAAGACTATAAAGTAGTATGATTATAAATTAAGGAACATAACTATAATTTTGTTTGCTTAATAATCTATGTTCTGAGGGTTTCACCGGTCACAACCGAAAGATATATTAATTAATAACATATTAATTAAACCAGGTAACTACATTTTAATTGTTACGAATTGCCACCTGCAACGTATTACTTGGCGTTTGTTACACAGGAGTCTCTTATAACTAATTACACCCATAGACAAGATTTCTTTACAATTTGACGTTTCCAGCGTGCAGCATATAATATAACATACGTCCTCACATAATTAACAAGTAGTTCTTTACTAAATTGGTTTACAACAGTGGGGCTTGAATAAGACGGACATTTTCGCTAGTTCCGGCACATACTTAGTTTATTACAAATTGGCCAGCCCAACAGTGGGGTTATAAGGAGGCAGAGGAGGTATTTGTAATATATTACAAATTTTTTTTTTTTTTTTTTTTTTTCTTTTATAAAATTGCTAAACTGCTATAATTGTTTTTATTATTTAGACAAAGCTTTTCGTCATTACTGACATCTTCAGGTCTTAAACAACGTCTGTCAACTGTACGTTGTAGGCTTTTATACTTTAGGCCCCTCCCCTTATGTCATCGCCCCTCCTATTGGTTCTAGCTGCTACCGCTCTTCACGGGAACTTTGTCTACCTTTTTCCGTTAGGCATTTTTCTAACGTCCGTCAAATTGTTTTAAGAATCTCCCGTTAATTTCTTCATTCTTGACTTATAACCTTTTGCATTTCGTCATTTTTTAGTGTGTTATTCTTATTATTTTAATTTATTTTTGTTTATTGTTTAATATATAATAAAATATTTCTTCATTTGTAAAATCCACTTTTATATTCATTAATTTATTTTTATCTTCTTTTTTAACTTTAAGTATTTCTAGTTCTTCTATTAATTTTCTTTTTTGCGGATTGTTTTCTATTTTTATTATTTCCATATTTTCCTTGGGATTTATGAATTTATGGCCTGATTCGTTGAAATGTCTTGCATATAGTGAGTTCGTTACTCCAACCCCTTCTCCTTTTGCGTGTTCATTCATTCTAATTTTAAATTTTCTTCCAGTTTCGCCCAGATATATCTTATTACATTCCCCACATTTTAATTTGTATACGCCGCTTTTTTCTATTAATGGAATTTCTTCAGTTTTATCATTTTTTATATATTCGAATACATTTTTCGTTTTATTTATTCCTATCTGTATTTCATATTTTTCGAAACATTTTTGTAGCATTTTTGTTTGATATCCTATGTATGTTATTGCTCCTTTATATTTCTTTCTTCATTTGTTTTTTCTTTTTTGTTATTTTCTATTTCTTTATTTTCCTCTATTTTCTTAACTATTCTATTAATTATTTTAGGGTTGTAATTATTATTTTTTGCTATTTGTTGTATTTTCTTTAATTCTTTTTGTTTGAGTTCTTCATTTTCTAGATAATTTATAGCTCTATAACAAAATGAATTTAATGATGCCATTTTATAATTTACTGGATGATATGATTCTTTAACATATTATATATTATCATATTATCATATATATATTATCATATTATATCTTTATAATATTACAAATTGGCGCTCAACGAGTGGGCTTTAGTTAAGTAAAAAATCATATTATTTGTTACTTAACTTGAGCAGGCAACCATTAGAGGCACAGGAATGCATACGAGAGGTGTTACGAAAAGAATGGAGAAGGAACAAGAAACAGAAGAAGATAGGAGGGAAGAAGAAACGGAGGCAGGTACAGATATTGAAATGGAACAACAGGCGAGCAATACAGAGGATGCCCAAGGGGACCAACCAGATAAGGAGGAAGCCAGAGGAGGATTAAATTGGGAAAAATTAATGGAATTAAAGAGTAGCATGAAGAAGGATAATAAGGAGTTAATGAGTAGCATGAAGAAGGATAATAAGGAATTATTGAGTAGTATGAAGGAGGACTATAAACAAACTAATGAGAGTTTAAGACAAACTAATGAAAAAATAGACAGTATTAAGGAAAGTACTAGTGAACTTTTGAGACAAACCATAAATGAAAATAATGAACAATTGAAGGCCGATTTCAGACAAATCAATGAAAAGCTGGAAAATAAAATAGACAGTATTAATGAAAACTCTAGAAAACAAAACGAAATTTTGAGCGAAAATTTAATCAAGCAAATGAATGAAAGGTTTGACAAGAATGATGAGAGATTAAAGCAGATTCTGGAGAATACCAAACGAATGGATGAGAAAATTGAAAACCATAATAAGGAGTTGCGGCAAATCATCAATGAACAAGGCCTAGCATTGAGGGAAGTCATCAATGGAAGTATTATAATTGTCAATGAAACATGGAGCAAAGGAGTTGATAGCTATGAAGTGGAGGTAAGACAGCAAATAAATGAAATTAAGGTGGATCTGGAAAAGACAGATGAACCTATCATGCAACTCAGAGTGGAAGTAGAGACCAAAATTACTCAAATAGGAAAACTACAAGCGAAGACCCAAGAAAAATTTGACAAGATACCAATTGATAGAACCGGAAGAATAGAACGGGTTCATGATGAAATGAAGATAGTGAGAATAAGACAAATGTGTAAAAAAGGAAATTAATAAATACACGGGAAGAATTGGAAATGATTAAAAGGGGATTGGTTCAGCTACATAATAGACCAATTACGGAAAACAGAGAAGTAAGGCAAGTGAGAAACTTTAAACGAACCACACTTGAATTCCCAGATGGACTAGAAGGACCAAAAAGGCCAAAACTAACTAAGGAGCATGGAGGACTAATGGAATTTATGTATGAACCATCAGAACCATTAAGAGACAGTACAGAAGAATCAGTTCAAAGGACGATGATGAGCTTGACTATAATGACAATTTTATAGTGACAAGAGGCAAGAACTGTACAATAATGAGATATGTCACCAGGACAGAAATAACTCTATACACTAGAGAGACCCGAACAACCAGTATAGAGGAAATAATGGACCACGGTTAAACAGATTCCAAACAGAATATAATGAAAAGGGATGGATTTTATGGATACAGGACCAAGCAACCCATTGTAAATAAATAACCCAAAATTCTAAAGAAACTGTAAGAACAACTTACTCAATAATTATTCAGAAACAGCATAATTTAAAATAAAGAGGATAAATACACCAAAATTCAAAAAATGAAGTAAGCTCAACTTACAAACAAGTATCTAAGAAAACAATTTATGAGGTATATAAGAAAGAGAATTTTGAAGATAAAAAAACAACCAAATTCGAAAAATAAGTAAGAACACCTTACTATACAATTTAGAAGAAATTGCTTTAAACTAATATTAAAGAAAAAAAAATAACACTGATTCAACCTAATAAAAATCATCAAAACCAAAAAACAAAATGAGTTTATCTGATGTAATATAATAGTGAGAAATGTAATTTAGAATGTAAAAGGAATAATAATGATTGTGCCAGAAGAATATAACTACATGATGTAATGTATAGTACTAACCAAAATCTCCTAACCAGCTGTATTGATCATAAAGGAATATGAGCCAATAAAGATAAGAGAATGAAGAAGCCAAAATGGAACCGTCAAAAGGATCACAAGAAAAGAAAAAAAAAACAAATGGTTAAGAATTATCCGTAAAAAACCAATTAATAAATGTCAATAAAATAGCCAAGTATTGGAGAGGAAAAGTGTATAATAGAAGGAAGAATTAATATGAAGAAATAATATGATCTGAGTTAAAGTACAGTGAATAATCCCTAGAGTATGATTATTATTTATTATTTTATTGAAGGTCACATGATGACTACCTTACGAGGTTTATTAATGAAGATTGACTGTAGAATATTCCAGCAATCATTTAACTGGGCAGAGATGATGTTCCTCTGATCCCAGAAAGTATGTAACGGACGACGGTAATTGGTTAGCCGATAGAGCACCACCGATTCGATTCCAGTTATAATGTTAGGGAGGTTTAGGAAAATTAAATATTAGAGGGAAAACTCACAAATAAATATAGAGAATTAAATAAAACCAGATCCAAAATGTATAATTAATAAAGACTGTCACAAGAATGATTATAGAAATAAGATTTAAACTTGGGAAATAATTGATTTTAAGAAGGAACGAAGAAATGATAATAATATAACGGATAATTCTGAAATATAAAAGTACTATAAATAGGAAACCAATTGGCCAGATACAAGTTATGCGTTTATTTCTTGCTAAACTTTGTTTATACCAAAATAAACTTATTTCGAAGGGGGGTGTTATGTAACGTAACATAGTTGAGGTTCCCCAACGTTACATAAAAATTGAATGAAATATGGTCAAGGACCATACCCTGATTTAAGGTTGTTCAATAGGTCATGTGCTTGAGAAGTACATCAAGTCAAAAGGAGGCAATGACTAATGTTAAATGTAAAAGAGCCAGACCAATGAATGATTGAATGTAATGAAATGTTTGTTTTGTACTGTGACATGTTAAGGTCTACAGAGTATTTATGTTGTATGTTGAATATGCTAAAAATGAAATGATGTTGTTTGATAATAATACTTCATCAATAATTATGTTTATATTTATATTAGATTTGTCTTTATACAACCCAGTATAGTTACCAATGTTAGGCACTGTACTAAGTTCTCAGTATTGTATAAAGTTGAAAAAATACTGTTGTTTTAATTAATGTTTATAAACTGGATAAGGAGTGTGACCAGTGTTTCAAGTCTAACAAGTAGTTCTGACAATTATATCATAAATTAATAAAGGTTTCCAGAACCAGTTAATTAATATAAAAAAAAATAACCACCAGTAAATTAAAATTCATGTAATTAACCATGTAACCAATAATTAATTGTACAGTAGGTCAGGTAAAAAGAAAATTAAGTTAAAAAACCAAATAATGTTATAATGGTTGTAAGTGAATCTATAGGCCTAAATTCCATATTAGTGAAAGGAAATTAATACCTTTTTAGTAAACCCAGTCCAACGAAACTCTGGTAAAACATTTACTGTTTAGTAAGGAAGGTTAGGGGAGAATTTTATGTGATTCAATATTAATCCAAGCATGGAGTATTTTATTGGAAAGAAGTAGTAATATTCTATAATGCCGGCTCAAGGATATATAGAAAACGTGGTTGTTAAGGCAACTGAATTGCAGAAGTTGTTGATTTTGAATTAATTCGTTCTGATTGTTACAAGCTATTAGGTTGAGATGGACCGATATATTTAAAAAATATGAATAAATCTAAAGGAAATATGTATCCAAATTGAAAAACCCTTTTTGTAAAACAATTATACTTTAATGCTAATGAATAATACAAATTAAATAACCCTCCAAATGGTAAATGAATACAGTAAAAAAGAATTGAAAGCCTCTCACCTCATTCACTAAATAATTCCGCTGGATTTTGTATTAAACCCGTTCATACTATAAACCGAAGATCAGTAAAAGAATTAAAGTTTGAACTAACGGAATTATTGGAAATACCAGAAGACTCGGTTTGGCGTAATAACCTTCATTAGCAGCAGAGAAGCTGGGATCCTAATTCCATTTCACTGGGACCAAGAATTGTGAAGATCGTAAAAGAAGAATAGAAGCCAGAAGATTTCCTGAGGGTTTACCAGTACACACCACCATCAATTTTATTGAAAACCAGAGCTATTTCACTGGATGAAGACGAGATAAGCTGAGTTTTGGGCTACTGTTGACAAACATCCACCGCCAGATGAAATTTTCGTCGGTTTGGTAAAAAAACAACTTATTTTCATTTCACTGTATTTTAAGTAAATAATTTTATTTTGTAAATTGAACAACCTTAATTATGCATTTTACCTGACCTTACTAATGGTTCCAAGAACTATACGAACCCTGGGATAAGAATTATTTGTTATTATTTTCAAGTGTATATGTTTTTAGAATTTGAGTAATTAATAATCGATATATGTCTGGATGATCGATTGGATCGTATTATTGTTTTTTTTGAGACCACGTAACCTGTGAATTAATAGAGAAAATAAATAAAGTACATTTATTGTATGAGATAACGTTTAAGTTATTGCAGAATAAATACTATATGTGGTGGGTGGAATAATTTACAAAAAGATTGATACAAACATAACGAATAACTAACCTATAAGTACGCTTATTACTAGTAACAGCGCTCAAAGTTTGCAGCTGGTGGGACGGGAGATTGCTGAACTAGCTTGTGTTTAATACTAAATTTGAATGAAATTTTCCACCATCGAGTGACTAGGGTTGACACAAATACCCCTTGCATTCCGTCAATACTCTATACATATCGCTAATATTACGCAAACATTGAAAACTAAGTTAAGACTATAAAGTAGTATGATTATAAATTAAGGAACATAACTATAATTTTGTTTGCTTAATAATCTATGTTCTGAGGGTTTCACCGGTCACAACCGAAAGATATATTAATTAATAACATATTAATTAAACCAGGTAACTACATTTTAATTGTTACGAATTGCCACCTGCAACGTATTACTTGGCGTTTGTTACACAGGAGTCTCTTATAACTAATTACACCCATAGACAAGATTTCTTTACAATTTGACGTTTCCAGCGTGCAGCATATAATATAACATACGTCCTCACATAATTAACAAGTAGTTCTTTACTAAATTGGTTTACAACAGTGGGGCTTGAATAAGACGGACATTTTCGCTAGTTCCGGCACATACTTAGTTTATTACAAATTGGCCAGCCCAACAGTGGGGTTATAAGGAGGCAGAGGAGGTATTTGTAATATATTACAAATTTTTTTTTTTTTTTTTTTTTTTTTTTCTTTTATAAAATTGCTAAACTGCTATAATTGTTTTTATTATTTAGACAAAGCTTTTCGTCATTACTGACCTCTTCAGGTCTTAAACAACGTCTGTCAACTGTACGTTGTAGGCTTTTATACTTTAGGCCCCTCCCCTTATGTCATCGCCCCTCCTATTGGTTCTAGCTGCTACCGCTCTTCACGGGAACTTTGTCTACCTTTTTCCGTTAGGCATTTTTCTAACGTCCGTCAAATTGTTTTAAGAATCTCCCGTTAATTTCTTCATTCTTGACTTATAACCTTTTGCATTTCGTCATTTTTTAGTGTGTTATTCTTATTATTTTAATTTATTTTTGTTTATTGTTTAATATATAATAAAATATTTCTTCATTTGTAAAATCCACTTTTATATTCATTAATTTATTTTTATCTTCTTTTTTAACTTTAAGTATTTCTAGTTCTTCTATTAATTTTCTTTTTTGCGGATTGTTTTCTATTTTTATTATTTCCATATTTTCCTTGGGATTTATGAATTTATGGCCTGATTCGTTGAAATGTCTTGCATATAGTGAGTTCGTTACTCTAACCCCTTCTCCTTTTGCGTGTTCATTCATTCTAATTTTAAATTTTCTTCCAGTTTCGCCCAGATATATCTTATTACATTCCCCACATTTTAATTTGTATACGCCGCTTTTTTCTATTAATGGAATTTCTTCAGTTTTATCATTTTTTATATATTCGAATACATTTTTCGTTTTATTTATTCCTATCTGTATTTCATATTTTTCGAAACATTTTTGTAGCATTTTTGTTTGATATCCTATGTATGTTATTGCTCCTTTATATTTCTTTCTTCATTTGTTTTTTCTTTTTTGTTATTTTCTATTTCTTTATTTTCCTCTATTTTCTTAACTATTCTATTAATTATTTTAGGGTTGTAATTATTATTTTTTGCTATTTGTTGTATTTTCTTTAATTCTTTTTGTTTGAGTTCTTCATTTTCTAGATAATTTATAGCTCTATAACAAAATGAATTTAATGATGCCATTTTATAATTTACTGGATGATATGATTCTTTAACATATTATATATTATCATATTATCATATATATATTATCATATTATATCTTTATAATATTACAAATTGGCGCTCAACGAGTGGGCTTTAGTTAAGTAAAAAATCATATTATTTGTTACTTAACTTGAGCAGGCAACCATTAGAGGCACAGGAATGCATACGAGAGGTGTTACGAAAAGAATGGAGAAGGAACAAGAAACAGAAGAAGATAGGAGGGAAGAAGAAACGGAGGCAGGTACAGATATTGAAATGGAACAACAGGCGAGCAATACAGAGGATGCCCAAGGGGACCAACCAGATAAGGAGGAAGCCAGAGGAGGATTAAATTGGGAAAAATTAATGGAATTAAAGAGTAGCATGAAGAAGGATAATAAGGAGTTAATGAGTAGTATGAAGGAGGACTATAAACAAACTAATGAGAGTTTAAGACAAACTAATGAAAAAATAGACAGTATTAAGGAAAGTACTAGTGAACTTTTGAGACAAACCATAAATGAAAATAATGAACAATTGAAGGCCGATTTCAGACAAATCAATGAAAAGCTGGAAAATAAAATAGACAGTATTAATGAAAACTCAAGAAAACAAAACGAAATTTTGAGCGAAAATTTAATCAAGCAAATGAATGAAAGGTTTGACAAGAATGATGAGAGATTAAAGCAGATTCTGGAGAATACCAAACGAATGGATGAGAAAATTGAAAACCATAATAAGGAGTTGCGGCAAATCATCAATGAACAAGGCCTAGCATTGAGGGAAGTCATCAATGGAAGTATTATAATTGTCAATGAAACATGGAGCAAAGGAGTTGATAGCTATGAAGTGGAGGTAAGACAGCAAATAAATGAAATTAAGGTGGATCTGGAAAAGACAGATGAACCTATCATGCAACTCAGAGTGGAAGTAGAGACCAAAATTACTCAAATAGGAAAACTACAAGCGAAGACCCAAGAAAAATTTGACAAGATACCAATTGATAGAACCGGAAGAATAGAACGGGTTCATGATGAAATGAAGATAGTGAGAATAAGACAAATGTGTAAAAAAGGAAATTAATAAATACACGGGAAGAATTGGAAATGATTAAAAGGGGATTGGTTCAGCTACATAATAGACCAATTACGGAAAACAGAGAAGTAAGGCAAGTGAGAAACTTTAAACGAACCACACTTGAATTCCCAGATGGACTAGAAGGACCAAAAAGGCCAAAACTAACTAAGCAGCATGGAGGACTAATGGAATTTATGTATGAACCATCAGAACCATTAAGAGACAGTACAGAAGAATCAGTTCAAAGGACGATGATGAGCTTGACTATAAATGACAATTTTATAGTGACAAGAGCCAAGAACTGTACAATAATGAGATATGTCACCAGGACAGAAATAACTCTATACACTAGAGAGACCCGAACAACCAGTATAGAGGAAATAATGGACCACGGTTAAACAGATTCCAAACAGAATATAATGAAAAGGGACGGATTTTATGGATACAGGACCAAGCAACCCATTATAAATAAATAACCCAAAATTCTAAAGAAACTGTAAGAACAACTTACTCAATAATTATTCAGAAACAGCATAATTTAAAATAAAGAGGATAAGTACCCCAAAATTCAAAAAATGAAGTAAGCTCAACTTACAAACAAGCATCTAAGAAAACAATTTATGAGGTATATAGGAAAGAGAATTTTGAAGATAAAAAAACAACCAAATTCGAAAAATAAGTAAGAACACCTTACTATACAATTTAGAAGAAATTGCTTTAAACTAATATGAAAGAAAAAAAAATAACACTGATTCAACCTAATAAAAATCATCAAAACCAAAAAACAAAATGAGTTTATCTGATGTAATATAATAGTGAGAAATGTAATTTAGAATGTAAAAGGAATAATAATGATTGTGCCAGAAGAATATAACTACATGATGTAATGTATAGTACTAACCAAAATCTCATAACCAGCTGTATTGATCATAAAGGAATATGAGCCAATAAAGATAAGAGAATGAAGAAGCCAAAATGGAACCGTCAAAAGGATCACAAGAAAAGAAAAAAAAAACAAATGGTTAAGAATTATCCGTAAAAAACCAATTAATAAATGTCAATAAAATAGCCAAGTATTGGAGAGGAAAAGTGTATAATAGCAGGAAGAATTAATATGAAGAAATAATATGATCTGAGTTAAAGTACAGTGAATAATCCCTAGAGTATGATTATTATTTATTATTTTATTGAAGGTCACATGATGACTACCTTACGAGGTTTATTAATGAAGATTGACTGTAGAATATTCCAGCAATCATTTAACTGGGCAGAGATGATGTTCCTCTGATCCCAGAAAGTATGTAACGGACGACGGTAATTGGTTAGCCGATAGAGCACCACCGATTCGATTCCAGTTATAATGTTAGGGAGGTTTAGGAAAATTAAATATTAGAGGGAAAACTCACAAATAAATATAGAGAATTAAATAAAACCAGATCCAAAATGTATAATTAATAAAGACTGTCACAAGAATGATTATAGAAATAAGATTTAAACTTGGGAAATAATTGATTTTAAGAAGGAACGAAGAAAAATTAATAATATAACGGATAATTCTGAAATATAAAAGTACTATAAATAGGAAACCAATTGGCCAGATACAAGTTATGCGTTTATTTCTTGCTAAACTTTGTTTATACCAAAATATACTTATTTCGAAGGGGGGTGTTATGTAACGTAACATAGTTGAGGTTCCCCAACGTTACATAAAAATTGAATGAAATATGGTCAAGGACCATACCCTGATTTAAGGTTGTTCAATAGGTCATGTGCTTGAGAAGTACATCAAGTCAAAAGGAGGCAATGACTAATGTTAAATGTAAAAGAGCCAGACCAATGAATGATTGAATGTAATGAAATGTTTGTTTTGTACTGTGACATGTTAAGGTCTACAGAGTATTTATGTTGTATGTTGAATATGCTAAAAATGAAATGATGTTGTTTGATAATAATACTTCATCAATAATTATGTTTATATTTATATTAGATTTGTCTTTATACAACCCAGTATAGTTACCAATGTTAGGCACTGTACTAAGTTCTCAGTATTGTATAAAGTTGAAAAAAAACTGTTGTTTTAATTAATGTTTATAAACTGGATAAGGAGTGTGACCAGTGTTTCAAGTCTAACAAGTAGTTCTGACAATTATATCATAAATTAATAAAGGTTTCCAGAACCAGTTAATTAATATAAAAAAAATAACCACCAGTAAATTAAAATTCATGTAATTAACCATGTAACCAATAATTAATTGTACAGTAGGTCAGGTAAAAAGAAAATTAAGTTAAAAAACCAAATAATGTTATAACGGTTGTAAGTGAATCTATAGGCCTAAATTCCATATTAGTGAAAGGAAATTAATACCTTTTTAGTAAACCCAGTCCAACGAAACTCTGGTAAAACATTTACTGTTTAGTAAGGAAGGTTAGGGGAGAATTTTATGTGATTCAATATTAATCCAAGCATGGAGTATTTTATTGGAAAGAAGTAGTAATATTCTATAATGCCGGCTCAAGGATATATAGAAAACGTGGTTGTTAAGGCAACTGAATTGCAGAAGTTGTTGATTTTGAATTAATTCGTTCTGATTGTTACAAGCTATTAGGTTGAGATGGACCGATATATTTAAAAAATATGAATAAATCTAAAGGAAATATGTATCCAAATTGAAAAACCCTTTTTGTAAAACAATTATACTTTAATGCTAATGAATAATACAAATTAAATAACCCTCCAAATGGTAAATGAATACAGTAAAAAAGAATTGAAAGCCTCTCACCTCATTCACTAAATAATTCCGCTGGATTTTGTATTAAACCCGTTCATACTATAAACCGAAGATCAGTAAAAGAATTAAAGTTTGAACTAACGGAATTATTGGAAATACCAGAAGACTCGGTTTGGCGTAATAACCTTCATTAGCAGCAGAGAAGCTGGGATCCTAATTCCATTTCACTGGGACCAAGAATTGTGAAGATCGTAAAAGAAGAATAGAAGCCAGAAGATTTCCTGAGGGTTTACCAGTACACACCACCATCAATTTTATTGAAAACCAGAGCTATTTCACTGGATGAAGACGAGATAAGCTGAGTTTTGGGCTACTGTTGACAAACATCCACCGTAAGACGAAATTTTCGTCGGTTTGGTAAAAAAACAACTTATTTTCATTTCACTGTATTTTAAGTAAATAATTTTATTTTGTAAATTGAACAACCTTAATTATGCATTTTACCTGACCTTACTAATGGTTCCAAGAACTATACGAACCCTGGGATAAGAATTATTTGTTATTATTTTCAAGTGTATATGTTTTTAGAATTTGAGTAATTAATAATCGATATATGTCTGGATGATCGATTGGATCGTATTATTGTTTTTTTTGAGACCACGTAACCTGTGAATTAATAGAGAAAATAAATAAAGTACATTTATTGTATGAGATAACGTTTAAGTTATTGCAGAATAAATACTATATGTGGTGGGTGGAATAATTTACAAAAAGATTGATACAAACATAACGAATAACTAACCTATAAGTACGCTTATTACTAGTAACAGCGCTCAAAGTTTGCAGCTGGTGGGACGGGAGATTGCTGAACTAGCTTGTGTTTAATACTAAATTTGAATGAAATTTTCCACCATCGAGTGACTAGGGTTGACACAAATACCCCTTGCATTCCGTCAATACTCTATACATATCGCTAATATTACGCAAACATTGAAAACTAAGTTAAGACTATAAAGTAGTATGATTATAAATTAAGGAACATAACTATAATTTTGTTTGCTTAATAATCTATGTTCTGAGGGTTTCACCGGTCACAACCGAAAGATATATTAATTAATAACATATTAATTAAACCAGGTAACTACATTTTAATTGTTACGAATTGCCACCTGCAACGTATTACTTGGCGTTTGTTACACAGGAGTCTCTTATAACTAATTACACCCATAGACAAGATTTCTTTACAATTTGACGTTTCCAGCGTGCAGCATATAATATAACATACGTCCTCACATAATTAACAAGTAGTTCTTTACTAAATTGGTTTACAACAGTGGGGCTTGAATAAGACGGACATTTTCGCTAGTTCCGGCACATACTTAGTTTATTACAAATTGGCCAGCCCAACAGTGGGGTTATAAGGAGGCAGAGGAGGTATTTGTAATATATTACAAATTTTTTTTTTTTTTTTTTTTTTTTCTTTTATAAAATTGCTAAACTGCTATAATTGTTTTTATTATTTAGACAAAGCTTTTCGTCATTACTGACATCTTCAGGTCTTAAACAACGTCTGTCAACTGTACGTTGTAGGCTTTTATACTTTAGGCCCCTCCCCTTATGTCATCGCCCCTCCTATTGGTTCTAGCTGCTACCGCTCTTCACGGGAACTTTGTCTACCTTTTTCCGTTAGGCATTTTTCTAACGTCCGTCAAATTGTTTTAAGAATCTCCCGTTAATTTCTTCATTCTTGACTTATAACCTTTTGCATTTCGTCATTTTTTAGTGTGTTATTCTTATTATTTTAATTTATTTTTGTTTATTGTTTAATATATAATAAAATATTTCTTCATTTGTAAAATCCACTTTTATATTCTTTAATTTATTTTTATCTTCTTTTTTAACTTTAAGTATTTCTAGTTCTTCTATTAATTTTCTTTTTTGCGGATTGTTTTCTATTTTTATTATTTCCATATTTTCCTTGGGATTTATGAATTTATGGCCTGATTCGTTGAAATGTCTTGCATATAGTGAGTTCGTTACTCTAACCCCTTCTCCTTTTGCGTGTTCATTCATTCTAATTTTAAATTTTCTTCCAGTTTCGCCCAGATATATCTTATTACATTCCCCACATTTTAATTTGTATACGCCGCTTTTTTCTATTAATGGAATTTCTTCAGTTTTATCATTTTTTATATATTCGAATACATTTTTCGTTTTATTTATTCCTATCTGTATTTCATATTTTTCGAAACATTTTTGTAGCATTTTTGTTTGATATCCTATGTATGTTATTGCTCCTTTATATTTCTTTCTTCATTTGTTTTTTCTTTTTTGTTATTTTCTATTTCTTTATTTTCCTCTATTTTCTTAACTATTCTATTAATTATTTTAGGGTTGTAATTATTATTTTTTGCTATTTGTTGTATTTTCTTTAATTCTTTTTGTTTGAGTTCTTCATTTTCTAGATAATTTATAGCTCTATAACAAAATGAATTTAATGATGCCATTTTATAATTTACTGGATGATATGATTCTTTAACATATTATATATTATCATATTATCATATATATATTATCATATTATATCTTTATAATATTACAAATTGGCGCTCAACGAGTGGGCTTTAGTTAAGTAAAAAATCATATTATTTGTTACTTAACTTGAGCAGGCAACCATTAGAGGCACAGGAATGCATACGAGAGGTGTTACGAAAAGAATGGAGAAGGAACAAGAAACAGAAGAAGATAGGAGGGAAGAAGAAACGGAGGCAGGTACAGATATTGAAATGGAACAACAGGCGAGCAATACAGAGGATGCCCAAGTGGACCAACCAGATAAGGAGGAAGCCAGAGGAGGATTAAATTGGGAAAAATTAATGGAATTAAAGAGTAGCATGAAGAAGGATAATAAGGAGTTAATGAGTAGCATGAAGAAGGATAATAAGGAAATATTGAGTAGTATGAAGGAGGACTATAAACAAACTAATGAGAGTTTAAGACAAACTAATGAAAAAATAGACAGTATTAAGGAAAGTACTAGTGAACTTTTGAGACAAACCATAAATGAAAATAATGAACAATTGAAGGCCGATTTCAGACAAATCAATGAAAAGCTGGAAAATAAAATAGACAGTATTAATGAAAACTCAAGAAAACAAAACGAAATTTTGAGCGAAAATTTAATCAAGCAAATGAATGAAAGGTTTGACAAGAATGATGAGAGATTAAAGCAGATTCTGGAGAATACCAAACGAATGGATGAGAAAATTGAAAACCATAATAAGGAGTTGCGGCAAATCATCAATGAACAAGGCCTAGCATTTAGGGAAGTCATCAATGGAAGTATTATAATTGTCAATGAAACATGGAGCAAAGGAGTTGATAGCTATGAAGTGGAGGTAAGACAGCAAATAAATGAAATTAAGGTGGATCTGGAAAAGACAGATGAACCTATCATGCAACTCAGAGTGGAAGTAGAGACCAAAATTACTCAAATAGGAAAACTACAAGCGAAGACCCAAGAAAAATTTGACAAGATACCAATTGATAGAACCGGAAGAATAGAACGGGTTCATGATGAAATGAAGATAGTGAGAATAAGACAAATGTGTAAAAAAGGAAATTAATAAATACAGGGGAAGAATTGGAAATGATTAAAAGGGGATTGGTTCAGCTACATAATAGACCAATTACGGAAAACAGAGAAGTAAGGCAAGTGAGAAACATTAAATGAACCACACTTGAATTCCCAGAAGGACTACAAGGACCAAAAAGGCCAAAACTAACTAAGGAGCATGGAGGACTATTGGAATTTATGTATGAACCATCAGAACCATTAAGAGACAGTACAGAAGAATCAGTTCAAAGGACGATGATGAGCTTGACTATAAATGACAATTTTATAGTGACAAGAGGCAAGAACTGTACAATAATGAGATATGTCACCAGGACAGAAATAACTCTATACACTAGAGAGACCCGAACAACCAGTATAGAGGAAATAATGGACCACGGTTAAACAGATTCCAAACAGAATATAATGAAAAGGGATGGATTTTATGGATACAGGACCAAGCAACCCATTATAAATAAATAACCCAAAATTCTAAAGAAACTGTAAGAACAACTTACTCAATAATTATTCAGAAACAGCATAATTTAAAATAAAGAGGATAAGTACCCCAAAATTCAAAAAATGAAGTAAGCTCAACTTACAAACAAGTATCTAAGAAAACAATTTATGAGGTATATAGGAAAGAGAATTTTGAAGATAAAAAAACAACCAAATTCGAAAAATAAGTAAGAACACCTTACTATACAATTTAGAAGAAATTGCTTTAAACTAATATGAAAGAAAAAAAAATAACACTGATTCAACCTAATAAAAATCATCAAAACCAAAAAACAAAATGAGTTTATCTGATGTAATATAATAGTGAGAAATGTAATTTAGAATGTAAAAGGAATAATAATGATTGTGCCAGAAGAATATAACTACATGATGTAATGTATAGTACTAGCCAAAATCTCATAACCAGCTGTATTGATCATAAAGGAATATGAGCCAATAAAGATAAGAGAATGAAGAAGCCAAAATGGAACCGTCAAAAGGATCACAAGAAAAGAAAAAAAAAACAAATGGTTAAGAATTATCCGTAAAAAACCAATTAATAAATGTCAATAAAATAGCCAAGTATTGGAGAGGAAAAGTGTATAATAGAAGGAAGAATTAATATGAAGAAATAATATGATCTGAGTTAAAGTACAGTGAATAATCCCTAGAGTATGATTATTATTTATTATTTTATTGAAGGTCACATGGTGACTACCTTACGAGGTTTATTAATGAAGATTGACTGTAGAATATTCCAGCAATCATTTAACTGGGCAGAGATGATGTTCCTCTGATCCCAGAAAGTATGTAACGGACGACGGTAATTGGTTAGCCGATAGAGCACCACCGATTCGATTCCAGTTATAATGTTAGGGAGGTTTAGGAAAATTAAATATTAGAGGGAAAACTCACAAATAAATATAGAGAATTAAATAAAACCAGATCCAAAATGTATAATTAATAAAGACTGTCACAAGAATGATTATAGAAATAAGATTTAAACTTGGGAAATAATTGATTTTAAGAAGGAACGAAGAAATGATAATAATATAATGGATAATTCTGAAATATAAAAGTACTATAAATAGGAAACCAATTGGCCAGATACAAGTTATGCGTTTATTTCTTGCTAAACTTTGTTTATACCAAAATAAACTTATTTCGAGGGGGGGTGTTATGTAACGTAACATAGTTGAGGTTCCCCAACGTTACATAAAAATTGAATGAAATATGGTCAAGGACCATACCCTGATTTAAGGTTGTTCAATAGGTCATGTGCTTGAGAAGTACATCAAGTCAAAAGGAGGCAATGACTAATGTTAAATCTAAAAGAGCGAGACCAATGAATGATTGAATGTAATGAAATGTTTGTTTTGTACTGTGACATGTTAAGGTCTACAGAGTATTTATGTTGTATGTTGAATATGCTAAAAATGAAATGATGTTGTTTGATAATAATACTTCATCAATAATTATGTTTATATTTATATTAGATTTGTCTTTATATAATCCAGTATAGTTACCAATGTTAGGCACTGTACTAAGTTCTCAGTATTGTATAAAGTTGAAAAAATACTGTTGTTTTAATTAATGTTTATAAACTGGATAAGGAGTGTGACCAGTGTTTCAAGTCTAACAAGTAGTTCTGACAATTATATCATAAATTAATAAAGGTTTCCAGAACCAGTTAATTAATATAAAAAAATAGCCACCAGTAAATTAAAATTCATGTAATTAACCATGTAACCAATAATTAATTGTACAGTAGGTCAGGTAAAAAGAAAATTAAGTTAAAAAACCAAATAATGTTATAATGGTTGTAAGTGAATCTATAGGCTTAAATTCCATATTAGTGAAAGGAAATTAATACCTTTTTAGTAAACCCAGTCCAACGAAACTCTGGTAAAACATTTACTGTTTAGTAAGGAAGGTTAGGGGAGAATTTTATGTGATTCAATATTAATCCAAGCATGGAGTATTTTATTGGAAAGAAGTAGTAATATTCTATAATGCCGGCTCAAGGATATATAGAAAACGTGGTTGTTAAGGCAACTGAATTGCAGAAGTTGTTGATTTTGAATTAATTCGTTCTGATTGTTACAAGCTATTAGGTTGAGATGGACCGATATATTTAAAAAATATGAATAAATCTAAAGGAAATATGTATCCAAATTGAAAAACCCTTTTTGTAAAACAATTATACTTTAATGCTAATGAATAATACAAATTAAATAACCCTCCAAATGGTAAATGAATACAGTAAAAAAGAATTGAAAGCCTCTCACCTCATTCACTAAATAATTCCGCTGGATTTTGTATTAAACCCGTTCATACTATAAACCGAAGATCAGTAAAAGAATTAAAGTTTGAACTAACGGAATTATTGGAAATACCAGAAGACTCGGTTTGGCGTAATAACCTTCATTAGCAGCAGAGAAGCTGGGATCCTAATTCCATTTCACTGGGACCAAGAATTGTGAAGATCGTAAAAGAAGAATAGAAGCCAGAAGATTTCCTGAGGGTTTACCAGTACACACCACCATCAATTTTATTGAAAACCAGAGCTATTTCACTGGATGAAGACGAGATAAGCTGAGTTTTGGGCTACTGTTGACAAACATCCACCGCCAGATGAAATTTTCGTCGGTTTGGTAAAAAAACAACTTATTTTCATTTCACTGTATTTTAAGTAAATAATTTTATTTTGTAAATTGAACAACCTTAATTATGCATTTTACCTGGCCTTACTAATGGTTCCAAGAACTATACGAACCCTGGGATAAGAATTATTTGTTATTATTTTCAAGTGTATATGTTTTTAGAATTTGAGTAATTAATAATCGATATATGTCTGGATGATCGATTGGATCGTATTATTGTTTTTTTCGAGACCACGTAACCTGTGAATTAATAGAGAAAATAAATAAAGTACATTTATTGTATGAGATAACGTTTAAGTTATTGCAGAATAAATACTATATGTGGTGGGTGGAATAATTTACAAAAAGATTGATACAAACATAACGAATAACTAACCTATAAGTACGCTTATTACTAGTAACAGCGCTCAAAGTTTGCAGCTGGTGGGACGGGAGATTGCTGAACTAGCTTGTGTTTAATACTAAATTTGAATGAAATTTTCCACCATCGAGTGACTAGTGTTGACACAAATACCCCTTACATTCCGTCAATACTCTATACATATCGCTAATATTACGCAAACATTGAAAACTAAGTTAAGACTATCGAGTAGTATGATTATAAATTCAAGGAACATAACTATAATTTTGTTTGCTTAATAATCTATGTTCTGAGGGTTTCACCGGTCACAACCGATAGAAATATTAATTAATAACATATTAATTAAACCAGGTAACAACATTTTAATTGTTACGAATTGCCACCTGCAACGTATTACTTGGCGTTTGTTACACAGGAGTCTCTTATAACTAATTACACCCATAGACAAGATTTCTTTACAATTTGACATTTCCAGCATGCAGCATATAATATAACATACGTCCTCACATAATTAACAAGTAGTTCTTTACTAAATTGGTTTACAACAGTGGGGCTTGAATAAGACGGACATTTTCGCTAGTACCGGCACATACTTAGTTTATTACAAATTGGCCAGCCCAACAGTGGGGCTTTAAGGAGAGGAAATCTAAGTTTCAATACAAATTGACGAATCCAACGTGGGGCTGAATTAAGAAGGACTCTTCATTAGTAATTCTTAACAATATGTGTAAATTATGTTACAAGTTTTTATGTTTTGATATTTTAATTCAATGTTGACCTCTGCTGAGTGACAATACCTGAGGATGGGACATATGTCCCGAAACGCGTCGTAGTATCAAAGATAGAAATAAAGCCACCAGACGGACAAACAAAATAAGGTAAATACTTTATTCAGTCAATTTTTTTATCATTAAAAAAATAATATAATTTATCATTTCTGGTTTCCTGTTATTTGACCTCAGGTACCATAGGGGTATGCCAGGTAGCATGTCATGATTTGATGCATTTCAAGCATTATTATCAAATTTCCAGGCAAATTAGGAATCAGCATCTCTTAAAACTATTTGGAAAAGTTCACAAAACTCATCTCAGAGTGATAATCTCCCCTCCTCCTCTTATAATATGTACTCCTCCAATTATGATGAACTTGACATCATCCACTGATGTGATACCCCTTCGCATGGACTATTCCACTGCTTTCAAAGTAACAGCAGTCCCTTTACATTTGTCAGAAGCTCTAATGTCAAACTGCAGTGTTGGAGATCCTTGTTGAACCCAATATAGAGGTTGTTGTGTGCGTGTTGCAAATAACAGCCCTGATGTTTGTTTGTAATCACAAGGCTTTGTTGCATTTGTCCCTACTATTAACTTTTTAAATTTGGTTATCAACATAGGGAGCAGGTGCCCCGGTTATATTATTGACATCTGTATAGTGTGTGTTGTGTTACCAGTTGCTGGGGTAAGCTGATCAGGAGTGTCTTGTTTCATGGTATGCACTATAGAATTTGTTTCTTATGCTGTGTTGTCATTCATTTTTAATGCCAAGAGCAGCCAGTTTAAATCATAAAACTTGCTTTGAACTCTTAATAATAGATTATCATAAATAAACAATCCAGTTATGTTTTTGTTTGGCATTGTTGTGGTTATAGAATTATACGTATCTACTTGTGGATAGAAGTTCAATGGTACTTATTGTTATGACAAAATGCAGGAACTCATATGCACAGAATGTCTGCAAAAAACCTGCTGTTGTACTTCAAGATTATATGAAAAAACTATCCTCAATCGTTAAGAATTTAATTTAACTCAGAATTTTATATTAAACTGATCACACAAATAACACCAACAAAGGAAACAAACTATACACAGAAGACAGACACAAATTGTAAGTAATACTAATCACTAATTCATTGAAAAAACTACGCTTATTTACAGTACCAAGATGTGTATCATCATAGACACTATTACATAACTATACATACAAACACAAAACAAATAGGACATGAACAAATTTAAGTTAATAAAAAGTAATTATAAATATAACTTAACTAAAAATGAACTTTTTTCATGTGAAAAACTTACTATTTTATCGGACGCGTTTCGGCTTAGTATCCGCCTTCTTCAGCTTTGGTAACAGACTGCCAGCATTTTGTAACGGTTGTGTGGAAGGTGAAGTGGGGGTGGTGTGTGGCGGAAGGGGATTGGCGCGGGGATTCAATTTATTGTTTGTTTTCTGTATAATTGTGTCAAAAAGTGTATGTGATTTATATTGTAATTGATCGTTGAGTATGTTGTTTGGTTGTGTTGTGTGGTGTTTATATATTTCATATTGTTCAGTTGTGTTGAGTTTTTGACCTTTGGGTATGTAATGTAGAATTTCAAGATTAGTGTCTATGTTGGTGTAACTGTGGTTTTCTGTGTGTATGTGTGTGGCAAATGCAGAGTGTATATTGTTGTTGGTTAAAGCTTTTAAGTGTTCAGAATAATTCTGAACACTTAAAAGCTTTAACCAACAACAATATACACTCTGCATTTGCCACACACATACACACAGAAAACCACAGTTACACCAACATAGACACTAATCTTGAAATTCTACATTACATACCCAAAGGTCAAAAACTCAACACAACTGAACAATATGAAATATATAAACACCACACAACACAACCAAACAACATACTCAACGATCAATTACAATATAAATCACATACACTTTTTGACACAATTATACAGAAAACAAACAATAAATTGAATCCCCGCGCCAATCCCCTTCCGCCACACACCACCCCCACTTCACCTTCCACACAACCGTTACAAAATGCTGGCAGTCTGTTACCAAAGCTGAAGAAGGCGGATACTAAGCCGAAACGCGTCCGATAAAATAGTAAGTTTTTCACATGAAAAAAGTTCATTTTTAGTTAAGTGTAGTGCTGTGAAAGAAGAGATGAATAATCAAGACAACTATAAATATAATACTACTGACTTGGAACACTAATTTTGTGTTGATAATAATGTAAAAATTTTTACCTTGTAGCCTGAATCAGTTTTCACTTATTATAAGCTTCCTCAGAGCCTTATAATGAGCTTATGACGAAGCTTATAATAAGTGAAAACTGATTCAGGCTACAAGTAAAACTGACAAAATGTAAAATGTTTACCAATAAAAAATTAGTGTTCTGAGTCAGTAGTATTATACTTATAATTAGTTAATCAATGGGCACTTCATGGACAACAAAATCCAGGAATTTAATAGAATGCACAACAGTTTTCAACACAGTTGAAAAATATGTACCATATGCAATCACAACACTGTAGCCAATAAAGGTCCACTATTACCAAGCAGCAGTTATTTCACCAGTCACTGGCATAAACCTACTTTTTCACCAGATATGGCTGGCTAATGATGAGCATACAGCATATTGAAACATGCCTTGAGTAAAAAAATATATATTGTAACGTACCGCGAGCTTTCTACGTATGTTTCTCTATGTGTTACGTCTTTTTGATACTCTGACTGTGTTATTTTGTTTATTGTGTAATTCTTTCGGTAAAATAAACCACGGGATCCTTTGCCGTTTTTTATCTCTTTGCAGGTATTACAGTTCAGTTGAGAGAGAGAGAGAGAGAGAGAGAGAGAGAGAGAGAGAGAGAGAGAGAGAGAGACAGTTCCTCTCTTGGTGTACTGTTTTATCGTTTTATTTAAACGCGCTTTGCATCAGATGTTTTCAATGTGATAACCAGTGACAGGTTATGTTGGCCGTTGTACTTCATATGCTATAATGACTGCGCTAACTTTCGCACTCTTCTCTGCTATTCACCGGTTTCCTGTAACAAATCTGCTATCTACAAAGAATAATACAAAGTCAATTCCCTAAAAGAAAGGTATTTATTGATTGAAATTGGTTTATTTTCTGAAAACTTTTAAATCCAGTTCATCGATTTTCAGATCGACTGTTATCAAAATTACAACAGTTTTCGATATAAGTTTTTTTATAACACAACAGATATATTCAATTATAGTTATTAGTAAAATTAATAAATTATTTATCTCAGGGTTATTTGGGGATTCTTTGAGATGTAAGAAAGTCAGAAATGCTTAGATAAGAGTATCATACTTTACAATAAATAATATTTTTATTCTTAAAGTCTGAGTCAATAAGTTCGTTTTTTAGACGCCAGAGCGCACACTACTCGGATTCATACCGATTGCAAAAAAGAAATATGGCTGCTGTGAAGTTCTAATGAGACCACGTTTTTATTGTTTTGGATTAAATAAATAAAGTTTAAAATGTTCACACTCAGTTTTCTTATAAACTGAATTATGTTGTACTGGTTTCTAGTGTTCGTTACTTGGTGGTGATGTGTAGTTTTTTAGTTTATTAAGGTAGGCATTCTCACCAACGTATTGACTGTTTCAATTTGTTCAAGCGATCTTATGGTCAGACAAATTTTCAATGTTCTTAGATATTCCCGCACAGTGGCGGCGATAAGGCAGACCCCGCGGCACGGGGGGGGCCCGCCACTCTGGCCCCTAGAAAAAAATATGAAACGAGCTATAATAGGAAAAAAAGTTTTAATGGGGTCCGACTACCGGCAAATTTGTATTTAAAATACGAAATATACGTTTTATTTAAGTGTATAGACATGCAAATAATACGTTTTCCGAAATGACATTACTGTTTGTAGTTTGTAAGCGAAGCTTATCTTATCTCTTGTGGTGCCCGTACGTCCGTACGATGAGTCACTCGGCACTGAGGAGACATAAACAAACACAACACAATGTAGTTCAGTACTCAGTAGTGCGATGCATCTCCTGCGCGATAGTACTGTATTGCATTCATTTCGTAATTTAGTGCCGTTTAAGTTTAATGACTTAACATTTGATTATTTTGTATTTTGTGTAGAGTTAGAGTGTTAGAGACAGAGTTTATAAAATGGAAAGTAAGCGTGAATATTTAAGTGGTGCTACGAAAAGGAAACTGCAAAAACAACGAGAAGAATCTAAAAGTCAACTTTAAAAACTCGACCAGTTTTTAAAAAAAATCATCAAAATGTGAAGTTGAACAACCCAAACCCGGGTCAAGTGCAAGTAATGAAAAAGAAACAAAAATCGGACTTGAAGTTGATTGTGACAGTGACAATAAACCTGATTTAAACATTAGTCCATCGGATACAAGTGATACAACTACGGAAACAAATAAGCAACTGCAACATGAACAAGAAGAACAACTGCTAGGCAATGAATGTGTTCGCCAGTCCGAAGACATACCTGGACCAGAAAATCAGTTTGAACCAACTGAAGTTATAAGTAATCACGCAAATAAAACTAGTTTAGCCGGCCCTTCCGATCAAAACTGCCAAAGTTTTGAGACAGATATTGCATTCTATAAAAATTAAGCTACAATGACAGACGAGGTGAAAAAGTTAATAACGTTAAGTGAACTTTGTCAAACAAAGGGTCCTTTCCTGAAGGATTCCGTTTCTAAGCGGTCTTTCAGTACAGCATATTATTCTTTCAAAACTGCAGCAGGCCAAATTGTTCACAGGTTTTGGCTTTGTTACTCTCGTAATCTAGATGGAGTCTATTGTTTACCATGTTGGCTTTTCAGCCAAAGTGCTGATGCCCAAAGCTGGCGTGAAGGCGATATTCGAGATGGGAACGGTCTCAGTAAAAAAATTAAAGTTCATGAAAGTAGCAATGCTCATTTACAATCTTGTCTCACGTATGCCACTTGGAAAAAGAGTAAAACGGTAGCTGATCAAATTTCCGATGAGCGGAAAAAATGGAAAGATATTTTCATACAGATTGTGGATGTCATTCGAACCATGGCACTGTGTTCATTGCCGTTTCTTGGCCATAGAGAATCATTACATGAAATAAATCCTGAAAGTGGAAATTTTTTGAACATACTATCTTTAATTTCTCGCTACGATTCTCTCCTTAATACACACTTAGAAAATGAAAAAACCAGATCAAAATACCTCCACTATGACATTCAAAATGAAATCATTAACTTGCTAGGAAAATCAGTATTGACTGCCTTACTAAAACAGATTCACTCGTCTCCTTTTTTTTCTATAATTGTTGATAGCACACAAGATATTTCTAAGATTGACCAAATGAGTGTTGTAATCAGATACATTAACATAGTAGAAGAATCTCCTGGCAATTATAAAACTGTGATTAGTGAGTCCGTTTTGGGATTTCAAGAAATAAAGGATCCCAACAGTGACGGGTTTCAAAGTAAGATTTTAGACTTTTTGAAAACAAGTGAAATTGACATTAGTAAGTGTAGAGGTCAAGGTTATGACGGTGCAGCAACAATGAGCGGGAAATACTCTGGGTTACAGAAAAGAATTATGGATATAGTCCCAAACGCGGATTACGTACACTGTGCTGCACATAACCTGAACTTGGTGATCAATGAATCAGTATCAAATATTTCTGAACTAAGACAATTTTGTGACATAGTACAGAAAACTTATGTGTTTTTCAGTGAAAGCTTACATAGATGGCAAGAACTTAACACTGCCGTTAAAGAAGACAGCTCTGCCAAAAATCTAACTTTAAAAAAGCTATGTCCAACAAGGTGGTCTTCTAGACACAACTGTCTGTTAGCTTTAAGAAATGATTTCAAAATTGTGATTAAGTATTTGACAGAAATTATTCTATACAGCTCAAAAAAACCCGAGGCAGAAGAAGCATTAGCAATTAGAAACCACCTGGAAAACTTTGAATTTATTCTTGTGCTCTGCCTTGAAACTAAGATTTTAGAGAATGTAAATATAACTTCGAAAGCACTACAGAGGCCAACTGTTGACCTAGGCAGAGCGTGGCAGTTTCTAAGCCGCGCTTGTGATGAGTTAAAAGTTTTAAGAAAGGACTTTGCCGGCTTTCTTGCTGGTGCTAAACAGTTGGCCCAGTCATGGGACATAACTTGTAACATGGAAAATAAGCGTAAGCAAGTTGTAAAATGCTTCTTTGTTGAATTATCAGTTGACCATAGAATTGACGACCCAGTGAAATCATTTAAAGTAAAAGTTTTCAATGCAACACTAGATATTGTAATAGCTGAGCTACAAATGAGATTCGAAGGATTGCGTTGCATTGATGATAGGTTTTCATTCCTGACGCCTCAGAATTTAGTAAACTTCTCACAAGAGACAATAGTGGAGAAAAGTAAGGCTCTGGTAAATGTGTATCCTGGTGACCTTTCCACATCACTGCCTGACCAAGTAATATCCTTCAAAGTTCTGATGGCCAAAGAAATTGTACACAAGAAAAGCATTCGAGAAATTATGAATTTACTGGTTGAAGAAAACAGCTGCCTTATGAGCTGCCTCCCAGACTTAACTACAGCTTTGCAGCTTTATTTAACCATACCTGTCACAACAGCTACAGCGGAAAGAAGCTTTTCAAAACTTAAATTAATTAAGTCATACTTAAGAAGTGCCATGGCCCAAACTCGGTTGAGTGACTTGGCACTGTTAAGCATTGAGCATGAAGAGACACAGAAAACTAATATCAACGAAGTGGTTGAAAAGTTCTTAGCTATTAAAAAAAGAAGACTAGGCTTAGGAAAACAGTGAACTTTGGTTGATCCTCATCTGTAAATATTGTACATTACTTGAGTTCGAGTGTTATTGAATTGGATTAGACTTAAGGAGAACGTGTATAGAGTATATTCAAGAATTTCACAAATTCAGTTACAAACTAATTTAAATGTTTGAAAAAAGCTAGAATGTTACTTTGATATTTGTTTTTAAATAATAAATTTTTAACACTCTGTGTGCGGTACTGTTTCATAGTCTGAATTTAGATCTTTGACGTAAAAATAAATAATTCTTTTTATTTTGGTTTTTTTATAGTTTGTATAGAACTTTGTCTATTTAGCAACAATGAATTTTAAGAGTTTGTATACGTGTAAAACATCCTTTGCAAATTGCAAACGCTTTGTCATAGACGAGAAAGTATTTACAAACCATTGTTGTGAAACACACGTAAATAGAAACTCATTTGAGTGTTTTCCCCTATTACGTATACAAAATTTAACCATTTTTATAGGGCCCCCTAATTAGTTTCGCGGGGGGCCCCCCGTTTCGTTAGCGCCGCCACTGTTCCCGCATCAATTAGTATGTTTCAATGGAAGTCCCAAACGTAGTTTCTTATGCTGGATCATTTCATCAATTTTGAATAGTGGATGGTTCAAACTGTAGTTAATATTTTTTAAAATTGCTGGACATTATTTCTGTCATCTACCCTCTTGAAATCAAATTTAACAATTCTCTCATCTTGTTATCGCTGTTACTGTTTGTAATCAAGAAATTGATGAGTTTTTATTGGCTAACCTAAGTACAGTTTTAGTAAATAAAATAGGCTAGTATTAAGATATTATTAGTTCTTCCATTTTTTAGGAAAAATACTCCTTTATAAATGTTAACTCTAATTAAATTTAATTTACATAATGTTTTTCTTCATATTATTACATAAACTTAGATACTTGTATGTTATAATTTAGTGGTTATAATATATAGTTTTTTTATTAACAAGATTCTGGTTTTTAGGCACTATTTTCCCTCAACATTATTTTCTCATACCCATTAGAAAATAGTTCATAAACTTATTTAATATACCTTTCAGTCATTACTTGAAAGTGTTTTTTATTACATTTAGTTTTCTTTTATATTTTCAGTTTATTATTTGTTTTTAATTAGTTTATTTCTGACTTTTTTTCTGTAAATGTATTACTGCTCTAGGCCCTATTTTATCTTCCACTATCTCTTTATAATTTATTCTAATTAGCAGTGATTAATTTCTTACCTAAATCTGGATCCTTCAAACAATAAACATAATAACATTTTACTTACATTGATATTGCCTTTGTGGCCTAACAAAATAAAACTATAATAACTTACTACTAAACATATTGTTTATTACAATAGTTCTCCATCTTTATCACAACTTGTGATTGATGTCTTTTTAATATTACATATCATACTATGTTGCACTTTGTGTACACTGCACTTCTATAGCACCACTTATTACACTGTTTTTTCACTACTAAAGTGTTTATTGTTTAGTGTAAAGATTATACAAATGTTTTATAGTTTTATTTATTTATTATCAAAATACCCTTATACCATATTTTTTTGGTGTCGGGTTACATCAATATATGATAAGTACATCAACTACACTCTATATACAAATTTTTTCCATCTTACTCTATCCATTGACAATGTCTTTGCTTCCATCCAGCCCAAGCCTCTTTCTCTCAAAATGTTTCCCATCATTCCATCCCAAGTCAGCCGCGGTCTTCCTCTCTTCTTTCTCCCCCCTGATTTTGCCTCCCAAACCTGTTTTACCATTCTATCACTATCCATTCTCTGCATGTGTCCCCACAAGCATAGTTGTCTCTGTTCAATAAAATCCAGAATCGATATCACTTCCAGTTCCTCTCTTATTTGTGTATTCCTAACTCTGTTCTTCCTTGTTACTCCTACTACTCTCCTACGATATTTCATTTCTGCCGCCTGGATTTTACTTTTTTGGCTTTTGGATAGTACCCACGTCTCACACCCATATGTTAAAACCAGTCTATATACTGTTTTATACACACTCATTTTCGTTTTTCTTGATATCTCCTTCTTATTTATAAATCTATTTTTTAATGCATAGTATACTTTTATTGCCTTTTCAATTCTTTCATTTAATGCAGCTTCTTGTTTCCCATTACTGTCTATTATAACCCCTAGATATTTGAATTGTTTGACCTATCTTCACTCCTCCAATCTCTATATTTACTATTATGTTTTATAGTATGATACTTAAATGTCATTCATTTCTGACTTGGGGAATGGGATACCTACTGACTTTTATTATTAGTTTTTTTTTAAATAATAATAATAATAGGTATTTCTTTATATTTTTTATTAAAGAATATTGTACCTTTAGTTTACTCAGTATTAGGCACTGATTATGTAATGTTACATAAAGCTCCCCCACTAGAACGTGTTTATTTTTTATTTCAGCATTAAAAATAAACTGTTTGACTCATAATCATTAACCTTCTTTTATTTTTCTTCATAATACAGTTTCATCTCTGTCTGGTTATATACCCCTTTTAGTTTATTGTTTGGAATTGACTTTATTTCATAGGTATTGTTACCCTTTACCTGGGTTGTTAGGTATGGCCCAGTATAAAGTAATAGTAACTTCCTTGCTATACCCTCTATAGAACTAGGTAGTTGTCTGTTTTTAATTAATACTTTATCTCCTACTTTATATTGGATAATTCTTTTCTTCTTTCCTGTTTTTTTTTTTGTACAGAAGTTCAGCCTTATGAAGCAGCCTATTATGCATTTCAATTTTAGTATACTCAACTCTCTCTCCTGAAGGAAAATTAACTAATGATACTATTTCTCGTGGTGGTGGTTTTTCGAACATCACTTGATGAGGACTGGTCCCAATAGTTTCGTGGTATGCCCAGTTAAGGAAGGTTTCAGCTGGTTCAAGATACTGGCTCCATTCACTATGTTCATGGTGGCAATAGGTCCGTAAAATTCTCCCAACTTCCCTCAAGACACGTTTTGCAGGATTACTATTAGGATGATATACTGATGTCTTATATGTTCTTATATCACATTTCAACAATTCCATCTTCCACTTCTTTCCTCGAAACTGGGTCCCATGATCGGTTACAATAGTTTCTGGTTTTCCCACTTCTACCATGTACTTATGAATAATAACTTCTAAGATCTTTTTGGTGGTGGCTCTACTGATGGGGTAGAGTTTTGTGTACTTTGTATAATGATCAAAAATAATTACTATGTATTTAAACCTATGTCTTCCTCCACTCCTGGGAAAGGGGCCACATATGTCGAGGAATGTTTTCTCAAGTCTGCGGTTAGATGTTATAGTAATCATAGCTCCTGTTCTTTTCTCATTATTTACTTTCACTAACTGGCATATTTTGCAATTTCTTATGACTTGTCTCACTTGTTTATTGATTGCTTTTATGTACCAATGTTCTGATAACGCTTTGATTACTTTGAGTGGTCCCATATGCCCATATCTTTCATGATAGTCTGTTATTATTGCTGCTTCCATTACTTCTGGTACATAAATTCGCCACACTTGATCCTTAATTGTAGGACGAATAAAAATTATTTCTTCATGGACACAGAAAAATGCTGTTATAATAGTCATTTTGCGCTATCCTTTCTCTAATTTTGATTAATTTGGAGTCTGTTCTTTGATCTTCTTTTAATCTGCCGATTACTTCCTGTAACTCTTTTTTGGATTTTAAAATATAATATATTTTACTAATACTCTCCTGCTCCACTTCAAATGTTCCCTTTTCTAGGTTCACTCGTGACAGGCTGTCTGCTATGATATTCTTTTTTCCAGGGATATATTCCCAATCTAAATTGTATTCTTGGAGTATCAACACCCATCTGGTGAGCCTACCGTGGTTAAGCTTACAGTTTCTTAAAAACGATATTGACCTATGGTCGGTCCTAATAGTTACTGGGTAACCCAACATAAATGTACAGAATTTTAAACAAGAAAAAACAACACTCAGTAGTTTCTTTTCGGTCACTGTATAATTTCGTTCACAACTACTCAGGACCCTGCTTGCAAAGCTAATTACCCAATGATTGCCTTCCTCATCTTCCTGATATAATTCACTTCCAAGACTAATGTTGCTGGCATCACAGTTGACGAAAAAACATTTATTGAAATTTGGGTGATGTAGCATTATGCTATTTAAAAATTTATCCTTTATTAATTTAAAATTATTGTCTTCATTTTCATCCCACTTCCATTTGTTTTTCTTTGATAGTAAATGTTGGAAATTTGTGGTCACTTCTGAATAACTATGTTGAAATTTCCGGTAATAATTGCATATTCCCAAAAAAGATTGTAATTTGTTTAAATTCTTAGGTTTTCGAAAATCCTGGATAGCTTTTACTTTTTCTGGTGATGGTGTTATCCCAGTAGCAGACAAAATAAATCCTAAAAATGGTAATTCGTGTGTGATAAATTTCGATTTGTCTAATTTTAAAGTTATATTGTTTTGTAGTAACTTATTTAATACTGTTTCTACTCTATTACAGTGCTCCTTCCAAATACATGAAGTATGGTAATCAATATGTCGTCGACATATACTGTTGTAAAATCTAAAACTTCTTTACCAAGAATTTGGTCCATACATTGTATGAATACGGCCACAGAATTTACCAAGCCAAAAGGTAAGCGTTTGAAATGATAATTTCGTCCTTCAAATATAAAAGCGACATATTGTCTACTGTTAGGGTGCAATTCTATCTGCCAATAGCCGCAAACAACGTCCCAAGTACTCATGTACTTACATCCATAAAATTTCTTCATTATCTCATCAATCTCACCTGGAGATGTGCGGTCATTAATGAGCATCTTATTTAATTCTCGAGCGTCGAGGCATAATCTAACTTGACCATCTTTCTTTGGTATAGCTACCAGTGGACTTGTGTATGGGGAGTTGCTTCTTTCAATTATGTCTTCCATGACCATTCTTTGAATTTCTTTTCGTGCTGCTTCCTTTAAAGCTTGAGCGATAGGATAAGACCTTTTATTAAAATTTACATTGTCTTTAAACTTTAACTCACACAGGAAGTTTTTTGCTTTTCCTGGTGATTCCGAAAATACCGTACTGTATCTATTATAGATTTCTATAAGTTGATGTTTCTCTTCTACACTTATTGTTTCCTGGGCCTGCCTACCTTGAAACTCCATTATCTCTTCTATCTTCCTCTGCCACATCTCTGACTCCGTTACTTTATTATTCTTACCTATGGTTAACCTATTATTTTCCCTAACATAATATGAGTTCAGACACTGAGGGGGACTTTGGCAACCAATTATCTCAGCTGACAACTCACCTTCTTCTGTACTCATTGTAACCTTACCACTGGCCAGATCTATAATTACAGTGTGTCGCCATAGCATATCACACCCTATTAATATTCTAAAAGGTAACCCTTTGGCTACTAAAAATTCCATAGGTATTCCTATTCCACTGTTGGTAACATTCAGAGATACTTGTTTTCTAATTGTCTTATTTTGTTTCCCGGTGGCGCCAACAATTGTCATGTTGTTAATTGGTAATGTAGGTATTCTTTTGGTGGTTAACTTTGTAATTCTGTTAAGCTCTAATTGGTCAATAATTGAAACATTTGCTCCCGTGTCAATCATAGCTTCTGCTAATACTCCACTTAATTTTACTTGTACATATACTATATCATTATTTAATGGTGCCTCTTCAAAAATTCTGTGCCCGGTGGTCTCTAGCAGTGATGGGCTGTCACTTCTTCTCACTGCTGGCACCCGTTTCCCCGACTTCCATCATTATTATGGGATTGTTCAACATTCTCCCTGGATTGATGCTCAGGTGAATGCCTTCTCTCTTCCTCACTGTTTCTGGTTCTTTGATGTTCTTCGCTTCTACTTCTTTGCGGAACTTCCTCTCTCTGGTATGAATTGCTATGATAGCTTCTACTATTGATATTTTGCTGTCTTCCTCGGTATCGACTATTATTATAATTATTGTTATAATTATTATTTGCCCTTACATAATTTACTCTTTGTCGAGTGTCTCTTGGTTGTTCATTCCTACGATCCTCTGTATTTCCTGATCTCCATCTACTTCTTCTGTAATAAGATTCTTGCTCATAATTCTCCAATAGAGCTTCCATACCTCCAATAGTTTTAATTTGTCCACTCAATCGAGCACTGATAATCTTCTCATCAAAATGATAAGCTATTTTGGTTACAAGACACTCCTCTGGAATCTTCGGGTCTAAATACTTCGCCACACATACTTTTCCTAAAAAGTATGCCGTAGGTGTCTGTCCTTTAATGCTGTCATACCTCCCATGACAGATATCGTCTCGAATAATATTTCGTACGGATTCAGACCAATACTTCAGTTACAATAACTGTTTAAATTTATCATAATTACACACGTCATTCCTAATGACTGTCCACCAGTTGTCTGTGATGTTTTTAAAACACTCATCTAAGATGCCCTTGATCATATTCCACCTGGTTTCTTTCGATCGGTTCAGTATTTCTTCTACTCTTTCTAAAAATTCTAGAGGGTTCCTTCTATAGTCCCGAAAGTTCACACTTTCTCTACTATCTTGTATGGTATGTTGAGCGTTACATGTTGGTCTAACACTCATTCTATCTATCTCCCCTTGTATGTTTATTTGGAGATGTAAATTTTCTATTTTCTCCCCCTGATTATTTACCTGGTTTTTTACCTGTTCTATGTTGCCATTAAATTTGGTTATTTTACCGGCTATGTCGCTCTTCATACTGTCCAATTGATCTTTATTTTCCTGTTGTATGGCCATTATTTGGACTTGATTACTATGTTCACCTCGATCCATCCTGGCATCTATTTCCATTCTGAATTGTCCAATGGTTTCTTCAGTTTTATCGAGTCTTTCCTTGGTCTCTGTTATTTGCTTTTCTGTCTCCTCCTTATATCCATCTACTCTTTGGCTAAGTGTGTTACTGACCAATTCAATCTTCTCATGAATTTGCTTTAATTTTTCATTATTTTCTTCAAATTTTTTATTCATATCTTCTCTTTGTCCATTAATATTTCTCTCAATTCGTGGTTTTGGTTATTCATGGTTTGTCTTATCTCCATGCATGGTCTCAATTTTTTTGTTTACTTGCTTTACTAAACTTTCCTGAATACTATCTATTTTCTCATTGGTTTGCTTGTTTTGTTCCCTTGAGTTTTCCTCCTGTTTCCTGAAATTTTCATCTATCTAGCCAAATTTTTCGCTCAAGGTTTCATTTTCTTTCCTTCAGTTTTCCTTATTTTCCTCTTTCATCTATCTTATTAAGTTTTCATTATTTTGTCTGCTTTGTTCGGCTATAAATTTCATTATTTCTTGCCAATTTGGTTCTCCTCTGGCTTCCGCTTTGTCGCCCGCCTGTTGCTCCTTTTCCGTGTCCATAACTACTTCAGTTTCTTCTTTATCGCCCGTCTGTTGGTCCATTTCACTGTCCTTGACTAATTCTATTTCTTGTTCCTGTCCACCTTCTTCTTTCTCTGGGTCTTCTGCCCTCTTCTTTGGCCTGCCTCTGGTATGCATTTCTTAGCTTCTTACAGTTGCTGACAAAAATTAGGTTTTTCGTTATAGTAATTACTTGCGTATTTTTTGAAATTCTTTCCTAATTTAAGCCCTCTAAGTTGAGCACCATTTCTAACATACCGCGAGCTTTCTACGTATGTTTCTCTATGTGTTACGTCTTTTTGATACTCTGACTGAGTTATTTTGTTTATTGTGTAATTCTTTTGTTAAAATAAACCACGGGATCCTTTGCCGTTTTTTATCTCTTTGCAGGTATTACAGTTCAGTTGATAGGGAGAGAGAGAGAGAGAGAGAGAGAGAGAGAGAGAGAGAGAGAGAGAGAGAGAGAGAGAGAGAGTTCCTCTCTTGGTGTACTGTTTTATCATTTTATTTAAACGCGCTTTGCATCAGCTGTTTTCAATGTGATAACCAGTGACAGGTTATGTTGGCCGTTGTACTTCATATGCTATGATGACTGTGCTAACTTTCGCACTCTTCTCTGCTATTCACCGGTTTCCTGTAACAAATCTGCTATCTACAAAGAATAATACAAAGTCAATTCCCTAAAAGAAAGGTATTTATTGATTGAAATTGGTTTATTTTCTGGAAACTTTTAAATCCAGTTCATCGATTGTAACGGTACAGAATTGGGTGTTAAAGATAATAATTTAAATCAGCTTTAATTTCAAAGCAGTCAGTATTCACCTGTGGGGTACCCCATTGTAACCAGCCACACATACAATGTTATTGCAGACTGTTTATGTCTGATGTCTGGAGTCTGCCCAGCTAGACGTATTACGTAACCGCTGGCAAGCAGTCTCTTTGTGAATCACAGTAAAACACTTTGTCACCCCAGTTTGCATCAGACAGTAGCAGAGAGCAGTCATCGTTAGATTAAAAAAGTGGACAGCAGAGCCGCGCGGGCATTATGAGAGCTATATTCTTCCTAAAACTATTGAACTGTATAATTGTTTAACCTGTGTGAGCTATATTCCGCGGTCAACCTATAAGTGCTCGAGCAAATTAAAGTCGGCCGACTAAATAATGAGTATCATTTTAATTTATACAGTGGTGATGAATTGTCACAACAATGGAACAAATTTAATAGTTTAATAAAAAAAAAACTCCCGGAGTGAACTGGAAGGTTGAATAGACAGTTTGTGCAACTCACAGAGACACCAGCGGAATGGCTAAGTACAACCAATAACAAATTGACCAACCTTTTAAATCTTACAGTTTTAAAGTTGCAACTTTTAGAATACATAACCAAATTTTAACTTGAAACCATCAACAGAATTTAAATTCATATACGGGGATGACTAAAACAATTTTGAGGTCTCAATAAACGGGGGAAAGTAACAATGTAAAGCAGAAAGAGAGAGAGCGAGTAGAGGTGGGCCGATATACCTGTAACAGGTATTTTGGAACGATATTTTTGTGGAACGGATGTAACAGTGACTGAAAAGTTGAAATACCTGTTATTCGCGGCGATGCTGTTCCGAGTCGAGACACGCCCACCTCGCTGTTCTGAGTCAAGGCATGCCCCCTACACTCCTATACAGACACACACACACACAAAAAGTACGCAAGTAACAAGTAAACGAATACGCCAAGGCCAAATACTAGGCATACAAAAATATCGCTGGTATGCAAGGAACAACCAGTATTTCAAATACTAGGTATTTTAAATACTAGGGGTATCACCAATACGCAAGGAACAACGCGTATTACAAATACTAAGCGTATCAGAGGAACAATAGTATTTTAGGAACACCTAGTATTTTAGGAACAAGTAGTATTTTTATATCAAGCGTATTTCGAGTAGAAAGGAGTACGAAGCCACTTTTTCATCCTGAATACTTCATTCTGTGCAAAGAGACAAAGCTGTTTTTAATAAAGGAAATAATTCATCCTGCTGTTACATTTATTCTCGTGTGATATGCAGATATATAATACAGATTATATGCTAATAAATTATATATTATACTAGTCACCAACTTGTAATTAAAATCGGTTGGTAAAACTTTATGTTTTTACTCAAAAAACTTTGTGTTCCGATTCGTTAGTGAAATAGTTGTATTTAATTATATTGAGTTATAACCTATAGAGTGGCTGATGTTGATAAGCTATATTATACTTTTTATTAATGTGATTTTAACTTCACTACACATCTCACGTAAATGATGAGATTGTTGTAATGGACATTTATGCACTTTATCTAGTCCTGTTCCTTAAATATCCGTAATGCATTTAATTTACTTTTGTTGCTGCTTATTATTTATAAGTTTTTATTTATGTATTTATATTTATTTTATTACAATTTGTTTTTTATTTTTATTTGTAAAATTTTGTTTATTGTCATTCACTCTTGTGGCTTACTGTTATGTTTTTATTATACGTTTCTGATGTTTTTTCACATTATTTTTTGCGGTATTACGTGTAGGCCTACTCTAAATTATTTAATTGCCCCGAGTTTCGCAACTGATTTGTCTAACCAATGTTAGTTTGTTTACTACTAGTGAAAACTTAAATTGGTATTCCCAAAGGCAGATAGGCCTATAAATTCTCTTGTTTCTTATTTTCATTTAAACAGTAATAGTTTAATAAAGTCACAGTGTAAAGTAACACTGTTAATACTTTTAGTTTCAATTTATTTCTTATAACAAATTATATAGTATAGGTTATATAATATCTTCAAATAAATACACAGCAAGTAGGTTTATTAATATATTAATAGGTTTATCTAGGTGAAAATAAACCTACTTGCAGTGTATTTATTTGAAGATATTACATAGGAGACCTGCAGGAAACTCAAAAACGAGTTACTTACAAAGGATAATATAGGTTATGTATATATAGTATATAATAACAGGTATTTGTACCTGTTATTTTTTGGAACGGTATTTTCATACCTAGTATTTTAAAATAACAGTTAGCCCACCTCTAAGAGCGAGTATGAGAGTGCGTATAGTTATAGAGTCAAAGTACTGGTTGACTAGTAAACGTTATTCTAAGTAACCTTGTTATAGTATTTAATAAACAATAAATTGTATGTTTTTGGGAAATTTGTCTTGAAGAATTTTAATATTAAGGATATTAAAAAATTGATGGATTGTAGAATAAGAATAAAGAAAGAGGGCTTGTAAAACCATTCTGTGTTAGCGTAATTATTTCGCAATCAAAACCAAGTAAATCTTTCTGCAACTGTTTCAATGGAAGTCCCAAACATAGTTTCTTATGCTGGATCGTTTCGTCAATTTTGAATAGTGGATGGTTCAAACTGTAGTTAATATTTTTTTAAATTGCTGGACATTATTTCTGTCATCTACCCTCTTGAAATCAAATTTAACAATTCTCTCATCTTGTTAACGCTGTTACCATTAGTAACCAAGAAATTGATGAGTTTTTATTGGCTAACCTAGGTACAGTTTTAGTAAATAAAATAGGCTAGTATTAAGATATTATTAGTTCTTCCATTTTTTAGGAAAAATACTCCTTTATAAATGTTAACTCTAATTAAATTTAATTTACATAATGTTTTTCTTCATATTATTACATAAACTTAGATACTTGTATGTTATAATTTAGTGGTTATAATCTATAGTTTTTTTTATTAACAAGATTCTGGTTTTTAGGCACTATTTTCCCTCAACATTATTTTCTCATACCCATTACATAAACTTATTTACTACACCTTTCAGTCATTACTTGAAAGTATTTTTTATTACATTTAGTTTTCTTTTATATTTTCAGTTTATTATTTGTTTTTAATTAGTTTATTTCTGACTTTTTTTCCTGTAAATGTATTACTGCTCTAGGCCCTATTTTATCTTCCACTATCTCTTTATAATTTATTCTAATTAGCAGTGATTAATTTCTTACCTAAATCTGGATCCTTCAAACAATAAACATAATAACATTTTACTTACATTGATATTGCCTTTGTGGCCTAACAAAATAAAACTATAATAACTTACTACTAAACTTATTGTTTATTACAATAGTTCTCCATCTTTATCACAACTTGTGATTGATGTGTTTTTAATATTACATATCATCCTATGTTGCACTTTGTGTACACTGCACTTCTATAGCACCACTTATTACACTGTTTTTTCACTACTAAAGTGTTTATTGTTTAGTGTAAAGATTATACAAATGTTTCATAGTATGATACTTAAATGTCATTCATTTCTGACTTGGGGAATGTGATACCTACTGACTTTTATTACTAGTTTTTTTTTAAATAATAATAATAGGTATTTCTTTATATTTTTTATTAAAGAATATCGTACCTTTAGTTTACTCAGTATTAGGCACTGATTATGTAATGTTACAATATATACTAAGTGATAGTATATAAGTGAAAAGTATATATGAAAATAATATAAGTGATAGTTGTACTCTCTCTCTCTCTCTCTCTCTCTCTCTCTCTCTCTCTCTCTCTCTGTGGGGGGAGAGAGAGAGAGAGAGAGAGAGAAGCAATACTCCAGCTACACAGTCACATTGAAATAGAGTCCAACTGTCCACAGCAACTGTTCAGCTAAGTTCCAACTATCATAACCTACATTCTCAATTTGAAAGAAGTGGTTCAGATGATTTTGATTTATATGGAACTGTTACCATGTAAGCTAAATGTAAGATAAATCTATTATCTACATACTTCATAAAATATTTGGCTGTTTGGCATGATAAGTTTGATTTATCATTATTTGGCATTTCCATACTTAGATTGGTCATAACAACTGAAAACAGTGAATTTACAACTGCAGTAATCTGTTCCTTTGTGTTTAATATTTTTTATTGTTACAGTTAAAATAATTTGATTAAGCTGGTAATGCCAGAAAGTCTAAATCTTTAAAAGTCAAAATCAGACGCTGATATTTGAGTTGCATCTTTACAAAAAGCAGTAAAACATTGAAGTTTATCAGTTGGTACTTATCTGTAGTTTACAAGTGCAGATAGAATGTGTAGATAGAATTTTGGAACCCCGTATATACCTATTTGGATCCTTTTCCCTATATTTTCTTGTAGTCTTTACATGGAGGTATGAATCCAAGCATGGACATGGGATGGACATCCGATTATCCCAACATGGTTAAAGACCATGTTCTAGAACTTATTAGTGGGTAAGTAATGAACAGAGATAAATAGTCACATATAAGAAGAAATGAACCAGGCTGAATGTAAAATGAATACATATCACAAATTGTGAAATGGAACTGCATAGAGGCTAAAAGTTTAAAAAAGTACTCAAGAGGAAATAATTCATTCACACATTTAGAAAGATGGAATTTTTACTAACAATAGATAAGAAGAAACAAAAATAGCAGTCATCGAAAGAAAGAAGGAAGTGTAAAACAAGAATAATATTAACTATAAAAATAAATTAGAAAATGGCTGTCACAAAACTATATGTCAAAAATGCTATTGCAAAACTATGCCAATTTTATCCTTAATTAGATAAAAAAAGTATCCATTACTACCTTAAAATATGGCAAAAGTGGTGTAACTACTGGGCAATGCAGGGGGGCCTGCGGACTAGAGGGGCCCACGCAAACTTTTCCCTTAACTTTCTAAGAATGGATATAAACTATTCACCTTAAGCAAAACCAAACTCCCTGTATGTATTTAACATCAAAAACAAATATATTTATTTATTTACTGTTATTTTACCAGTATCTAATAATGTACTTTCAGAGAATACTTGGTTAACTGCACAATAAAGCGATGATACCACTTAAGAATCCACCAAGGCTACCGGCTGGGCCTGTATCCATTCATTATTTATTATGATTCGAGCTAGAGAACTGAGAAGTGTTTCTTTTTTCTATAGTAACATTATTGTTTTTACCTTACTGTATTGTCTGTGTATTGTGTATTAGTTAGTGCAAATATGAAACCTTATAAAACACAACAAAGGGCAGCTGTGTTAAGCTTGTAAAAATAAACTCTTTTTTTTTAATTGGGTTCCTTTTCCTTCAACTCCTTTGGAACAGGAAAATAATGAAAGTGATGCTGAGTCTCTTATGTAAATTAATAAAAGTGATGCAGAATAAGTGGCGGATTCAAATGAAGGGACCTTAGAAGAATACACGGCAGCTTCTGCTTCAGAAACTGTGAGTGAAGATAAACAAAAAACAACTAAACAAATACTAGTATGGTGCTCAACTAGTTAATGAGGATCACTCTTCTTTCTTGGTTTAACTAGCTAGTAATCGATGAAAGTAAATCAGAAACATATTATTCAGTTTCACTCGCATCTATTTAAACAAGTGAGCATGTAGTTTATGAGTGAATATAGGTGAGATCCAGCTAAAATCAATAAATCTTACAAAGTATCCAGGTTTATCAGCCAGGAAAATCAAAGATATATTTTGTCATATGACATGTCCTCATACTGAATGGCTTAAAAAAGTATAGGTAACAAAATGTTTCCTTAAACAGTACAAATGATCTTATTCAATTAATTAAATTATATAAGTGTACACAATCTACAATGATAATACAGAACACAGGTTGCAAGTTCTCCCTTAAAAGTAATATAAAACCAAATTAAAACGTTTTAGATAAAATTTTTTAATATAAAGTATACTGAATTTTTCAGCAAATACAGAAAGTAGATAACAAAAACATGCAAATACTTGTATAACTTATAAATATTTATATTTGTATGTGTTTAAGTACGTAAATTTATGTATTTTATACTATGTTGTTAATTTTATAACTTCTGAGCTTTGTAAATGTATATTAATCTTAAATATAAAATTATATTACATTTTTTAAATATTTAATTGAATGTTAAAAATAATTTTGAAAGAGTTTGCAAATTTATATAATTATTTATATAATTTTATTTAATAATTATATTGAAAATTTAATACATGCTTTCTGTTCAAGAATGACTATCTTTAAAGGATCCTGAAGAAATAATACTAGAAGTCGTACATTCATAGTAAATACTATTAAGAGTAAATGCTTTTACAAATCAGAGTTTTTTTAGAAACAAACAATTATGAGATTAAACAGGTAACTGCTTCTTTATTTAAAAATTTACTTACTAAAGCCAAGTATGCCTGCATGTTGCCAGAAGCGTATTACTACTGTTCTAGTAGCTGTTTTTTTTTTTTTTAATTTTGAAATGATAAGAATTTATTAGAGCAATTACAATTATCAATAACAGATTACAAGATTATCGTATCTAACATTATGTAAACACATGTGAAAAAGTGTAGAAACATCTTAAAGTTACAGACATTGAGTTTATGATGCTTCATGGTAACTGTTTCTGAAAAAAATACTATAACTAACAAAATAAAAATCAGACACAATCAGTCACACAATTTCTAATCTGTAGAAAAATTATTATTAAATAATTAAAACTACTAAAACAAAGTAAAACAATGTTATACAAATTATTAAATAAAATAATTAATAAACCCACTTTCCATAAACATAAAGAGAATAATTATTTATACCATTTAAATCTAATTTGAACATGTATAATAAGTACATACTTTGGCACACATCGTTGGTAAGGATAGTCAAATATTTCACTTAAAATACACTTCATCTACATTAGTCAGTGTCAGTTAGCTTTTATTTATTTATATCACCTGTACTACACACTGAATTGTACTTCTCAAAACACTAGTGTAGTTCTCAAGTCCTAGTTTATGCAGTTAGATTTTCTTGTGGAGTTTTACCCTACCTGCGTTAACATTAGGTGTATAACACCCTAATTATAAACAACACCATAACATATAGTGCAGGATTTAAGCATAGGCTGCAGCCTAGGGGCCTGCACCACAAACAAAAAGAAGAACAGTCAACTTGCTTAAAAATTATATGGTTCATGTTTCATGCCCTCCAAGCATTGGTGCTGGCAGAAAATAATTTAGCAGTATGGGTACCTTGCTGCTGGACATTCATTTAATCTAGTGAGGCACGCTGCATGAGTGTTGTAAGGTTTTTGATTTTTTGGAAGAGCTTTATGTCTATTTCACGGGTTCAACACATAGATATCAAGTACCAACCGAAAGTTTAAAGAAGGGTGATCATGGTAAACCCATTCTAGTACTGAAGAGGACCACCTCAACACACTGGTCATGTGCTCATGCCATTACAACTTCAATACAATGGTATAAGGAGAAAAAGTTGTACTATTTGAAATCTCAGATTCAGAGGAAAATGAAGATTCAGTAAAATCCCATTGCACCACTCTAAGTTTGCGCCACTGCTGTTACCAACATTAGTGGTGAAAGATCATTTTAGAAGTTGAAAGTTACTCAAAATAGGTTCCGGACAATCATGTCAGAAGATAGGCTGAACTTTTCATCTCTTATGAGCCTAGAGAGTGATATTTTGAAACAGTTATCTTATGAAAATATCATAAGTAAATTTGTTAATATTAAGTGTAAGCGAGTGCCAATAAATCAAACCAAATCCTAGTAAAAGTAGTATACTATAATCTTTTTATGCTGCAGAAAAATTATGATTTACTTACAAATTTGTAAAATGTAAATATGCCCTAATACTTTTATGTTCTTTTTAAAAGTATGCTTAATTTGTGATAATTACAGTGACGTTGTTTTATTTTCCTTTCTAAATCAGTTGTTTTTATTTGTCCTACATTTTTATTCTGTTTAGGGTCTTTTAAGTGTAATACAAAAACGAGTGCAATCTTTTATTATTATTTTCATAGATTCCAGAATGGCGTTGTACATTGAAATACCTTGAAACCATTAAATTGTTTAACATAGTGTTGAAAATTTACAAAAAACAGTGAATCACAATTTAATTTATACACTTAACACTGATTTTATTTTCAGTTCTGGAAAAATATTTTTCTAAATTTTCTGGAGGAGGGACCATGGTAGTTGGGGGGGGGGGGCTGCACCACATGTTCAGCCTAGGGGCCAATAACTCTAAATCCAGCCCTGATAGCATACATTGTTTATAACACCTCAGTAAAAAAAATTAATCTTCACATAACACAGTATTTACTTGATGCATGTTACCATTTGAGAATACATATTAGAATATACATAAAATATACATTATTATAATAGTCTACCAATAGTCAGCATTAAAATAAAAATACTACAATACGGTACATAAAACGGCAATCAATACATTGCTTTTAACCAGGATAACCTGCAGTTTAATTGTCCACCTCTCACAGATGTTACATTTTAAGTAAATTATGATTATCATAACAGAATGAGCATGAGATAAATATAATATTTATAGTTGTAGCAGGTTACTGAACATTATTGTTCAAAGTTCATAATAAGGATTGGAGAAATACAAAAGTAGATGACAACACTATAAAAAAAAACACTATGCATCAGCTAATATAAACATTTTATTTTGATCCATCCTATGCAATCCATTTTCACTATTACTATATTACTTTCCATTAAGAAGTTTGCATTAGGAAGAAATCTTGACAAAGCTTTTTAAAATCCATCTTATACTGCAGAGACTGGAAGTACAATATGTGTGTGTGTGTGTGTGTGTGTGTGTGTGTGTGTGTGTGTGTGTGTGTGTGTGTGTGTGTGTGTGTGTGTGTGTGTGTGTGTGTGTGTGTGTGTGTGTGTGTGTGTGTGTGTGTGTGTGTGTGTGTGTGTGTGTGTGTGTGTGTGTGTGTGTGTGTGTTTTCAGACAAAACATTCAACAGAAATGTATGTTAATATAGTTAGGTACAACCTTAAGTATCCAATACATGTACTGGCACCATAAAAAGTTTTTCTGATCCAAGGAAAGATGAGTAGTTATAGACCTTTGTTAATGTATCTTACTGTTTCCTAAAACATAAGAGGCTGTTAAATATTGTAGAATATAAATTAATTTAGAAAGTAGATGCAACAAAAAGCTTGAACAATAATGTTGGTGTATTTACATATACATTGTGAATAATAAGTTGTTCCTTGAAAATGTAAATGAGCTTTCCTACTTTAGACAAACTCAAATTAATGTTAGTGAACACTAGGGTAAATATTATTACTGAATTATGCATCTTAAGAGAAAGAATGAATCAGAAAGAGAAAGAATGATCTTGTAATGTACAAACACTGAAACGTACAACAACACAGAACATAACAACACACAGAGTCATTTTAAATTTAATATTGTCTATCAACACATGAGATTAACTGTTGTTCCAACAGATGCTGAAATATAATTTTCAACTATTATTATCAAGCCTTAAGAGTTTTCATTAAATAATGATATTATCAAGTTCATCAGACCAAAATATTTGTTTCCGAATCATGTTTGATGTTACATAAACTTGTTAATAAATGACCTTGTACAATTATAACACATACCATATGTTCTCCTGCTTTCTAACCTTCCTTCCAGTCTGAGTGTTGTGTCCACACATCCACATGTGACTTCATTTGTATACTAGGCATTAACTGCTTTATAGAAAGGTACCACAATTGGCATTATTTCATGGCAGAGCATAAGGAATAATAGTGGATATCATAGCTTCAGATCTTCCAATTCTGCTGTGTGGCAAAATTATGCCCTTTATATTCATTGTAGAAATTATAAGGTCATATGTCTCTTCTTTCCAGTCTACTATATACATCAAATTGTCCTTAATCATAACAAACAAGTTCCAGCTGTGTTTCCCAACATTTTATACATCCATCTTCAAAGTTAGAGTTCCTTTAGATACTTAAAAAGTATTTCACAGGCGTCATTAAATAAAACAGAGGGAACTAAAAAAATACATGCTGGCGCCCCCACCAAGATCTAGTCCTCCAGCAGAAGGACTACTAGGTTCTCCAGAATTCTATGGCATATACAAGCAACACACATTGTTTTACAAAAATACTTTTGACTCAGTACACTTGTCCTAACACATTTTTCCACCACTAGAATTATTTCTTAACTCTTCATATCAAGAAAACAGATTACAGGAAACCATCATCTTGTTTCAAGTCAAAAAATGTTGCATGCTCATGATCATATAAGCAGGTACACTATTGTGACGAAGGATCCCATCAAGACTGTTCTCTGTTACTTGATTATTTTTAGAAAACTAACATAGGCTACAGGTGTATATCCTTGGCATACTTCCAACTGCAGCAGCTCATTGAATCTCTGATGTAGTAGGCCTAAGTAACTGCATTTTTTTTGGTTGACACCACAGTTTAACACCAATCATTCCGCCCATTCTGTGATGTGGCAGCCTCAGTAGTAACATTAAGAATGACCAGTTTGAAACTCCACTTATTTTATTACCCCTTCAGTGGGCAAGACCAATTTACAATGTCCACAATATGTACGTTACAAAAGATCATATAATAAAAAGTCAAAAATATAACAGAAAATATAGAAAATAACAAAAAAGTATAGAAAACAAAACAGAAACAATGAGAAAAAGAAGGCTATTATTTTTTGGACATTTATATAGAATGGACAACAATAGGTTAACAAAGCAGATCTTCAAATATCTGTGGGGGAAGAAGTCAACATCAAGTTGGATTAAAGAAGTCCAAAAGGATTTAGAAAAAATAATATACATGCAGAAGAAGCAATTGAAAGAGAAGTTTTTCAGGCAAAAGTGTTAAAAATGGAAGGAGTCCAGGGTAGGAGCAAGAAAAACACAGGTTCAAAGTGGACTGAAGACAGGAAGAAGAGACACAGTGAAAAGATGAAAGAATATTGGAGAAAAAGAAAAGAAATTCTACATAGGCCAGACAGGACGTAGCTTCAAACAAAGATACACTGAACACACAAAGGCACTACACTCCACTACAGAATCCACCTTTGCAAACCACCTCATTGAAGCAAACCACACATACAAAAACATCGACAATAACATGGACATTCTACACGTACACACAAAAGGCTGAAAACTAGACACTCTAGAACAACTAGAAATATACAAACACACGAAAACACGTAAAAACGACATCCTAAATGAACAGATACAATTCAAATCACGTGCATTATTCGAACATATCACACCCCACACACAAAATATCGATCTTTCAAAAGTTGATACCGTCGCCAACAAGACAGACAGTGCTCCCAGCGGCAGCCTCTGAAGAAGCTTTTTAAAAGTGAAAACCGGTTCAGGCTATAAGGTAAAACTTTTATGTTTTTATCCATATAAAACTTTGTGTTCCGAGTCAGTAGTGAATTAATTATATTTAGTTAAGTAACGGACACGTCATGGACAACAAAATCCAAAAAAGAAAAGAACAAAGAATAAAGAATTGAAATTGGCATGTAGTCCTTAGATGGCCGATTAAACAAAAAAAAGTCAAAAAACATAATAATGCTGCCAAGAAAATAATATTTCCACAAAAAATATCTCTAAGCAGTAATAGAACTTATACATTTAAGTATTACTAGGCACAAAAACATTTTTAATGTAGTCAGAATACTATAATGAATAAATTTATTCACCCTATAATAATTAGTTAAGTATGAACTACAATAAAAAAAATTAATAACAATACAATTATTAGCAACCATCTGACTTCTCACTTATCTTCATAATTCTTAAAAAGAAGGCATGAAGTAAAAATTTGTTTTTGTGTAATCAATAAGTTATATGGAAGAGAAAATACTTACTAATACATGTACACCTAATTTTCTACCAAAGTACACATTCAGTTGTGATGTCACTGAGGACAAAAAATTGTGATACTAAAAATTCTAGAACTTACAAATGAGAAACTTCAGTTATTCATGTTTGTAGTGAAAAAATGAAAGTTTGCATCTTTTGATACAGATGTACTGTTTTAGTAGGTGTACTCTTCTTATATGAAGTTTGTGTTTTAAAGTGTACATGATATTGCCAGTGATATCACAGTTAACCTGTCATTGGTCGCTACCTAAAGAGTCACGTCATAGGTCAGGTCGCGTGTGAGAGATTCTCTCACATAGCACATTTGTCACACTGTGAAATGATAAATCAGGTTTCTTTTGTTATATTATTTAGTTGTTCTTATATTTTAATATTTTACTTTTACTTGTTGAATATATTTAACATCTACAGTGCATTGTTCTCAAATAAATTTTTGTAAATATTTATGAAGTATGAGGTAACACATACTTGTACTTCACTGTGCAAAAACCAGTAATAATGGCCGCCCAACATTTAATTTACAGCATTGGTTATATGGGCTACACTGTTGCCAGGTTTCGTGTGTGGAAATGCGTATTGGGCGCATTGAAGGCGTTTGAAATGTATTTCTCCCAAACAGCGACGACCGACGTCGATTTACTGCTACATGGAGTGAATGTTATCATTGAAGGACTACACATTATTGTACAGTTTTATTAGTGTTTTACTTATGATGTAAATACTTACGTGTTAACAGTTACGTGATCAGTATCACTCAGTTCTATGTATGAAAATAACATGACGTTAATTACCATAAAAAGCTTTACTTTACCTATAATTGGAAGTGTGTTTATATTATTTAATGAATAAGCGGTGTAGACAATCAATAAAAAATATCATGTAACTAAGCAAGGATGAAACATTTGTATTACAGGAAAAGCAATTATCTAAAATAATAATTGTGAATTGTAAACATGCAAAATATTGTACTCTTAAAAAAAATACGTGATGTTAAAAGTAATAAAAAATTCATATAATATACTATAGGATTACACACACGCACATGCACGCGCGCGCATACACGCCAGGGTGTAACGTAAAAGGTGTCCTCACTATACAGGTTCGAATGTTTTGTGTCAGTACTAGTTTTAAGTTACTACTACTTTTTAAAATTGCCTCACTAATAGTAGTTTATAACAAAGTAAGGGCTTGGTCTTTAGCGAAATTAGAATTAACAACTTCTAACAAATTTAAAAACACTTGTGTAAAGGGGTTATTTCTAAATATAATTATTTCACTACGACTCGGAACACAAAACTTTTTATGGGTAAAACTTTTACGTTTTTACCCATAAAAAGTTTTGTGTTCTGAGTCGTAGTATTTAGTTAAGTAACGGACACGTCATGGACAACGAAATCCAAGGATTATTTCTGCCCAGTAATGATTATCATGGACATTAATAATTCCATTTCATGTAAGACTTCTTCATCACTTAATATATCAGAGACTAAATAAGTGCGGATCAATTGCAATTATGTGTAGAACAGTAGAAAAGTAAACACAATGCCCGTCTCTGTTCATAGTCAACATTTTCAAGGGCTTGTAGCCTACACTTTGTAGATAGTAGCTACGGCTTTAATCTTTTATGGAGATTCATCTGTAATAAAATCAGGAACAGTAGTTGAATGGAAATTTGACAAGTTTCCATGTCATACACAAGCAGTCGAGCGGTGTGTGAAGGTGGTGACAGAAGCGTCACAAAAAAATCGTCGTTGCCAAGTCCAGAGATGGGTTCATCAGAACGATGGTTCTTTCACGATCCATCATGCCACGTTTTTCGCACAAATCGGAGTTTAAAATAGCTAGTACCAAAAAGAATGAGTAAAAGACTATTGACAGTAAAAGACTCGTAACAATTATCATTAACTATTTTATGTCAAAGTGTAAAATTTGCAATTTTAATGTTAAAAATCTGTTTTTAAGGTGCAATGCGCGACCAATAAAAGTTGAAATGTCTATGCTTTTTGAATTTATTTATCTTACCTTTGCTATTCTTTACTTATCTGAAGCTGTAGGTCTACCATTTGACTTACATAGAAAAATTTTCGTTTTCCGGGTGATGTGTGACCGGAAGATATTAACCGATTTTTTATTTATTTATTTTTTTTATTTTATTTATGTGTCCTAGGGGCAAGTTTTCCGCGGTATAGCGAATCGAAAAAAAATTAAAATATTTTTCGTCCCACCCTAATTTCTATCGCCTCTTTAGATATAAAGTTTTCTTTAAAAACACAAAATGGCGGAGAGACGGAGGAAAGTGAGACTTTTTTGGCCTAAGGTTAACAGGAAATTTTTTTCTTATACTGACGCATAAATTCGAATAAGTTATGTATAGTGAGGACATCTTTTACGTTGCATCCTGTGTATACACACACACACGCGCGCGCAATGCTTTAGTAATATAATGTAAAATATGAAATATAAAAAAAATGTTGGGAATGCCATTTAAAACCAAATTAAAATCTTTAGTACACATAATATCGCAACATCCACATATTACTGTACTACTAATAAACAACAATTTGAAAGGGACAACATTTTGTTATAGTATATTTATATACGCTATGAAAAGAAGGTTTAATGAAAAAGATAAATGTATACAATTGCGTTAGGTATTGTTTGTTTGTGATTAAGCTAAAAGTATGTTCCACCACACAGAATGAGCTGTTTAGTAAATTGTGAAACTTATTTTTTTTAGTCAGCGTTTTGGGTAAGAAAAATATCCCATGGATACGAAATTTGTATATATACGCTGGGTATGAAATTTGTATAAACGTTTTTATTACTAACGCAGACAATCCATAAGCAAGACGAGTTAACGTGAATAAGGTGGCGACAAGACTTGGCGCGCGTCTCCCGAAGCGTCCGCTATAATGATTACAAATAATTGTATGTGTGGTCCAAACCACATTAATTTGAATATTAGAATTTGAATTAAAATTAACTTTAGACTATTTACTACAACGTTTACGCTTATACTATATGTCTATCTCAAGAAATAAAAAATTCCTCGCAGACCGAAAATTTTAATACACACACGGACGACATTAATTAATTATAGAGATAAAAAATCAGTAAAAATTGTGTTTATTGCTCTTTGGCTTTTAAAATGTGCCAATAACTAAGGAAATTTATTGTAAATAAAACGTGGTTAAAATTAACTCCATAAATGTAATAATAGGGTAACAGTCACTGGTTGATTGAAACGTTGCTCTAACATCTACAAGTAAATATAAATTTATAAAATATTTTTTTATGAAGACGGTAATTGTGTTACAGACATGTAATTTATTCAGAAATGTGCAGCACAGCATGTAGAACATCAATAAAATTTAAAATTCTTTAAAATTTGTACTTCACATTTAGTACGAATGGCAACATTGGAACGACAGAAAAGGACAGAAGTAGCCTATAGGAGAAACACATGGGTAAGTTAGAGCGCGACAGCTCCCATAAGAGCCAACGTTGTAAATTAAACCTGTGACGGGGATTATATGGGTGTTTTGTTTCTGTAATTAATTTGCAGGGCTGAGCCGTGCCGGGGGTGCAAGGGGTGCACAGCACCCGGGCGGCAACCTACTAGGGGCGGCGGGGCGGCAAAATGAAAAATGAAAGAAATTTAAGATATGCTTGCGGCATTAAAAAATGCAACTTTTTTTATCAAGTTAGACTTGTATCTGGCTTTTTTTTTGTATAAAGGTAACCTGATACAGAAAACGTGTTGCATTGTTTTAGAGCGGCAAGCATACAATAATATTTTACTTATAATTTATTTTTATTAGTAAACTCATCGGTGCCGATCGCTATCGCTATTGTAAATACAAAGTTATGCAGGGTCAGCGTGATTATACAGACGCTGACACACGAGTTACCGCTTTGTCGCTATCAAGAAGACTAGCGAGAAGGAGACTTAACTCGAGTAGTTGGGGTGGGACGAATTCTCTCGCGTATCATGACGTATTGTGAAGCGCGCGTGGGATCTGCGCAGGCAGTATTGTTAAATTCTGCATCCTCATTGGTTGAAATTTTTTTCGGCCAATAGGGAAATATTTTGAACACGATATGTTTGCGCAGATCCCAAGCGCGCTTCGCAATACGTCATGATACGCGAGAGAATTCGTCCCACCCCCACCACTCAATTTTGATCGAGTTAAGTCTCTTTCTCTCTAGTATTCTTGGTCGCTATGGTGCAGCATGATACACGAAACTATATAGATTCGGCGAAATCGGCTTGACTAACCGGCGCTCTTTAAAGAATTTAAAACGGGGTTTAGTTTGCGATTGAATGCGAGCAGAGGCGGCTCACTCATAAGGGCACATGGTCACGTGCCCCACCAGAAAATCACGAAATAAATAAATATTATAGAAACGTCCTCGTTTCAAATGATAGCAATAGTTTGTAACAGTGAGAAGTCTGGAGAAATGTGGCAACGCGAAAACAAATGTGGCAACATAGCGACGGTCACAGATACGTTGTGACCCAGATGGTACTACTCCCTTCCACTTCTCAACTCTCTTGTGGTGGGAGAGCGTAATGCTAAAATCCCATAGCGTTCGGTCACACTAGACTATGTGACCATTGACCAAACATTAACAGTCTTCAAGTAGTAAACTCTGAATCCTGTAGGTGCGCCACATTACTGCAACTAACGGATATGAATCGGAGCTATTTAGCAGACTATTACATTTTACCGCCATCTGAGCTGTTCTATAATACTAATAATTACTGTTACTTTTTTAGTATATATTGTTACGAAATAATGTTATTATAGTGTTTCTATCGTGAATATGATTATAATAATTTTTGCGATTTTATATAATTTTAAATTATATTCTCATTGAAGGAAATATTAAAATAGAATGTGTACCTAGAGCGGTTATGTTATGTGCTACACGATAATTGTGGTGGCAGTGCTTATAGTAATTGTATAAATTGTAGTGTTACAAGTGGTTTTCAGTTTTTCTGCGACCAGTATCGCACCAAGTACACGCAAGCAACAGGTAGTCATCGGGCTTGCCCAGACGCTGCCGTCACTGGGGCACGCACTGTGCTGTGCCCTGCATCTGCTGGACTGGTTTTCAGTGTTACGCACGCGTGTAAATAACGGTGTTGAAAATATTCAAGTGTCGGTATTTTGTGTGCTTGTGTAAATCTCTGAGACAAAATGAATGATGTCAAGTATTTACAGAGTAAAACTTTGTGCTATGAAGATAGGTTAATAGCAAAACAATTGGGTCCACTAAGACCGCAGTTGTCTATCAACCAAGTGTTTAAGGACAAAAACAGAACCTATAATAGAACTTTCAATACCACAGTGTACGAAAAATGGGAATGGATGTGCTGATGCCCCACAATCAATGCTTTATTTTGCTTTGCTTGTCTTCTGTTTGGCGGTGAAGACACGTGGACTAAGTCGGACGTTAAAGATCTGAAACATTTACCAGAAAATAGTAAGAAGCATTCGCTGTCTAAATGTCATTTAGACAATGAAATGAGTTTAGCCGTGCTAGGTACTGTAAATATTAGGTTGCAACTCGATGATGGTTACAGAATTTCTGTTCGTAAACATAACGAACTTGTAGACAAGAACAGATACATCTTGTCTCGAATAATTGATGCGATTAAATTTTGTGGGGAATTTGATTTAGCTTTACGTGGCCACGATGAAACGGAAGAAGCAGACAACAAATCATGGATTTTTAAAGGACTAATCAATTATACTGCAGCACTTGACAGTGTTTTGAAAGATCATTTAGTAAATTCAACAGTGTTTAAAGGAACCTCGAAAACAATTCAGAACGAACTTTTAGATGCCATTTTGTCAGTGTGTCGAAAAAATATTCTGACTGAAATTTCTACGATAGACTTCATATCACTTCAGGCTGATGAAAGAACTGACAGTTCGTGCAAAACACAGATGGCACTGATTTTGAGATATCTCATTGAAGGGAGAATAATTGAAAGGTTTTGGGGTTGTTTTGAAGTCCCTTTTGATAAAAGTGCTCGAAGTTTAGCCTCGACAATTTTAGGACAGTTGGAAGAAATAGGAGTAGACAAGTTCCCGGAAAAACTAATTTGTCAGACTTACGATGGTGCATCTGTTATGACTGGTCAGAAAGGAGGGGTCCAGTGTTTGGTTAAAGAGAAGTATCCAAATGCAAGTTTTATTCATTGTTATGCCCATCAAGGGAATCTGATTCTTCAAAACTCAACATCGTCTGCCTCCCAGAGTAGAATATTTTTTCAAGACCTGCAAGGAATAGGACCATATTTTTCAAGATCTCCAAAGAAGATGGATTATTTAGTAGAAATTGTAAAAAAAAAAAATTGGGTCTGTGCCTCCTACAAGATGGTACTTTCAACACAGGGCTGTTAATACTGTGTTTGAACATAAAGATAATCTAATAAAATGTTTTGAACACATTAGGGACATAGAGATTTCTGACAAAAGTGCTTCTAGCCAGGCTGCAGGATTTGTACGAACTTTGAGGGATCCTCAGTTCATTTTCTGGTTGACTTTTTTCCACAAAATTATGCCTCATGTGGCGATTTTCTTTGATTGCATCCAACAAAGAAACATTGATGCAATAAAAATGAGAACATTTGTTAAAAATTTTGTGAGTGTAGTGGTTAATATTCGTAAGACCTATGAAGACAGTGAAGTGTCTGTAAGTGAGCCTGTGACTAAGAGACAGTGTGTTGAACAATTAAGTAATAGGAGCAACCGTGTGGCCGCTTTGGAAGTATGTGATATGATTGTGAACAATATTAATGAAAGATTTCAATTTTCAGATCATTTATGTGTTTCCAAATTGTTTTTAGTTGAAAAGTTCCCACAGTACTGTGTTGAGTTTCCGGAAAATGATTTTCAGACTACAATTAAATTTTATCCCACTATAAATGGTCCGAAACTGAGAACCGAACTAGAAGTGTTATACAGTCGTGAAGATTTACGTATTGCTTCTGGTGCAACACCCTTATTACAGTTTTTCCTTAATAATAACATGTTTCGTACCTTCTCAGAGTGTGTGACTATTTTAAAGATAATTGTTACCATACCGATGACAACTGTTGAAAGTGAAAGGTGCTTTTCTACATTGAAAAGAATAAAAACATTTTTAAGAAATTCCATGGGCACTGATAGACTGAATGCACTGGCTATGCTATCCACAGAAAAAAAAATGATTCATGGAATTCAAGATTTCAACAAACAAGTGATAGAGAAATTCGCTACATCTAAAAACAGGAGAACGGAATTGTTATACAAAAAGTGAAATACCAGGTAAGACATTCTATATTTTTTTACCTAAGTACTAATTACCGCGAATGGTGGCCCACTTTAGATCCTCCCCACTGTGTGCCCCTCCCATTTCATTACTCACGAGCCGCCACTGAATGAGAGTAAGATTGTATTGAACTAAGCAGAAATAAAAAGACTAAATGTTTCAATCAAGAGTTAAAATAGTGCTTTTTAAAGTTTAAAGTTTTAAAACGTAAGTATTTTTCATTTTTTTAAACATTTCAAATTTTTTTTATTTTTCTGTTTCGCTATTCTTAAAATTTATTTGTGCTTAATTCAGATGGCTGATGGTAGAAAGAGACTTTCTGGCTTTCAGTATCGAAAAAGAAAGACGGATAAAGACGAAATTAAAAAAGGACTGGCTGGCTCCTTAAAAAAATTCTTTGTATCCACGACGGCTACAGCCGAACAACCATCAACAAGCCAGCAAGTGGAGGAACAGCTTGATTCGAACAAGGGCACGCATACGGAAAATCTACAAATAGGGCAGCAGCAAGAAAAAAAATAAATCCGAGGCGGATGCACAGGACACACCGGATCCACCAACACACCGAAGCTGCTGCTGAGGATGCTGGGATGGAAATATTGAAAGATCCAGCTCTTTGACCGCAAGTTTTAACAGATAAGATTAAAATGTCTATTCTTGAAATAGGGCCATTACAATTGAAAAATATTGCATTTCCATTAGACGATTCAAATAGATCTTTTTCAACTACTTATTATGACAAAAAATTGAGCAATAATGAAAAAGTTTCTAGAACATGGGTGGTTTATTCTAAGTCAAATAATTCTGTATTCTGTTTTTGTTGCAAATTATTTAAAGTTTCTGATAATGTTTTTAATGATGATAAAGGTTATACTGACTGGCGGCACTTATCTCAAATTTTAGACAGACACGAAAAAAGTAAGGGGCTATTTGAGAATGTTAAGAAATATGTTGAGCTAAAAAAATCGATTGAAAAAGGTACAACTGTTGACTCAGTCAACCAAAATTTAATTCAGTTAGAAAAAAAGATGGTCATCAATTATTGAAAGAATCATTTGTGTCATTCAATATTTAGCTGGACAAAATCTAGCTTTTAGAGGAAGCAATCAGAAACTTTTCGAAAAAGGTAATGGTAATTTTTTGAAGCTAATTGAATCAATTTCAAAATTCGATAATATAATGGCGGAACATATTGGTAGAATTCAAAAATATTACAATAATATGCCACATTATTTAGGGGATAAATCCAAAATGAATTAATTTGTCTAATAGGTGAAAAAGTGAAGCAAAATATAATCGAAACATTAAAATTATGTAAATATTATTCAATTATATTAGATTGTACACCTGATGTTAGTCGCGAAGAACAAATAACTGTAGTTGTCAGATTTGTTTTCATTAATGATATTTCAAAGAATATAGAAATTAGAGAGCATTTTTTAGGGTTCTGCCCAGTTACAGATACAACTGGTGAAGGACTAACAGCCTTTTTATTGAAATATTCTAAAGAATTAAATATTGATATTAAGGATATGCGATGGCAGGGATATCACAATATGAAAGGCAAACATAATGCGCTGCAAAAAAGAATTCTTGATATAAATCCTAGAGCCTTTTTTGTCCCTTGTGCAGCTCATAGTCTTAATTTAGTTGTAAATGATGCTGCGAAAAGTTCGCTTGAAGTAACAAATTTCTTTGGTATTATTCAAGAAATATTATGGTTTTTTTTCAGCCTCCACCTATCGTTGGCATATTCTCATGAAAGAACTTCCTACCATAACTGTAAAACCTTTATCTGATACACGGTGTGTGCCGCGACTGGTAAAAAAAACATCGCGGCGAGTTCTAAATTTTTTTTTACGTCTATATTTCGCTTGGACGGACTTTCTGCCGAGAGTTGTCTGCAGTGGCAGCGAGCCGGTCAGTTATGCATTGTCATGCGCTCTATTGATTAATTGCCGTAACTACGGTCTCCCCGAACGCTTTCCACGTGGGGGGAAGAGTTCAGTTGCCTTTCGTACCTCAAACAACTATCATCAACGCCGGCGACGAAAAAGATTTCTGTCTGTCCTTCTACTTTCTGCCATGGGCGAGTAAATTTATTAAGGACCTCTAGGTTCCCGAACAAGCCAGGGGCTTGAGGCAGAACCGATGGCGATGACTACCAGTGGCGTACCAACGCCTTTGGGGGCCCGGGGCGGGAGTTCCTGGCCGTGGCCCCCCCCATTATTAAGCACTCCCCATATTGTGCCTCTACTATCGGCACCACAAAACTGAGTCATAATCTTATATCCATAAAAACTATTGGAAAAAAAATATGTGGAAAGAACTAACTATGTAAGTATTAATAGAACTTAAAGGAAAACTAAAATAAAAACACAGATTTTGCGTTTTTTATTACTTTTTCAAATATGTAGTTTTTATTTCAATTAAAATTAATGACAACATGTAGAAAAATGCTTAATTTTTCAACTTAAATCCTTACTACTTACATGTTCTGATGTATTATAAAACTAGGCAAAATATTTTTTAATTAACTTCAGTACTGAATCCGTATATTGTGAGCATTATTTGCTGAAAAACATTTTCAACCATTGTTAGTTGTAAATGAAAGTGTTTTACTGATAATTATGTGCTACAAAATATGTATTATGAGACAGCAATAACTTACACAAAATAAAATACCCTCAATGATTTATAGAAACTGCTTTTACGACCTTTTGCTTCTGCAAATATTTTGATACATTCGTCAAAATTTATTGTTTTAGCTACTTTACTTTCTATAGAAAGTGTGGCTAAACTATTCAGTCTTGATTGACTCATTGTTGAGTGAAGATAACTTTTTATTAGATTTAACTTTGAAAAACTTCTTTCACAAGAAGCAATGGATACACATATCGTTAAAAATATCCTAAGTGCTACACAAAGGTTGGGAACTGATTCTTGTAAGTCCATTTCGATAATAAAATCCAACATTTTCAATGATGACCATTGTTCTGCCACTTCTTTTTTTATGTCTGCAGCTTGAACGTGACGTCGGAGCCGCTGTATTTCGGGTAACATTTCTTCCTTTAAGAGTTCATCAAATGTCTGGGTTAGGGCCGTCGTCAGGGATTTCCTTTCTGGATACATCTCTGCTCCCCCAATGACCCTCCTAATTCGGTCGACGAGGAAGACCTTGCGTCTGTCCTTAGCCGACTGAAGAAGAAAAAGGCCCCTGGGCGCCGCTCCGTTGCAGAATCTCCCGCCTTCGGCAGTTGACGTTTTCTTGAGCTGTTCAACTCCTGTCTCCGGCTGAGGTACTTCCCCCGCCTGTGGAAAACCGCTAATGTCATCATGATCAAGGAATCCAAAAAGCCGCCCACGCTACCTGGAAGCTACCGCCCGATATCATTATTGCCAGTAATCTCGAAGGTATTCGAGCGCCTTCTCCTGGCCCGTATTCGGCCCCTGGTGGATGGTTTCATCCGCGAGGAGCAGTTTGGGTTTAGGCCGAGGCACTCGACTACTCTTCAGCTAGTACGGGTTGTCACCTGTCTAGCAGACACCCCCAACAATCATCAGGCAACAGGCGCCGTCCTGTTGGATGTGAGCAAAGCCTTCGATAAAGTCTGGCACGAAGGCCTGCTCTACAAACTGGCGCATTCGCCACTCCCGGCATCTATCGTCCACTTGCTCCGATCCTATCTGACGGATCGCACCTTCAGGATCAGCGTAGATGGGGCGTTCTCTCGGGTTCGCCCTGTCGCCGCCGGCGTCCCATAAGGATCAGTCCTCGGCCCCGTTCTGTACGTACTGTACACGAACGATCTGCCTGTTTATCCCGGGGTCACGTTATCTCTATTTGCCGACGACGCGTTGTTTCATTTTAGCTCGCTTTCGCCTTGGCGGACGAGCGTAATGTTACAACGCCAGTTGGCTATGCTTCCGGACTGGCTAAAGAAGTGGCGGGTAGCGATCAATACGGAGAAATCCGAGGCGATCTGCTTTACTCATAAGTCCATTTCCCGATGCCAATCCCTCTCCTTAGAGGGGAGACCCATCAACTGGACTGCGACGGTGGTACCTAGGTGTTCGGCTTGATCGGCACCTAAACTTCAACGCCCACGTGACCGCAACCCTCAACAAGGCTCGTGGCGTCAGAGCCAAGCTATCACCTATGCTTTCGCGGAACAGCTGCCTGGCTGTCCGTACAAAACTTACATTGTATCTACTGTTCCTCCGAAAAGTACTCACTTATGCGGCGCCCGCTCGGTGGCCTCTCCTGTCGGCCACCAGCAGGCATAGGCTGACTACATTCCAGAACTGGACCCTACGCTCCCTCACGGGGTCCCCGTGGTATGTGCGAAATTCCGCCATTCACCGGGGCCTCCGTGTTCCCACCTTAGAGGTCTTCGTCTGGTCCTTGGCAACGAATTTGTTCGCCAAGGCAGGCGAGTCCCCTTATCCGCACCTCCAAAGGCTGAATAGCGTGGAGAATACACCGGCCCCCTCGCCGCGTCAGGCGCCCTAGGGCGCTGTTAGACGACCCCCCCTAAGTTCATCACATGAACCCCCCAGAAACGAACCCCCCAACCTTCTGGAGACTGAACTGATCACCATCATTCACTACCTGCGCCTGCCGAAACTGTAGTCAATCATGCTGCGGCAGATTGGATTGGATTGATTTATTGCCAGCATCGGCTTTGCCGATTCGGCAGGGCTTTGATCCGGGACACGGGCTCCCGCGAGGTTGTGCAAATGCCTTCCTTGCGAGAGCCGACTGCCCCGGTGACGAGTCCCTTCGACTCGGCCGCCGCCTTCGGGCGGTCGAGCCTCTTGTTCTCGCCAGCGTGCCTCTAAGTTTCCGTGGGCTATGTCCTCGGAGACCAAGGAGCCGCGACCAGGCGTTGCAATTGGCTGAAGCCATGACCACTAAGATCCCCGTCAGCACCTGCTTTGCTGATTCGGCAGGGTAATGACCTGAGACACGGGCTCCCGCGAGGTTGTGCAAGTGCCTTCCTTGCGGAAGCTGGCTGTCTCGGAGTCATTCCTTACCGTTTCGGCCGACACCCTAGGGCGCCCGAGCCTCTTGTCCTCGCCAGTGCATCACTACGTTCCCAAAGGCTAGCCTGAGGGGCCCATGGTGTCGCGCCTTGGCGGGAAAATTGGCTGAAGCAAAAGCTCAAGCTTGCCTCCGTGGTGGCCATGTAATTTATCATGGACCCGCGGACTGCACCATAACTCCCTTGTGCAGAGCAAACGACCGCGCTAACCTGTTGGCACCTGGCGTTCATCAGGCCTAGGCCTGGACAACGCACACAAATTAGGGCGCAAGACCCCCGTGCATCATCCATCCATCCATCCTGGGTTAGGTTTGAAATGAGCTGAGGGAGTTCTTCAACATCTGTCTCCATATGATGAGCAGACTGTACAGCAGCGAATCGTTCATTCATAGTTTCCATTGAAGCCGATCTCATTGTCAGTTCTTGATAAAATTTATCTATACATTCAAACATGCATCTTCTTAAATCTTGTTGTAGAGAGAGGCCTTCGTCTCTTGCGTTTTCTCCCGGCATCATTTTCTTGAATCTTCTACGTCCACTTTTTTCAACTGGTATGTCCAAGTCTTTACAAGTGTTTGTTGCAAAATCAACCAATCCATGCGTAATTTTTTTATGTTGTCTTTTATTTCAATGAAACATAAGAGTCCGCGGTGGCTTAGTGGATAGAACGATAGGTCTTCTCATTCGGAGGACCGAGGTTCGAATCCCAGCCCGGCACCTCTGGCTTTTTTTCGAAAGAAACAATGCTATGTGCTGTATGACAATAACCGCTGTACTCAAGTGGTTCGGATTCCACTATAAGCAGTAGGACCCGTCATTATGGGGAGTTATGACCCATAATGACGAGTAGGATTAGGGTTTTAATTGTAAATGGGTATATCCCGTAAAAATGTTAAATAAATAAATAAAAAAAGAAAATAATAATATTCCTTATAGTTAGAAACGTAAACTAGGTTATATGATTTATTTCTTATCTCATAAAAATATATATATTCGAAGGCCTCTTAGAATTTAGAATTACCCGCAATAATCTATGAATAGAATGGGTTGTAAAAAATGTGATTTAAGTTTTTTATGAGACACATTTTAAATTTTAAATACAAATTCGTCTCGTCGTGGGGCCCCTCCCAGGCGGGGGCCTGGGGCGGTACCCCCCCGCCCCCCTTGGTACGCTACTGTGACTACATCTATCGCCATCAGCTGAACATTGCTGCATAGCTCCCCGTTTCGTCGCCGGACGTTAGGGATGGGACCCGCAATAAATACAGGATGAATCTCCCGGATCCTGAACCAGCAACTTGCTAAACATCGAAGCATGAGCTAACCATCAACCTCAGCACGTGGTAACAGCCTTACACCAGGTGAAACAATTCAAATTATCCAAAGTCGACCTCGCGACACATTTTGCCATACTATTGCAGTGAAAATATAAAAGAATAGAGAAGTTACATTCCGTTTTTGTGAGTTAAATTGCAGTTAAACAGTTGATGATCAAAACTGAACATGTCTGTTCATTATGTGCACGTTCATAATTCAGTGGTACTAATCTGTAAATTATTAATGTCAATAATTGTATGCCGGGCTAGCAGGCATGTACAGAGCGATTGTTTCATTCCGTTTTCTATTTATTCAAATTCTTTTTATTTCGTTGGATTAACTGGTTGTGCGGTTTCATGCATTACCACGCCAGGGCAGCTCATGCTGTCGGCCATATTTAACTGAAAGTCATTTACTATAAATTCGCATGTTATCTTGCTGCCTTTCTTTTCTCATGTTTTATTTAGTTTCGTTTATGCATTTTCTAGTTGTCAGTCCAATCGGGATGTGCATGCTTGCAGGCTGGGCGAAACTCGAGCTGTTGCGATTGTTTGAGAATTCCATGAAGATTGTATAACATATAATAGTGATTAATATTGAGAATGCACATAAGAATTTACAAACACTAATTGTTAGCATACCCGTTGGCTCATTGTGAGATTATTATTATTTGTCAGTAGGCATTATGCCAATTTAATTTAGTGAGGATTAATCATTACAGGGAGTGACTGCTATAATTTAAAAGTAATGCTAATTATTGAAGCTTTAAAGTCACCTGAAAAGGGTGTTTCACAATCATACATTTGGCTTGATGTGGGGGCTGGTTAGGTGCAGTATTATGTGAACCTGTTGAGTATTATAAGTCACCTGTAAAGCAACAAATAGAATGATTAATCATTGCTGGGCTCTCGTTCTCTCACTTAGAGTGATTATTTTGGTTGTCTTGCAACTTTGTAATTTAATTTATGATGCTGAATTACCGAGGGCCTTATGAATGTTTGAGCTGAACTATAGGGTGGCTCTATAGAAGATTACTGTCCTAAAATAAATCTATGTATAACACTAATGGATACTGTTGGAATAAGATCTAAGGCAAAATAAATGTTGTTATGTTAATCCTGAGTTTTATTTGCAAGTCCTGTCACAATGGGCTTGGTGCATTTTATGCTTCATCTAGGCCATCTGCCTAGTCCTAAAAATTACGGGACCCCCCTCAAAAAAAAAAAAAAAAATTACAAATTTTTGTTGAAGAAAAATAAAATAAATTTTTTTGGGGGGAACTAAGGCGTTTCAGGTGGGAGAGTAGAATCGATGCCATTAAAACCCTTAGATTTCATTTAGAAAAAATTTATGATGCTCTCTTTTCCCTTTATAATGATACATCAAGAGACAATGAGACAAAAAACCTTGCATAGTCACTGATTAATAAAATAAAATCATATAAATTTGTGTGTTCTCTAGTAATTTTACAATATTTTATCAAAAATAAACATTGTAAGCAAAATCATGCAAAAATCTACTATTATTTTACCAGAAGCTGTAAAAATGTTGAAAGAAATTCAAAATTTTTTCATTGAAATGCGATCTGAAAGTAGTTTTACAGCTATGCTTAATGAGGCAAAAAAAATTGCTGAAGATATAGATGGCGAAATTGTTTTCCACCTATAGGCTTGGTTAGACCGAGAAAAGAAAAGTTTTTTTTTTATTATGAACATAGAGATGTCGAATCACCAGAGTTGAATTTCAAAGTTAATTTTTATTTTTATATTCTTGATATAGTAGTATCAAAATTAAATGACAGATTTGAACAGTTAAATGAGTGCAACGACTATTTTGGCTTTTTAAATAATTTAGGCTCTTTATCTATAGATAAAGAAAAATTAATAAAATGTTGTATGGATTTACAAATTCAATCAACCGATTCATCTACAAAACAAATGGATGTTAATGGCATTGATTTGTGCAATGAAATTGAATATTGTCCATTTATAATAAACCCAATACGACTTCAGCCAAGGAGATTTTAGAATACCTTGTGGCTAATGATTTAATTAGCACTTTCCCGAATTTATCTGTAGCCCTACGAATTTTTTTAACGATGCCTGTCACTGTTGCTCATGGTGAGAGATCGTTTTCAAAATTAAAAATAATTAAAAACTATTTGAGATCTACTATGAGCCAGAATAGACTTACAAATTTGGCTGTAATAAGCATCGAGGAAGAGATCTGAGAGGCGTTAGATATAACGGATTTAATTAGAGAATTTGCAATTAAAAAAGCAAGAAAAGTCGCTTTTGATATTTAAATTTAGAATTTATGTAATTTAGTTCATGTTTATAAGTTCTAAGTTAATTATAATAAATAATATAAGGTGTACTTTGTTATAACTATTAAAGCATTAAGTTTGTATTAAATATTTTTTTTAAGTTTATACAAATAATAAAGTTTATAGTAACCTTAATGATTTTTTAAACAAGTTAACAGTTATCAAGGAAATGCTGAATTTTACAATTAACACTACAGTAGAGTCTCGTTTATCCGACCTTCGTTTATCCGACATTCCATATTATCCGACGTCCCACCGCAAAAAAAAAAACAACAACAAAACGCATTAATCGGCAACAAGAACTGCAAGTTGCGAGCGTGAGCGTAGTCTATTTTTTGTTGCTCCCGACTCTACCGCAGCTAATTAGTTACCCCGACTGTTCAGTCTACACTATGACTCATGTGTCTGTCATTCGCCCCACCCTCACCCACTCACTGTCACAACTCACTACTCAGTGCAGTGCACTTTATCATTGTATGTGGATCGGTTTATCGTCTGTTACATGCGTATGTGTCTGTGTGTGTAATTTGACAAACGTTGTTGTGTTGCTTAAAAGTTTAAATTTACGCAAGTATGGCGACGAAAAGAAAGAAAGTTGTTGTATCGATGGAACAAAAGCTTGAGGCAATCAAGAGACTGGACAAGGGAGAGACAATGCAGAAGGTAGCTGACGACTTTGGCGTTGGACGGGTAACAGTAGGAGACTGGAAAAAAAATGAATAGAAATAGAAAAATAGTGTGCATCAAGAGTTACGGAGGGTGCATTAAAAGAAAGAAAAACTATGAAAAAATGTGACTATGAAAAAGTTAGTGAAGCTTTGTATGTTTGGTTTACACAGTTCAGGGACAAAGGTGTGCCTATTTCAGGGCCTATTTTACAGCAAAAGGTGTTGCATTTTTGTAATGAATTCAATGAAGGGGACCCAGATTTCACACCAAGTGTCGGTTGGCTCGACCGATGGAAGAAACGCTACAGTATCCGTCAGTTAAGTGTTTGTGGTGAAAAACTATCATCGAATTTTGAAGAAATGGAAGCATTCAAGAAAAGCTTTCAGGAATTTATTGAAACTGAAAGCCTACCGGGTGATCAGATATTTAACTGTGATGAGTCAGGCCTTAATTACAAAATGTTACCTAGTAAGAGTCTTGCAGCCAGAACTGAAGCGGCAGCCCCTGGCTACAAGCATAGTAAGGAAAGGCTGACAATTTTAGCATGCAGCAATGCTACAGCAAACTTCAAAATGGACTTTGCAATGATTGGAAAGTCCAAAAATCCTAGAGCCTTTAAAACAGTTTCAAAAAACGCTCTTCCTGTAAAATACTAGTCAGAAAAGCGCATGGATGAGCAGTGAAAATTTCAAAGACTGGTTTTTTAAGGAATTCATTCCTTCAACAGAGAAGTTTTTGAAAGAAAATAATTTACCCAGAAAAGCAGTTTTGTTGGTAGATAATGCTCCAACGCACCCTGATGCAGAGGAGCTTCAAGATGGTGACATTAAGGCAATGTTTCTGCCCCCCAATGTAACCGCCATATGCCAACCTATGGATCAGGGCGTTTTGGAAATGATAAAAAGGAACTATCGCAGGAAGCTACTGTCCACAGTGATAGAAGAAATTGAAGAAGGACAAGACATGATTGAAAAATTGAAACGCATCAACGTAAAGATGTTGTTTATTGGGTTGCAAGGGCCTGGGCTGACGTAAGGGCTCCAACAATTGCCAAATCATGGAAGAAGCTGCTAGGCGATGATAAAAGTATGGAAACGGAAAGCACAGATGAAACCGAAGAAACCATTCTAGTGCAACATATACCTGGATGTGAGGATGCATCTTTGCAAGAAATTGAAAGTTGGATGAAGGATGATGATCAGTATGTAACTGATGGAGAAATTGTCACTCTTGTCAATTGCGATGACAACGAAATTGAAGATCAAGATCAAGCACCAACTGTTGAGCCTCTCACAATTTCACATAACAACGGAGTTAAGGCTCTATAAACTGCAATTAAATACATTGAGCAACAAGAAGAAGCTACAGGAATCGACATAATGATGCTGCAAAGATGGCGAGACTTGGCAGCGAAGAAACGACACTCGTCAGGAAAGCAGACTACGATCAAAAATTTCTTTAAATCATCACAGGACTGAACTTTTTAAGTGTATAATATTCATGTTTAATATGGTAACCAAATCACTTGTACGAATTAATAAATTATTTACCTTAAATTATCCGCCGTGTGATTTCTTGTAGCTTCGTCTATGACGTGTTTCAGAGCCTATGCTCCATCATCAGAAAACATGAAAAAAGAATGCTTAAACCCCGAATAAACAACAACACGCAAAAAATTTGTATATCTACTAATTACACTAGCTTCATGCCTAAGGTTTTGTCTTCTATATTGAATAATAATAGTTTCACTATTTCATTCAGGACTAATCATAAGTTACTGGATATTCTCAAACCGAAAAAACACACGCCTCCAGAAGAAAAAACTGGCATATATAAGTTAACATGCAATGATTGTGAGTGCTTCTACATTGGACAGACTGGGAGAGGTTTCCTTAAACGATTTCGAGAACATTTACCTAAGAAAATAAGAAACATTGACAACATCAAATCAAATTACGCCCGACACCTGACTTCACACAATCGTAATTACACAGATTTTAGTTCCAATTTAATACCGTTACATGTGTGTAAGAAGGGCCGTTTCATGAATGCCTTGGAGGAATTTGAAATTTACAGTGCACATGCAAACCCAAGGAGTCGCGATATCGTGTTAAATGACCACCTGAACTTTGTATCCAACCGATTGTACGATACCGCCTTGAGTCTGCTCGCTGGGGCTACGATAAGGTAGCAATCGCTCAGTGGCAGAATGAACTTGAACGGTTGCGCACCCAAATCCGCGTACGGTTCACATGCAAATTTTGACATTTTTACTTCTTAACGATCTCGCAAGAGTGATAGTTTTACCTTTTTAATATCTGATGATGGAGCATAAGCTCTGAAACGCGTCATAGACGAAGCTACAAGAAATCACACGGCGTATAATTTAAGGTAAATAATTTATTAATTTTTAAGTGTATTTAACTTCAGACAATTCTGTAACTGTAAGTTCATTTTTTCTGTTGTTTTGTTGTAAAACATGATTATTAGGTTCGTAATGTGTAAAATTATAACATAGTTTGAAATTATAACATAGTTTGACGTTTAATAGGCTTTTTCTTAACACCTCCCTATTATCCGACGTTCTGCCGGCGGTTTATGTCGGATAAGCGAGACTCTACTGTATTTATGTCTAAGGACCTATATAGGGGCGGCAAATTATATCTTGCACCTGGGCGGCAGATACCCTTGGCTCGGCCCTGTTAATTAGTTTCCTTTTTTGCCACATGTTTTATGCCTGGTAGATGTATTATAATATGTTCTTCTTTTAGTGCTCACAGAATGAGTCGAACCAATTTGTTTTATGGTATTTTCCGAAATATGAAGGTTCTGGTTACACATCATGTCTGACTCATCAGTACACAATTGTTCATTATCAGTACAGTGGTTACACTTTTCTGATATATCTATCTGATTATGCATTCACATGACTATATATCTTGATATTTTGAACATCATTTTGCTCTAATATATCAATATATCAATGTGATGGGTTAACAGTGCCTTCACTTAGTATACCCCTGAAGCCCCTTGAATATGGTACCAGCATGATATCGATTGGCAGTCCAACATTAATTATTTACAAGATTTTCTTACATCTATATATATATATTATATATATATATATATTGTAGCGTGACAGATAATCCACACAAATACATTACTCAATGATCATTGATAAAGCTCTAATATATGGAATATCCAGATGAGAATCAATTAAAATGCACTATTTACTAATATATTCACAAGAAGGGTTAAATAAAGAAAAATTCTGCAAATAATATAATATAATACAAATTTAAAAACCCAGGAAACTAAAAATGTTAATAACAAAATTACCCAGGTAAGATAGAAGCAGGCAATTAATATACCCCGACAAGGAAAACAGACCAGAAGGAACAAAGGCACACACGGCGAAAACCAACTGAAGAAAGAAGAATAATTAAAATCACTGAAGAAAGAAGAATAACCAAAACTACTGAAGAAGGAAGAAAGAAGAATAATTAAAACTAAAGAAGAAGGAAGAAAGAAGAACAACCAAAACTAAAGAAGAAACAAGAATAACCAAACTCAAAGAAGAAAGAAGAATAATTAAAACTAAAGAAGAAAGAAGAATAACCAAAACTACTGAAGAAGGAAGAAAGAAGAACAATCAAAACTAAGGAAGAAAGAAGAATAATTAAAATTACTGAAGAAGGAAGAAAGAAGAACAATCAAAACTAAGGAAGAAAGAAGAACAATCAAAACTAAGGAAGAAAGAAGAACAATCAAAACTAAAATTACTGAAGAATGAAGAAAAGAAGAACAATAAAAACTACTGAACAAAGAAGAAAGAAGAATAACCAAAACTACTGAAGAAGGAAGAAAGAAGAATAAATAAAAATACAGAAGAAAGAAGAAGGAAGAATAACCAAAACTACTGAAGAAAGAAGAATAACCAAATCTACAGAAGAAAGAAGAATAACCAAAACTACAGAAGAAAGAAGAATAATTAAAATTATTGAACAAAGAAGAAAGAAGAATAATTAAAATCACTGAAGAAAGAAGAACAACCAAAACTAAGGAAGAAAGAAGAATAATTAAAATTACTGAAGAAGGAAGAAATAAGAATAATCAAAACTATTGAACAGAGAAGAAAGAAGAATAATTAAAATTACTGAAGAATGAAGAAAGAAGAACAATCAAAACTACTGAACAAGGAAGAAAGAAGAATAACCAAAACTACTGAAGAAAGAAGACTAATCAAAACTACAGAGGAAGGAAGAAAGAAGAATAACCCAAAACTACTGAAGAAAGAAGAATAATCAAAACTAAAAAATACTGAAGAAGGAAGAAAGAAGAATAACCAAACTCAAAGAAGAAAGAAGAATAATCAAATCTACTGAAGAAAGAAGAAAGAAGAATAATTAAAACTAAAGAAGAAAGAAGAATAACCCAAAACTACTAAAGAAGGAAGAAAGAAGAATAAATAAAAATACAGAAGAAAGAAGAAGGAAGAATAACCAAAACTACTGAAGAAAGAAGAACAACCAAATCTACTGAAGAAAGAAGAATAACCAAAACTACTGAAGAAAGAAGAATAACCAAATCTACTGAAGAAAGAAGAATAACCAAATCTACTGAAGAAAGAAGAATAACCAAAACTACAGAAGAAAGAAGAATAATCAAAACCACTGAAGAAAGAAGAATAATCGAACTAAAAATACTGAAGAAGGAAGAAAGAAGAATAACCAAACTCAGAGAAGAAAGAAGAACCACCCAAATCTACTGAAGAAAATAAGAATAATCAAAACTAAAAACTATTGAAGAAGGAAGAAAGAAGAATAACCAAAATCACTGAAGAAAGAAGAACAACCAAAACTAAAGAAGAAAGAAGAATAATCAAAACCAAAACTACGGAAGAAAGAAGAACAATCAAAACTAAGGAAGAAGGAAGAACAATCAAAACTACTGAAGACAGAAGAAAGAAGAATAACCAAAACTACTGAAGAAAGAAGAAAGAAGACTAATCAAAACTACAGAGGAAGGAAGAAAGAAGAATAACCCAAAACTACTGAAGAAAGAAGAATAACCAAATCTACAGAAGAAAGAAGAATAATCAAATCTACTGAAGAAAGAAGAAAGAAGAATAATTAAAACTAAGGAAGAAAGAAGAATAACCAAAACTAAAAATACTGAAGAAAGAAGAAAGAAGAATAATTAAAACTAAAGAAGAAAGAAGAATAACCAAAACTACTGAAGAAGGAAGAAAGAAGAATAAATAAAAATACAGAAGAAAGAAGAAGGAAGAATAACCAAAACTACTGAAGAAGGAAGAATAACCAAATCTACAGAAGAAAGAAGAATAATTAAAATTATTGAACAAAGAAGAAAGAAGAATAATTAAAATTACTGAAGAATGAAGAAAGAAGATCAATCAAAACTACTGAACAAAGAAGAAAGAAGAATAATTAAAATTATTGAACAGAGAAGAAAGAAGAATAATTAAAATTACTGAAGAATGAAGAAAGAAGAACAATCAAAACTACTGAACAAGGAAGAAAGAAGAATAACCAAACTCAAAGAAGAAAGAAGAATAATTAAAAATACTGAAGAAGGAAGAAAGAAGAATACCCAAACTCAAAGAAGAAAGAAGAATAATTAAAAATACTGAAGAAGGAAGAAAGAAGAATAACCAAACTCAGAGAAGAAAGAAGTGAGACGACCCATATAAAACAAAAACCCCATAGGGAAAGAACCCCAAAAAACCCCAAAATCAATGAATGTCCAAAGAGAAAGTATAACACCCCAAAAAACCATATCACTGTAAAACTGACAAAAAACTAAAAGTGTTAGTAGTATTAAATATTAGTGCATTCAAAAGGTTATTGTTTAGTTTGTATAAACAAATCTTCACAGTCCCCCCATGGTTGAATATTTCATGTTAAAAACTAGAAAAAGACTAGTAAATATATTAATAATTCACCATGGACAAGTGAAAGTGATCAAATTATAACTAATAAACTTTAAAAAGGTGCATGAGTTGCAATACAAAGTAATAAACTTTAAATTTTGTGAACAGTGTCTACTTTGATAATGAAATAGTAATATTACTAATAAAAAGCTACTAAAGCTGTATGAACATTCCATAGAATGGAATATGACTTAGATAGCCAGAGTTATACTTTAAGAGGGGGCATAAATCCTGTAAAATGGGGAATTACAGAACCAACTGTTAATGTTGAAGTAGTAAAAGATGTTAACCATTATATGTAACCAGGATGTTAGGTTCCTATTACATATAATAATTAGATAAGTAAGGATTATTCATAAGAAATATTAGTGTTATAATTTGTTATTTTATTGTTCATTTTAATTTAGGAATGCCCTATCTAAAAATAGATATCATTCAGATGTTATAGAATATTTTTAATTATGTTATTAGGTGATATACAAAACAATGTTATTCAGAACACCAGTTTTGATTTAGAGAGGTGTTATATGTTAATTATACAATCAATAATTACTGTTATACCAGTCAAAGAACTAATTTTTAATCAAATATATAAGAATCAGAAGTCAGAGAAGGATATAAAATAACTACATTAATAAAACATTTTTGCAAATAGCCACACATCAAATCTAGGCAATATAATGAATTTAATTACTTATTTTTTGCGTACCGTATCACTTATTATATGATATATAATTACCTTAATATCCACTTTAGTGATACACAGTTTCGTCACTGATGACGCGTTTCGGGACTAAGTCCCATCCTCAGATACATTTAATTAATAAACTAAAATATTAAAATCACGACCATGATACTGGTCAAGTCAAAAATAAATAAAATAAAATAAATTACAAATCGCATGTAATGTAAAGCTTATTACATGCGATTTGTAATTTATTTTATTTTATTTATTTTTGACTTGACCAGTATCATGGTCGTGATTTTAATATTTTAGTTTATTAATTAAATGTATCTGAGGATGGGACTTAGTCCCGAAACGCGTCATCAGTGACGAAACTGTGTATCACTAAAGTGGATATTAAGGTAATTATATATCATTAATGAATTTAAACTGCAAATAATTAACAAACATAGTCTTATAAGCCAGTTAAACTGACAATATTTAGGCAAGATAAACTCAACATATTAAATACTATGTAAATAAGGCTTTCTAAAGATAGGGTCATTATATGAGTAAAATTATTAATTGGTCTAATAAAATACCATTTAAAACTGAAATAGATTCACTGACATTATCATAGGGGGAGTCATATACAAATGAATTGTATTAAAAAACCATCATTAATATACTAAATTGCCATAAAATAAGTGAGAATTGACAATTATACCAATTTCAGATTTAATAGAATAATAATTATATTAGGGAAAATGGCTATTATTTACTTAGAAGACAGGAAGTATAATTTTAGGCCTACCTCCCAAAAAATGTAAGAAATATAATTTTCTGATAAAACTTTGTAACACTAACTTAATTACTATCAAAATAAGTAGAATAGAATAGTGAAAACGAATATGTATTTAATATTTCAAACAGTTAACTAATAACGAAATTACTTTCTGAGCATAATGTACGATTTTAAAATGTGTCGGAAGTTAAGATGATTTGAAACAATGTATGAGATATATTATATAGGCTAAGATTTTCATGAGACGAAGGAAATCCAGACAGTTCATTATTATACCTTGAAGAGAGCACTTAATGTGAATATTTGATAGAACCAACCTTTAATGGCTTTTACGTTATAACAGAGTTCGGAATCATTTTGTGTAAAATTAAATTTTTTAACTATTTTAATTATTGTGAAGTGGTGAAGTTGACCTATGAACTACATAACACCAATAAACGGAATCACATATAACTAATTAAATGAAATAACACTGAAATCGCACCAAATACCAAGTGAAAATTCGAGGTTAAACTGACACACATAAACGCCAGTAGATATACCCATTTAACAACATTTTTACACCAAGTGAACTAATCCATCATACACCAGTGACAATAAACTATACCCCAGAAGATAATATACAATTGCGAAGAACATTTAAACGAAGAAGGGACATATTTATTCCAACAAGTACTTCATGCAGGTTAGAAGGCGAACAACGCGCATGCGTCAGGCGGCCATTTTGATCCAATATCATCACCGCAATAAGACACGACTGTGGGCTGCAACTTGGTTTGAATACAATTATATATAAACTTTTATTATTAATAACTACCATTGTATTGTTTAAATTTAAGACATTATTAGAATTGTAAGTGTTATACTTTCATGCCCCTGACCTTCTCTGGCTTTTTATATTAATAACCGTTTAAAGAACCTATTTTTTATAATACAAATGTAAAATTCTTATATCGACCGGCCCTGAGCGAGTCGATACGGCATTGTAACATCGATTTTAATTGATCAAATTCATTATTTTGTTTAATAAACGTTTGTTTTCTGGTAAATTGAAGTTGATTTCTCTTATAAAAGGACATAACAGTTAATTAATCAAGAAAACTAGATAACCTTTAAGGGCAGTATATGCGAAACTACAACCTTTCAAGAGTAAGAAGAAGAGAGCCGTTTTCGCCTAAACTTGAAGTTAACTGGATTGTCTTTTTAACAAATTTACAGAAGGGAAAATTATTACCAGAATAAACACAATACCATCATAATTATAATTACAATCAACAACCTCGATTTATTTCTAAATTTTAAGAACATAAATACACCGAAAACATTTTTTCAGAATTTATTTTTTTATAAATATAAATTTTAAATTTATATTTTATTTCAAATTGCTACAACAGCAATACACACAGAGTTTATTTGATAACAACAAAGACCAGGAATGTTACCAAATCGACGTTTCCCAGAGCGGAACGTCACTACTACACTTACACACCATAAAAATTATTCCGGGTAATATAATACCAGAACACTACTGCAATTACGATTATATTATTGTTTTATTACAAAAGTGAAGACCAACAGTGAGAGCATAACGAAGACTAGGAGACATTAGATACATTACTACACACAATCAGAATTAAATTATATTTGTAATAAACTGTTTTATTACAATATATATATATAATTACAAAGCGAAGTCCTGCCTTCTTTAATGCCCCGCGATGGAAGCCAATTTATTACAAGACTGCCGTCCGTCTTACTTCTGCAAGCGTGTAAACGTCGTCCTTAAACTATTCTGTAAAATGTTGAAGTGTGTCAGAGTGTAACTTGTGTATGTGTGTCTTACCAATTCGTCCTCGCTCGGTAACGTAACTTGCGATGCTTGAGTCCGTAGCGAACGTACGGATAACCAGGTATCGTAGTCCCGATCTGAGGTTCACTAGGAGTGTATAATTCCCGGGTGGCGCCAAATTGTTTATTTAAAACAATTAAAAATTTATTATTATCAGCGGTTCTGCTCAGACGGAGTGAAGAATTCAATTTGTCCCGCCGCTTATCGAGTTGTATGATCAAGCCAGCAGTTGCCTTATTCGCTCCTTGAGCGCTAGTTATCACGTCAGAGACGTTCGCTGTAATTTATAACATTAAGAATACACCTTCCTACTGAAAATAAAACACATTTTTATATACACAGTATTGATTTATTAACGATTGGTGATTTCTGTTTTCATAGACACAAACTATATTTGATTTCTTATATAATTTTGCACCGGTTATTTATTTATGAGAAGTTTTCTCTCTGGGTTTTACAATCGATTTTGAACGTGACTAACATACAGTATATGTCGTTCTACCAAAGTTGTAAACAAATATTTTCGTTCAAATGTTGGATTCTTTTGATCACGTTAAAAGGCTCAGATGCAATTACAATAATAAAAATACACAACCTTACAATGTTGCTACTTAAATATTATAATGTGTAACTATAAATGGTTTGTCGAAGTGTAGTAAAAGTGTTTTAAAGGTTCGTACATTAATACTAGGTTAGCTTTATAATTTGACAAATTCTCAGTGTCTTAATATTTTTATTTAATCTTTGAAAGAGAATAAAATTGAATCAGTGATATTTCAGAATATAGTGAGAAATATTCAAAGTGCGTTATTTCGGAAGTTTAGATAATTTATTGGATACTTAAAAGCTTCGTAGCATGTGATTAATCTGTTGGTCTGGAGCAAAGGAATGTGGCCGCAATATAATTCAGTTTTCATTTATTCGGGCTTCTGGCATCTTTTTCAAAGTATTCAGATTCATTTATTCCTTTCGTCTGGAAATAAAACGTCTTCTCCATCAGGTAATTGAGTTCAGTGATAGTCAGCCTCCTTCTCGTTCAATTTGGACAGTTTGTTTGACTTTTAAAACATTTTAAATAAGAACATTGGTTGTTCTGAATTCTGGCGTCTGTTTTTCCTGAGCGTCACTTTCTGAGTAACGATATTCAACGGTAATTTTTTCTACCAGTCCCGTTTCCCTGGTTACCAAAGAAATCTGATTGGACTAGCTTGATATAAACCCATTGTTATCAAAATTTGAATTCTTTTAAAATCTTCATATATCTTCTGACTTTCTTCCTTCCATTGTCTTCCTTCTTAAGTATTAATTATTAGCACTGTCATTTGTATTTTCTCACAAAGATTATTTTGGTATCCCACAATATTGGGTTATTTCATGTTTCATAAGTTTACAATTAATTTAATATTTACTAATTACATTTCTCTGTTTATATAACTCCTTATTTTAATACTTTGTTTTTAATAAAATTTATTATTTATCCTTGATTAATTAGTCACCTTGGATTTGTGAATTACTTGGCTAATTTCATACAATTAGTATTTGTTGGTGTTTGACCGTTAGGCCTGTTTCAAGTCTAAGTAGCCATTACTGATTTTTGATTACTTCATACACATTATATCTCATTTTGCCCTAGAGCGTTATTTTGTTCTTAGAATTATGTTTATTATCTATGGTTGTGTTTTGGTTCAGTCTTTGTGTGATTTTACTGTGTTACAATTGTTTTATTCATTATTTCTTGCTAATTATTTACTAACGGTTTTCTCTTTTCTAACTCAAACATTGCTTTCTTTTCTTATTTAATTACTCTGCCAATGTCAACAATATGGTTATTAATTACTATTTATTCATCATATAACCTATAACATTTAGACCTATGTTTGGGATAATTACCCAATCCATACCCTATTCATAAATAATTGTTTAGATAATTATTTAACACTTATTATCTAATATTTGTGTACAATTCATTACTTTTGATTTATTGTTCGGGTAACAAACAACCTCACCTCTATTGAACTTGTTTCATTACTCTACCCTTATAACATGGGTGTTTACTTATGGTTTTAAACTACTTATTTTATAAAAACTCCTTGCTTTCTTTTCCATGTCAACACTATCTTATTACTTTGTCATGTGATTCTCACCTTTAAATTCTACAATACATTTTTAAGTTCTACAATAATATTATTTTATAATCACTACAATTAATATCACTCTTCAGTGTTCATTATTACTGAATCAATGGTTTATTTTAAACATTATTCTTAATAACTTTCTTAAATGTTATTGTTCACTATCAAACCTTAAATATTGGTTAATTTTACTAAGTTTATCTTAGCCTTCCCTATTTTTACTATTTTTATTACTGACACTATCTTTATTTATTTATCACTTGCACTTTTAAATTATTTTGTGTTTGTCATAATTTACTTAGTGTTTCTTTTTCTATCATTTCACTTTAGGGTAATTTCACTTTCACTAGGTTAACTTCCGTTTACTTCTCACTATTTTAATCTCTTTCTCTTTCTCTACACATATTATATATACTTATTAATATCATGTCTTTCTCTATTAACAACTTATATGTACTTCTAACTCTTTGGCTAGTGTATTTTTAGCTATCGTGTTTTATTAATGACTATTTACAATTGTCACTTAATCAATACTAACATCTATTATTTATTTTGGTTCTTTACCGGTTTCATTTTCTTTATTATTTTTTATTACATTATTTCTCCATTCTCTATTCTCCATGTCTTGTCTGTGTTTTCTTGACGTGTTTCATTTTATTTTCTTCATCATTGGTTTGTTCCCTCTTTGTTCTCATTTTCTTCTCCTTCACTTCTCAACTTGTTTACTTTATTTTGGTTCTTAGCTGGCCAATCTCTGGGGTTGGGTCAATGTCGTTTGTCTATCAGTCTAGTCATTGAGTTTCTTTATTAATCACTTTTAGTTTATAACTCTTTCTCCTTCTTTCTTAATTACATTTTATATTTTTATTCTCTTCATTATTTATTTATTAAAATATATTATTTTTTAGCATTGTTTATACATACTTATAGTTATCAAAATTGATCTGAATTTGGCGATGTTATAATATATATATTGTAGATAACTAGAATTGGGAGTTTTAATAACTTGTTTTAGCGAACGTAATTAGTGTTCGTTCGGAAGCGTCTGGTAGCCTGTGTGCCTTACCTGTCCCTTCTCACTCTTTTGTAATTCCCGATAGGCGCCAAATTGTTTTACCAGAAAACAATTAAAAGTTTTTTTACCTGTATGGTTTGACAATGTACTAGGGTAAATTCGAATCGTTCGCCGACTGACATGTAACTGATTCTCGTTTGAGTGGGGGAAACGTGTTACCAACTTTAATAATGTTGGTTATATTGACTCACTGCTATTAAACAAAACATACATAATATTTCTCTATAAATAAATACTGGACAGTTGTTCTCGGTACACACTTTTTTATTAGGCTCTGAATTGTTAATTCTTGTTAACGCTTTATACAAAATAATAATTGATATAATAATTTTAGCCTCGGCAATATATAGTCGTTCACTCAGCGGATTGCTGGGTTGGCAGTACAATGTTTCTATTAGATGCAAGACAGCGTTCGTTATTATTTACAAAATAAATCTGCCTATAGAGTCCTTTTAAGTACGACAAAGAAGTTTTTATAACAAGATAACAAATTATAATATATCACTTAATGTTCGTGAGCATTAAAATCAACAAGGTTTACTGTAAATTAAATATTGTGGTGTTAAAGTGTGACAGTGTCGTTGCTGTAGTACATAGGTTATCATTAATTCAGTGTTTACAAATTACTTTTTTATTTATCAATCCTTGAAAATAATACTTTCAGTGATAGTGAGAGTTTTACGGTTTAGTTATAATTTGGAAGGAGAATTTGTTTTTTAGAAATCAACGAATTCAGCAATACTTAACGTTAGTAGATTGGAGGTGTATTGTCAGTAGTGAACGTAGGTTAATTGGTTGATGTCGAGTCTTCTTTCTTCAGTCTTGGGCTTCATGGATGTCCGGCGTCTTCTTCTTGTTAAATTCCATATATTGCAGTCATCTGGATTAATTTTGAGCTGGTCCTTGGTCTAGGTTGGTTGGAATGTCCTCTCATCAGTTGTAATGGTCCTTCTTCATAAAATTATGGGCACTTATACTGTTTTAAGTCAAAAATTTGGGCCCTTCACGGCGTGGCGTCTCTCCAGTTAAGCGTCACTACAGATATTTTTTGTTCCTAACTGAAATTAGTCAATATTCGGTTGTTGTCATGGTAACTCAAAATTTCTGATTGGCTAAAATTGGCTTAAGACCATTGTTAGGATATTTGAATTTTTATTTAAAATGGTTACAGATCTTCTGAATGTAATTAATCTTCAGTATTCCCTTTTTAGTATTAAATATCATTACCACTGTTCACATTTTGGCTCAAGGATTAATTTGACATCCAATACTATTGTTTTTACTTAGGTATCAACATTTTGACAGTTTTGTTGATTTTGTTTAATTACATTGTTTTCTTAATTTATATGATTACTATCATATTTCTGTCTTGACATGATTGTCTAATTGTATTTTATTGTTTGTATGGCTTAGTCTTACTAATGTTAGTGTTTAATTCTCAAAATTGAAGTTTTTTGTAGTTTGACAGTTGGGAATTTGCCTAGGCTTAAATAGAAATTGGCTATTTTTCTTTAATTACTGAGATTACATTTTATTTTCCCCTTGTATGGGTCCTGATTGGTTTTAATAGATGATTTTGTTTATTTGTTCAATGGTTTTATGTCTGTTCTGTAATCATGTGTGATTTTACTGGTTTCATATTCTGTCTTGTCTATTGTCATAACTGCCTTTTAGTGTCATTGTGTTTGTCTGTATTTATCTTGTTTCTTGTTTGGTTTTTAATCATTATTTATTGCATAACATATAACATTGCATCTTATGGTTTAACAATTCCCATAGACATAATTCTATTCATTAACATAATTATTTAAGACATAATTCTATTCATTAAAACATACTTATTTACTTCTCATTACCCACTCATACTCTTTAGTGAGTTATAATTATTACATAGTATTAATAAAAAACAAACAAATAAACATTAATTAAATCTTTGAACAAAATTACATTTCTTATTACTAATCTTATTTGACACTATGTCATTAACTCTATACTCTAATAATATTTTACTGTTTTTTACTAAAATCTGATAATGATAATTAATTGTCTTTCCCTTATCAAATTTGGGTTAATAACATTTGTTTTTATCTCAGTATTTCAGAAATTCTCTATACGGTGTATTGACACTCTAATAGTCTATTTTTCTTACTCTCATGTAATAATATGAATTGTCACTTATAATATTAATTGATAAAAATTTAAAACATGATAATTAGTTATTACTATTGATAGCTTAATCCTACTAATTATAGTTTATTTTGTTACATATTGGTGTCCACTTATAATAGCTTTTAACTATCACAGTCCTTCCTGTGTTTAACCATTATTAGATCTCACTCACTTTATGCACTTATAAACTTTTATCACTGTCTTATCAGTGTTTATCACTATTAAGGGGGTTTATTTTCACTTTGGGGACATTAATAATAACACCTTGCACTCCATGGTTTAAGTGTTACTGGTGGGTAAAAATTAGTGTATTGCTTACTAAGAATTCTCTTTCTCATTTTTATTTTAAAATGTTCATTATCATTATAACTTACTATCTCTCACTCTATGTGGTTTGATTATACAATTGATATGTTTGTGTCGTGCTAGTGTGATTTGTCCTAGTTTACTCTATTTGTTTGGGTTAGTATACCCTTTTATGTCTTAAGTCCTTAACATTTTAATACTTCTATTTTTAGACTGCTTGTCTGTTTTTATAATCATTGTTATCATATACAATTTATCATTGATTAGTCTTTTTTATTGGTTTATTACTGGGTTTGTACTCTTTCACTGTGTTTACTTCGCTTTGCCATATTTTATATATCACTTCCTTGGTGTTGTGGCTGAGTATATGTTCACACTTCCATGCTAATTCTTTATTCATCATTGTTTAATTATTTATACATTCTTATGTTGGTGTGTTGACTAGTTCTCGTTATCACTTACAATTGTCATAATTTATTTTATATTCTTGGTCTTTGGGGCTGGTTCTACTATCTCACTTACCATCTATTGGGCTATTGTGGTTAAATCGCCATGTATTATTGTATTTAACATTTTGGTTCGTTGTTTGTAACTTTTTTATTATTAGCGGTTACTTTTCTGATTACCTTCATACGTTTGATCGTGTTATAATTTATGAATCACCCATTCTTTAATCTCTGATTCATCACTTTTTATTCTAGTGCTAATTATTTAAATAACTTATCTTGTCATGTTTCTTCATTATTGTTAGGTGAAGATATATATTATGTTATAATAAATATATATATATATATTGTAACATCACCAAACGTTCCATCCCAATAATGAACACCAGAAGGGTAAAATATAACACTAGAGTTGTAAATGAGTAAATTAAAATGAATGTAACAGAGAAGAGAATGGACCAGCTAAGAAGAAAGAAGAGGAGGGATCCCAAGAAGCAGTGATGAATCCACTACATGACACTATGACACTACAACTTCAATAAACTGACTGACTATGACAAATGGACAAGCAAAGGTTCACAAATAAGCTGTCAAGTAAGCCAGATAAAAACCTTGACGAGTAGAGTCATACAGAACAAACCAATTAAACACTGACTTTAATAACATGGTAACAAATAACAGCATATTGGCTGATATAAATAGAACCATGATATGGAAATAACAAACACCATGTACTATGCTAGATATAGCCACAAAATTGTGAAAGATAGAATTACAAACAAATGTGTAGTAGTATAGATTAAGAATAATTATAAATGGAAGCCTTATATGTAAGTAGGTAACTTCCTAAGTAAATAAAATGTAAGTAAAGATAATAATAATCAGGGAATAAACCTTGTGATAGAATTACACCCAGACCCTGTATGACCAAGTTAATGTCAATGAAATGATAGGGAAATAGAACCCCTAATTAGCATAAACTAATAGAAGTATAACTATAACGAATAAGGTGTAAAGTACCACCACTTGACCGATATTATATGCTTTAGAAATGAGTAGGACAGATAAAAATGTAATTAGTGAATTAGGAATTTTCAAAGTAATGTGTCGACATAATTAGACCAAGAATTTATATTGTTTAGCTGTAGGCAGCATTTAGATTTAATAATATATTTAATTTTAATCATTTTATAATGTTCGAATGAGAAAACAAATGTAATTAATCAAATATTAAAGAAAGGTAAATAGTCGAATTTGCATTGTTAGCAGACAACACTAGGAAACCATGTCTTAGGACAGTAAATTAATGTATTATTAATGAAAACTATGTTCAAACTGGCCTCAAGTCACATCAAATTAAAGATAAGAAAATAAGCTATAATTTGATAGTAATAGCATCAAAAATGGAATTGTAATAGTCAAGTAATTAGCGTTAGCATCATTTTTTTGGCAAAATTTAAAGAAGTTCATGTAATAATCACAACAACGTTAGCGAGTACAGAATACGTATCGGTAAGGTTTATTAATAACATTACGTCATCATGACATAATTTTGTACCAATCACGAACGAGTTTACTCAGCGAAAATGAACCCTAGCGACGATCAAAAGGCTGTTATATAATCGACGACGCGCGAAAAACCTGGCATTGGCATTTTTCTCCACAAGCTAATCGTCTGCGTTCTGCATTTTGTTTATATCATATCATCAACAACAACAGTACAGATTGAAGTAATTACAGTAAATTTTGGAAATTAACTATTGAGAAGACGAATAATCTCACCTAAGTGCATCGAGAGTTAGTTGTGACTTTAAATAAATAGTGCGTGTATCGGAACGAGACCAGTAAACATAACCTAAAAAGGCGGTAACCTATCATTAGTCAGAAGAAGGTTATTCTCCTTCCAAGTGCGATTTAAGTGAAGTGATCACTATAATCCGATCGTTAATGTGTTTATTTTTAATCGATACGATTAAAAAACCAGGTAGTACAGTGATAAAATTTATTTGTTTACATTTCATCAGTTAATCGTAGAACCTAATACACTTTCTACTGACGCAAAAACAATAAGACTATTTGTAGATAACATTGTACCAATTTTATTTAGAGGGATTAACACATCCCGATGTAAGAGTATATGTACGAAAATTTTTATAACTAAAATCTCAGTTCGAGTCTAAACAAACGAACTTCTCGTTATTCAATTTATTCAATGGAAAATTATTAAAGGTGTCTAACCTGAATTATGATATCATATTAGTGTTTTTTGGGAGGAAAAATAATGTTATATTCTGTATTTTAAAAGAAACCACCCTTGAGGTATTTAATTAAATAAGAGAAATAATTTGTTAATAGGAAATAAGAGTTTTTATTGTTCTTAAAACTGAGCTAGACCAGTCATTAAACCGGACAACCTGTGATCCGCAATTTATTATTTTTGAATGTATTTGTCAACCTAATTCAATAGGTCATAATAAACAACCAGTATTATACAGCATCAACCTTTGTTATTAATTATTTTAATAAATAATCAACCATCAGTATTGCTAGCACAAAGGTGCATTTTAACAGTGAATTATCAAGTAACCTATTTAATTTAATCTCAATTTCAATAACCTTTAAAGGTAAAATCAGTAAAGGTCAATACGATCAATTATTAAATCAGAAGTTTATTTTTTATGGGACATTTATGTGGAAAAAACCCATATGGCGCCCAAGTAATATCTAAAGTGTTGTAAAAAACTTCACAGCCATACTATACTGGTCAACAAAGAACTTGAAAGTTTATTAATTAACTGTGAACGTCTGAACATCCAGTACTTCCAAAACAGGTACGTGAAGTGTCATTTATATTAATAAACTTTGTCCAGACAATACTTTGACTTACACAGACGACAAATTTAATAGAAGAGGAGTCGACTTCAAGAGATCTACGCACCAGTTACATTCATCAACGGATCGACAAGTTAACATTTACTCACAATAAACTAAACATTAATTAAACAACGAAAGTGTAAGTAAACCGATTTATCTACATTGAATTAGATAAATCAATAAACTAATTCGCTAATAATAACAACAAACTTTCTCAATACATAATAATAAACTACTGCAAGCGAGACCCTTTAAACAATAATCGATAATTAAATAAATTATATATAGAGGGAGAAGTAGGCAATCTTACAGAGTGGCGACCAACGAGCGCGGCTTTAAAAAATAAACAGGAATAGTATATTTTAATTGAATTATATTAAATTAGCCCGGCAAATACAGTAGAACGACCATGCCTAAACCATACGGTACCAGATCGACATACCGACCAAGAGAAAATCGAGGAGCCGACACCGAGATGAACGTGGAGGTACAGCAAGTACCGCCAACAGCTGAAATGGAAGTTACAACAAATAATACCCTAGAAAACCAACAAGAAAGAACACATCCTGCAGAATCCGAGCAACCCAAACAAACTGAGGAGCCCACACAAACAGGGGATGCAGACTTCCAGGAATGGATGAAGAAGATGATGGAAGAAACATTAAAAAGTAACGAGAAATTAAATAAAAAATTAGACGATAATAATAAGAATATCGAGTCATTGAAGGAAGATTTAAATAAAAAATTAGACGATAACAGTAAGACGTTGAAAGAAGATTTAAATAAGAAGATGGACGAGATCAGCAAGAAGATGGAGGAGAATAACGCAAAAATAAACTTAAAAATAGAAGGAGAACTAGCAGTAGTCAGGAGAGAGATCACGGAAGTACACGAGAGGTGCGAACAATACAACCAGGAGTTGCAGCAAACTAGAGAAGAGGTTGATGGACGGATCAACAACCTAGAAGAAATTAACGAAGTCCGAATAGAATCGCTGAAGAAGATGAATCAGGATGAAATAAAACGGATAAGGACGGACGTAGGAGAGAGATGTGAGGAAATAGACGCATCAGTAAACAACATACAAAACCTGACTGTCAATAACAGGGAAAAGATTGAAGAGTTACGACAACGAGAGATCCTGCAAATACGAGAGGAACTCGAAACAATCCGTAACCGACCAGTACAGAGTCAATACTGTACCTACAAACCGTGGACAATCGCGATAACATAAATTTTAAGCATTATAAAAAGAACCCAATCGAATTTCTGGAAAGGGTAGAAGACAATTTGACCAGAATTCGAGAGAATAGATGGGCCGTAATCCGCAGTTTAATAGACGAGTATTTTAAAGAAATACACGACAACTGGTGGACTGCAACCCGACACGAAATTCAAAGTTATGATGAATTTAAGACGCTATTCAGGGCCAAATACTGGTCAGAGTCCACTCAAAATATAGTGTGAGACGACATATGTCACGGCAAGTACGACGCCAGTCGAGGGACAACTCCAACCTCTTACTTCCTTGGTAAGGTATGTTTGGCCAGAAACCTCGAACCAAGAATACCGGAGGAGTGCCTAGACACAAAACTAGCGTATCATTACGAGGAGGGAGTAGCACGATCGCGACAATGGGGACAGATCAAGACTATTCAAGCCATGGCGGCACTGCTCGAAGACAATGAACACGAGGGTTATTATAAAAGAAGTCGTAAGAGGCACGACTATTACCAAGATAGAAATAACAATCAAGGTAGTAACAACAACCCCAATTTCCGGAACTACCGGAATAATTATAATAACTATAATAATAATGTGAACAACAACAGCGAAAATAATTACCGACCAAACAATCAGGGTAACAATTACGCTGGCAACAATAACAACATGAGACGACCTCAATATAACAACAATAACCCCAACCAACCACAGAACCAAGGCGGAAATAATCAACCCCAACCATATAGACGGGTTAATTACATACAGGCCAATAATGATCAGGGGAGAAGGCGATATTGCCCAAGACGCCGAAGCTTTAACGGACATGATGATGAGGAGTACCAGAACGGAGACAGGAGAAATTCAAGGGGCGGACAACGAAGGAGCCGAAGTAGTGAAGGCGACAGCCGAAATAACGATTATCGACCCCAAGTACATTTTATGCCAACCATGGGGGAAGGCCCGAAATGGACGAGAGAAATCAAACAAACACACCGGACAGACGTGAGGAAGAGAATGAACTCTCTTTAAACGCACCGCGGCAGTGAGAAACCAACTAGACCCCTCGCTGAACCATTCTATTGGGTACAATTACAGACAAAACTTAGATAAAACGATAACGATAATACGAAGTCATTATTTGAAGAACATCAGACAAGAACTGCTGGAAGAAGAAGAAATTGACCACAACCAATGTAACAATGAAATAGCATATGTGACTGCCGAAATAAACGGTGTGACCACCACATTGACACGGGTCGACACGGGTGCGAATGTCTCTTTAATTGATAGCACCGAGATCAACCGAATACAGGAAGAATGTAAATCAGTAATACCAACCCTACCGATTAACAACATAATATTAGTGGCAGCGACTGGACGACAAAATAAAACTGTCAAAAAACAGGTCAATTTAGAAGTGACCAGTCATGGAGTCAAGATCCCAATGATATTTTTGGTAGCTAATGGATTACCCTTTTGCAGTTTAATTGGCTGCGATATCCTGCGAAATACTCAGCAATTATTGACATGAGCAGAGCAAAAATAACTCTGAGTACAAGCAATTTGGAATGGACGGCTGAGATCATTGGAAGAAAGGAAGCCCCTCAAGACCGCACCATTTTCCACATAAGAGAATTGCTAAGTCCTAGAAATCAGACACATACGGAAGAAATTGAGTATCAACAAAACAATAACATTTTGTGGAACGAAAAAAAATCAAAGAAATCTGCCAATTTAAGTCAACAAAGAGAGACAACTCACCAAACCCAGACCAAATTGAAATGTTGATCAACATATACAACAGATACCGGCATGTATTTTCGGACATCCCGGGTAAGGTCAACAATTACCAATGTGTACTAAAATTTAAAGAACCTGTAAATTTTAATCGGAAGTCATACCCTATTGCTTATTCTTTAAAGGAAGCAGTCAGGACCAAAATTAACCAATTATTAAAAGATGACATCATTGAGTGCAGTCAGTCACCTTATATTAGCCTTATTGTAGCTATCAAGAAGAAGAACGGGAAATTAAGACTTTGCCTGGATGCTAGGGAGATTAATAAAAATCTAATTAATGACAGAAAATCTCCTGGCGAAATAGAGTAGATTTTAAAGAAGTTTCATGGCACACAGTTTATTAGTTCATGGGACACCGTCTGCGGATACTGGCAGGTGGAACTACACCCCCACAGCCGAAAATACGTGGCCTTTATTTTCGAAGGGCGCAACTATCATTTTAAACGATTGCCCTTCGGATTAGTGAACTCTGTAGCGATATTTATTCAATGTATGGACCAGGTATTAGGTCAAGAAGCGCTCCAGTTCACTACCATTTATGTAGACGATCTACTCATAATGTCTACCAATTGGGAAGATCACTGTAGTAGAATAAGCCATGTGTTAAATAAGCTGTCAGAAAACAACATCACGTTGAAACTTGAGAAATCACAACTTATAGCTAAGGAAGTACAATTTTTAGGTTTCCATTTAACAGAACATGGAATAACCCCCTCTAGAGAAAAGATAGAATCAATACAACAATTCCCCACACCAAGAAACAAAAAACAGTTACAGTCTTTTTTAGGCCTGTGCAACTATTATCGCAAATTCCAAAGTAACTATTCAGAATTAACCACAAAATTATCACCACAATTATCTTCTAAAGACAAATGGACATGGGGACCAACTCAAGACACAGTGTTTCAACAGATTAAAATCAAATTCCTGGAGACAGTAATGCTGCATCACCCAGATTTCAATAAGCCTTTCTACTTAAATTGTGACGCAAGCGACATCAGTTTAGGGTCTACACTATACCAAGAGGACGAAGATGGCAACCACCTGGTTATAAGCTTCGCCAGTAAAACACTGAACAAGTGCGAGCGAAATTACAATGTGATAGAAAAAGAGCTGTTAAGTGTTGTATTTGCCTGCGGAAAATTCCGGACATACATTTTAGGATATTCAATAACTGTATGGACAGACCACAAGTCCATATCATTCCTGAAGAACTGTAAATTAAGCCACGGTCGATTGACAAGATGGACCCTAGTCTTACAAGAATATAACATCAGTTGGGAGTACATTCCAGGCAAAAAGAATATAGCAGCAGACGTATTGTCACGTATAAATATAACCAATCAAACCTATGAAGGAGAGAAGGAAACGATTGCAAAGGTCTATCACATCATTAAGGATCGATCAGACTTGGAAGAAATAGTCAAAGAAATAGAACAAAACCAGAAGCAAGACAGCAAGTTAATGCAAATACACCAGAGAATAAATGCACAAGACAATAGGATAATACCTTACTATTGTATACACCACAATCTTTTGTTCATTAAAACAAGCTACCACAACAATACTTGGAAATTGGTAATACCCCGAACACTAGAAAAAGAAATCATCACAAATTATCACATACGTTATGGACACATGGGAGCACTTAAAGTGGTAAGAGCACTGGAAGAACACCTGTATATTAAAGACATAAACAGAAGAGTGCGTGATTATGTCAGGAATTGCCACATATGTCAATTAGTAAAATGCAACAACGAAGGGAAAGATGGAATAATGATACCTATAACTTCCTCAAACAAATTGGAAAAGGTTTTCGTAGACATCTGCGGTCCATTCCCTAGAAGTGGAGGTAGACATCAGTATAAATACCTCATAATAATTTTCGACCATTACACGAAATTCACAAAGTTATACCCAATAAATCGTGCAACCACAAACAAGATACTCACTATTATCATACAAAACTATATACCTGAAGTGGGAAGTCCGAAAACTACCTTAACGGATCATGGTACCCAGTTCAAGGGTAGGAGGTGGAAAGACACACTGCTGGATCATGGGGTAAAAACCTATAAAACCTCAGTATACCATCCTAGCAGTAACCCGGCAGAAAGAGTGTTAAGAGAAGTTGGGAGAATCCTCAGGACATACTGTTCCAACCAACAACGGAAGTGGAGTGAGTACATATCAGCAGCAGAAGATTTCATAAATCTAGCTCACCACCAATCCATTGAAACCACACCTTATAATGCAATGTTTGAGAAACCCCCACCACGAGAAATCACTGACATTATTAATTTTCCACAAAGCCAGGAATACCAGTTCAACAAAGTCCAGTTTCATACTAAGATTGTAGAGAAGATAGAAGAAAGGAGAAGAAAGTACCAAAACAAAATACCACTGAAAATAATACAGTACCAAGTAGGTGATAAAATATTACTAAAAAATCGAGAATTACCCAGTACAATGGAGGGTATCACGAAAAAACTACTACGGTATTATTGTATACAGGTCCATATACCATCACCAAGAACAATCAGAACAACACATATGAAATTTCAGACCCAGTGAGTAAGAAAATCAAAGGTACATTCAACCAAGCATCATTGAAGAGATATTACGACTGATAAGAACTATCGAATATGTAATATTACATAATATCTAACAATATCAAAGTATACAATGCTCCATGCAGATATAAATAAAATAACTTAAACGAAATGTAATTGACCCATAATTAACCCAGTAGAATGGTGAAAGCATGAAAACCCCAGATAATCCAAGGAAAGTAAACAACCGAAGTGTGATAACCTAGTGTATAAAAAATGTTAAAAATGAATTATGGTGAAAATAAAGAAGAATAGAAGACTATGATATAAAGTGATGAAGAATTTAAGAATTAACTGCATAATTATATAGTGATGAAGATAAGTGTGTAATCAAAAACATTGAATAATCACAAAAACAACTTGCAACCTAGTATTGATGAATAGCAGCAAAGCTGATAATAATATATCAAATATGTCAAGTTATAACTAATAATGACCTATGAAAAGAAGTATGTGAAATGAATTAATAAAGCATTAGCAGTGATAATATAATGGAACCTCTAATCCCTTGAGTATTCTAATAAATATAATGTCTTATATTGAAAAATGAATAATATATTATGTCTTATATGTTGTGATAGTGCAACTGTTGTTATGTGCAACTTTTTATTGTCCCAGACAGAGATGAAAATTCCTCTGATTCTGTGAGTGTATAGTTGTGGAATGCCGGAGAATGGATGCCAAATAGAGCCCCTCTGACCCCGAACCTACTATAAATGTTAGGGAATTATGATATTTCAAGGATTAAACCAACAACTATGAGGTAAATAAAAGAGCAAAGGAGAATTGTCACATGAATCAAGATATGTGACAATATGTGATAAGGTGAAGAAAAAATGTATTATTGAAAAACAGGGAAATTGTTAAAATAAGAGCAAATGTACAATATAACTAAATGACCAAGAGTATAAAAACTTGACCAATACTTGTAAGCTGAAGATAGTACTAGCAGTGAACTTAGTCTAAAACAAATCACCAACAGACTATTAAACCCAGTAAAGAAAAAGCAGTAATCTTATAATTTAAACCAAGATAAAGTGATAATTTCATCAAACCACAAAACTTGTTTTCTCAAATTATCAATTTTGAGAGGGGAGTATATGTAACATCACCAAATGTTCCATAACCATATGAACACCAGAAGGGTAAAATATAACACTAGAGTTGTAAATGAGTAAATTAAAATGAATGTAACAGAGAAGAGAATGGACCAACTAAGAAGAAAGAAGAGGAGGGATCCCAAGAAGCAGTGATGAATCCACTACATGACACTATGACACTACAACTTCAATAAAATGACTGACTATGACAAATGGACAAGCAAAGAGTCACAAATAAGCTGTCAAGTAAGCCAGATAAAAACCTTGATGAGTAAAGTCATACAGAACAAACCAATTAAACACTGACTTTAATAACATGGTAACAAATAACAGCATATTGGCTGATATAAATAGAACCATGATATGGAAATAACAAACACCATGTACTATGCTAGATATAGCCACAAAATTGTGAAAGATAGAATTACAAACAAATGTGTAGTAGTATAGATTAAGAATAATTATAAATGGAAGCCTTATATGTAAGTAGGTAACTTCCTAAGTAAATAAAATGTAAGTAAAGATAATAATAATCAGGGAATAAACCTTGTGATAGAATTACACCCAGACCCTGTATGACCAAGTTAATGTCAATGAAATGATAGGGAAATAGAACCCCTAATTAGCATAAACTAATAGAAGTATAACTATAACGAATAAGGTGTAAAGTACCACCACTTGACCGATATTATATGCTTTAGAAATGAGTAGGACAGATAAAAATGTAATTAGTGAATTAGGAATTTTCAAAGTAATGTGTCGACATAATTAGACCAAGAATTTATATTGTTTAGCTGTAGGCAGCATTTAGATTTAATAATATATTTAATTTTAATCATTTTATAATCTTCGAATGAGAAAACAAATGTAATTAATCAAATATTAAAGAAAGGTAAATAGTCGAATTTGCATTGTTAGCAGACGACATTAGGAAACCATGTCTTAGGACAGTAAATTAATGTATTATTAATGAAAACTATGTTCAAACTGGCCTCAAGCCACATCAAATTAAAGATAAGAAAATAAGCTATAATTTGATAGTAATAGTATCAAAAATGGAATTGTAATAGTCAAGTAATTAGCGTTAGCATCATTTTTTTGGCAAAATTTAAAGAAGTTCATGTAATAATAACAACAACGTTAGCGAGTACAGAATACGTATCGGTAAGGTTTATTAATAACATTACGTCATCATGATATAATTTTGTATCAATCACGAACGAGTTTACTTAGCGAAAACGAACCCTAGCGACGATCAAGAGGCTGCTATATAATCGACGACGCGCGAAAAACCTGGCATTGGCATTTTTCTCCACAAGCTAATCGTCTGCGTTCTGCATTTTGTTTATATCATATCATCAACAACAACAGTACAGATTGAAGTAATTACAGTAAATTTTGGAAATTAACTATTGAGAAGACGAATAATCTCACCTAAGTGCATCGAGAGTTAGTTGTGACTTTAAATAAATAGTGCGTGTATCGGAACGAGACCAGTAAACATAACCTAAAAAGGCGGTAACCTATCATTAGTCAGAAGAAGGTTATTCTCGTTCCAAGTGCGATTTAAGTGAAGTGATCACTATAATCCGATCGTTAATGTGTTTATTTTTTATCGATACGATTAAAAAACCAGGTAGTACAGTGATAAAATTTCATTTGTTTACATTTCATCAGTTAATCGTAGAACCTAATACACTTTGTACTGACGCAAAAACAATAAGACTATTTGTAGATAACATTGTACCAACTTTATTTAGAGGGATTAACACATCCCGATGTCAGAGTATATGTACGAAAATTTTTATAACTAAAATCAGTTCGAGTCTAAACAAACAAACTTCTCGTTATTCAATTTATTCAATGGAAATTTATTAAAGCTGTTGTGAAGGTACTTGCCTTTTACCATTTTAATAATAAAATACTACACTCATCATAATATAATAATACTCACCGCTGCCAGAATTTTACTTACCGTCATATTCCCCGTGAAACTTACCTTTAGAAACTGCCCAGGTCGCCAACATATTTTCTAGATAAACATGTAAACTTAAAACACTCTTGCCCTTATAAAAATCCCGCTATCTGACTGTATTTTAAAATTTCAGAAAACCCCCGATTACTTAGACGAGTTGTCGGCACAGAATACTAGGAAGTGGTTATGGCGTAATAACTAAACTAACACATTTTTATGTTGAAAACAAAACTTATTTTTTATTACGGATGCTATTAAAGATTAATATTCTTATGAACGACACACAGCAACATAATTATTCAAACTTAATTACTAATCAAGGCCACCCAGCTTGCTACATTCTCTCTTGCACACAATTTACAACCCATTTAAGTTTGATTTAGTGCTTTTTTAAATGAAATTATTTATTTATTGTAATTGTTCGTTGACTACTTAACCTTGGCATCCCTTATCACCACGTCCCACACTTATTACATTTTGTTCGGTCTAATGTTAGTTCCAAATTAAACTGTCATGATTCCACTGTTTATTACTGTCTATATCACACACGTCAATAAGTTTCTGTAGGCTTCGGCTACTTTTAATCGCTTCGGCCTACCGAATTGCGAGGCTACCGTTAATACGTCTGATTACGTTGAACGTATGCTGCTGACCGACTGAAGCTACTTGCGGGCGGACATCACTGCCATGCCTGCGAACAAATTTCGTCGCTGCCTTCGCGGCTAAAGTTTCATTCGTTGCACACACGACACATGAGATTTTCGTGTGTTGGACGTTGACGATATTTAGTGTTCACTGGTCGACGTCACAAATGTGGGCAGGACTTAATTTCGTTTCCGTCGTGTTGAGACCACGTGCTGGACAAAATTCATCTTCAAGCCATGTTGTTTTACCAACTTGGCGTCGGTTGCGCACCTGCTGGAGCTAGCGCGCTTGTGTGCGGGTGTCACACAGCCGCAAAGTTCCAAGAATCGTATCACCGTCAACAACACGACATTCCATTACATTGGCATCACCTCACAAGTCCTTTGTTCTAACTACGCTTCATTTGAACACGTGGCTGTCCACACAGATGAAACCAAATTTAATAATATTTTAATAAAATCAAACCCAAAAATAAAAAGCCCCCTTTTGCCCCGTTACAATACCCCCCCCAATGAGAGATCTTCTGTCAAAACAGAAGAAATCTCATTGCTAAACCCCTAAGAGGATCGGTAAGGATATGGTGCCAACAAACCCCCACTAGTTCTTATACCTCATGGTTAAGCTACCCCCCTGGCTCGGAGACTATGGCCACATCTGAACGAGATCACTGGACTTCTCTATTCGAGATCCCAACACCATAAAATCGAACAGACACGCACCACAGCGCACCTAACCGTTTAACATGCCACCCCAAAATCCAAACCCCTGGTAGTAGGGGTATTATGAGAGTTCTAACGCGGAAGTGACGTCATCCCCCCGCCCCGCCCCCCGCCCCCGCCCATTTTGGCGGGAAATTTGAAAATGGTGGTGGTGGGGGTGGTGTTGGGTGTTGACTTCCGGTGTGGGTGTAGAGGTGGGGGGTAGTGGTGGGGGTAATGGTGTGTTGTGGTTGGTCGTCGGCTGTGTGGTGGTGGTTGTTGTCGTCGTTGATTGGGCGGGTCGTCGTCCATGTTGGAAAATTGCGACGTTGTCGGTTGTTGCTGGAAAATTGCTGCGTTGTCGAGTTGTGCGGTGTGTTGTGTCGGCGGCGGCCATGTTGGAAAATCATCGATGTGTGCTGGTTAAGCGTCGTCATGGCCGCGGCTCGGCCTCGGCGGCCATGTTGGAAAAATCGTCGTCAGCATGTGCTGGTTAAGCGTCGCCATGGCTTGGCCACGGCTTGGCCGCGGCTCGGCCGTAGATTGGTCGACGTGTGTCGTGTTTAGATTTGAGTTGTCGGGTAAAGCGTCGTCATGGCTCGGGCGTAGATTGGTCGACGTGTGGTGTCGGCGGCCATGTTGGAAAAGCGTCGACTTTGAACCTCTGTGTCGTTCATCTCCTTTGAGGTTAGAGAAATAAATATATGTGTGCTGCGTCCCTCGACGCATAATTGAAAACCAAATTCACTTGTAAAATTTGTATATCGTGCATCCATCGGTTAAGCGTCGACCATGTTGTCGCACGTGTATAGGTTTGTAATTTCTTGTGTGTATAATTGAAATCACTTCACTTGTAAAAATTGTGTAACACATATCATGCATGGAAAAAGGATAGTTGAAAATAAATACTTAAGCATTGGAAAAAATGTACATGTATATTGTAAACAAAAAATACATAGAATAATATGTACAACAAAATATATACATTACACACACACACACACACACACATACAAATTTAAACGAATATATATATACAATAAATATATACAAATCAACAAATAAATACATTGCAAAAAAATATAATAAATAAATGAATGAATTATTAAAAAATAATAAATAAATATATATACAATAATACTTGTTGTGCACAGCCATCTGTAACAGAAAAAATATAAACAATATTAGTGAAATATGGTTAAAACTATTAGGTTGGATTAAAATAACGTTTATGAGCACTGTAACATACCTTAAATATGCATACGTGCATAGAAGGTCCGCGTCGGCTTGCCGAATGCATATAGCCGACAATGCGGACATCTAGGTGGAGCCCCCTCCAACGCCACCGTCTGAAACCAGTTCAGGATACACCGATAGTGATAGGCGTGTCCACACGCCAAACCGAGGAGCCGCTGTCCGTCGTTGTAATCCTCCATACATATACTACACGAGGTATGGGGCACTATACCCTGGACAGGACAGAGTTCTCCTCGGTGCCAACACCATGTCGGTAAGTTCCTGCGCATAAGAAGCCTCATCGTCGTTGGCTCACTGTGTATCCTGGGTTCAACTGTTTCAAGAATGTCAAATAAGACCGGTGCTTCTTCTGGAGGGGGTCTTATACGGGGATCCCTCTGCAACTGCAGCGGCAGAAGGTGCATATGTTGAGGCTGTGGTTGCGGTTGCGGCTGCGGTTGCGGCTGAGGCTGCGGTTGAGGTTGTGGCTGAGGTTGCTGCTGAGGCTGCGGTTGTGGCTGCGGTTGCGGCTGAGGCTGTGGGTGAGGCTGTGGTTGAGGCGGCGATGGTGACTGTGGATGCTGCGGCTGAGGCTGTGGTTGAGGCGGTGGTGGTGACTGCGGTGGTGTAAGTGGCAGCGATGATCTAGACTGTACCGGTTGAGGCACCGACTGTGGTTGCGGCTGAATGTCACTGTGGACAAAAAAAAATTAGACATAAAAATCATGTACGGTCGTGAAATAAAAGAAAGTATGTTCGCATAAGAAGAAGACTTACATAGTTACATCGATAACCGGCAGCGATGACTCGTAATCTTCATCGCTATCGTCTTCTGTATCATCGTTGTAATCCATTGAATCATCATCGTTCAACACCACCGTTGAGATATCACTGTTGTTACCGTCGCACTCCATGATGTTTTCATTATTGCTGAAAAAAAAGTACAAATTTAAAACCAGATGTAAACGCAATAGTAAAAGTGAATGTTAATGAAAACGGACGTACCGACTCGTGCCGGGTTGTGGAGATGGGGTCCGGGGCCGCAGCAGGTAGACCCCTCTCTGCACAGGATCTAGTCCTTCAGCATCGCTGAAAAGAAAAGAATAAATTGAACACCAGATGTAAAAGTGATAGTACAAGAGATTTGTAATGACAACGAACGTACCGACTCGTGCTGGGTTGTGGAACTGCAGCAGCAGATGGTTCGCCAGCATCACTGAAAAAAAAATTATAAATTGAACACCAGAGGTAAACGCAATAGTACAAGAGATTGTTATTGAAAACGGACTTACCGAGTTAGACGTGCGAGCTCCATTATAGCACAGTGTAACCGCTGCGTAATATGCGGAGATATGGGGGGACCCGTAGCAGCAGCGGGTGGAGGTGGACCATCAGCATCACTGAAAAAAAAGTATAAATTGAACACAGGAGGTAAACGCAATAATACAAGTGAATGTTAATGAAAACGGACTTACCGACTCGAGCTGAGTTGTGGAGAAATGCTCCCCAGCAATGCACGACGTAACCGTTGTGAACTATACGTAGCAGCAGCAGGTGGAGGTGGACCATCAGCATCACTGAAAAAAAAAAAGTATAAATTGAACACAGGAGGTAAACGCAATAATACAAGAGAATGTTAATGAAAAAGGACTTACCGACTCGAGCTGAGTTGTGGAGAAATGCTCCCCAGCAATGCACGACGTAACCGTTGTGAACTATAAAAAAAAACAGTAAGTCAGCCGAATGGAATATTCTGTTTGTACACATTAAATAAAGAAAAAATATATTGTATTTACCGTCGTACTCGTTGCTCCTCCGGCAGTCGTTTATTCACTTTGTTATTGTTGTTGTTGTTCATTCTGTAAAACGTAATGAAAATTGTAAAATAATAATTAGGTAAAGAACATAATGAAGTGTGTGTGTGTGTGTGTGTGTGTATGTAATGCTGAACATCAACGTAAGTACTTACATGCAAGATGTGAAACAAACTGTATCGACAAAACAAGAGACTTATATATATATGGATATTCTCGACGGGAGTCTGCTACAGACAGAGTCCCCCCACCCTCACACACGCTGCGAGGTCAGACAACATCTTGTTTAAAATTAAACGCATATTCCCCCTCCCTCGCAAAGCTCTCGTCGATTACATCACCAAAGACTGGCGTCCTGTTTCACAAGGTTAAACAAATTTATGTACACATGAATAAGACCCCCTACCATCACAACGTTCACACGTGTACATAGCGTGTGAATGTCTCAGCGGGAATCGATTACATCCTGTATCACAAATTAACTGTCGCCGTCTAGTCGTCTACCCCCCTACCCCAGTGATGCTTTATCGAATATAGTACTTTTTATACATGAAATACGAGTTTATTCTTACCGTTATTTACTGGTCCGTGTACCTCTGTCTCTTCGTGTTAGGACCAGCAGCGTCGTCGGATAGCGCACGTTTACGCGTTCTGAAGTGTCCGTACGCGAGTGTAGTTACACCGTCGTCCAGTACGTACCTCTTATCGTCATAAGGTGACAGGGAAAGCTTTGTTACACGTTGCGTGTACAGCTTATGACGATCGCTTCGTATACACTCGGCAGAGGTGAAAACCGTACGACTGTCGAAAAGACACTCGCTGTACAATCGATGTCGTAACCTTTTTTTTATTGCTGTCCTTGGTACACCTTTCGCCACCTTTTTGTCGGTGCGGTCGGACAACAGGAGCGAGTAACATTTTGCTCTGAGTCCGACGAATTCCCTGATGGGTTTCCCATTGGTCTCATCCTTGAACTTCCCCACGACTTTTTTGTTGTCGTCGCAATGACAAGGATGATCCGTGGGATAGTCCGACGTGTCGAAAAGGTGGAGATCCTCTTTCATATCCGTGTACACGTCGTCAGTCTGTATGCTGTAAAGCAAACTGTCCGTGTCAGTCATTAGTAATGTCAATCGTTGACCGTACTTGGCGACAGCGTACCGATAATGAAAATCGTACATTATCAATTTGCTGACATCGAGTACTGTGAAGCCGACGTACACCGGACGGCAAAGGAATATCGTTCTGTTTCGTAAGGCCAGTCCGACCAAGTCATCGGTGTAGCGGATCATACGCTTTAGCCGTGGATTGGAAACCAGTTTCTGCAGCCGTCGTTCGTTAGAGACTAGTTGGAAGTCTATTCGTTTCCTCACATTCTCCAGCGATTTGCCATAGACGGCGTTGACCATCAGTTTGAAAAAATCCTTTTCAAAACTGTTGGTGGCTGCTGCTCTCTTTTGCGTGTTGAAATCGATAAACGGTTTCAACCACGCTCTCTGTTTAAAACTCAACACCCTATGGATCGCTTTCAATTCTAAACCAAGACTCAGATAAAACTTTAAATTTCGAAAATGGAGAACGTATTTTTGCTTGTCGTTCAAAGTTGTCAGCAACTTGGGAACGGACGACGAAGGCGTTTCCGATCCTCTATACCCTTTTGTATAGTGTAGTCGCGTGTGCAGTCGTCGAGAGTACGGTGAAAGTATGTCGGGATTGACGCAGGAACGGACGGGGGCCAGCGGATAATCGGAGTGAAGGTCATGAAGTTTAGATGGATAGTGTAGGTCGACCTCAAGTATGTAGCCCATGTCACTGTCATCACTCAGAGTACGTACGTCTAGTGAGTCGATCTCGTTACGATTGAGCCATCTAAAGTCGCCGTAAGGGAGCGGTTGTGACATGGCTGCACCGTAAAGGTTGTTGCAGTCGGTGTACAATATGAAAGAGGTCGGCTTTGAAGCATCATACTGATCAGCGATTAGCGGGTTGTTGGCCTTGGCATAGCGGTTGGGTACCATGCTAACGCCACCGCGAACGGATGATTCGATAAAAAGATGCTGATCTATATCCTTCAACAGTTCCAGTCGCACACCGGTCATCTTTAACATCGCGTGCCAAGCAACGCCGGGAAGCGAGTAAAGATGAGCCGGATCAATCTGGTAGTACCGTATGGCCATCTCACGAAACGCCTCGAAGACGTCAGCCAGCAGCAGTACATCTGTTTTAAGATAAAGATCGTGATAATCGCCCAGCGTGCGGATTCCGAAAGTCTGCCACACATTCTGTGCATGTGCGTAATCTTCGTCCAACACGGGCGTTTCACTCAGCCTATTGAAAAAGTGTTCGCGTGCGGGCAGACGTGTTTCGTCGAACTTCTCGCTACCCGTCATGTAATCGTAAGGGTACACCCCCTTACGTAAGAGTAGCTCGAAGTGTTCTTCGAAACATTGCTTTGTTAAAGCGAAATCCGCACCGCTCGCGCGCAAGTTTCCAACAAGTGTATCCAAGGACGTGTTCAAAAATTGTAACGTGTCTACGAAACGCAGGGCACCCAACGTGACTGATACGAAGCGTTCACTAGTGGTAGCGATACAAGTGAGAGTTTCATCATCGTATTTACCCAACCCTTGTATCAAGTGATGTGCGTCGTAACCTCGTAAGTTATGGAAAAAGACGGGAATATGTTGGGCAGTCTTGCAGTTGAGGTTACATACGTTGTGAGCTGCGCCAAGGTATCGTCCATTCAGATGACAATGGTTGCGCACCTTGTCGTCATCGGTCAGTGGGTTTTCACAGAGATGGCATACGACGGCATTCGTGAAAGATAATATGTCACTATCACTCATAGTCATGGGGACATTGGTACGCATGATCGTGTACAGTTCATGCTCTTCAACGATTAGTCTATCGAGAAAGGTTTCTATCACGTTCTCACCGCGATAAACGACCTGAGGTTTGAAAATATTGCGTTCGTGGTCGACTATGAGGTATGAGAAACCTGAAGGAAGATGTAACGACTCCGTTGTGGTGGACGATGTGTGCGGAGGAGCGTCGCAACGATGACAAGGCACAATGAACGATTCAAAGTCTGCATATATAGCGAAAGGGACTTTTTGACAGTAAGTGTAATTTCTGAAGTACATAACCTTCTCCTTCTCTTTCGTTGGTAAACGAATTCTCTGTTCGCCGTACGGTGAACAATGGGGGACGTGTTCGGTAAGGAGTCGTTCTTCACAGAACCTGTGCAAGCAGTAATTACAATAGAAAGAACGGCCGTTGTGTTTGGTTAGTGAAGAGAATAAGCGACTTGTATTTTTTATTAAACAGTAATGTTTTCGATCGACAGTGGTAAGAAGTAATAGATTAACGTGATGTTGTCTGCCGTTGGAAGGTGTTATTCTTAACGGGTAAATTTCATCTTCTTCGTAACCGAAAACATTTATGGAAACGTCAGTATTGTCTCGTTCAAACTTCACAATGTCGCATAGACGGGTGGGATAAGTTATACCAGAAGTGATGATACTGTGGAAATGTGATTTGTATTTGGATACACGCTCGCTGTCTCTGTGTTGTGGAAACAGTGCGGCCAACACCGACCATACGAAACACATTTGATCGCCTGTATTGTTCACGTTGATGATGGATTTAGTACGAGACAATTCAGGGGGTGTACGGATGAAACTGGAGGCGGCCAGTGGTTGGTACCGTGAGAGAACGAGTTCTAAGGAGACGATGTGGTCCAACGCCCAACCGCTACCCTCGCGTGTGAATTTATAAATTGACTCGATGATTTTGTCGTAAGAAGCTTCTAAACGATTGGGCAATACGTCTTGGTCACCGATCAGCGTCGTATGACATCGTCCGTGAAAATAGGCTTCAGTCGTCACTTCTTCGTCCTCGTCAGTGTCAGCGTTTACGATGTACTTGACAAATCTCGCTTTAACCGTTATATGCCACTTTATACTAAGCAAACGTCTCAGTTCGTTTAGAATGTCCGTACATAACGTATCGTGCATTTCATCAATAAAGGTTATGACATCGTTGACACATTCTTCGTCCTCCGTAACCGGTGTGTAAACGTACGACACCAACGCTCCACGCAACGAATGTTTACATTCAACAGAAAAAGACTGCATTGTTGGCACTATAACAACAAGAACGTGAAACTACAATTACTTGCATGCTTGAGCAACAATGGAAGACTGACGTGAATTTGGAAAATAATCGATGCTTTATATGCGCTATGCGAAAGTTAGCCTGCACTAGACTCGAGGTAACTACGAAATGAACGCCTGCAGCGATCCCCTCTCCGCTTACACTACCGGCTGCGCACGCAGCTATCCGCTCCCCTCCACTATGGTTTCCGTCGACAACGATCCTCCCCCTCCCACTAACGGTTGCGCGCGCAGCTATCTCCGAGGAGGTTGAATGTATTGTAGTAAACGAGCATTCTCGCTTCAAATATGGACGTGTGCACATATTCTTTTGCACACCGATTAAGCAGCTTTTACAACATCCGTCGTCGAGGCAATACAAAATTTTACGTTCGGAAATATCCGAATGCGAATGTAAAATTATTTGATCTGGCCAAAGCCGGGTTTATTTACGAAGGCGACGCCGATGTTGTGAGATGCTGTGTATGTAAAGTACGAATTATGGATTGGACGGTGGGTGATGATCCCGTCCAAATCCATAAGGCGTCAATGCCTACATGTGATTTCGTCCGCGAGCACTTGTAGAAGTCGACGCACGCAAAAAACGGCTCTTTTCAGAGCCGGCATAAACTCACATAACATACCCGTTTGGGTAGTAGTAGCACTATGTGTTAGTACTAGTAGTACTATGTGTAATACTACTACTACTACCGAATGAGTGTAATCAGTTCAAAGTCTGAGCGATGGTGCCCATGATAAAAAAAAATAAAAATAAAAAAAAATTCCTCAAATATTATACGTATACACTTTAAATATCGTGTCGATGTCGAAACGGTATCACTTGCATCACGAATCGATGACACGATGGACGTCTATCGATACGACGATGGGAAACATTTCGCGATAACAAAACCGTTACGAAGCGCGATACGGTCCAACTTATGTTCCGTGTATTTTGTTAAGAAAAAACGATTTTGCGGCAACTACTGTACACGTTACAAATTCGGTGTTGACAGATATCACGGACGTTGTTGGCGTCACATAAAAAAACGTAGCGGTGATCTGCCACCAATCGTGCTGTTGATGATAGTCACCGATCGTATACACAACAAATCACGTTGGCTTAAATTTATCGAAGAGTGCGAACGAAACAACGTACCGATAGAACTCGTGGTTTACGAAAAGAATATGTTCAAGTGTACTGTACGTCACGGATGGAATTTTCTTTCACGTTTCCGTCCGATTCCCGAACTGTATCACGCCGTTCAACGCGTGCACGGCTTACACGATTCTCACGGACAGATGAACTACGCGACTGTGTACACCGACATGCTCGCCTACGGAAGTTCGATACCGCACGCTTCTTGTTGCATCGTCCTTACGGAGCGCACTATTCCGATACGTACACCGATTGAAATATACAGAAACGCGGTGGCGATAGCGCCAAAGTGCGCACTGGATCCCAGCTACAACGTAAGTTTTGACGTGCACTGTCCACCGTCCTCATTACCGACACTATCGAGAGGTAAACAGTTCACGTTGGTGAACAACAAGGCGCAGGGATTGTTTTCGGTACCCTTTCTGAAGGAGGCGTTGCCTACACTCCACGAGAATTGCGAATACTTTGGTCTACACTATTCGCACGAACAAGGGTACACGGTGAAAGACCGACATTTGTACGAACAGTGGCAGCAGTGCACGGGCGCTATGGCGGACGAATTTTGGTTGTTGAACTCGTATCTGATACACCTGCACATGAAGTCGGGAAGTCAGCGTCCGATCGCTGAACTCAAAGCTAAACACATGTGCGAGCGCCTACCTGCGGACGATAACGTCATAGTCGCGGAAATGCATGAGTACCGCGACAACGTTATTCGTAGCGTCATGTTCAAGGACATGAATTCTGTCAAGACTGTAAGAGCGTTGGACACGAAACAACACACGCTCATGAGATATTACAGTGGTATGAGCCTCGTGCGTAATGGTTGCATGAAAATCAGTTTAGCACACGTTTTAACGTACTTGCGCAATCGCAAGAAGAACGCGCTGTTCTTCCGTTCAGTCGAAATGATATAACTGGTTGTGGAGCGGTGACATCGTGACAGTCTCGTGATGGAAGGCGCACGTACCAGAACGAGAGTTACGTTCAGCACTGAGCCAACGGTTTACTACGTTCCAGCGTATTGCGAATCACGGTTCGCACGACGTGAGAATGAAACGGCAGGTGAAGAACATACAGCAGAGCGTTCGCAAGACTATCGCGATGGAGTTGCACAGACCGGTAAGAAGGAATTTTCCGAGACGTGCAGTCGAGTTGAAGGGACTTCACGACTTGTACCAAGCGGACCTGGTAGAGATGATACCGCACGCGAAGGTGAACAAGGGATTCAAGTACCTCATGACGATGATTAACGCGTTTAGCAAGTACGCGTACGCCGTTCCGTTGAAAACGAAAACTGGTGTAGAGGTCGCACGAGCTCTGGAACCGATTCTGCGTGCTAATAAAATGAAATATCTGCAGACGGACAACGGGAAAGAGTACTACAACAACACCGTACAAACGTTGCTGAGCAGATACGGTGTCGCACTCTATTCCACGTATAGTGAGAAAAAGGCGTCCATTGTGGAACGCTTCAACCGTACGTTGAAAACGCACATGTATCGTGCGTTCAGCGAACAAGGTCATTACCGTTGGTTGGATTTGTTACCGGAACTGGTCAGGTCGTACAACGACAGTGTGCACAGAACGATCGGAATGAAACCGCGTCAGGTGAACGAATCCAACGAACGTACGGTGCTGCAACGGATTCGTGTGAAAACAGCGAGGAGCATTGACTATAAACGACCAAAGTTCAAAGTAGGCGATCGTGTGCGTATAAGCAAACACAAAATGACGTTCGCCAAAGGATACACCCCCAATTGGACAAACGAGATATTCCTCGTTCACGCGGTACGTACCGGCAGCGTACCCGTCACTTATTCGCTAAAGGATCATACGGGAGAAGTGTTAAAAGGTGGTTTTTACGAACACGAAATCAGTAAATCGGACGTCGGTGACGTGTACTTGGTAGAAAAGATCGTGCAACGTAAAGGCGATCGCGTGAAAGTCAGGTGGTTAGGATTCGATGGTAAACACGATTCGTGGATAGACAAGAAGAACTTGCTATAACAACGAATCGATTCGTGGAAATAGAATCAGTATGCGTTGGTGCGTTACGATGTCAACATGCGCGCTGTGTACAGTGTGAAAGACGTTGTGTCGCATCCCGGCTACAACGAGTACGTCGTGAACACGCCCGCTGACTACGTCGAACGCATGCGCAGGATCTTAACGGTACACGAGTATTGGCAGAGGGTTAGCAATCGTGTGTCGAGGTTCAGACTCAGCGAAATAGTACCTAGTGGCACTGGACTCGATCACTACAAAGAATGTGTTTGGTCGAATCCAAACTGTGAAACGGGTCCGGACACTTGTGTGTGCAGTTACATATCCGTCGATTGTACCAACATAGTACGACTATTAAATAGACTGTTGACAGAACGACAACATGAAAATATTGCAACAAGCGCACAGACTAAAAATAAAGGACGTGGACTATTCGAAATTGTGTGGCGATGGTGGTGGCGGTGGTTGTGGCAGAAAAAATCGTAAACATGGGCGTCTTCTGCCTGATACCGTACGTTCGATCATCTGCGGACCTTCAGCATGCGGGAAGACTAATGTCATGTTCAATCTGTTGTTCGATGTGAACGGGTTGAGATTCGCGAACCTATACGTGTTTTCTAAATCATTGTTTCAACCCAAATATCGGATGCTGGAGACCCTGATGACACGACTTTCTGACGAAGGAATGGGTTATCACGCGTTCAACGATAACGATGAGGTACCACCTCCCGACGAGGTCGATCCCAATTCTATTATGGTGTTCGACGATGTGTCTTGCGAAAGGCAACATAACATACGCAAGTATTTTGCTATGGGACGACACAGCGGTGTGGACGCGTTTTACCTGTGTCAGACGTACAGTCAAGTGCCGAAACAGTTGGTTCGCGATAACGCCAATCTAATAGTGTTGTTCAAACAGGACGATCTCAACTTGAAGCAGCGTACAACGATCACGTCAACACGGACATGAAATACGAGACGTTTAAGAACGTGTGCACCGAAGCGTGGAAAGATCGATACGGCTTTCTCGTCGTGGACAAGGATTCTTCTATCGATGGCGGCAGGTACAGAGCCGGTTTCGACCGTTTCATAGTCATTGATTAAAATTCCCGGACCGTTCGCAAGTAACAGCTGTTCACTGTGCGTAAATACACATGTTCCGGTGTCAGCGACGTTAGTCGACGCACCGTCGTATATCGAGATGGACGAAAAGAAGAAACGACTAGCCCGTGATATCGACACGATCAGCGATGACATACGGAAGAAATACCGTGCGTTAAAACATGGGATCCGTGAAGAGGAAGCAACGTTATCCAAAAGTTACAAACCGATTCTGGAACCGTTACAAAGTATTTCGCAAGCGTTGGTTGAAAAAAAACGAAAAACAACAAATGAAAAGCCAACGAAAAAGATGAAACGTGAGGAGGATGTGGACGAGGGGGAGGAGGAGGAGGATTCTAGTAGTAAGATCGACGTGGGAACACCGATGCGGACACCGCGTTTCCTGAAAACGACTACGTTAGCCGAAACATCGGACGATGACGACGAGACCGATCCTAGTCTCAACATCGAAAAAATGTTAGCCACACCGGAAGGAAGGCGCGAAGCGCGTAAATATCTGCTGACCCAATACGACAGCGAATCGTTAGCGAACAAGTACATGCGTATGATCGTATCTTCTGAACGTGATCGACTGATGGACTATACTTACGGTGTAAGACACGCGAACGGAAAATGGATGATCGGTGACTCGCTGTTTGAAATCGAAAAGGACGATACGATCCTCATCGACGGTAAAAGGCGATACAAAGGTACACCGGGTCTATACGAACTCGTGTTCATGAAACACCCTAACGAAAAAGTTTACAACGAAGCGGATCTAAAGGCGTACAAAGATATATTACGCACCACGAACGCGCACAAGCATTTTTATTTAGCGAGCGCACAGGTGAACGCGAACAGAGGTGTAAAGTATAAACGGGTAATATCACAACTGTTCCCACCGAAACGTACGGGACACGGGCATAATACCGACCGAACGTATATGGTGGCATCGAGAAAAAAAGACAAAATCGATTACGTGCATTGGGACGATCCGAACGAACTGGTGGACAGATTGCGACTGTTGATGGCGTCACAGCGCGCCGGAAACGGTGGGCACACGAACGAAATCGTTTCCATAGTAGAAGAACTACGTGAAGCCGACATCATCGTATAAATATGACCGCTATACGACAACATCCGTCAGTGTCGAGACACACAATGTACACCACGCTAGTGTTTATTATTGCGCTCGTCGTCGCTAACGCGAACGATATAGATTTCGCTTTAGATTACTTGGTGCGATACGGATACGTGCCCGATGATAGTTTACGACTCACAGACAACACCACTATCGATGTGGACGCCTACCTTCGGACGTTTCAAGTGAATTACAATTTAACCGTAAATGGAGAATTAAACAACGAAACGATTAATCTGATGCGAGCGCGGAGATGTGGTAACGAAGATTTCGTGACGTACACCTTACGAACGCCGTGGACCAAGAGACGACTGTCTTGGCGGTTCTTTCACGGTACCGCCAGCGCTATAGAAGCGTCACGACAAGCGTTCGCTGTATGGTGGAAACATTCGAATCTGGAATTCGACTATCGACCCAACGACGTAAACGCTGACATAGTCATCGCTATGAAATATTTTAAACACAGGTGTCTGACCTCCAGGTGTTCGATCTGCGGGTACGATTTGGACGGACGAGGAGGTATACTCGCTCACGCTTACTACCCGCCCGATTTACCGTATAACACTACCGAGATACATATGGACTACTACGAATCGTGGAATTATACGAACGCAACCGAAATACCGGACGATCAGACCAGTTTTCTTCAGGTGCTAACGCACGAAATCGGACACGCGTTAGGACTGTCTCATTCCCTCGAGAGAGATTCGATCATGTACCCTTTCTACGTGCCGCGGTCGGACGGTCCGTTCGACCTTAGAGACGACGATATAAGAGGTATTCAACGCTTGTACGGGAAGCCGCCGCCACCGCCAGCTACGACGACGACGACGACGACGACGACGACGACGACGACGACGACGCCGCCGACGACGAACGATACCCTCCGGACGACGGCGGATTTATGTCGGCTAAAGAACGTTAATCAATTTTTAATAATCAACAGACACATGTATATAGTGCACGATAACTTTTTGTGGACACTGGATCTCGAGTCGAAGCGTCCGAGCGGGAGTCCGCTTCTGTTGACGGATTGGTTGACGTTCTTACCGTCGACGTTCACCAACGTTTCGGCGATGTACCAGAGACCACGCACCGAAGAAGTGGTGCTCTTCATAGATAACTACGTATACATGTTCGATATACACAGTCTGCAGTCGGTGAACGGGTATCCGCGTCCGATCACGACGCTCGGCGTTCGCACGATGATGAAAATAAACGCGGTGATGCATACCTACACAGGTCGAACCCTTCTGTTGTACAACGATATGTATTACGGTGAGATAGACGAGTGCACGTTCACGATCAAGAAACACGGATACGTTAAAGATCGTTTTGTCGGCTTGCCAGAAGCCGTTGATAGCGCGTTCCGATACATCGATGGAAAGATTTATTTCTTCAAAGACGGACGCGTATACGTGTACGATGAATTTCTAAATACAATTGTAAAAGGAAAACATACCGATGGACTCTCCGTTGTCGGAATAAAATGCATAGACAGTACAATCGTATCAAAACTAATCGATTTATTACGCGAGTACGTATAAATGCCGTGCACGGCGTACGACGTGCATCATTCACGAGATGAGTGTTGACAAGTTCGGCAGACACCAGAGCGCAGTCAGAGCGCGAAGGGAGACGCGACGCAGTCTGCGGGAGGATATCGGTATCGCGATGACCGAGGACGGGCACTTCGACGTAGCGGGGAAAAAAATACACAACTTGGGCGAACCGCACGACGGTAACGACGCCGTTTCACTGCGGTTCATGCGCGAACACTGTCTGTTAGCCGATCCGCCGACGACACAAGGAATAGACGTGAAAGGTCGTAAGCTCGTCAACGTCGCCGCTCCCGTCGATCTCGGGGACGCTGTCAACAAGCAGTATGTAGATTACTCGTGCTTGCGTTTTACACAGCTGGGACCGAACAAGAAGAACGGAGCCGTCGTCGACGCGCGAGACCATCGCATACAGTCTCTGAGGGAACCGATTCGTGCGAGAGACGCTGCGACCAAAGTATACGTGGACTCGAAGATCATACCGAAGGATACGAACTCTAACCTAATGGTCGGCAACGTGCGGATAACACAGTTAGCGCCGCCCGTCAACAACAAGGACGCAGTGAACTTGGAATTTTTGAACCGACACACGATCACCGTGGTAAACGACACTTATTTCAACGCACAAGGAAAGACTATTCTGAACGTCGCTGACGGTGGTGCACGGCCCACGGACGCAGTGAACGCACGTCAATTGGAGGAAACGAGGCAGTACGCTAAGTGCGAAATGTACAAACTCGTGAAAGTGTTCCAACGTCGTTGGGAGAAAGTGGTATCGTATATCTATAAATTGCATACGCACGCAGCGCGTACTTCACTCGGTGCCGAAGAGGCAGAGTTACTACTTACGAGCAAGGCGGAGACGAACGAGTTGATTAGTGATCTGGACAAATCCAAGGACGAGCACGATTGGAGATCCCTTTATCGTCAGCAGTCGAAAAAGTAGACATGTATGAACTACGTAGTCGCGTTGATAAAAAAAGGGGGCGTGGTCTCATAGGAAAAATAGTTAAAAGCGCGGTACCATTCGTCGCGAAGTCAGTGCCTACGCTGATCAATCGAGCGGTGGACGTATTACCGGTGGAACTACATCTGCCCGGCTACAGGTTCTGCGGACCCGGAACGAAACTAGAGGAAAGATTAGCACGAGGTGATCGAGGAATCAACGAGTTGGACGAAGCCTGTCGCGAACACGATATCGCTTACAGCAAGTACAAGGACAACGAACGAAGACGTGTAGCGGATCGTGTGCTAGCCGGCAAGGCGTGGGAACGAGTGAAAGCTTTGAATTCAGGCATCCGCGAAAGAGCGTACGCGGCGGCCGTAGCAGCAGCGATGAAGGCGAAATCCGCTTTAGGCAGCGGGCTATGCTGCAGTGGCGGTGGTGTGCGTAAACGTCGACGTCGCACCAGACGAGGCAAGTCGGTTCGACGCACGATAATCAGGAAGAGGAGGAGAGCAACGGGGTCGGGACGACGACGAAGACGGACCGGTGGTAAAAAGGCTTCAGGACTCTACCTTCGTCCGTACCGAAAAAACTAATCAAAATACCCGTGCGTCCGTTGTCCGATCGAGATCTGTACGAGTACACGAAACGATTGCGTGTACCTTATTTCAGAGGCGTGTACATGCGCGACGCACTTCCTAGTACATCACCGTGGGAGAACGAAAGCGCGATCGTGAATCTGGACGACGCTACCGGACCGGGCACGCACTGGGTATGCTATAAGAAGCGAGGCGACAGAGTCATGTACTTTGACGGATTCGGCAATCTGCGCCCTCCTGTCGAGCTAATACGGTACTTTGGATCGAACGTGACCGACGTTCGTTACAATTACACACGGAAACAACCGTCGGACACAGTCGTCTGCGGACATTTATGTTTGGAGTTTTTGACATCGAACGATCAGTAAACGACAAGATGTCTTCGCTTACGGTCACCGTCACGGGAACGGATCCGAGCGCACTGGTTTGTGACTTTTTTCCGCCGCTTGAACTGACAGACGGTGAATGGTACGCGGGGCTACTGGATTTTACCACGTACAACTCTATACCGAACGTGGAAAGCGGAAGAAACAACGTCTTTCCCGTACTAAAAGGACCACGTAAAACGTTAGAACTTGTCAAAATACCGACTGGTGTTTACGAAATCAGTGATATCGAAACGTACCTGAAGAAAGCGCTATTAGACTCGAAATTTGCTCTACGACCCAACAATAACACACTGAAATGCGAACTTTATTGTTCATACGAGATCGATTTCGGGAGTACGGAACACACAATCGGTACCATGTTGGGTTTTTCCAAGAAACGCAAGTTAGAAGCGTATATATTACACACGTCGGACGCGCCTGTAAACATTAACAAAGTGAACGTTTTGGAGATAAGGTGTAACGCTGTACAAGGTTCGTACAAAACGGGACGAAACGAGCATATACTGCACTCGTTCTATCCGACCGTCGAGCCAGGATTCAAGATAGTCGAAACGCCCAGAAACGTCATTTATTTTCCACTTAACGTACTACAATTGCGTAACGTTACAGTGTCCGTACACGATCAGGACGGTGATATCGTTAATTTTCAAGGCGAAGTCATCACCGCGCGTATACATCTGAAACGTGCGTAGTAATCATGGGATTTTATTTCACCGATACCCCGGTGATGAAGAGCGGCGGTGGCGACGGTGGTTCGCACCGCAAGATAAAAGAGGACGACACTTTCGGTAAAGGTATCAGTAGACGTTCGTCGTTGACACGGTTAACAGCAACTAACAGGCGCTACCTGATTTCACTAGGATTCAAAATCAAGAAAAACAAGTAACATGACGGACAGCGGTGTCGTCTTATCGGTCGAACGCCGACCATTTTTTGAAGACAACATCACACATTACGAATATCATCCGCACGCACCGTACGCGTCGGCGTCACGATACGGAAATAATGATGAGATACGCATACCTATCCTGCAACAGGAAGTCTTCACTTTACCGATGGAAAGTTTCCTGTACGTTGAAGGCAAGTTGAACAAAAAGACCGCCAGCACCGATACCGTGAACGTGAAAATGGTCAACAACGCGATAGCGTTTCTCTTCGAAGAAATCCGTTACGAACTGGCTGGTGTGGAAGTGGATCGTACCAAGAGCGTCGGTATCACGTCCACTATTAAAACCGTGCTATCTGCCGGCAAGCAGGACATTGTTTCGATGCAAAACGCCGGTTGGGTTGCTCCTACAGCTAACGAGCTAACGCCGACCGGCAAAAACGGTGAATTCAACTTTTGCATACCGTTGAGGATGCTGATGGGATTCGCCGAGGATTTTACACACGTAATATTAAACATGAAACAGGAACTGATACTGTTGCGCACTTCCACCGACGTTAACGCTCTTTTCTCGTCCACGGATGCGCCCGCTAACGCTGATATAGAACTGACCAAAATATCTTGGATGATTCCGTTCGTGTACGTGAACAACGAAGTGCGGATACGACTGTTGGAAATCATACGCAAGGACCTACCGCTATTCTTACCGTTTCGCAGTTGGGAACTGCACGAGTACCCGGCATTACCGACGACCGACAGACAAACTTGGACGGTGAAAACAACGACACAACTGGAGAAACCACGGTACGTGATACTCACCTTCCAGACAGCCAGAAAGAACAATCTGAAGAAACACGCAGGTGAATTCGATCACTGCAAGGTGACCAACCCGAGACTCTTTCTGAACGACAAATACTATCCGTACGATAACCTGAACCTGGATATCGATAACGGACGTTACGCATTGCTTTACGACATGTATACACGATTTCAAAAATCGTACTACCATAGAAGTCAACCCAACGTACTTCTAACACCGACTGAGTTCATAACGAAAGCACCGCTATTCGTCTTCGATTGTAGTAGACAGGACGAGTCGCTCAAGTCTTCACCAGTCGACGTCAGATTGGAATTCGAGTCATCGGACAATTTCCCCGCTCAGACCGCGGCCTACTGCTTGATACTGCACGATTCGCTCAACGTGTACACTCCGTTATCCAACACGGTGCGCAGGCACAATTAAACGATTACTGTATATTATTGTTTTTGCTGTAAATAGAATTTTGCTTTTTAGTATGTTATGTATGCATTACATGTATGTGATTTTTTTATTAAAAAAATGTAATAAATTTTCATGTATTTTTTATTTTTTTAATACCCGTAACATTGGAGGGGGAAACGTCTTATTATTATCCCCTCCCCCTATTCTTCACTCAGTGTTTCGTCGGCACAAGTCGCAAGAGGACGCACAAGATGCTTTCAAACGATCGCGAGGATGACGATAACAATCCCAACAACCGCTATTTCAGACAGTGCGGCGAACCGACAACAATGATCAAGTCCTTATCACCGGACGATAAAGAAGTGCAAGTCGCCTTAATTCAAAAAATCATATCCCCGTACCCGCGTTACAGAAGCTTTGAAAACCGTTTAAAGAGTTTTAAAGAATGGCCTATATCGTTGACGATAACACCTAAAGAAATAGCAGAAGCAGGTTTCTTTTACAGCGGATGCAACGATAGAGTGATTTGTTTTTGCTGTGGAGGCGGTTTAAACAAATGGGAACGTGGAGAAAATGCTTGGACAGAACACGCGCGTCATTTCCCTGTGTGCTCTTACGTAATGTTAGCGAAAGATAAAAAATTTATCATCAAGGCACTGGGCATCGTTACCGAACCGGTAGCAGTGGTAGCAACGGCAGCAGAGAACGAACAACACACCGACACGTTCAAAGAGAATATAAAAAAGGAAGAAGGGGGCTCGAATCGTGATACATTGTGCAAAGTTTGTTACGCGCAAAATCTTGAAGTTGTACTTATTCCCTGTCGACATTTTGTCACATGTGTGAATTGCACCATCACCCTAAATACGTGTCCCTTATGTAGAACCGCAAACACCGCTTACATGAGAGCGTATATCTAGTTCGTTTTCACGCTTTAATTTCATCGCATAGTGACTACAGCGTTTGACAGAAGTGTTTATACCCCCTCCACTAATCTCGCATACCTCAGTGTTTGAACAGTACGCGTTGAGGACGGACGCATGGAGCTGTTAACTCCGTACGAGTACAGGCGTTGCAGCGACTTAAAGCACGCAGTACTGTACCCTATAGAAATTTTTGTATACGACGTTTTGACACAGAAATTTGTTGCAGTAATACGTGACGAGCAGGTAAGGTACAAAGTAAACGTACCAAAAAAATTCTTTACGAACGTCTCAAGACATACAACTTGTCTGTTCCGCAAGACGGACGGATCAGCAGCGTTCCTAGTGTCACCGAACACGTTGTTTGTAACGAAAAAAGGATGAGCAACGACAAGCTAGCAGTCATACTTGACTTTCACTGTTTCATCGACAACGATGGTAACGAACTCGTAAAGGAACTAGCCATTATGGACGTCACCGCATTTGCCAGCAGGCATTGGATATTTGTACCTCCAGAGGGCACAATCGTTTCGAATCACAAACACATGAGGACAAACCGATGGTTAACGGACTATTATCATGGTCTAGAGTGGACGGACGGGGACACATCGTACGATCATCTTGTGCCGATATTAGTAAAATATACGTTTCCTTTTAACTATGTTTTCGTAAAAGGATTGCAAAAAAAAAGATTTCTGGAGAAGCGTATTGTACATTACAATATTATAAATTTAGAAGATTTCGGTTGTCCCAAACTCGAACAATTACATTCAATACATGGAACAGCCTGTCTCACGCACCACTTATTTCCGGAAATATGCACAAATCATAGAGTACACGCTTTACGCGAGTGGGTTGTATCAGATTTTAGAATAATCAATATGTTTCTGGTAAATTACTAATTGGATACATTGTTGTTTAGCGCTTACGTAATAATATCAACCGTCGCCTACCCCCCTCCTCCCCCTCTGTGGAATTAGATTACAACACCCTGTCTAGACATATAAAAAAAATTAGTGCCACCGACATGTTCGAACACGCATAAAAAAAATAATTATTAACGTCGTCGACTTGTTCCCGCACGCTCGAGTGGAGTCGATGACATCACCCTGTCTAGACGTATAAAAAAAAATAACCAGGTCGGCTCCCCCCACCAACCCGCTGAACATGGCGTGGGAAAGCAGCTGCATCCTGTTTCGCAGGGTTAATAATTACCGCAACGAGTGGTCCCCCCCTCCCCTGCGCTGGCCGGTTCCCCCCCTACTCAACAGTCACCATTCTTATACCGGTACGAACAAGCGTTATTAATTCAGACCTTGACAGACGTGTGAGCGGAAAACAGGTTCTTCATTTGGAAAAAAAATGACTTCATTCGTTGCTAAGTTCGCGGCCATCAGCGCTATTGAATATAAAAAAATTAAAGATCTAGTAATGGGAGTAAAATACCCAATAGAAGAACTGCAAAACACAGAAGGAAAATACGGGAATGCCGTAATTGCCACTATCCAGGATTACAGGGAGAGTAGATTGAAATATCGCGTTTATCTGCCGAAAAGATACGCGGGCGTCTTCGATGACGACGAATTAAAAAATTTAACGCCATATTCACTACATCTCATATACCGTGGAGAAAAAGACAGGGCTTACGTGGTGGACATTTTAGACTAAGACCCAATGGACTGAACATTTATATTTGTATTTCATAATGTATTATTTACTGTTTAATTTATAACGCTTAGACGTATTTCATGTTTTAATTATAAACAATTGTCATTACAATTCATTGTGTGTGTGTGTGCGCGAGCGCGCACCATTTTAACTTCAAAATATAACGTGCTTACATTTATTTCAACTGTTTTAAATTTGCACAATTGTCATTGTATGTACGTTTACATATCATGTATTTCATTTGTTTTAATTATACGCAATTGTGAGCGCGTTTACATATTGTATTTTAAATTGAAATATTATTGCTAAGTTCGTGGCCATTAACGCTATAGAATACAAAAAAATTATTGGAGGTAATGGAAATAGAAAAAAAAATAGAAACAAAAATATACACTAGTAATGGAGGTAAAATATGAGCAATGCTGTAATTGCCACTATCCAGGGACATTAGATTGAAATATCACGTTTAATAACAAATATATTATTGTATTTCATAATGTATGTGTATGTGTATGGATTATTTTCCATGTAACGCTTAGGCGTATTTCATTTGTTTTAATTATAAGCAATCGTCATTACAAATCATTGTGTGCGCTTGTGCGTGTGTACACATATTATGTATTAACTTTTAGCTTACATATATTTCAATTGTTTTAAATGTACGTTTACATATGTATTTTAATTTGTAATTACATGCAATTGTATTTAAATCATAATATAGTGTGTTTACATATATTTAATTTGTTTTTAATTATACACAGTTGTCATTGTGCATCTGTTTACAAATTATTATGTATTTTAACTTGTAATATATTTTGCGTACATGTATTTTATTTGTTTCAATTAAACGTTAATGCTGTAACATTTCACTCTATTTAATTTCAAAAGCCCTTCGAACATTGACATTATTCTAAATAACAGTACAACTATTCACCAGTCAATGTACAAGCTAGAACGTCATGTGTTATTACATACAATCAGTTAATAAAAATTTCTTCACTTCTCTCATAATATACTATAGAAACTAAACAATAAATATTAAAACAAACTGCTAGAACGAGCGTTGTGCGCCGACCGTTCAGATGTTATTCAATTAAAGAAAAATACAATTTTAATTTAAAATAATTACTACATGATACTGTTACGAAAGATTTCAAAAGTCCTTCGAACATTGACACTATTCTAAATAAAAGTACAAGCTAGAAAAATCATGCGTTATTACATACAATCAATTAATAAAAAAATTGATTCACTTGTCTCATAATATACTACAGAAAATAAACAATAAATATTAAAACAAACTGCTAGAGCGAGCGTTGTGCGTCGACCGTTCAGGTGTTATTCAATTAATAATTTAAAATAATTACTTCATGATACTGTTACGAAAGATTTCAAAAGTCCTTCGAACATTGACACTATTCTAAATAACAATACAACTATTCATCAGTCAATGTACAAGCTAGAAAGTCATGCGTTATTACATTCAATCAATTAATAAAAAAAATTGCTTCACTTGTCTCATAATATACTACAGAAAATAAACAATAAATATTAAAACAAACTGCTAGAACGAGCGTTATGCGTCGACCGTTCATGTACGAGCGTTGTGCGCCTACCGTCCATGTACGAGAGTTGTGCGCCGACCGTTCATGTATTATTCAATTAAAGAAAAATATTTGCTTGCTGATAATAGACTACATAAAAAATAATTTAAAACAACTCACCCTTATGTGCTGGAAGATTGCTGCGATGTTTTGTACACTATAAAGAAAAATTCAATTTTAATTTAAAATAATTACTTCATGATAAAGAAACTATTAGAACGAGCGTTGCGTGTTATTCAAGCAATTAAAAAAAATCAATTTTATTTAAAATAATTACTTGCTGATAATAGACTACAGAAAAATAATTTAAAATAAACTCACCTCGTACGTGATCTTCTAATGATGTCCTGTCAGATTCCTGCGATGATTTGTATTCTAACTGAGCAAATCGTGCGGCTTTTATACAGAAAAGCCCACACATGGATGCATACGAAAGTGAAGGTATCAGGTAATCCACACCTGATGACAAAAAACAGCGAGACAAAGGCGACAAAGATGCTATAGTTAACCACGCCCGAAATCAAGGACGACCGCTGTCGAATTTGACCCAATGTTCCTTTCTACCGTGCATAATGCGTGTTACACAATTTTTACAAGTGAAGTGGTTTTTCATGATGGACCAAAGCAGAAGACAATACTCTTTTTACTATGAGCGCTCCACACAATAATATAAATAGTAATTATGTTTTCCATGCATATTGCGTGTTACACAATTTTACAAGTGAAGTGATTTTCATTTATACACGAAGGATCAAATCAAAGAGAGTTTCATTTGTGATATGCGGAATACACTACACTTTTTTTACTACAGCTTCTCGTGAGATATAACAGACCATCAGAATAATAAAAATAGTATTTATCTTACATGCATAATGTGCGTTAGACAATTTTTACAAGTGCAGTGATTTTTCATAATGGACCAAAGCAGAAGACGATACTTTTTTTAATATGAGCGCCCCCCACAAAATACATAACCAACACAAATGGTAATTATGTTTTCCATGCAGAATGCGTGTTACATAATTTTACAAGTGAAGTGATTTTCATTTATACACGACGGATCAAATTCATGATGGACCAAAGCAGAAGACAATACTTTTTTTTATTATGAGCGCCCCCCACAAAATTACATAACCAACACAATAATATAAATGGTAATGCGTGTTACACAATTTTACAAGTGAAGTGATTTTCATTTATACACGACAGATCGTATCAAAGAGAATTTCATTTCTGAGACGGAGAATACACTACACTTTTTTTACTACAGCTACTCGTGAGATATTGCATACCATCAGAATAATAAAATGGTATTTATCTTACAAGCATGATGTGCGTTAGACAATTTTTTACAAGTGCAGTGGTTTTCACTTATGCAGTGCATACACGCGTGGGTGAGAATTTCTTACAACCGATGCAGGAAGAGTCTACACTTATTTCTATGTCCATGCGATAAAAAAAAAAATTACATATCAATCAGAATATGGTACTTCCTATCTTACGTGCATGATGTATGTATTTTTTCCATACATAGATGCACGATATACAAATTTTACAAGTGAATTTGGTTTTCAATTATGCGTCGAGGGACGCAGTACACATATATATTTTCTTATTTAACCTCAAGGGAGATGAACGACACAGATTTTTAAAGTCGACGCTTTTCCAACATGGCCGCCGACCGCCGAGCCGCGGCCAAGCCATGACGACGCTTAACCAGCACACATCGACGCTTTTCCAACATGGCCGCCGACCCCACACGTCGACCAATCTACGCCCGAGCCATGACGACGCTTTACCCGACAACTCAAATCTAAACACGACACACGTCGACCAATCTACGGCCGAGCCGCGGCCAAGCCGTGGCCAAGCCATGACGACGCTTAACCAGCACATGCTGACGACGATTTTTCCAACATGGCCGCCGTCGACCAATCTATGGCCGCGGCCAAGCCATGACGACGCTTAACCAGCACACATCGATGATTTTCCAACATGGCCGCCGCCGACACAACACACCGCACAACTCGACAACGCAGCAATTTTCCAGCAACAACCGACAACGTCGCAATTTTCCAACATGGACGACGACCCGCCCAATCAACGACGACAACAACCACCACCACACAGCCGACGACCAACCACAACACACCATTACCCCCACCACTACCCCCCACCTCTACACCCACACCGGAAGTCAACACCCAACACCACCCCCACCACCACCATTTTCAAATTTCCCGCCAAAATGGGCGGGGGCGGGGGGCGGGGCGGGGGGCGGGGCGGGGGGATGACGTCACTTCCGCGTTAGAACTCTCATAATACCCCTACTCCTGGTCTTATACCATGCCAGATCCTCAACCGATATGTTTCCCCTTACCATGCACACTGGGCTGCCTTTAGCAGTTACTGGGCTTGTACACACACTTATTACTACATCCTAGCAAAACATTTATTCTTACATTCTAACACAACAAGATTAATGACCCATTGAAACATGATAACCAAAACATAATAAACATCTATTGTATACATTTTCTCAAATCAAACAATTATTTAATTGCTTCCAAAGCGAGTTGTTATTGTTAAGTTACAATATTTTAATTCGTTGCTCCCCTGAGCAACCACCCTGCCACACACACTATTATTTTTTTTTTTATGGTGGACTGTTGCACCCATGTGCTTCCACAAGGACGGCATAGGTGGAGGAATTTAACATCTCCGTGTCCTTGCTTCAGCGTTACATTGGAAATTATTTGGATATCATCATATCCATGTTACAAATTTATACGCCCTTAAAACGGGTCTACCACCTGGCCTTGCTGTTCCTACTCGAACAGAGCGGTAGCCGCTGTTCCATAGTTTCCGGGGATTTCCCCTAATGTCACCCCCATCAATTTCAAATATAAACCAATTTCAAGCCAGCTATGGTCAAGGTTCTTAATTTATGGCCATAGCTGACCGCTAGCCAAAACCACGATTAGTGCTGGTAAGGCAGTAATCGCCCGTAAAGTCGGGGAAATCAACTCTACTTTCAGGCATGTTATCTTCATCATTATTATACACGGCACGGCAATCTATCAGGATACAATATAAAATTGTATAAAAGGGTGTGCCGTGTATTTTACGCCATCTTGGCCTCCGATGGAGGTAACACTCTCTGTTACCCCCAACACTGATAGTGATCGAAATTTTAAAAAATTGTAATTTCTCGATCAAGTGGCACGTTCCCACACTCGAGTCGACGGACACAAGCCCAGGTCGTAAATAATGACGAATTAGGGACACGTCAGACCCGACGCCAGTGCGAAGACAAGGAAAAAACGTCTGTGTACAGCACACAATAAGAATTTGAGGGCGTCGTTGACAGCTCGCAGTTTGTTACAATTTACAGCACCCAGCAATCGAAAACAAAGACTTCGTCCAGCTGCCGAGTTACGCGGAAACGAAATGGAACGCCTGCTGTGGAGGTGAGTTATAACGAGCACAAGTATGAAAGGCTTCACTCTGCTACAAAGGAGTACAGAGCAATCTCGACAAACAGATAAACAATAGAACGTAAACTCAGTGAATACTGCAAGTGCACCCTGCACAGCGTGAAAACAAACCTTTGACAGCTTACTGAAATTTACGACTGGAAAGCGTGGGATCGACGAGAGACGACTCCAGCGAAGGGTTGATAATCGGCGGAACGAACAACGAATAACTTGAACAATTAACCAGGACTCTGCAGTCTGTTAACAAAAGATAGGCCAGAACCTTGACAAAGTCTAAACAAAGGTTGACAGACAGCCGGAGAATTGCTCTAGTTTCTCAGAATCCGTACCACGTTCGTCACATAGAATACTCCGGGGATGACGACGACCAACCTGCGTTCAGCATCTTCTAAAAGAGCTCGTGGAGAGAGTAAGAGGGGTTCGGACGACGAATCGGGAAACAGAGGATGAGATCTGCAGAGGAGTAGGAATTTGAAGAACCAATCACGGATCCGAAAGGGCGTAGAGATCCAGAATTTAGACTTATGGGTAAGATGTTTTAATAAAACTGTTTTGCGAAGACGCGGAGCGGCAGTCTACAATTCAATCGGTCAGAAGTTAATAAGTCAGTAAGTACGACGGTAAGACGGTTGGTTATAGTCGGAACGGTAATACAATTCAGTGATAGAAACAGTTTGCGCGACCTACCGAACTTCCAACTCGGTGAATTCATAAGTGAACTGAGACATACGATATAGTCTCAATTACACACAAGTCGGTTCGACAATCGTATATGTTCTAATAAACTATAGTGCGCACGGGACTTGAAACTACAACCGACGCGAACATAATAACACAAGTAATTAACGTTCAAAAGTATAACAGTGAGTGACATTTCAAACACTCTCACATTACAATGAGTCGCTACGTTGAACAATTAACTGAATGAACTATATCGAACAATTAAGCACACAGTATACACTACATCCAGATAGACGGAACAATTAATCATGAACACGAACACGGCAAACCCTCAGAGTAATTCAGCTTAATGATGATATTAACATCTTAATATTCGAACTCCAAACACTCAACATCAGCGGGGTACAACAACACCATACACATAACAAGAGTGAAAATTCAGTGAAGTGAAGTGAAGTGATGTGCTCGTCATAACAGAGATAAGATGCGCGACAAATCCTCCAGCAGACGTCATCTCACACCGGCGGAATATTGGATAAACACTTTCACAAGATAAGCTATTATGTCTATTAAATCTTAGTAATATATACTACTGCACTGTCTCCTCTTTTCAAAGAGCAAACCCCAAGAGATTATATATCAATCATATGAATCATAAATTTTATAAAGCAATATTAACGTAATTCATCATCTGAGAATAATGAACGCATTTAGGTAGGGATAAAATATATTTGTCGATTGTTTATTGTTCGTATATGTTTTGTATATGTATATTATTTACTGCATTTGAATGTAACATATATTTGTGTTTTTTCAGGAAACAACGCACAAATTGTATTTTGTTATTATGTGTTTTTATTATGTATGTATTTGCAGGATATAGTAACGTACTTAAATAACAAGTATAATAAATAAGTAATTATTTTATGTTTAATCTTGCGTTCATTATTGAAATATAACCTTGATTATTAATTTATTGCATTCTAAGCATTTCACAAAGAGTCTCAAAAGTTATGCTAAGTATCAATGGACACAACAAACTCGACCATTGAAATGTCCGATTAACAGACTCATAAATCATATTTATTTAACAACTGTGTTGAGTCTAATCTGACGAGTATGAACTACTTTTATATATGTATTAAAGTTAACGTCCATCATAACTCTTTTAATTAATACACGAAGATAATGAGATACAATTTACTAATTCACATTTGGATAGTCCAATAATACTTACAATTAGCATAATTACGCTCAATATAAATGGTACGGCAACCTAATTACTTAATTAATTGCCACTCCCGTTTATAACACTAAACACTTATCGCTACCTACGGTGGCACATGCTACCACCGTACTAGCCACTTAATAACTAAACTAATCCGTCTACATTTGCAGTTTCTGCACTCCCTAAGTATAGCACTTCTATTAACACCACTCAACCCCGCAAAATTACCCACATATCTTGTATGATAACATAACACACATTGACCTTGAACATTGACATTTTTACATTACTAAACAATTCTCATTTAAATAATTTTTATACAGAAAATTATATAATTATATAAAACATTATAATGTGAAATTTTCATTAACTCTTTTATCCATCATCATTTAAATTATTTATCACTTTCTACAATTAGATTCCTCAAAATTTTCAAATTTATTATTAACATTTATTTTATCTCATATTTCGATTCTTACTACCTTTTGACTATGGTTTCTATTTAGTACAATTATCTCAAATTAATTTCATCATTGAATCAACATCTTTTCACACCTGTAAACATTTTACTCTATCTAATTGGTATTATAAATTTTATACTTACAGTACATTGCTCATACCCTGTCATAAATACACAAATAGAAACACCAAATACCCTGTACCTTCTGAAACAATTTAACAACAACGTTATTCCATACTAAACAATTTAACATTTATTTATTAATTAATTATCAAATTCACATCTCATAAAATAATTTAAACTTATTAGAAAATTCAATTATATAACATTTAAATCAATCAAAAATATTTAAACATCTCAAATTATTTTAATTAAATTAATTATTGAACACACAACATTTTTAATTACTCTCACCAATTACAATAATTACAATTCATTTGTTATCCTCTTCAAAATTATTTTTGCTATTTATTTAGACTGCAAAATATTATTATTATTATCACAACAATTTCTTCTACATATACACATTGTTTACCTAACATTTTACAATACACACAATTAATTTCACTATCAATTATTTACAATTCTTCACCATTAATTGTTCAATTTTATCACACTTCATTTCCAAAAGCAGCAAGATCAGAACCATAAACTAACATATTTAAACTGTTCCTTCCCTAATTTCTTAATTCAACCCCCATCATCGTGTATATACCTAACATATTTATAGCATAAATCATTTTTATTTACATCCAATTTATTATTATTATTCTTATTATAAACCATTACCTCTATGTCATTCATCTTCCCTTTTATTATTTCATAAAACTTGTCACTATTATTTATTTTTATCCAGTCTCCGTAAGTATTTGTTGTTACACCCAGGTAAATTATTTTCTCATCATATTCCTCCACTACCAGTACACTACTTCTTCCTACCGGTACATATTTCTCATCAATATAATCATTGTCTACTACTGCACAAGGTATATCTTCATTAATATTCATCTTCTCCATCAACTCTCCATAACCTCTATTTATCTTGAACCACTCTAACTCTTTCTCTCTCTCATAATCACTTTCATCACCACACCCTTTCACATTCTCTCTCTCACTCCATGCAGAGGGCAATACCACAAAATTATTTAAACACCATCTGGCCCTACGGATAAACACAAAAAACTTATATGACATTCTGAAGACCTTTTGTCTTCTACAAAAACTATTGAGGAACTCTTGTCCTCCATCAACACTTGTGAAGTCTCTGCTTCACATTTAACCCCATAAAATTTTGCCCCATGTTCACCTTCTACATTTAGACTATCACTATACTCCCTTTCTAAATCATAAGCACTAACTAGCAATCCCTGATCAACCTCAACTCTCATTCTACTCTCATTTTCACCATTGTCTACTGTATCATTCTTAGATACCCCATTTTCAGTTATATAATCATTATTCTTGTTTAACGTTACTTCACCATTATAATTATTTGTATTACTACCACCACTTACCTCATCTATTATTCCTTCGTTATTTTTCGATATATTGCTACCACCACAAACACTTACCTGTTTTGATTCACCTGTATTTGGCTTTAATTGACATCTATCTCTTCTCCACTCCTCGTTTTGTTTTTTCAATTCATTGTTGAATTCCTTGGTATTACTAACCATGTCATCTAACATTGCGTTTTGTTTACCCAAACGTTCATTAAACTTGTTGCACATCATAATCATCATCTGTGTCTTATAATCAGATTCACTCATCTCATTGTTACTTATCTCATTGTCTGTCACCTGATCGACTTCATTTTTGTTAACTTGGTCTGTCTCTCTACCTTTATTTACCACTAATACACTATCATCATTGTGAATAGGCCTATTTACTGTCTTATTTTCTACCATTATTACTGCAACTGTCTTACCTTTATCGTTCGTCATCTCACTATGTTTCTTAATTTCTGCGAATATTCCCTCTTCTTGTTCTTCCATTCGTGTTAAACTATCATCCAAATTACCCCACTCCTCGTCAGTCATTTCACCTACCACCCCTCTACACTCGCTTTCCCACTCCTCCCACGTAAAACCAATATCATTATCTCGTACTTCGCCCATGTTCAAAATTTATTTATATAACCTCATTATATATAAAAAAAAAAACTATTATTAAACTACACACATAAAATCAAAACATCTAACACCATTGTACACATCATACTCCTACCAAAACATAACCTTATTTTACGTAATTATATACGATAAAAGTTTACAAATACGCCGTTACCAAATCCTATTTTCTGTGCTTTAAAACAGGTCTAGTTCCTATAATATTTATACAAACATCCTGGCAGGGTCGTCGCTGTGAAGGTACTTGCCTTTTACCATTTTAATAATAAAATACTACACTCATCATAATATAATAATACTCACCGCTGCCAGAATTTTACTTACCGTCATATTCCCCGTGAAACTTACCTTTAGAAACTGCCCAGGTCGCCAACATATTTTCTAGATAAACATGTAAACTTAAAACACTCTTGCCCTTATAAAAATCCCGCTATCTGACTGTATTTTAAAATTTCAGAAAACCCCCGATTACGTTAGACGAGTTGTCGGCACAGAATACTAGGAAGTGGTTATGGCGTAATAACTAAACTAACACATTTTTATGTTGAAAACAAAACTTATTTTTTATTACGGATGCTATTAAAGATTAATATTCTTATGAACGACACACAGCAACATAATTATTCAAACTTAATTACTAATCAAGGCCACCCAGTTTGCTACATTGTCTCTTGCACACAATTTACAATCCATTTAATTTTGATTTAGCGCTTTTTTAAATGAAATTATTTATTTATTGTAATTGTTCGTTGACTACTTAACCTTGGCACCCCTTATCACCACGTGCCACGCTTATTACATTTTGTTCGGTCCAATGTTAGTCCCAAATTAAACTGTCATGATTCCACTGTTTATTACTGTCTATATCACACACGTCAATAAGTTTCTGTAGGCTTCGGCTACTTTTAATCGCTTCGGCCTACCGAATTCCCAGGCTACCGTTAATACGCCTGATTACGTTGAACGTGTGCTGCCGACCGACTGAGCTACTTGCGGGCGGACATCACTGCCATGCCTGCGAACAAATTTCGTCGCTGCACACAGCCTTCGCGGCTAAAGTTTCATTCGTTGCACACACGACACATGGGATTTTCGTGTGTTGGACGTTGACGATATTTAGTGTTCACTGGTCGACGTCACAAATGTGGGCAGGACTTAATTTCGTTCCGTCGTGTTGAGACCACGTGCTGGACAAAATTCATCTTCAAGCCATGTTGTTTTACCAACTTGGAGTCGGTTGCGCACCTGCTGGAGTTAGCGCGCTTGTGTGCGGGTGTCACACAGCCGCAAAGTTCCAAGAATCGTATCACCGTCAACAACACGACATTCCATTACATTGGCATCACCTCACAAGTCCTTTGTTCTAACTACGCTTCATTTGAACACGTGGCTGTCCACACAGATGAAACCGAATTAAATAATATTTTAATAAAATAAAACCCAAAAACAAAAAGGCCCCTTTTTGCCCCGTTACAGTGTCTAACCTGAATGATGATATCATACTAGTGTTTTTTGGGAGGAAAAATAATGTTCTATTCTGTATTTTAAAAGAAACCACCCTTGAGGTACTTAATTAAATAAGAGAAATAATTTGTTAATAGGAAATAAGAGTTTTTATTGTTCTTAAAACTGAGCTAGACCAGTCATTAAACCGGACAACCTGTGATCCGCAATTTATTATTTTTGAATGTATTTGTTAACCTAATTCAATAGGTCATAATAAACAACCAGTATTATACAGCATCAACCTTTGTTATTAATTATTTTAATAAATAATCAACCATCAGTATTGCTAGTACAAAGGTGCATTTTAACAGTGAATTATCAAGTAACCTATTTAATTTAATCTCAATTTCAATAACCTTTAAAGGTAGAATCAGTAAAGGTCAATACGATCAATTATTAAATCAGAAGTTTATTTTTTATGGGACATTTATGTGGAAAAAACCCATATGGCGCCCAAGTAATATCTAAAGTGTTGTAAAAAACTTCACAGCCATACTATACTGGTCAACAAAGAACTTGACAGTTTATTAATTAACTGTGAACGTCTGAACATCCAGTACTTCCAAAACAGGTAAGTGATGTGTCATTTATATTAATAAACTTTGTCCAGACAATACTTTGACTTACACAGACGACAAATTTAATAGAAGAGGAGTCGACTTCAAGAGATCTACGCACCAGTTACATTCATCAACGGATCGACAAGTTAACATTTACTCACAATAAACTAAACATTAATTAAACAACGAAAGTGTAAGTAAACCGATTTATCTACATTGAATTAGATAAATCAATAAACTAAATCGCTAATAATAACAACAAACTTTCTCAATACATAATAATAAACTACTACAAGCGAGACCCTTTAAACAATAATCGATAATTAAATAAATTATATATTGTTACTAGACCGGTGTGTACGGTTTAAGCCACACTATTGATTGTATCAATTTGTAATATTTCTCTCGTATGTACCTCTCTTTGATTATTTTAATATTTTTCAATTTCTTATATATCTGGGGTTGCTGGATATAGTAATATCGTTAATTATGATTATCTTATCTCTCTATTTAATATACAAGTGTTAGTGTGAATGTAACTTAAATATGTAGTGTGTTATTCTAAAATTCCGCTCAGCCCTAGTCTGCCTTGCAGATAATTATTGAAATTTCGTGTTTAACTCTCTTCTCTTTGGTGTCGGAGAATTCCGCAACAAGCGCTGCAGTTCCGAAACGAACGAAATTTATAGGTTAACCCACCGTGTACGGTGACTAGTTATTATACACTTAGTCTGTCTAATTCTGATTCCCAATTCATTAAATAATGCCCAAATAATAAGATCCTGAAATTATACAAGGTTTCTTTATTAACTCAACTTGTTAACATTCAATAAGATTGGTTTTACTTGATATATAAGAAAGGCTATACGTTGCGTTAATCGATTATTGTTCGGTCCAATATTTTATTTTACATTCAGTTATATAAATTTTTTTTTATAATTAATTAATTTATTTCAGGGTGTGAAGGTTCTTTTAACTGCGGGGAAGATTAAAAATACATAGATAAGAATGCAAGATATTACAAAGTTAATGTGTTGTTGTGTTTAATATTAATTATACAATTGAAAATTACCATACGGATTACGAAGCGACTCTGGAAGGCGGTTGTTTTTAACCTCGTGAGTTGATGCCTCGTGTCAATCAGAAAGGAGATGATTTTCTTTATTCTTGTCTTCAAGTGATAATAAAGTGGAATTCTTGGTCCTCGTTAAATTAGAAATACAGCTCCCTTGGTTTATTGATGGCCAAACTTGTGATTGTGTTCTTCGGTAAACTCTGGATCCAAATACGTTTCTTGCTATCGTATGAAGTAAATTGCGATGTCCAATGTGGTTGAATGGTTATTATTTTCCGTTTAGTTTGTAGTATTAACTCTTTACTCAGTTAGTTCTTTATATGTTATTAGTATTTCATTAAATTGTCATTATTTCTTGATCTGATATTGGACGATCCAAGTCATTCCTTGTGGAATTCAATTACATACTTATTATCGTGAGATGATACCATTATACAATTTGGTTAAATGTTGCTGGTCTAATTAAGACAATTAATTATTCATATATAGTGACTTGTTATTATATTTAAATAATTTAGAATATGTTAGTTTTATTAACCATTTCTCTGGGTTTTAATCTCATCACGTTCAGATCATAAATTGCAATAATACAAATCAACAAATTATATTAATTTTTGTTGTCCCTAGCAACAAATTTATTTTTATTCTTTTTCAATGTTTTGTTATATAGTGATAATTTCATATATTATTCTTTCATTCCTTATTAAACTTCCATTATATCGGAATATAACTTTATTTATAGCTTGTTTACTAATTTCTATATATATTCTGCTGGTTTTTCAATCTTAGTCTGTTTCTTTTCATAATTATTATTTTTTCGATATCAAACGTTATCAATCGATATCATTGCACTATGGCATTATCATAATTTGTTTATATTGAGTTGATTTATTATTTATTATTAATTATCATAGGTTTTTTCTAACTCCTTGAACTATACTCATTAATTATTATCGACTTCTTTACCTAACCTTTATATTCTGAGTTGTTATATAGTGTTATTGGCTGTTAGGCCTTTTATTATATATGGACCTACCTTTGATTATAACTGGTTAACAACTATAGCCTTTTTACATAAGTTTACAAACATAATAAAACCTTAACTATGTACATGTACACAAATAATTATTCTTTTTATAACTAACAACAACTTTATCTTGATCTATGGATCACATATAAGAAAAATTGAGATCAATTAATACTAATTAACTGCTTTCCTCCACCTTTCTACAACAGTAAACAAATAATACATATTGCTTCATTACTTGCTATTACATCAACAAGTAAGTTTCATAAACTAACACAAACTTTAACATAACATTCATGGTAACAACATAACATTATTCAATTCAGAATCATTACTTTCGATTAACTAGTAATGTATATTATTGACTCATTTTTATCTATTTTCACTGTCATTTACTTTAACATTTTCGATATTGGTTTCTTTCTTATCATGCTTATCAGTATTTTTGATTTATTTACCTTTTACTGAACATTGATTTCTTACTATTGTCTATATTACAGGTTTAATTTTTATTGCTATTACTACCTTGCATCTTATTCATTTTTACACAATGATAAAGGTATTTATTTGACCTTTGTATTAGTATGGGGTTTAAATATTTATCTATCTATTATATTTCTAATATTTCTATTTATGTAACGTTGAGGACCGCATTTCTGTTGCGTTACATATGCTCCCCCTCCTAACAAAGTTTAATTTACCTGAATGTAATTTAGGTCAAGTAAACTTGTATTTTTCACATGCCTTTTCTTCATATCAACATTAATGGTTAACGATGGGATTCTCAATGTAACTTTGTTAGACTAGTATTCATAATTCTTTACTTAATGACATTTCATTATTCCTATTAACATTCTTGGTCATATATAATTTTCTTTAAACAGTATTTGTTGATAGTTGGTTACAATATTCAATGATACTTTAGGTTCACTTCTCTTCTACATCTAGTTACTGCAATCACTGTATTTCTCCATTATTCTTCTGTCAGCTATTTTCCTTCTGTTTTCTTCGTCATTCTTTTCTGGAATTTGATGTCATTCTTGCAACGATTCTAATATTCCTTAAATATTTAATTTCCCTAACAATCCCTAATATGTGCGTTGGTACAGTTCAGAGAGGCACTGTTTGGCTTCATACTCTGCTGTCCACACTACACTTCAATATAGTACTGCTGGAATTCATCTACAGTCAGCTATAAAAATATAATAATCTCATAATAATCTACTTAATTAATTAATAATAAACATTTGGGAATTCTTTACATTGTTGCTTTTATATTTAATTATTCCTATCTTTTATACTTCGTGATTCCATTTTATTTTCCTTAAACATTTTCTGATAATAATTCTGACAGTCATTATTTGTAATTAGTTTTGCTCTTCTTTCTTGTTGTGACAATAATTCTAAGTATCATTTCTTCATTTGTTCTTATAATTCCAAGGCTTTCTAACTTGTAATTGTTTTGATTATTACTATTACTGAATTTCAGTGTAGTTACAGTCATTAACTCAATCATTGTTTTTCTTATCTTATTTCATTACTTTGTCTGGTTACATTACAATGAATTATGTTGATAAACACTTTTTTTTCTTGTTCCCTTTACTATTATACTGGTCATAGTCAATCGTTTATTGTGGTTGTTCATTTTACTTGGCAATGCTGTATGTATTTTAGGTCATATTATTTTTCTTTTACTATTTTGCATAGGTACTTTTGATATAAAAAATTTTTATCTTGGGGTTTCATTATTCCTTATTTATAATATTTCTTCGTAGACATGTAGTAATATTTCTGGTTTTTCTTCTGTAATCTTGGGGGTTGTTATTAACTCTTCTTAATACCTTCTTCATACCTATATAGTAAGTCGTACTTACTTCCTGTTGAATGCTGTGTTCTCTATTTATATAATATTGTTCAAAAAATTCTTTTTAATTCCAAGTGTTTTCTTTTCAAAATTGGTAATAAGTTGTTCTTATTTTAATTTAGGATTTATTGGATTTATTAAATATTTCCGTTCGTTTTGTTAGTATTTTATGATGGGTGATGATGTTTCTTCATAATATTTTTTATAGACTCCTGATTATATGTTCCCTTAATCTTTTTCGTGATAGGGTTCATTATTTCATAGGTGTTATTATTATTATTTTTTGTTATCACAAAGGGTCCAGTATATAATAATAATAATTTTTTCGTTATTCCTTCTAGTGTGCTGGGTAACTCCCCGTTTCTTATTAGTATTTTCTCGCCAATTTGGTACTTTATTGGTTTTGGATTATTCCTTTCATATTTCTTTTTCTTCATTTCTGCCTTTTCCATTATCCGGTTATAAAATTTAACGTTTTCAAATTGATATTCTGGGTTTGTTGGAAAATTGATGATATCCGGGATTTCCCTAGGTGGAAGCCTTTCAAACATAACAGTATAGGGGGTATTTTCAATGGATTGATGGTAAGATATATTGAGAAACTCTTCAGTAATTGACAAGTATTCGTACCACCTCCTCTGTTGGTCATGACAGTAAGTTCGGAGTATTCTGCCAACTTCTCTCAATACACGTTCTGCAGGATTGCTGCTGGGGTGGTATACTGAAGTCTTATATGTTCTAATGTTGTGTTTTAGAAGACTATTTCTCCATTTGCTTCCCTTGAATTGCGTACCATGATCGGTGATAATGGATGACGGTTTACCAATCTCTATTATGTAATGTCCAATGACTATCTCTAGAATTTTCTTGGTCGTGGCTCTGCTAATAGCGTAAAGTTTAGTATATTTAGAAAAATGATCAAAAATAATAATTATAAATTTATATCTATGGTTCCCTCCACTGCATGGGAACGGTCCACATATATCCAGGAATACTTTCTCCAGCTTATGTTTGGATGTAATAGGGATCATTACTCCCTCCTTCTTCTCATTGTTATGTTTAACCATTTGGAAGATGTGACATGCTTGGATTGATTTTTGCACCTTTCTGTTTATATTTTTTATGTACACTTGTTCTTCCAGGGCTTTGACGATTTTTATGGCTCCCATGTGTCCATATCTTTCATGGTAATCCAAGATTAATTTGTTTTCCACAGCTGTGGGAATTACTAATTTCCAGTTTATTTGATTAGGGGTAACTTTAATAAATAATCTATCATCATGTATACAGTAATATTTTGTAATAATTTCATCAGCATCTTGCATCTTATGGCGTATGTTTACTAATTTGGGATCCAATTTTTGATGTTGATTAATTTCGTTTGTTATTATTTCTAAATCCTTCCTACTCTTAATAATATTGTACACTTTGGCAATTTGTTCCTTTTCTCCCTCGAACAATTGGTCTTGTATGTTTATTCGGGACAAGATATCGGCTGCTATGTTCTTCCTTCCAGGTATATATTATAATAAAACGCGATTAGGGGTTTTATTTTAAAAAAATTATTATAATCGTATGTTTATTATAATCGAATTTACGTTACGTTTAATTAACTTGAACCAAAATAAATAAAAGAGTGGTTATTGTTTAAATTTAAATTTGTGGTTAAAGTATTAAAAGTCTCACTAAAACAAAAGTCATCTATGGGTGAAGTGTTCCTTGGAGATAACTCAATGTTGAGAATGGTTGTTTCTACTTGAAGGTGACCAATGTAGTAAAATATTTTACCATACAACATTCAAGTTACTCACAGTGTTTACAAAGGTTTAAATACTCTTGTTTTTAAAGAATTCCCTTGTATTAATCAAAAAATAATAAAGTTGATTATATTTAAATGTTAGATTATCTTAAATTAAAACATGAAGTATGGCAGTTGATTGCTTGATAGTAGATCTCGTCTGGTTGAAACTGGTTGTAGAAACTTCTTCTGATTACAGGTAGTCTGAGTAAGTCAAGTCCTGTAAAGTCTGGACAATATCATAAACAAACATATACTTTTACGTACCTGATTGCGTTTACTTGAAGCTCACTAAACTGTCAACTCAGCTTACATTCATCAACTCCCTTTAGTTGCAAGGTTATGTCACCTTGTTTATTAAATTAATGGGCGCCACACGGATTTATTCAGGGAAAATCCCGTGTAAAACCCTTTCATAAAAATTAATAGATGAATTGAAAATTTAAAATAGTTGAATACCACTTTTTGGCTATGCTATTCCAATGTGTCAAACACAACAGAAGGTTGTTTAAGTTTAATAAAAGAAACTATTTAATTATTCAGAAAAAATAAAATAAATCAAATCAGGTGATGCTGTTAATAATGGGTTTATTTGCACCCTTCTAGTGAATTCAAAAAATACACATAATATAACATATAAAGTTGTACAATGAAAACTTAATTATTATATGCCTCATACGGCTGGCTCAGAACATGAGTTATAAATTTGGTTAAGTCAAGATACTATTTATTGTAATATAAAATTATTACAATTATTACTATTAGTATTATTGTGATTATTATCGATATTATTATTATTATCTCAGTAGTGAATTCTTTGAGACACGAAAGAAAACAATTATGCCTACACAGTATCCAATGATACAATTGATCAAAAAAGTTGAAGTTACTTTGACCAAGTAATTAAAATAAAAAACGATCTATTGTAAGATCGTGCGTTTCATTAACGCTTGCTTTTCTAATGACAATATTATTCAATTGAGGACCCTTACCACTAACATATAGCTTACTTACTAATAACAAATTTGAATAAAAAATTGAAACGTGGTGTAATCGTAGATACTGTTTTTGTGTTTTGCGTCAGTACAGGTTATGGTAGCAAAATACAAGTTATTGCGCTCAGATCAAGAATAATAATGATTGCACTTTTACCTTCGTGGTTTTAATTATTTTAATTAAAAACCTTTTATCACTTAAGTAATCGGATTATAGAGATTACTTTCTTTCAGCACTAATTCGCACAAGAACAGAAATTCGATCCTCTTCTGATAAAAATGGATCGTGAATACTGACAATAAATTCTTTTCTGTTCGTTATTCCCGCACAAAATTAAAATAAACTGCACTTGAACACTGTAGATGATTGATGATGCACTTGAAGTAAAGTTTCTCGTTGTTAACTATTGGTTCCAGAGTACAAGGTAGCTGACGCTATGTGTTATAAGATGAAACATGACGGAGACGAGCGTACGTCTGTTCAGCTCGTTAGATGATAAAGGTCTCTCTCAAAATTCGCCGGTCTGTCTTTTTATACCCACCTGTTGGACTGGGCTTAGGTAAAATTATCATTTTATAACTAATTTTCCTATTGGTCCAGACAGATGAGACGAAAAATGACGTATCACTTTTTGGCGGTTGGTAACGGTTTTCTAACCGTCGAATGTTGAGATGATTGACAGGTCGCGTCTGTTGTCATTGTTATTATTATTGGTACAAGATTCCTGATATACATTTATAAAATGATGCTAACAGTTGTCATACACTTAATACCGTCACGATTGAGTTGATATTATTATCAAATTAAAGATTGTTTTGTTTCCTTTAAATTGATATCACTCGATCTCGGATTATCTTCACCTTAACCGACATTGTTAGGAAATCAATGTTCGGGTACACTATTCTTACTGTCGTCTGCTCTTTATGAGTCGCCGATTTTACACTTTTTAGTTAACCTTTCTCGTTTCCACATAACATTTTATTAAACAAATGTTTATGTGTGGACTCCATTAATACTGTACTGACGTTTTTTTTTCACTGAACTTTACTTTTACACCTTAATTCTATACATAGTAATAAACGAACCTACTGACTAATGACATTTTGTTTACTGTTAGTTAGTTTTGAACTACTATTTACAAATAAAATCGTGGCTAAACCTATCGTTTTAATATCATTTTTCGTTATGTTAATGCATAACCATTTTATTGCATTTTATTTTGCACTGGTGATAATTATTAATAGTCACTTTATTGACTAATGTTTGGTCTAAGTTTGTTAAGTGTAGAATATCGCCTACACTGAAATTTGGCCTTTATAATGCCTATGGGTTCTCAATTTGGTAAATTACAGAGACATCTTATTGGTATAAGATTCTCTTATATAGTTAGCTCTCTTTTCTGACAGGTATATTTGATGCAGAAATACATCTTAGTTCCTACAATATAGCCATTGTTAACATTGGTTTTGGCCTTCATTATCTACTTGTTTATAGTCACATTTATTATCAGAAAAATGCTGATTTTGCTTTCACAGTATTTAACTGCTAATTCGTTTGTTTTTTGTTTATAAATGACATTCGGTTTACATTAACCATTTACCGAATTGACAGTTGAATTTAAATCTATTCTGTCCATTAGTTCGTTTTAGTCTCAGTCTAGTTGTAGTGTCAAACAGCTATTGTGTTACTGTTTCCCATGGCACTTCTGCTTTATTCTTCTCTCTTGGTTTCTTCTTTCTTGTTTATTTTGACTAGTCTATACCTATTTACATGTTTATTTTGTTTTATGAAATCTAATAACATACCCTTAGGTTAGGTGACATCTTGTGATGTTACATAATACACCCTCTTTAAAATTGATCATTTGAAAAATTTATATTTTGTAAAATTATCAATTCATGTCAGTTTCTTAGTATACTTCAATAAAGATATTTTCTCTTGTATTCCTAGATTTTTTAAACATATTATTGGTGTCTTACTCTAGGTTGGCTTTTTATACAATAGTACAATTCTTAATTTACTAGTAATTTCAAGCTGCGTACTCTCTAAATCATTTAACTATAATGGATCTTGTTTCTCAAGTTAATTATTCCCTGTTTTATTTACATTCTACTTTCTCACTACATATCTTTGCATTCGTGATCATTTTGATGGTTATAATAATTTATACCTCACAGATTCTTTTATAATATTCCTTGATATAATAAAACAATATAATTCCCTAACTGTAGTAGAGGTTCTGGAATCAGGGTGGCTCACTATGGCTAACATCCTCTGCCGTTCCTCCCTACACATTCTCAGATTCAGAGGCATTACTCTTCTCTGTCTGAGTAAAAATAAACATTGCACCTGGCAATAGTTGCACTATCACAACTCAAAAAAAAATATCACATATCATTTGTATTCAATAATATAATATATTCACTATAATATTCAAGGTATCAGAGGTTTTCATTTAGATCACATTTCTATCTTTATACTTGCTAACATACTTTCTTTTTTACAGGTAATTACTTCCTTTAGACTTGGTGTTTTTTAGCTATGCCTTTATCAGCTATATAGTTACTTATTTACTAGTTAACAATTTGTTATGGTTCATTTAAATATTTTTTAAGATTATACACTTGTTTAGATGCTTATAATACTTATGCATCTGTTTGTTCTATCTAGAGTTCACAATATATTTCTGTTTTCACTATAGTCTATTAAATCTTTCTTAACGAGTTATATTCCTCCTGAATTATCAGGCTTACATTGTTTGTATACTAAATGGTTTTCTTTTATTCTGATGTTCTCTGACATATTCTTATGATGTATCATATTTGATAATTGACAAACATTGTTCTTTCCTTTCATTTCATTATAACAATAGTTATTCTTACAATTAATACTTTTTGTTATTTTTCTTCTCTACTCCTTCAAGTGATGGTGGTTTTCACTTATTCTGGATGATTTTATACACTATATACTATGCTGTAATTACAATTTCATTTAACAATATACTAATATCTAATATCTAATTTCATAGACATTCTTGGGGTTTTCGTGGTTGGTTTCACAAATATTAATTTTTCTTTCCTTACATTCCATAATAATGTCCTTCTTTTTATTTTACACACTTTGTTATACTGCCTCTCTACTCCTTCAAAGGTTAGTTGGATGAACCTTTATTCTGGACGATTTTAACTTAACATTTGAGTTTTATGAGAGGTATACTATAATCATTTTATAAACATTATGTCATATAGAATATTCATCTGAATACATATTTTTTCTAGGTATAGTACAGTAATTGCATTTTCTTATTAAATCATTTGATTGACCTTATCTAATATTCTATCCCCTAGGGTAATAGGTTTTGTACATTTTCATCATTAACAAATGGTTTGGTTTACATCTTAAACCTACACACTTTTGTAACTTGGTAAGGTAGATTGACTAGTTATAGCTAATTGGTTACCTTCAATATTTTTGGTAATTTAACAACAAATGAATTTGTTTATAGTAGTGGTTTTTTTTTTTTTTAATATAGATCTTTTACTTTTTTATAACGTAAACGTTTGGGTGAGGAATGTTGCTTCCTATTACATATTATCTCTCCTTAACATTCATCATTTCTTATCCGTCGATATTCATGGGGTTATTTGTGCTCTTCCACTCTATTCCTATCATGCGGTTCTTCCACTTGGCGGCTACCAGATAGTCATTGGCTCCCCGTTTCCTTGCCTTCTTCCTCTCATCATCTTTGGTATTATTGTGTTCATTGTACTCCGGGCCTTGGCTATTATTGATGTCTGGCCCATCTTCTAATCCGGGTTGATCTTTGTTCTCCTGGTTGGACTCTTCCATTGCTTGGTCCCTCTTTTTCCGCATTTCCCTTATTCTTTGGGCGTACCTTTCAATAAGCTGGTCCAGTCGTTCTTGATCATTTTCCTTCTCCCTGTGAAGCCTCTTCCTTCTAAGAATATTCGCCTTAAATACCTCATTGTTTATGACCTTCTCCGTCATAACATAGTCAATGGCATGTAACGTGGTCTTAATCGTTCCGTCATCTGGGTCATTACTTAAATGGTTTAATGATCGGTTATGCACTAAGGAATCGATTGATTTTGTTTGGTGTATTTTATTTGGTGGTATATTTAATTTAATCAGATTTTTATTTAATTTTTTACCCACGGGTTTATGGTGGTTTATTTTTAATAATTTCATGAAGTCTGGTTTATACTTCTTACCGTTGGTTCTTGCTCTATGACTAATAATTGGGTTGTCCACGAAGTTAATCAATCCACTCCTGGTCATTTCTAATATTTCCCTCGTAATCCTCGTCTTCTTAGAGCGTATTATTCTCTTTATCTTTGTCTCTTTCTCTCCTGTTTTCTTTATTATCTTGTTCCTTACATTTTTAATGATAGTTTCTTTATGCTGAATGTTCCCTTCATTCCTATGGTGTGTATCCTCAGGCACCAATGCTTTCGAGTCTTCTTTATCCTCAGTTTGGTTATCAGTGTCTTTGAATTGTATACTTAATTCTTCCATGGATTCATCATTTGATACTTCTCCTATCTCTGAGTTGTCATCGTCCTTTCCTTCTTCATTATTCTCCGGCTCTGGACTCATTTGTTCCATGTTGTTGTCTTCGGATACCTTCCGTTCTTCTCCCCACTTCCGGTTATTCATGTCATCCATTTTTTGGCTAATTTTCATTAAGGTGGTGTTCAATTCTTCTCTAATGGCTTGGCAGTTATTGTCGATTTTATTGTTCAGCGCGTCCATGGACTTATGCGTATCGTCTATCCTTTTATTTAGGTCCTCCTTCAGCGATTCCATATTCTTACTAAGTGATTCCATATTTTTGTTCATTGATCGACTATCTTCCTTCAATGATCGATTATCTTCCTTCAATGATCGACTATCTTCCTTAACCTGTCTGAATTGTTCCATCATCATTCTCATCATTTGATCCCATTTTGCCTCTTCGGATGGTCTGTCTGGTTGTGGGGATTCTTCAGGCCGTCTGGGTTGGTTGTCGACTGTTACTGCTATCTCTGGTTCTACGTGAGGTGTTTCGTCGTTACTAGTTTCGATGTTATTGATTGTAATAACCTCCATCTCGTCTGTGGGTTGCGCTTCATATGTATCTACATCCCGTTGCATCTCTCCTACCCTACTGTCCTTATATCTTGTATCGTACTGATGGGTGTGCGGCATGTTAATTTTTTCGTGTCTACCGGGCTAATATAAAATATAAAAAATATATTTATTTAATATTTTTTTTTTTTTTTTTTTTTAAAGCCACACTAGTTGGTGCGCCAATTTATAATAAAACGCGATTAGGGGTTTTATTTTAAAAAAATTATTATAATCGTATGTTTATTATAATCGAATTTACGTTACGTTTAATTAACTTGAACCAAAATAAATAAAAGAGTGGTTATTGTTTAAATTTAAATTTGTGGTTAAAGTATTAAAAGTCTCACTAAAACAAAAGTCATCTATGGGTGAAGTGTTCCTTGGAGATAACTCAATGTTGAGAATGGTTGTTTCTACTTGAAGGTGACCAATGTAGTAAAATATTTTACCATACAACATTCAAGTTACTCACAGTGTTTACAAAGGTTTAAATACTCTTGTTTTTAAAGAATTCCCTTGTATTAATCAAAAAATAATAAAGTTGATTATATTTAAATGTTAGATTATCTTAAATTAAAACATGAAGTATGGCAGTTGATTGCTTGATAGTAGATCTCGTCTGGTTGAAACTGGTTGTAGAAACTTCTTCTGATTACAGGTAGTCTGAGTAAGTCAAGTCCTGTAAAGTCTGGACAATATCATAAACAAACATATACTTTTACGTACCTGATTGCGTTTACTTGAAGCTCACTAAACTGTCAACTCAGCTTACATTCATCAACTCCCTTTAGTTGCAAGGTTATGTCACCTTGTTTATTAAATTAATGGGCGCCACACGGATTTATTCAGGGAAAATCCCGTGTAAAACCCTTTCATAAAAATTAATAGATGAATTGAAAATTTAAAATAGTTGAATACCACTTTTTGGCTATGCTATTCCAATGTGTCAAACACAACAGAAGGTTGTTTAAGTTTAATAAAAGAAACTATTTAATTATTCAGAAAAAATAAAATAAATCAAATCAGGTGATGCTGTTAATAATGGGTTTATTTGCACCCTTCTAGTGAATTCAAAAAATACACATAATATAACATATAAAGTTGTACAATGAAAACTTAATTATTATATGCCTCATACGGCTGGCTCAGAACATGAGTTATAAATTTGGTTAAGTCAAGATACTATTTATTGTAATATAAAATTATTACAATTATTACTATTAGTATTATTGTGATTATTATCGATATTATTATTATTATCTCAGTAGTGAATTCTTTGAGACACGAAAGAAAACAATTATGCCTACACAGTATCCAATGATACAATTGATCAAAAAAGTTGAAGTTACTTTGACCAAGTAATTAAAATAAAAAACGATCTATTGTAAGATCGTGCGTTTCATTAACGCTTGCTTTTCTAATGACAATATTATTCAATTGAGGACCCTTACCACTAACATATAGCTTACTTACTAATAACAAATTTGAATAAAAAATTGAAACGTGGTGTAATCGTAGATACTGTTTTTGTGTTTTGCGTCAGTACAGGTTATGGTAGCAAAATACAAGTTATTGCGCTCAGATCAAGAATAATAATGATTGCACTTTTACCTTCGTGGTTTTAATTATTTTAATTAAAAACCTTTTATCACTTAAGTAATCGGATTATAGAGATTACTTTCTTTCAGCACTAATTCGCACAAGAACAGAAATTCGATCCTCTTCTGATAAAAATGGATCGTGAATACTGACAATAAATTCTTTTCTGTTCGTTATTCCCGCACAAAATTAAAATAAACTGCACTTGAACACTGTAGATGATTGATGATGCACTTGAAGTAAAGTTTCTCGTTGTTAACTATTGGTTCCAGAGTACAAGGTAGCTGACGCTATGTGTTATAAGATGAAACATGACGGAGACGAGCGTACGTCTGTTCAGCTCGTTAGATGATAAAGGTCTCTCTCAAAATTCGCCGGTCTGTCTTTTTATACCCACCTGTTGGACTGGGCTTAGGTAAAATTATCATTTTATAACTAATTTTCCTATTGGTCCAGACAGATGAGACGAAAAATGACGTATCACTTTTTGGCGGTTGGTAACGGTTTTCTAACCGTCGAATGTTGAGATGATTGACAGGTCGCGTCTGTTGTCATTGTTATTATTATTGGTACAAGATTCCTGATATACATTTATAAAATGATGCTAACAGTTGTCATACACTTAATACCGTCACGATTGAGTTGATATTATTATCAAATTAAAGATTGTTTTGTTTCCTTTAAATTGATATCACTCGATCTCGGATTATCTTCACCTTAACCGACATTGTTAGGAAATCAATGTTCGGGTACACTATTCTTACTGTCGTCTGCTCTTTATGAGTCGCCGATTTTACACTTTTTAGTTAACCTTTCTCGTTTCCACATAACATTTTATTAAACAAATGTTTATGTGTGGACTCCATTAATACTGTACTGACGTTTTTTTTTCACTGAACTTTACTTTTACACCTTAATTCTATACATAGTAATAAACGAACCTACTGACTAATGACATTTTGTTTACTGTTAGTTAGTTTTGAACTACTATTTACAAATAAAATCGTGGCTAAACCTATCGTTTTAATATCATTTTTCGTTATGTTAATGCATAACCATTGTTCTGGTGCATTTTATTTTGCACTGGTGATAATTATTAATAGTCACTTTATTGACTAATGTTTGGTCTAAGTTTGTTAAGTGTAGAATATCGCCTACACTGAAATTTGGCCTTTATAATGCCTATGGGTTCTCAATTTGGTAAATTACAGAGACATCTTATTGGTATAAGATTCTCTTATATAGTTAGCTCTCTTTTCTGACAGGTATATTTGATGCAGAAATACATCTTAGTTCCTACAATATAGCCATTGTTAACATTGGTTTTGGCCTTCATTATCTACTTGTTTATAGTCACATTTATTATCAGAAAAATGCTGATTTTGCTTTCACAGTATTTAACTGCTAATTCGTTTGCTTTTGTTTATAAATGACATTCGGTTTACATTAACCATTTACTGAATTGACAGTTGAATTTAAATCTATTCTGTCCATTAGTTCGTTTTAGTCTCAGTCTAGTTGTAGTGTCAAACAGCTATTGTGTTACTGTTTCCCATGGCACTTCTGCTTTATTCTTCTCTCTTGGTTTCTTCTTTCTTGTTTATTTTGACTAGTCTATACCTATTTACATGTTTATTTTGTTTTATGAAATCTAATAACATACCCTTAGGTTAGGTGACATCTTGTGATGTTACAATATTCCCAATCAATGCGATATTCTTGTAATGCAAGGACCCATCTAGTTAGCCGACCATGACTGAGCTTACATCGTTTTAGGAATGAAATTGATTTGTGGTCACTCCTTACGGTCACTGGGTATCCAAGTATATAAGTTCTGAACTTATTGCATGCGTAAACTACACTTAGCAACTCCTTTTCGGTAACATTATTGTTGCGTTCGCAGTTGTTTAGTACTCTGCTGGCGAAACAAATTACCATGTGATGTCCTTCTTCATCTTCTTGATATAGAGTGGCTCCTAAACTAACATTGCTTGCATGACAATTTAAATAAAAGCGTTTGTTAAAGCCAGGGTGGTACAACATACCAGTCTCTAGAAATTTTTCCTTGATTAATTGTAGAACTTTATCTTGTTCTGGTCCCCATGCCCATTTGTCCTTGGATGATAGTTGTTTTTGGAATTTAGCAGTTATTTCTGAATAATTATCTTGGAATTTGCGGTAATAGTTACAAATTCCAAGGAAGAATTGTAACTCTTTTCTATTTTTTGGGGTAGGGAACTGTTGAATTGCTTCTACTTTCTCTGTTGAAGGTGTGATACCCTCCTCAGACAAATTAAAACCTAAGAACTTTACTTGGTTAGCGATAAATTTAGATTTGTTTAACTTGAGTGTTATATTATTTTCTGACAACTTTCTCAGTACCTGTTCCACCCTTTCGCAATGTTCATCCCAATGTGACGAAGTTATAAGTAAGTCATCTATAGTGAATTGTAGTATTTCTTGTCCCAATATCTGGTCCATGCATTTTACAAATATAGCAACAGAATTAATTAATCCGAAAGGTAGCCTTTTAAATTGATAGTTCCTTCCGTCAAACAGGAACGCCATATATTTTCTACTATTTGGGTGCAACTCAACCTGCCAGTATCCGCATACCGTATCCCAAGTACTGATGTATTTGATGCCGTGGAATTTTTTTAAGATTTCTTCGATCTCGCCCGGGGAAGTCCTATCGTTGATGATCATTTTATTTATTTCCCTAGCGTCCAGGCAAATTCTCACCTTTCCGTTCTTTTTCGGGATTGCCACTATGGGACTGGTATAGGGTGATTGACTGTATTCTATTATGTCATCCTTGATCATACGATTAATTTCTTCCCGAACTTCGTTTTTTATTGAATATGCTATTGGGTAGGATTTTCTACGAAAGTCCACCGGTTCTTTAAAGTTTATCTCACACTGGTAGCCTTTTACTTTACCTGGAGCGTTGGAGAATATGTGTTTGTATCTATTATATATTTTAATTAAATTTTCGGCCTGTACCTTACTTATTTGTTGAGAAGTTTTTTCTCTTTGGAATTCTCGTATCTCTTCCAACTTACTCTGCCATAATTCGGGATCGTCGTCCTCATATTGGATGACTTCTTGTATTTTATTGTTCTTACAAAAATAACTTTTTATGACTTGACATTTGTCGTTAACTGGAACGGTTCTATTAGCATCTACCAATTCAGCTGTCCATAATCCTTCTTCGGATGTTAATGATATTATTCCTTTATGTAAGTCAATTACTGCTGAATGCTGTCGCAATATATCGCATCCAATCAATATTTTGAACGGTAATCCCGTTGCAACCAAGAATCCTATTGGTATGGTTATATTATTATTGGTAAGATCGAGCGATACTTGTTTTTTAACTGTTTTATTTTGCCGTCCAGTGGCTCCAATGATTATCACATTATTAACAGGTAAGGTAGGTATAGGCAACTGGCCTTCTCGCTGTATTTTTTCCAGTTCAGTACTATCTATCAACGAGATGTTGGATCCAGTATCTATCATTATTGTGGATTGTATTCCATTTAATTTAGCTATTACATATATAATTTCATTATTACTATTACTGTGTACATGATTATTATCCTCTTCCAATAAATCTTCTCTAATATTTTTTAAATAATGGTTAGTGATTATAGTTATGGTATTATCATTCGTAGGTTTATTTACAAGTCGTTTCCCAAGATTACGGTTCAGTGAAGGGTATTCTTCATTTTTCACTGCCTCTATTAGTTTAAATGAGGGCTTCCCCCATCTTCTCCATTTTCCTGTGAGTTCTGAGGTTGATTTTGTAAAGGTTCGGGTTTGTCCTCTGTATTATGTTCCGCTGTCCTATAATTTCTTTCATGTTGATAGTTGTCTTCACGCCGGGATTGATTATAATAATTGTTATATTGGTGATTCCTTGGGTAATACCGTCGCTGATTGTTTTGAGGTCTGGAATAAATATAATTAACATTGTGTCTATAATTATTGGGTCGTTTGTCCCCATCTCCTCTATTATTACGGCTGTCGTGGTAATTATAATGATTATTGCCACGATAATTATAATTCCTGGTATTATTATTCGAGTGATCGTTCTGTGTTCTATTTGGTCATAATTTGGTTCTATTTGTGTTCTTTTAACGTTCTGAGCTGGTCGATTGTGTCATTACTATGGGAATTTGTTTGTTGATCGTTACTATTATACTTATGGTATTTATAATTTAATACTCTGTTTCTTTGATACTGAGTTTCGTGCTCATAATTCTCAAGGAATTTGGCCATGGCTGAAATTGTTTTAATTTGGCTACACATACGTGCGTTCTTTACTCCTTCCTCATAATGGTAGGATAGCTGTATCACCAAACATTCTTCGGGAATTCTGGGCTCTAAATTCCGTGCCATGCATACTTTTCCGAGGAAGTATTACGTAGGAGACTGTCCTACGTTCGTTTTGTATCGACCGTTGCTCAAATTATTTCTAACCATGTTCTGGGTCGACTCCGACCAATATTTTTCTTTAAATTGCTTTTTGAATTCGGTCATGTCCGGTATATCCGGACGCACCGCCGTCCACCAATTATCATACGCATCCTTAAATGTCTCATCAATCATACCGCGCATCATACTCCAACGGTTCTCTCTATTTCGTGTGATCAACTCTTCCAACCTCTTTAAAAATTCCATCGGATTACGCTTGTAATTTCGAAAATTAATCGACTCCCGATTATCGTGGTTATTTGTATGATTATGCTGGCATGTCTTATCCCGCCATGAACCTACTTCTTCTTGTAACTGTAGTTCGCGTCTACGAATTTCCTCTATTTTATTTTTATTTGTATTAATTTGACCTTCCATATTGTTTAAATTGCCATATACTCTTTCGAGTCGCTCACCTATGTCTGTCTGTATTTGCATAATCCCTTCCTTATTCTCCTCCCGTATCTGATGTACTTCTTGTTTAATTTTCTCGTATTTTCCGGCAGTTTCATGTTGGATTTCTTCAACCATTGTTTTACTCTCAATTTGTATGTCATTAATTTTATTTTGTAATTCCTCACGAACCTGTATTACTGTTTCGTTAGTTTTTTCTAACTTTTCATTTGTTTCGGCTATTTCTAATTTCCTTTCCTCATTATTTTGGTCTACTTTTTGGTTAATTGTCACATGGATATTTTCCATTCTTTCGTTAATCTGTCTTACGTTTTCTTCATTTGTTTGACGGATTTCTTCCTTCATTTGTCTGAAAAGTAGTTTTGAGGTTTCCTTAATTTCCTCATTTGTTTTCCTAGAATTCTCCTTGTTTTCCTCATTTATTTTCCTAAAATTCTCCTTGTTTTCCTCATTTATGTTATCGAATTTCTCATCCTGTTTCCTAAATTGTTCTTTTGAGTTTTCCAATAGTATTCTCAACATCTCCTGCATGCTCATGTCTTCCTTTTTGTTGGATTTATCTGGTTGGTCCCCTTGGGCATCTTCTTCATTTACTTCCTTTTCCTTGTCCATAATTATTTCAGGTTCCGCTATTTCGTCTTTCTGTTGTTCCATTTCACTATCTGTTATTATTTCTATTTCCTGTCCTTGTTCACCTTCTTCCTTCTCCGTGTCTTCTGCCCTCATCTTTGATCTACCTCTGGTATTAGGCATTTTTATTCTCCCACAGTTGCCTGCTCTGGTTAAGTAATATTAATATAATTATAGTTACTTAACTTAAGCCCTACACTAGTTGAGCGCCAATTTGTTACTAGACTGGTGTGTACGGTTTAAGCCACACTATTGATTGTATCAATTTGTAATATTTCTCTCGTATGTACCTCTCTTTGATTATTTTAATATTTTTCAATTTCTTATATATCTGGGGTTGCTGGATATAGTAATATCGTTAATTATGATTATCTTATCTCTCTATTTAATATACAAGTGTTAGTGTGAATGTAACTTAAATATGTAGTGTGTTATTCTAAAATTCCGCTCAGCCCTAGTCTGCCTTGCAGATAATTATTGAAATTTCGTGTTTAACTCTCTTCTCTTTGGTGTCGGAGAATTCCGCAACAAGCGCTGCAGTTCCGAAACGAACGAAATTTATAGGTTAACCCACCGTGTACGGTGACTAGTTATTATACACTTAGTCTGTCTAATTCTGATTCCCAATTCATTAAATAATGCCCAAATAATAAGATCCTGAAATTATACAAGGTTTCTTTATTAACTCAACTTGTTAACATTCAATAAGATTGGTTTTACTTGATATATAAGAAAGGCTATACGTTGCGTTAATCGATTATTGTTCGGTCCAATATTTTATTTTACATTCAGTTATATAAATTTTTTTTTATAATTAATTAATTTATTTCAGGGTGTGAAGGTTCTTTTAACTGCGGGGAAGATTAAAAATACATAGATAAGAATGCAAGATATTACAAAGTTAATGTGTTGTTGTGTTTAATATTAATTATACAATTGAAAATTACCATACGGATTACGAAGCGACTCTGGAAGGCGGTTGTTTTTAACCTCGTGAGTTGATGCCTCGTGTCAATCAGAAAGGAGATGATTTTCTTTATTCTTGTCTTCAAGTGATAATAAAGTGGAATTCTTGGTCCTGGTTAAATTAGAAATACAGCTCCCTTGGTTTATTGATGGCCAAACTTGTGATTGTGTTCTTCGGTAAACTCTGGATCCAAATACGTTTCTTGCTATCGTATGAAGTAAATTGCGATGTCCAATGTGGTTGAATGGTTATTATTTTCCGTTTAGTTTGTAGTATTAACTCTTTACTCAGTTAGTTCTTTATATGTTATTAGTATTTCATTAAATTGTCATTATTTCTTGATCTGATATTGGACGATCCAAGTCATTCCTTGTGGAATTCAATTACATACTTATTATCGTGAGATGATACCATTATACAATTTGGTTAAATGTTGCTGGTCTAATTAAGACAATTAATTATTCATATATAGTGACTTGTTATTATATTTAAATAATTTAGAATATGTTAGTTTTATTAACCATTTCTCTGGGTTTTAATCTCATCACGTTCAGATCATAAATTGCAATAATACAAATCAACAAATTATATTAATTTTTGTTGTCCCTAGCAACAAATTTATTTTTATTCTTTTTCAATGTTTTGTTATATAGTGATAATTTCATATATTATTCTTTCATTCCTTATTAAACTTCCATTATATCGGAATATAACTTTATTTATAGCTTGTTTACTAATTTCTATATATATTCTGCTGGTTTTTCAATCTTAGTCTGTTTCTTTTCATAATTATTATTTTTTCGATATCAAACGTTATCAATCGATATCATTGCACTATGGCATTATCATAATTTGTTTATATTGAGTTGATTTATTATTTATTATTAATTATCATAGGTTTTTTCTAACTCCTTGAATTATACTCATTAATTATTATCGACTTCTTTACCTAACCTTTATATTCTGAGTTGTTATATAGTGTTATTGGCTGTTAGGCCTTTTATTATATATGGACCTACCTTTGATTATAACTAGTTAACAACTATAGCCTTTTTACATAAGTTTACAAACATAATAAAACCTTAACTATGTACATGTACACAAATAATTATTCTTTTTATAACTAACAACAACTTTATCTTGATCTATGGATCACATATAAGAAAAATTGAGATCAATTAATACTAATTAACTGCTTTCCTCCACCTTTCTACAACAGTAAACAAATAATACATATTGCTTCATTACTTGCTATTACATCAACAAGTAAGTTTCATAAACTAACACAAACTTTAACATAACATTCATGGTAACAACATAACATTATTCAATTCAGAATCATTACTTTCGATTAACTAGTAATGTATATTATTGACTCATTTTTATCTATTTTCACTGTCATTTACTTTAACATTTTCGATATTGGTTTCTTTCTTATCATGCTTATCAGTATTTTTGATTTATTTACCTTTTACAGAACATTGATTTCTTACTATTGTCTATATTACAGGTTTAATTTTTATCGCTATTACTACCTTGCATCCTTATTCATTTTTACACAATGATAAAGGTATTTATTTGACCTTTGTATTAGTATGGGGTTTAAATATTTATCTATCTATTATATTTCTAACATTTCTATTTATGTAACGTTGAGGACCGCATTTCTGTTGCGTTACAATATAGAGGGAGAAGTAGGCAATCTTACAGAGTGGCGACCAACGAGTGCGGCTTTAAAAAATAAACAGAAATAGTATATTTTAATTGAATTATATTAAATTAGCCCGGCAAATACAGTAGAATGACCATGCCTAAACCATACGGTACCAGATCAACATCCCGACCAAGAGAAAATCGAGGAGCCGACACCGAGATGAACATGGAGGTACAGCAAGTACCGCCAACAGCTGAAATGGAAGTTACAACAAATAATACCCTAGAAAACCAACAAGAAAAAACACATCCTGCAGAACCCGATCAACCCAAACAAACTGAGGAGCCCACACAAACAGGGGACGCAGACTTCCAGGAATGGATGAAGAAGATGATGGAAGAAACATTAAAAAGTAACGAGAAATTAAATAAAAAATTAGACGATAACAGTAAGACGTTGAAAGAAGATTTAAATAAGAAGATGGACGAGATCAGCAAGAAGATGGAGGAGAATAACGCAAAAATAAACTTAAAAATAGAAGGAGAACTAGCAGTAGTCAGGAGAGAGATCACGGAAGTACACGAGAGGTGCGAACAATACAACCAGGAGTTGCAGCAAACTAGAGAAGAGGTTGATGGACGGATCAACAGCCTAGAAGAAATTAACGAAGTCCGAATAGAATCGCTGAAGAAGATGAATCAGGATGAAATAAAACGGGTAAGGACAGACGTAGGAGAGAGATGTGAGGAAATAGACGCATCAGTAAACAACATACGAAACCTGACTGTCAATAACAGGGAAAAGATTGAAGAGTTACGAGAACGAGAGATCCTGCAAATACGAGAGGAACTCGAAACAATCCGTAACCGACCAGTACAGAGTCAATACTGTACCTACAAACCGTGGACAATCGCGATAACATAAATTTTAAGAATTATAAAAAGAACCCAATCGAATTTCTGGAAAGGGTAGAAGACAATTTGACCAGAATTCGAGAGAATAGATCCGCAGTTTAATAGACGAGTATTTTAAAGAAATACACGACAACTGGTGGACTGCAACCCGACACGAAATTCAAAGTTATGATGAATTTAAGACGCTATTCAGGGCCAAATACTGGTCAGAGTCCACTCAAAATATAGTGTGAGACGACATATGTCACAGCAAGTACGACGCCAGTCGAGGGACAACTCCAACCTCTTACTTCCTTGGTAAGGTATGTTTGGTCAGAAACCTGGAACCAAGAATACCGGAGGAGTGCCTAGTCACAAAACTAGCGTATCATTACGAGGAGGGAGTAGCACGATCGCGACAATGGGGACAGATCAAGACTATCCAAGCCATGGCGTCACTGCTCGAAGACAATGAACACGAGGGTTATTATAAAAGAAGTCGTAAGAGGCACGACTATTACCAAGATAGAAATAACAATCAAGGTAGTAACAACAACCCCAATTTCCGGAACTACCGGAATAATTATAATAACTATAATAATAATGTGAACAACAACAGCGAAAATAATTACCGACCAAACAATCAGGGTAACAATTACGCTGGCAACAATAAAAACATGAGACGACCTCAGTATAACAACAATAACCCCAACCAACCACAGAACCAAGGCGGAAATAATCAACCCCAACCATATAGACGGGTTAATTACATACAGGCCAATAATGATCAGGGGAGAAGGCGATATTACCCAAGACGCCGAAGCTTTAACGGACATGATGATGAGGAGTACCAGAACAGAGACAGGAGAAATTCAAGGGGCGGACAACGAAGGAGCCGAAGTAGTGAAGGCGACAACCGAAATAACGATTATCGACCCCAAGTACATTTCATGCCAACCATGGGGGAAGGCCCGAAATGGACGAGAGAAATCAAACAAACACACCGGACAGACGTGAGGAAGAGAATGAACTCTCTTTAAACGCACCGCGGCAGTGAGAAACCAACTAGACCCCTCGCTGAACCATTCTATTGGGTACAATTACAGACAAAACTTAGATAAAACGATAACGATAATACGAAGTCATTATTTGAAGAACATCAGACAAGAACTGCTGGAAGAAGAAGAAATTGACCACAACCAATGTAACAATGAAATAGCATATGTGACTGCCGAAATAAACGGTGTGACCACCACATTGACACGGGTCGACACGGGTGCGAATGTCTCTTTAATTGATAGCACCGAGATCAACCGAATACAGGAAGAATGTAAATCAGTAATACCAACCCTACCGATTAACAACATAATATTAGTGGCAGCGACTGGACGACAAAATAAAACTGTCAAAAAACAGGTCAATTTAGAAGTGACCAGTCATGGAGTCAAGATCCCAATGATATTTTTGGTAGCTAATGGATTACCCTTTTGCAGTTTAATTGGCTGCGATATCCTGTGAAAATACTCAGCAATTATTGACATGAGCAGAGCAAAAATAACTCTGAGTACAAGCAATTTGGAATGGACGGCTGAGATCATTGGAAGAAAGGAAGCCCCTCAAGACCGCACCATTTTCCACATAAGAGAATTGCTAAGTCCTAGAAATCAGACACATACGGAAGAAATTGAGTATCAACAAAACAATAACATTTTGTGGAACGAAAAAATCACAGAAATCCGCCAATTTAAGTCAACAAAGAGAGACAACTCACCAAACCCAGACCAAATTGAAATGTTGATCAACATATACAACAGATACCGGCATGTATTTTCGGACATCCCGGGTAAGATCAAGAATTACCAATGTGTACTAAAATTTAAAGAACCTGTAAATTTTAATCGGAAGTCATACCCTATTGCTTATTCTTTAAAGGAAGCAGTCAGGACCGAAATTAACCAACTATTAAAAGATGACATCATTGAGTGCAGTCAGTCACCTTATACTAGAACTAGAAGGAGAACGGGAAAGTAAGACTTTGCCTGGATGCTAGGGAGATTAATAAAAATCTAATTAATGACAGAACATCTCCTGGCGAAATAGAGGAGATTTTAAAGAAGTTTCATGGCACACAGTTTATTAGTTCATGGGACACCGTCTGCGGATACTGGCAGGTGGAACTACACCCCCACAGCCGAAAATACGTGGCCTTTATTTTCGAAGGGCGCAACTATCATTTTAAACGATTGCCCTTCGGATTAGTGAACTCTGTAGCGATATTTATTCAATGTATGGACCAGGTATTAGGTCAAGAAGCGCTCCAGTTCACTACCATTTATGTAGACGATCTACTCATAATGTCTACCAATTGGGAAGATCACTGTAGTAGAATAAGCCATGTGTTAAATAAGCTGTCAGAAAACAACATCACGTTGAAACTTGAGAAATCACAACTTATAGCTAAGGAAGTACAATTTTTAGGTTTCCATTTAACAGAACATGGAATAACCCCCTCTAGAGAAAAGATAGAATCAATACAACAATTCCCCACACCAAGAAACAAAAAACAGTTACAGTCTTTTTTAGGCCTGTGCAACTATTATCGTAAATTCCAAAGTAACTATTCAGAACTAACCACAAAATTATCACCACAATTATCTTCTAAAGACAAATGGACATGGGGACCAACTCAAGACACAGTGTTTCAACAGATTAAAAACAAATTCCTGGAGACAGTAATGCTGCATCACCCAGATTTCAATAAGCCTTTCCACTTAAATTGTGATGCAAGTGACATCAGTTTAGGGTCTACACCATACCAAGAGGACGAAGATGGGAACCACCTGGTTATAAGCTTCGCCAGTAGAACACTGAACAAGTGCGAGCGAAATTACAATGTGACAGAAAAAGAGCTGTTAAGTGTTGTATTTGCCTGCGGAAAATTCCGGACCTATATTTTAGGATATTCAATAACTGTACGGACAGACCACAAGTCCATATCATTCCTGAAGAACTGTAAATTAAGCCACGGTCGATTGACAAGATGGACCCTAGTCTTACAAGAATATAACATCAGTTGGGAGTACATTCCAGGCAAGAAGAATATAGCAGCAGACGTATTGTCACGTATAAATATAACCAATCAAACCTATGAAGGAGAGAAGGAAATGATTGAGAATTAAGGATCGATCAGACTTGGACCGAGCCTTGTCACAGAAAATCGTAGTTCGTAGCTAATGGGGGGACGGGGCTCAAGGCCCCTGCATGGTAGCAGCGCCCGGAGTGACTCCTCCAATGACTGCTAGTAGGTCGTGCTCTCTCAAGGACTTTGGAAAAACAAGGTCAAGTGGGTGGGATGGTATGCTCCTTTTGCAGCTGGGTAGGGGAGAGGATCTCAACAAGTGAGGTGCTCAGCCTAGCCAAAGTCTGGTAGTTTGTGTGCCCTGAAGCCAGCGGTGACGCGTCCGAGTCACAGCGGAGAAACCTCCCGGTACATATGAGGACCGGTTGGCCAGCGCTGCTGTCTCCGACGTGGCCCCGCTGTCCGCATAGTGGTGATCAGCACAGGCCTGTTGTATGTCCAAGGCGGGCGCCTGATGAAAGAAGGCACTTGCACAACTAACATAAGACAACCCCGCCGAGGCCGCAAACGACCAGGGCAGAGTGAGGTTCAATGTGAAATCTATGGTGTGATGGGTGACCAGTTGGAGGTATGTTACTTAACGGTAGGATGTTGATCCCTCAGGAGAAGGGCCCTATGTAGGAGACTATGGGGGGTCGTCCAGCAGAGTGCACGGTCTCTTAACTACGTGGCAAGGGGGATCTTCGTCCCTGGCCAGGTCACTGAGGTGGGGGTGTTGGGAGTCTGCTGCCCTGAAGAAGAGGCCCACAGAAATTCTGAAGACAAACTCTTCCACCGTTTGCAGACGGAGGCCCGTGGAAGGGGCGTGTGTGCCAGTTTATAGAGCAGACCTTCGTGCCAGACACGGTCGAAGGCCTTACTAACGTCCAAGAGGACGGCTGCGGTGTGCAGCTTTTTGTTTGCAGCGTCAGAGAACTGGGTAACGACGCGGACTAGTTGTAGGGTGGTTGAATGCTCCCTGCGAAACCCATACTGTTCGCTGCGGATGAACCCATCAAGCAGCGGTACAACACGGGCGTGCAGGAGGCGCTCAAACACCTTCGATAGCACGGGCAGTAGTGAGATGAGTCGATAATTTTCAGGGAACATGCGAGATTTCCCTGGTTTAGGGATCATGATTACCCTTGCATTTTTCCACAGGCAAGGGAAGTAATTGAACATGAGTTGAACACGTCCAGGATATGGTCAGTGACAACTGATGGGGCATTCTTTAGGGCGGTCGCTCCTATTTTGTCCGGGCCGCAGGCCCGTTTAGGATTCAGCCGTGCGATACCATGGACGAGATCGGCTTTTTCGAAGGGGGATGGGGGATCCGTCAAAGGTTGGGCGAGATAGTTTTCGAGGAAGTCCTCGACGCGGCCCATGTGGTCCGCATCGAAGATGCCTCTGTGAGGGGTAAATTGTTCCTCAACGGAGTTTGCGAAGACCTCAGCCTTGCGCTCCGGTGAATGAACAACACTCGTCGGGGAGTCAAGGGGGTGGCGAGTCCTCTTTTCGCCGAGGAGGCGACCAGTAGCCTGCCAAACGGAGGCGTGGTCGACTTCCAGGAATTCGAGATAGTTGTCCCAGCTATGCTGATTGACATCAAGCAGGAGTTGTTTTACGTAATCAGGCTGTCGGCGATACTGCCGCTTGACAGCGGGATCGCGAGTGTTTTGCCAGCTGCGGCGAAGACGCCGCCGCTGGCTGATGGCTTCTTGGACTTCGACAGGGAGTTGAGACTTTACGCGTGGGCGGACGCCTTCAGCACTCCCAGCTTACCTATGAGAGCAAGCACCAAATCATACTCCACCCGCATTCTCATCTCAGCAAATTGATCATAGAAGGCGAGCATCTTCGGCTACTACACGCTGAGGTACAATTGACTCAGTACTCTCTACGGCAGAAATATTGGATAATTAATGATAAATCTTATATACGATCAGTAATACACAAATGTATCACTTGTTTTCGATTCCGTGCTAGGGGCTGAAGCCAATTATTAGGACACTTACCCCCTTCCCGGGTTACGCCTGCTAAGCCATTTTCTCAATCTGCAGTCGACTATGCCGGTCCCGTATTTATACGTCATGGCGGGCAGCGTTCAAAATCGACGTCAAAAGCTTATATTGCTCTATTTATATATATGGTCACTAAAGCTATTCACCTTGAACTAGTCTCAGACCTTACCTCAGACGCCTTCATAGCAGCCTTAAAACGGTTTATAGCGCGTAGAGGTATCACTGATCAGATATTCTCCGATAATGGAACAAACTTTCGTCGTGCTAGTAGCACACTTGACGAATTATACAAACTTTTTCAATCTAATGGATTTGAACAGACCACCCAGGATTTTACCAGTGCCCAAGGCATCAAATGGTCCTTTATCCCTCCCTCAGCACCTCATTTCGGTGGCCTGTGGGAAAGTGGAGTCAAGAGCGTCGTCTCATTTGCGGCGCGTTGTCGGCGGAACCATTCTTACGTTTTAGGAGTATTACACTATCCTAACTCAAATAGAGTCCTGCCTTAACTCACGCCCCTTGTTCGCCTCATCAAATGACTCTAGGGATCCCGAACCTTTAACTCCAGCTCACTTCCTGGTTGGTTCTCCGCTCACTGCACTCCCGGAACCTGACTATTCCAAAGTCAATATTAGTCGTCTGGGCAGATGGCAGCTGCTCCAAAGATTCACCCAGTCTATATGGAACAGGTGGTGGAAAGATTATTTGCACCAGTTACAACAGCGCAACAAATGGCGCATCCCGTCAAAAAATTTGACTCCCGGACAACTCGTCCTTATTCTAGAAGACAATTTCCCCCCACTGCTGTGGAAACGCGGGTTAGTCACGAATGTCTATTCGGGTCAGGATTCAATAGTGCGCGTCGCGGATGTTCGCACCGCAAATGGTATCCTACGTCGACCCATTCATAAATTATGTCCACTTCCAGTGGCTTCAGACTAATCGCATGAGCGTTCATGCGACATGTTTCAGTGATGTGAACTTTATCGCATAATGCTGGCATAATATTTTTGCTGGCAGTAAGTCGTCAACCGGTGTCGAGTGCGCACTCACATCCGCGTACGTCGCTATGTTTGTAGAACATATACATAAATGTATTTTAGTGTCACTTTTAATGTTTTAACGAAGTCATAACCGACGAATTTTTACTCTCTGATGATGGATTAAATTAATCCGAAACGCGTAAGAAGACAGAAACCAAGCGGTCACATAGACGGATTAAGGTAAAATTTTTAAAAATTTAATTATAATAATTGTGACGCGGATACCAGTACAATGACTTTAAATAACTATTATGTTTGTCTTTTACTATTGTACTATTCTATGGTTATGTATTTTTTGAATTTTGAGGATTATTACTTCCATGTTCCTTAAGGAAATGGAAATATGGTGATGGCAAAAAAAATCGTGACCGAGATTATTGCAGATTCTGATTGTACTACACTCAAAACATGAAAAAAAGTCATTTTTCGAAATATTTCGGGGTAGTGTGTGTATCTGTCTGTGTGTCTGTGTGTCTGTCTGTAGATTTTTTTCTATGGCAAACGATAACAGCCGCAAATTCAAACAAAATCAAATAATTTTTTGCGTACAGCCCTGATTTGTAGAGTACTCACGACCTATTGTTTTTGGTGAAGATCGGTTGAGGGAAAGGGGTAGTTTACCTGCAACGGTTTTTTTATCAAGGGTAATTTTTTTTCTATGGCAAACTATAACAGCCGCAAAATCAAACAGAATCAACTACTCTTTTGCATACAGCCCTAAATTATAGAGTTCTCAAGACCTATTGTTTTTGGTGAAGATCGGTTAAGGGAAAGGGATAGTTTACCAGTAACATTTTATATTTTAACAAGGGTATTTTCTATGGCAAACGATAAAAGCCGCAAATTTAAACAGAATCAAATAATTGTTTGCATACAGCCCTAAATTGTAGAGTTCTCAGGACCTATTGTTTTTGGTGAAGATCGGTTAAGGGAAAGTGGTAGTTTACCTGCAACGTTTTATATTTTAAAAGGGTATTTTCTATGGCAAACGATAAGAGTCGCAAATTCAAACAAAATCAAATAATTTTTTGTATACACCTCTGATTTGTAGAGTACTCAAGACCTATTGTTTTTGGTGAAGATCGGTTTAGAGAAAGGGGTAGTTTACCTGCAACTTTTTATGTTTTAACAAGGGTAATTTTTTCTATGACGAACGATAACTGCCGTAAATTCAAAGAAAGTCATATAATTTTTTGCATACATTCCTAAATTATAGAGAACTCAAGGCTTGTTGATTTTAGTGAAGATCGGTAAAGGGAAAGGGGTAGTTGACCGGAAACATGTTATGTTGTAACAAGAGAAATGTTTTCATGACGAACGATAACTGCCGCAAATTGAAACAGAATCAAATATTTTTTTGCATGCATCCCTGCATTGTAGAGGACTGAAGGTCTATTGATTTTGGTGAAGATCGGTTTAGAGAAAGGGGTAGTTTACCTGCAACGTTGTATGATTTAACAGGAGTAAAGTACTTAATTTTGATAAATAAAGTATCTTGATAAGAAGCTCATAATAATCCACTGTAGAAACGTAGATGAAATATCTATAAATGAAGAGGTTAGGTGAACGGGGTGGGGGTAATTTTCTATAAATGAAATTATAGTTGAAGGGGGAGGGGAGAATTTTGTATGTGTACTACGTTATCGGCAACAAAGAAGTAGTTCTTTGTTAAAATTCCTTCCCGGGCTGTTTAGCCTAGTCCAAAGTTTTCTTCAAAACCAGACTTTTCGGCAGTGCCATCGACTTCCATCTCAGTGAAAATCGAGTGCGAAAACGTGAGGTGGTATACGTTAGTGACCACCGTACTGTGGTTTAAGGCTGAAGCAATAAGTAGAAAGAAGTAGTTTCTATGGAAATATTTCATTTAGAATAGGATTTTAAATGTAAATCTTAGAACATGGAAGTCATGTATGGTTCTCCATACCGATATTTATTTTAATACTACGCTGTAAATTATTATGTCTCTTATCATTGTATTGTCATCTGTTGCATATTTTTGAATTTTTAGGGATCATTATCCTATTATTGTGTAATGCCAACTATTGTCTGTCTGATTATTGTATTGTTATGTATCATTATCATGTTATTATGTGTTATGGAATTTTATAATCAATATTCTATTACTATGTAACGCAAATCATTATGTATTATGTATCCTAACATGAATTTTGGTATCATGTAATGTCAATTATTATGTACTATTCACACAATGAATTAAGCTGCAAAATCGCCCAGATTTTGTGCGGGCAGTATGGTTAAACTTTGTACTTATGTAAATTTTGTACTGTAAAATACCGCATTGCGGTCGCGTGCAGTTATGTCATTTCTCCCCACGCTATCTGCTACCGGCTTGCATCCAAGCTAGCAGCAGTCAATTCTTACTTAGTTACTTGCAAGACTCCGAGCGGGCACCTTGCTTCAGTTCGCTAGCCGCGGCTACATTTTCTTCATTATTCTAAATTTTAGCATGATCATCATGCGATAATTTACTTAGGTTATCCAAGCCGTTTTACGCACGATTATGTCCTTCAGTATTTAATTTCTATCTCAATTATCAGGCATTATGCCGCGCTAACCTGCAAGCACCAGCAACTATGTCTTATTAATTTTCAATAAACTAGTGAATTACTAGGCATTTCAGAGGCACTAGTAGCCATTGACCATACTTACTGAATTTATACAAATGATGTCTCATTTTATTCTAATGTGTTTTGTTTTGTTATTATCCCATTTGTATGGTTCTGTTATTTTCTACATTAACTGATTTTCTAGTGTAATTAGATTTGTATTGTCTTAATTTCTTAATTATCTATTTTGCCTTTGTTAACAATATGGCTACCCCTCCCTATTCTTCATCAATTAAAACTATAACATCTAGGCGTATGCTCTTACAATGTCTTCAGTCATATCCTATTCATAAATATAATCACACAATTATTTAACAATTATTAAGTAAAGTTTGTTTACAACTCATTTCATTAATTATTATTTTTGGGTGTTAAGCAATATCACACCTTTTGAATTTACTTAATTGGCTTTCCCTTACAATCTGGGGTGTTTATTTATTACATTATTAACTTCTTATTTCCTAATTAATCTCTACCTTCAATGCATGTTAACACTAGCTGTTTATCTTTTCATGGGATTCTCCCTTTTAATTACAATTGTTTACAATTAAACTTAATTTTCTTATTAATAAACAATGTCATCATCACCTTCCAGTGTTCATTTCTTATTACTAATTGTTTACATTTAATATTATCATTAACCATATATTTTTAATCATTGATTTGGTTCACTTTTAATCACATAGTGTTTCCTCATCACTCTTCAGTGTTTATTCCACATTATGAAGTGCTTACATCTAATTCTATCATTAAAACTTTATTCTTAATTATTATTTGATTCACCATTAATCAATTATTGTTTATTATTGATTATTAAGCGTTTTATTACCATAAATATGGTTTCTAACCATTTTGGGGTTTCACACTTTCACTACTGCACTCTTTAACTGTTTACTTTAAGTGTTTCTTAGTGGGTAATCCCTATAATTACTTCTCTTTGTCACTTTCTCACTTTCTCACTATTTCTTTCTTTACAAAATCTTATACATAGTATTACAAAGGTTATATTTCTATAGAGTTTTATTACATCTAACTCTAATTCTTGGGTTAGTGTACTTTTCTTTTTATTATATTACTTTACTGGGTTTTGGTTAAAACAGTTACATTAATTATTTAATTGATAATAATATTTATTTCTGATATTGGATAATCATTGGCTTTATTCCCAATATTATACTTGAGTGTACCATTTATCCCTTACATATTTTATATTATTGGTTTGCTTCTTATCCCTTGGTTTCACTTTAGTTTCATTTTCATTTTTCTTCTTCTTCTCCTTCATTTTCGATTGGCTTCATTTTAATTTGGTTTCGGTTTTTTCCCTTCTTCTTTGTTTTCCTGTTTGTTTGGTCAATCACTTGGGTTAGGTCATGTCGTCGTTTGTCGTGTTTTTGTCATTATATTTTATTTAGTTTAAACATTTTATTATTCAAGTTATTTTTTATACTGTATATTCATCTTTTTTCTCACTGGTATTGGGGTGGTTTATTTGTGTTGTAACATAATGCCTCTCCTTCAAATCTGATCATTTTAATAAAACACTAGTATAGTTGTTCAAGAAATTATCAGTTATATATATTTTCCTTTTTTTCTTGTTTTTTTCTTCATTTTTATTTCTCTCCTTACTTGATTCATTCCATTTTATTTGGATCTGTTATTATTTATTTCCATTAGTGTGTTCTCCCTTTTATATAATTTTTTCCCTAACTTTTTAGTAGCTGGTTTCTTCCATTACTACTCATTTTTTCTGAGACCAGAGGAACATTATCTTTGCTCAGTTTATTTTTTGATTGCTTGACTTTTCAACAGTCAATCTTAAATACCTTTTTTGTCAACTTGTGACTTAAATTAATAATAATAATATATTTTGGGATTGTCCACCTTGTGGTTTGTTTTTAGATCACTTTGGCCTTTTACTCATTCTTCCTTCCGCTGTGCCTTTGCTATTTACTGTCATCTGCTCATACATTTGATTGTTTGTTATTTATTTATTTGTTTGTTAATTTCATCATTTCTAACTTTTCATTAGTTTGTTTTTCTATTCTTCTTTTGATCATTTTAACTATCTTAGACATCTTTATTCTTTTTCTTGGTTGTTTAGCAATATTCTGCTTTAGCCATTTTCTGTATATTTGTTTTATACATAACTTCTCTTTTTCCTCGTACCAGTTCAGATTTTTTTTTTTTTTTTTTTTTTATTCCTCATATGTCATCGAAATAATGTAGTAAGTTACTCTTACAGACTTTTTGAATTTTGAAATTTGTTTATTTTATTTATTGTAATTTATTTTTCTTCATAAAACTTTTTTATAGAAGCTTGATCGTAAACTCCTTTTATCTTTTTTGTAGTTATATTACTTATTTGGTAAGTATTGTTACCATTATCTTTGGTGATGACATAGGGTGATACATAGTGTTGTACACAGGACCTTGTTATTTATACTTTTTTGTAAGGTGATCTTCTCCTTTTCTTACATTACTATTGCCTTCTCTTGTATATTACACTCTTTGTTGTCTTTCTTCTCTACTCATTCAAATGTTAGATGTTTGAACATTTATTCTTGATATTTTTTTTAATTTATTTATTATGGTTGATTAGTTCTCATTTAATTCGTCTTAGTCATTTCTTGTCAATTCTTGTTTTGGTTAGTCTTAATTGGTTTAATTACTTTAATACTCCTTTCTTTCCATTGGTCTGCATGGTCATTATTCTGAGAATCAGTCCCTTTTCTCTGTGTTCATTTTCATTTTGTTTACCCATGGTCCATCACTTCCTCTGCACTTGTGGTTCGGATAACCTCGGTGTGTAGAATTATCTTCGTTCGTGTAACATAGGTCTCCTCCGTCTTGTACCATAATTCCTCTACTATCATATATTCATTTGTCTCCATGACTGCTTCATTCACTACATTTTGATTAATCAAAGAAGTTGTTAATTGTACCTCCTTTGTTATTATTGATCTTTTATTCTGTATTTCCATTTCTGGTGTGCTCCAGTGTTTCAGGGACCTCCTTAATTTGTTATACACTGTTTTGTTGTCAGTCCTTTCTATTACTGGCATCTTCCATCTAAGCATAGATTTGCTGAATTTTTCATCCACTGGTTGGTTGTGAATTCCTTTTATTTTGGGTATCTTCAATTCAGGTATTGCTTTTCTCCAGTCTCTTCTCGCTGGTCGGTAGTTCACTCCTTCTGGAATTTCTTTTAGAGTTCTCCTGCACTCCATAAAATTCATCCTTTCGGTATGGTTGGTCATTGGTACACTAAACACATCGATTAGTCCGTTCTTCATCAACTCCATTTCTTCTCTTGTTTTTATTAGTTTTCTTTGATGCCTTTTCTCAGTCTTCATTTCCATGTATTCATTATTTGTTTCGTTGTTACTATTTTCAGGCAATAATAACCTTTGGTCTTTTTTAAATTCTGTTTTTTCATTAGTTCCTTCTGGAGTGCTGTCTAGTGTTTCATTCACTTTCTTGAACCCGTTATCTAATGTCTTATTATGTAGATCTATTTTGTAATTGGTTTCTTCCCATTTCTTATTCATCTCCGTTTTTGTCTGGTCGCTTTCTTCACGACTTCCTTTGAAATTTAGTCTTATTTGCTGCTTCATTTCTTCCTTATTTTTCTCATTGATTCCCTTCAACTGTCTTTGGAGTGTTTCACTATTATTTTCAATCTTGTTATTTAATATTTCCAGATCTTTCTTGATCTGTTTCTTCAGCTCTTCACTCTTCTCTTCTAAGATCTCTTGGTTCCTCTTCAAAGTTTCATGATTCCTTTCAATCTTATTATTTAGAAGTTCTATGTCCTCCTTGATTTGTTTCTTTAGTTCTTCACAATTTTTCTCATTATCCTCCTTCATTCCCTCTTGTAATAATTCTAATTTTTTATTCAATTCTTCCTTGTCCTCCTTTCTTTGTTCGAATTGCTCCATCATCATCCTCATCAAGCTATCCAATTTCGCTTCTTTGGTCGGTTTGTCTGGTTGGTCGCCGACTATTATTTCTACTTCCGGTTCTGGTTGAGTTGGATTTTCTGGTTGGTCCTCCAGGGGATCATCTCCGACAAATTTTCCAATCATTTCGTCCATTTCTACTTGGTCGGTACTTTCAGTTCCTTGTTTAGCTTTAAATCTCGTAATCATAGAATGTTGCATATTCTCCTGTAATCGCCGCTAATCGTCCTTTTCTAGCCTTACTACGTTGGTCGCCAATCTGTAACCACTCGCTTACGTCGTAATTGTAAAATAAGTACAACGTTTGTGTGTTTGTCCCACACCTTGTCGTTACATCAATGGTTGCCGCTAACGAAGTCCGTAGCGTTGTCACAATTATCAGTACAACCGAGTGGAAACCTTACCTGTAATTCCATAGGGGTTTGTGAATCCCGGGTGGCGCCAAAATGTTTGTTGAAAACAATTAAATTTATGAATTAATGTGTTAAAAAGGTGTTTTTAGCGATGACGGCCGGCGCATTCGAATCGGTTCCCGCCTTTGTACAGCTTGCTGTATCGAACAGGTAGCGAAAGCGCTCGTCGTCTATTCTGTAAGTTCGCTAACACACACATATATAATACAATTTCCTATGAAATAAAACAATGGTTACACTCTGTACTGTTTCTTTAATGGTTGTTTGGTAATTATGCAATTATGCAATTAACAATAATATTATTACTTGGTATTTAATAAATTTGCTCCGACATTAAACATGAAACGCTTTATCTCAGTTTGACGAATCGATATTGAAACGAGTTATTCTCTGCAGTAATGGCTGCGGTTTATAGCTTACAATTATTCTCGTTCAAAATCTGGAGTCCTTTTGATTACAAGGAAAACATTAAATATGATTACAATAAAAAAGTACACTACCGTACATTATTCGTACTTAAATAATATAAAGTGTGGCTACAATTTTTTCTGCAGTGTAGTAATATGTGTTTCAAAAGTTCGCAATCTAGTGCGAGGTTATATTTTAGTTAACAAGTTTTTCTAAATTTCAATTCATAGTGAGAGTTTGTATAGATTCGAGAAATATTTAAAGTGTTTTGATTCCTGGAATTTGGGTATTTAAATGATACTTATCAGTTCAGAAGGTTTGTGATAGATCGTTGTTCATTTGAAGTGGAAAATTCATCAATTTTGAGTGACTTAGGCTGCTGGCCGTCCTTTTCAGATTAGTCTTGGGAATTTCTTCTTTTTATTTTCATTTATCTTGTTTCTGGGCATTAGTTAAATGTTATTACTCTTCATCTCCTTCTCACTTGTATATGTTTTTGACTTTTGATTAGTTTTTTAACATTTTAAAGTAAAATTTATGTCATACAAAATCTTGCGTCCCTACTACATAAGCGTCATTATACGAGTAAAGAAAATTAATGGAAAATTAGTAACCAACGGCCCGTTTCTATGGTTACCTAAAACCTTTGATTGGCTAAGGCATGGTTTATTACCATTGTTATCATATTTGAATTTTTATTCAAAATTACTGTATATTTTCTGATTGATTTTATTCTTCTGTCTTCCTTCCTGAGTATTAAATATTATCACTACTCTTTGTCTTTCCTTTCAAAGATTAAATTAATACCTCATAAGGTTGTGTTCTATTAGATATTAACTTTTGTACAATTATGTTAACATTTGTTAATTACATATTTCTTTCAATTTAAGTTCGTATTGTAACATTTTTCTTTTAAAATGATTTACACATTATTCTTGGCTAGTTACTCGCCTTAGATTTGTTAATTTCCTTGTGGAGTTTATACAATTTGCAATTATTTGTTTTGACAGTTAGGCATTTCAGAGGCACTAGTAGCCATTGACCATACTTACTGAATTTATACAAATGATGTCTCATTTTATTCTAATGTGTTTTGTTTTGTTATTATCCCATTTGTATGGTTCTGTTATTTTCTACATTAACTGATTTTCTAGTGTAATTAGATTTGTATTGTCTTAATTTCTTAATTATCTATTTTGCCTTTGTTAACAATATGGCTACCACTCCCTATTCTTCATCAATTAAAACTATAACATCTAGGCGTATGCTCTTACAATTTCTTCAGTCATATCCTATTCATAAATATAATCACACAATTATTTAACAATTATTAAGTAAAGTTTGTTTACAACTCATTTCATTAATTACTATTTTTGGGTGTTAAGCAATATCACACCTTTTGAATTTACTTAATTGGTTTTCCCTTACAATCTGGGGTGTTTATTTATCTCTACCTTCAATCCATGTTAACACTAGCTGTTTATCTTTTCATGGGATTCTCCCTTTTAATTACAATTGTTTACAATTAAACTTAATTTTCTTATTAATTAACAAAGTCATCATCACCTTCCAGTGTTCATTTCTTATTACTAATTGTTTACATTTAATATTATCATTAACCATATATTTTTAACCATTAATTTGGTTCACTTTTAATCACATAGTGTTTCCTCATCACTCTTCAGTGTTTATTCCACATTATGAAGTGCTTACATCTAATTCTATCATTAAAACTTTATTCTTAATTATTATTTGATTCACCATTAATCAATTATTGTTTATTATTGATTATTAAGCGTTTCATTACCATAAATATGGTTTCTAACCATTTTGGGGTTTCACACTTTCACTACTGCACTCTTTAACTGTTTACTTTAAGTGTTTCTTAGTGGGTAATCCCTATAATTACTTCTCTTTGTCACTTTCTCACTTTCTCACTATTTCTTTCTTTACAAAATCTTATACATAGTATTACTAAGGTTATATTTCTATAGAGTTTTATTACATCTAACTCTAATTCTTGGGTTAGTGTACTTTTCTTTTTGTTATATTACTTTACTGGGTTTTGGTTAAAACAGTTACATTAATTATTTAATTGATAATAATATTTATTTCTGATATTGGATAATCATTGGCTTTATTCCCAATATTATACTTGAGTGTACCATTTATCCCTTACATATTTTATATTATTGGTTTGCTTCTTATCCCTTGGTTTCACTTTAGTTTCATTTTCATTTTTCTTCTTCGTCTCCTTCATTTTCGATTGGCTTCATTTTAATTTGGTTTCGGTTTTTTCCCTTCTTCTTTGTTTTCCTGTTTGTTTGGTCAATCACTTGGGTTAGGTCATGTCGTCGTTTGTCGTGTTTTTGTCATTATATTTTATTTAGTTTAAACATTTTATTATTCAAGTTATTTTTTATACTGTATATTATAACATTGCCAAACCCTGATCACATTTGATATTAAAAAGTATGTAAAAAATGCCAAGAAACAATATATTTTGATAGATAAATGATAACGAGAATGAAAGTAGTAAATATAATCAATAGTGAAGGAGGAAGAATACAACCAAAGGTGGTCACAAAACAAGAAAATACGAACTAGACTGACAGACAACTGACATTGACCCAACCCCAGAGATTGGCCAGATATTAACCAAAGTAAAGCGAGACAAGAAGACAGTGAAGAAAAAAGAAAATAAAAAATTACATGGCCATAACAATTAACTCACAAGATTGTTTTAAAAGAGCATAATTTTTTATTATTGTTAATAATTTATGTTTAAATTTTTATTAGTGGTAACTTGTAAATGACAGTATCTCAGCAATTGTTATACATAAAAAACCATGTGTAGATATGATTGTATGTATATCCTTATCTATAGATGATGTGTCAGCTGTTATGTTTAAAATTACACTCATACAGACAGGGAATAGAAATGTGTGCGTGATTCAATCAGAGAACAAATTGTATATCCTACTATATACTTTGGAACTTTTACTAAGATTATTTCAGCAGTATGTATATTATTTCAGCATTATGTGTTTGAAAGTATAAGGTTTTGGAGAGTTTATTTATTCGCTAATATTATTGCTGTTGCTACAGATGTAGTATGCTTCAATTAACACAATATATTTTAACATTATTAAATTGTTGTTATTATTATTAATTATGACATTTCAGACCAATTTTTATCACTTTAATGACAATGTATACAAAGTTATGTTTTATTAGAAAGATGTAGTTACAATACCATGTTGTTTGAATATTATAAAATGATATGTGACAGTCTGAAGTTAACAAAAGAGACATGAACTCATTAGATAAAAAAACTTTGTAATAATAGTGAGATCGTGAGAAATATAAGGGTAATTAGAGATAGGTAGGGAGTGACAAAGATGAACAGTGAAGTGATAAGTGTAATAAAATAAACAGCATATAATCTTAAGAAAAAAGAGTTAAACAAGTGTGACAAACCCAAAATATAAGCACATGTTAAATGAGCAATTAAGTTAAGTATATTAGACTGAAAGACACAGAATAATTGTGAATGTAAAAAAAAAAAAAAAAGAAAAATATTATCTCAGTATAAAAATCACCAGGGTGATTACTATTATAAAAGAGATGGTGTAGATATAACACTCACCAAATTTGTTCATTTGTTAATTTAAAGAAAGAAGTTATTGGCTTAATGTTTAAGGCAATAAATACCAGAAGAAATAGTTTTACAGTAATATGTTAGTATGTTTTAAGTAAGTAAGGAATTTATAAAGAAAATAATAGCAATACCTTTATAAGAAATAATAGGCAAAATATATTAATTATGTGTAACGAAAGGGAACATGGCAGAATTATATTAAAACTAAGAAATAAGTAAATTATGTATTAACATAGTATTATCAATTTTGGACTAAAACATTAATACATGACTTAGACCAATCTTGTAAAATATCAAACTAATCTTTGAAAGAAAATAGGAACATCTATGTAAAGATTACAACCATTGAAATTATCCCCAAGTAAATATAGCCATTATAAAATATTTATTCAAATTAAACAAAAATTCAAAGTTTGATAACAATGTGTTTATTTTGAGATCGACCAGGTAGAATAATTACGTTACCATGGAAACTGTGGAGTAACAAGCAAAAAATACCGTTAGATTTTTTTTACTGAATGTATGACGCTTTAATGGTATAGACGCTAATTTTCGAGTGACCAAAATTGTCAATTAAAACATAGAAAATATCAAAAGAAGTTATTACTAAGTGTATACCAAGACATAAGACAAAGACTGGAGCCATATTATTGAAGTTGAGGCCAAATTAACGAAAAAAGAAAATAAATTACTACCAATTAAACTGGAAAAGATGCCTGATGTCCTGAACCTAGCAAATTAAAGAAGATTATAGTATAACCCATGAATAACAGATCGTATGAATTCGCCATAACTACGGAAGTGATAAGTACCTCTTAAATTACCCAAAATATATAAATAAACTCACGTTAATTATCTCACTAAAGGTCGAAATCTCACTGAACTGAAATCAATTACTTTCAAAGATTAAAAAGAATACTAAGTCACTGACAATTTATAAACTAACCAATATAAACTGTTGTTAATGATCCATAACTTGTAAACACTTTTACTACACTGCGCTAAACAAATTATACCTACACAATATGTTAGTTAAGTTTACTTGATGTAAGGGTGTGTATTTTTATTGTTTTTAAAACATTTGTAATCCTTTGAACGTAACCTCAAGAACCTATGACAAACCAACATTAATAACTTGTATACAATTTTCAACAGACGCCATCATTAAACGTCTGGTTATCAATTCAAATATCGATTGTCAAACCCTGTAATTGTCTCATATAAACAACCGGAGCATTTGTATTAGAATAATTTGTATTAAATGAATAACAATCACTAATAAAAAATGTGTAAGTATTGAGTGTAACCACGGTGTTATAATTTCATTAGGAGGTGCACAATATTTTATGTACATTTTAGCAGATGACTAACGATTTACACAGCCCACGCATCGAACTGCTGTGCGCTACAGTGGGCCTACCTGGCGGAAATATTTGAATTATTCAAACCGCCTGAGCTGCGCTGGTCATACGCCTTCGAATTTTATTTTAATTGTTTTAAGAAAACAATTTGGCGCCACCGGGAATTTCATACCCCTAATGAACATCAGGTAAGAACATCAAGACCTGGTTATTCGTACGTTCGCAACGAACGAAATCTACAGAAGTTGCACGCATTTGAACTACGGATCGAGAAGACACGTACACCCATTACCCACAAATTGTACATTATCCACATTTTGCAGAGTAAAACAGTAGCCGTACACACGAAGAAAAGATACAATATTCATCTTTTTTCTCACTGGTATTGGGGTGGTTTATTTGTGTTGTAACATAATGCCTCTCCTTCAAATCTGATCATTTTAATAAAACACTAGTATAGTTGTTCAAGAAATTATCAGTTATATATATTTTCCTTTCCTTTCTTGTTTTTTTCTTCATTTTTATTTCTCTCCTTACATGATTCATTCCATTTTATTTGGATCTGTTATTATTTATTTTTATTAGTGTGTTCTCCCTTTTATATAATTTTTTCCCTAACTTTTTAGTAGCTGGTTTCTTCCATTACTACTCATTTTTTCTGAGACCAGAGGAACATCATCTTTGCTCAGTTTATTTTTTGATTGCTGGACTTTTCAACAGTCAATCTTAAATAACTATTTTGTCAACTTGTGACTTAAATTAATAATAATAATAATATATTTTGGGATTGTCCACCTTGTGGTTTGTTTTTAGATCACTTTGGCCTTTTACTCATTCTTCCTTCCGCTGTACCTTTGCTATTTACTGTCATCTGCTCATACATTTGATTGCTTGTTATTTATTTATTTGTTTGTTAATTTCATCATTTCTAACTTTTCATTAGTTTGTTTTTCTATTCTTCTTTTGATCATTTTAACTATCTTAGACATCTTTATTCTTTTTCTTGGTTGTTTAGCAATATTCTGCTTTAGCCATTTTCTGTATATTTGTTTTATACATAACTTCTCTTTTTCCTCGTACCAGTTCAGATTTTTTTTTTTTTTTTTTTTTCTATTCCTCATGTCATCGAAATAATGTAGTAAGTTGCTCTTACAGACTTTTTGAATTTTGAAATTTGTTTATTTTATTTATTGTAATTTATTTTTCTTCATAAAACTTTTTTATAGAAGCTTGATCGTAAACTCCTTTTATCTTTTTTGTAGTTATATTACTTATTTGGTAAGTATTGTTACCATTATCTTTGGTGATGACATAGGGTGATACATAGTGTTGTACACAGGACCTTGTTATTTATAATTTTTGTAAGGTGATCTTCTCCTTTTCTTACATTACTATTGCCTTCTCTTGTATATTACACTCTTTGTTGTCTTTCTTCTCTACTCATTCAAATGTTAGATGTTTGAACATTTATTCTTGATATTTTTTTTAATTTATTTATTATGGTTGATTAGTTCTCATTTAATTCGTCTTAGTAATTTCTTGTCAATTCTTGTATTGGTTAGTCTTAATTGGTTTAATTACTTTAATACTCCTTTCTTTCCATTGGTCTGCATGGTCATTATTCTGAGAATCAGTCCCTTTTCTCTGTGTTCATTTTCATTTTGTTTACCCATGGTCCATCACTTCCTCTGCACTTGTGGTTCGGATAACCTCGGTGTGTAGAACTATCTTCGTTCGTGTAACATAGGTCTCCTCCGTCTTGTACCATAATTCCTCTACTATCATATGTTCATTTGTCTCCATGACTGCTTCATTCACTACATTTTGATTAATCAAAGAAGTTGCTAATTGTACCTCCTTTGTTATTATTGATCTTTTATTCTGTATTTCCATTTCTGGTGTGCTCCAGTGTTTCAGGGACCTCCTCAATTTGTTATACACTGTTTTGTTGTCAGTCCTTTCTATTTCTGGCATCTTCCATCTAAGCATAGATTTGCTGAATTTTTCATCCACTGGTTGGTTGTGAATTCCTTTTATTTTGGGTATCTTCAATTCAGGTATTGCTTTTCTCCAGTCTCTTCTCGCTGGTCGGTAGTTCACTCCTTCTGGAATTTCTTTTAGAGTTCTCCTGCACTCCATAAAATTCATCCTTTCGGTATGGTTGGTCATTGGTACACTAAACACATCGATTAGTCCGTTCTTCATCAACTCCATTTCTTCTCTTGTTTTTATTAGTTTTCTTTGATGCCTTTTCTCAGTCTTCATTTCCATGTATTCATTATTTGTTTCGTTGTTACTATTTTCAGGCAATAATACCCTTTGGTCTTTTTTAAATTCTGTTTTTTCATTAGTTCCTTCTGGAGTGCTGTCTAGTGTTTCATTCACTTTCTTGAACTCGTTATCTAATGTCTCATTATGTAGATCTATTTTGTAATTGGTTTCTTCCCATTTCTTATTCATCTCCGTTTTTGTCTGGTCGCTTTCTTCACGACTTCCTTTGAAATTTAGTCTTATTTGCTGCTTCATTTCTTCCTTATTTTTCTCATTGATTCCCTTCAACTGTCTTTGGAGTGTTTCACTATTATTTTCAATCTTGTTATTTAATATTTCCAGATCTTTCTTGATCTGTTTCTTCAGCTCTTCACTCTTCTCTTCTAAGATCTCTTGGTTCCTCTTCAAAGTTTCATGATTCCTTTCAATCTTATTATTTAGAAGTTCTAAGTCCTCCTTGATTTGTTTCTTTAGTTCTTCACAATTTCTCTCATTATCCTCCTTCATTCCCTCTTGTAATAATTCTAATTTTTTATTCAATTCTTCCTTGTCCTCCTTTCTTTGTTCGAATTGCTCCATCATCATCCTCATCAAGCTATCCAATTTCGCTTCTTTGGTCGGTTTGTCTGGTTGGTCGCCGACTATTATTTCTACTTCCGGTTCTGGTTGAGTTGGATTTTCTGGTTGGTCCTCCAGGGGGTCCTCTTGGAACAATTCTCCGATCATTTCTTCAATTTCTTCCATTTCTACTTGGTCGGTACTTTCAGTTCCTTGTTTAGCTTTAAATCTCGTAATCATAGAATGTTGCATATTCTCCTGTAATCGCCGCTAATCGTCCTTTTCTAGCCTTACTACGTTGGTCGCCAATCTGTAACCACTCGCTTACGTCGTAATTGTAAAATAAGTACAACGTTTGTGTGTTTGTCCCACACCTTGTCGTTACATCAATGGTTGCCGATAACGAAGTCCGTAGCGTTGTCACAATTATCAGTACAACCGAGTGGAAACCTTACCTGTAATTCCATAGGGGTTTGTGAATCCCGGGTGGCGCCAAAATGTTTGTTGAAAACAATTAAATTTATGAATTAATGTGTTAAAAAGGTGTTTTTAGCGATGACGGCCGGCGCATTCGAATCGGTTCCCGCCTTTGTACAGCTTGCTGTATCGAACAGGTAGCGAAAGCGCTCGTCGTCTATTCTGTAAGTTCGCTAACACACACATATATAATACAATTTCCTATGAAATAAAACAATGGTTACACTCTGTACTGTTTCTTTAATGGTTGTTTGGTAATTATGCAATTTGACAATAATATTATTATTTGGTATTTAATAAATTTGCTCCGACATTAAACATGAAACGCTTTATCTCAGTTTGACGAATCGATATTGAAACGAGTTATTCTCTGCAGTAATGGCTGCGGTTTATAGCTTACAATTATTCTCGTTCAAAATCTGGAGTCCTTTTGATTACAAGGAAAACATTAAATATGATTACAATAAAAAAAGTACACTACCGTACATTATTCGTACTTAAATAATATAACGTGTGGCTACAATTTTTTCTGCAGTGTAGTAATATGTGTTTCAAAAGTTCGCAATCTAGTGCGAGGTTATATTTTAGTTAACAAGTTTTTCTAAATTTCAATTCATAGTGAGAGTTTGTATAGATTCGAGAAATATTTAAAGTGTTTTGATTCCTGGAATTTGGGTATTTAAATGATACTTATCAGTTCAGAAGGTTTGTGATAGATCGTTGTTCATTTGAAGTGGAAAATTCATCAATTTTGAGTGATTTAGGCTGCTGGCGTCCTTTTCAGATTAGTCTTGGGAATTTCTTCTTTTTATTTTCATTTATCTTGTTCCTGGGCATTAGTTAAATGTTATTACTCTTCATCTCCTTCTCACTTGTATATGTTTTTGACTTTTGATTAGTTTTTTAACATTTTAAAGTAAAATTTATGTCATACAAAATCTTGCGTCCCTACTACATAAGCGTCATTATACGAGTAAAGAAAATTAACGGAAAATTAGTAACCAACGGCCCGTTTCTATGGTTACCTAAAACCTTTGATTGGCTAAGGCATGGTTTATTACCATTGTTATCATATTTGAATTTTTATTCAAAATTACTGTATATTTTCTGATTGATTTTATTCTTCTGTCTTCCTTCCTGAGTATTAAATATTATCACTACTCTTTGTCTTTCCTTTCAAAGATTAAATTAATACCTCATAAGGTTGTGTTCTATTAGATATTAACTTTTGTACAATTATGTTAACATTTGTTAATTACATATTTCTTTCAATTTAAGTTCGTATTGTAACATTTTTCTTTTAAAATGATTTACACATTATTCTTGGCTAGTTACTCGCCTTAGATTTGTTAATTTCCTTGTGGAGTTTATACAATTTGCAATTATTTGTTTTGACAGTTAGGCATTTCAGAGGCACTAGTAGCCATTGACCATACTTACTGAATTTATACAAATGATGTCTCATTTTATTCTAATGTGTTTTGTTTTGTTATTATCCCATTTGTATGGTTCTGTTATTTTCTACATTAACTGATTTTCTAGTGTAATTAGATTTGTATTGTCTTAATTTCTTAATTATCTATTTTGCCTTTGTTAACAATATGGCTACCACTCCCTATTCTTCATCAATTAAAACTATAACATCTAGGCGTATGCTCTTATAATTTCTTCAGTCATATCCTATTCATAAATATAATCACACAATTATTTAACAATTATTAAGTAAAGTTTGTTTACAACTCATTTCATTAATTACTATTTTTGGGTGTTAAGCAATATCACACCTTTTGAATTTACTTAATAGGTTTTCCCTTACAATCTGGGGTGTTTATTTATCTCTACCTTCAATCCATGTTAACACTAGCTGTTTATCTTTTCATGGGATTCTCCCTTTTAATTACAATTGTTTACAATTAAACTTAATTTTCTTATTAATTAACAAAGTCATCATCACCTTCCAGTGTTCATTTCTTATTACTAATTGTTTACATTTAATATTATCATTAACCATATATTTTTAATCATTGATTTTGTTCACTTTTAATCACATAGTGTTTCCTCATCACTCTTCAGTGTTTATTCCACATTATGAAGTGCTTACATCTAATTCTATCATTAAAACTTTATTCTTAATTATTATTTGATTCACCATTAATCAATTATTGTTTATTATTGATTATTAAGCGTTTTATTACCATAAATATGATTTCTAACCATTTTGGGGTTTCACACTTTCACTACTGCACCCTTTAACTGTTTACTTTAAGTGTTTCTTAGTGGGTAATCCCTATAATTACTTCTCTTTGTCACTTTCTCACTTTCTCACTATTTCTTTCTTTACAAAATCTTATACATAGTATTACTAAGGTTATATTTCTATAGAGTTTTATTACATCTAACACTAATCCTTGGGTTAGTGTACTTTTCTTTTATTATATTACTTTACTGGGTTTTGGTTAAAACAGTTACATTAATTATTTAATTGATAATAATATTTATTTCTGATATTGGATAATCATTGGCTTTATTCCCAATATTATACTTGAGTGAACCATTTATCCCTTACATATTTTATATTATTAACTTGCTTCTTATCCCTTGGTTTCACTTTAGTTTCATTTTCATTTTTCTTCTTCTTCTCCTTCATTTTCGATTGGCTTCATTTTAATTTGGTTTCGGTTTTTTCCCTTCTTCTTTGTTTTCCTGTTTGTTTGGTCAATCACTTGGGTTAGGTCATGTCGTCGTTTGTCGTGTTTTTGTCATTATATTTTATTTAGTTTAAACATTTTGTTATTCAAGTTATTTTTTATATTGTATATTCATCTTTTTTCTCACTGGTATTAGAGTGGTTTATTTGTGTTGTAACATAATGCCTCTCCTTCAAATCTGATCATTTTAATAAAACACTAGTATAGTTTTTCATGAAATTATCAGTTATATATATTTTCCTTTTCTTTCTTGTTTTTTTCTTCATTTTTATTTCTCTCCTTACTTGATTCATTCCATTTTATTTGGATCTGTTATTATTTATTTCCATTAGTGTGTTCTCCCTTTTATATAATTTTTCCCTATCTTTTTAGTAGCTGGTTTCTTCCATTACTACTCATTTTTTCTGAGACCAGAGGAACATCATCTTTGCTCAGTTTATTTTTTGATTGCTGGACTTTTCAACAGTCAATCTTAAATACCTTTTTTGTCAACTTGTGACTTAAATTAATAATAATAATATATTTTGGGATTGTCCACCTTGTGGTTTGTTTTTAGATCACTTTGGCCTTTTACTCATTCTTCCTTCCGCTGTACCTTTGCTATTTACTGTCATCTGCTCATACATTTGATTGTTTGTTATTTATTTATTTGTTTGTTAATTTCATCATTTCTAACTTTTCATTAGTTTGTTTTTCTATTCTTCTTGTGATCATTTTAATTATCTTAGACATCTTTATTCTTTTTCTTGGTTGTTTAGCAATATTCTGCTTTAGCCATTTTCTGTATATTTGTTTTATACATAACTTCTCTTTTTCCTCGTACCAGTTCAGATTTTTATTTATTTTTTTTTTTTATTCCTCATATGTCATCGAAATAATGTAGTAAGTTGCTCTTACAGACTTTTTGAATTTTGAAATTTGTTTATTTTATTTATTGTAATTTATTTTTCTTCATAAAACTTTTTATAGAAGCTTGATTGTAAACTCCTTTTATCTTTTTTGTAGTTATACTACTTATTTGGTAAGTATTGTTACCATTATCTTTGGTGATGACATAGGGTGATACATAGTGTTGTACACAGGACCTTGTTATTTATACTTTTTTGTAAGGTGATCTTCTCCTTTTCTTACATTATTATTGCCTTCACTTGTATATTACACTCTTTGTTGTCTTTCTTCTCTACTCATTCAAATGTTAGATGTTTGAACATATATTCTTGATATTTTTTTTAATTTATTTATTATGGTTGATTAGTTCTCATTTAATTCGTCTTAGTCATTTCTTGTCAATTCTTGTTTTGGTTAGTCTTAATTGGTTTAATTACTTTAATACTCCTTTCTTTCCATTGGTCTGCATGGTCATTATTCTGAGAATCAGTCCCTTTTCTCTGTGTCATTTTCATTTTGTTTACCCATAGTCCATCACTTCCTCTGCACTTGTGGTTCGGATAACCTCGGTGTGTAGAACTATCTTCGTTCGTGTAACATAGGTTTCCTCCATCTTGTACCATAATTCCTCTACTATCATATGTTCATTTGTCTCCATGACTGCTTCATTCACTACATTTTGATTAATCCAAGAATTTGTTAATTGTACCTCCTTTGTTATTATTGATCTTTTATTCTGTATTTCCATTTCTGGTGTGCTCCAGTGTTTCAGGGACCTCCTTAATTTGTTATACACTGTTTTGTTGTCAGTCCTTTCTATTTCTGGCATCTTCCATCTAAGCATAGATTTGCTGAATTTTTCATCCACTGGTTGGTTGTGAATTCCTTTTATTTTGGGTATCTTCAATTCAGGTATTGCTTTTCTCCAGTTTCTTCTCGCTGGTCGGTAGTTCACTCCTTCTGGAATTTCTTTTAGAGTTCTCCTGCACTCCATAAAATTCATCCTTTCGGTATGGTTGGTCATTGGTACACTAAACACATCGATTAGTCCGTTCTTCATCAACTCTATTTCTTCTCTTGTTTTATTAGTTTTCTTTGATGCCTTTTCTCAGTCTTCATTTCCATGTATTCATTATTTGTTTCCTTGTTACTATTTTCAGGCAACAATAACCTTTGGTCTTTTTTAAATTCTGTTTTTTTCATTAGTTCCTTCTGGAGTGCTGTCTAGTGTTTCATTCACTTTCTTGAACCCGTTATCTAATCTCTCATAATGTAGATCTATTTTGTAATTGGTTTCTTCCCATTTCTTATTCATCTCCGTTTTTGTCTGGTCGCTTTCTTCACGACTTCCTTTGAAATTTAGTCTTATTTGCTGCTTCATTTCTTCCTTATTTTTCTCATTGATTCCCTTCAACTGTCTTTGGAGTGTTTCACTAATATTTTCAATCTTGTTATTTAATATTTCCAGATCTTTCTTGATCTGTTTCTTCAGCTCTTCACTCTTCTCTTCTAAGATCTCTTGGTTCCTCTTCAAAGTTTCATGATTGCTTTCAATCTTATTATTTAGAAGTTCTATGTCCTCCTTGATTTGTTTCTTCAGTTCGTCACAATTTTTCTCATTATCCTCCTTCATTCCCTCTTGTAATAATTCTAATTTTTTATTCAATTCTTCCTTGTCCTCCTTTCTTTGTTCGAATTGCTCCATCATCATCCTCATCAAGCTATCCAATTTCGCTTCTTTGGTCGGTTTGTCTGGTTGGTCGCCGACTATTATTTCTACTTCCGGTTCTGGTTGAGTTAGATTTTCTGGTTGGTCCTCCAGGGGATCCTCTTCGAACAATTTTCCAATCATTTCGTCCATTTCTACTTGGTCGGTACTTTCAGTTCCATGTTTAGCTTTAAATCTCGTAATCATAGAATGTTGCATATTCTCCTGTAATCGCCGCTAATCGTCCTTTTCTAGCCTCACTACGTTGGTCGCCAATCTGTAACCACTCGCTTATGTCGTAATTGTAAAATAAGTACAACGTTTGTGTGTTCTTCCCACACCTTGTCGTTACATCAATGGTTGCCGCTAACGAAGTCCGTAGCGTTGTCACAATTATCAGTACAACCGAGTGGAAACCTTACCTGTAATTCCATAGGGGTTTGTGAATCCCGGGTGGCGCCAAATTGTTTGTTGAAAACAATTAAATTTATGAATTAATGTGTTAAAAAGGTGTTTTTAGCGATGACAGCCGGCGCATTCGAATCGGTTCCCGCCTTTGTACAGCTTGCTGTATCGAACAGGTAGCGAAAGCGCTCGTCGTCTATTCTGTAAGTTCGCTAACACACACATATATAATACAATTTCCTATGAAATAAAACAATGGTTACACTCTGTACAGTTTCTTTAATGGTTGTTTGGTAATTATGCAATTGACAATAATATTATTACTTGGTATTTAATAAATTTGCTTCGACATTAAACATGAAACGCTTTATCTCAGTTTGACGAATCGATATTGAAACGAGTTATTCTCTGCAGTAATGGCTGCGGTTTATAGCTTACAATTATTCTCGTTCAAAATCTGGAGTCCTTTTGATTACAAGGAAAACATTAAATATGATTACAATAAAAAAGTACACTACCGTACATTATTCGTACTTAAATAATATAAAGTGTGGCTACAATTTTTTCTGCAGTGTAGTAATATGTGTTTCCAAAGTTCGCAATCTAGTGCGAGGTTATTTTTTAGTTAACAAGTTTTTCTAAATTTCAATTCATAGTGAGAGTTTGTATAGATTCGAGAAATATTTAAAGTGTTTTGATTCCTGGAATTTGGGTATTTAAATGATACTTATCAGTTCAGAAGGTTTGTGATAGATCGTTGTTCATTTGAAGTGGAAAATTCATCAATTTTGAGTGATTTAGGCTGCTGGCGTCCTTTTCAGATTAGTCTTGGGAATTTCTTCTTTTTATTTTCATTTATCTTGTTCCTGGGCATTAGTTAAATGTTATTACTCTTCATCTCCTTCTCACTTGTATATGTTTTTGACTTTTGATTAGTTTTTTAACATTTTAAAGTAAAATTTATGTCATACAAACTCTTGCGTCCCTACTACATAAGCGTCATTATACGAGTAAAGAAAATTAACGGAAAATTAGAAACCAACGGCCCGTTTCTATGGTTACCTAAAACCTTTGATTGGCTAAGGCATGGTTTATTACCATTGTTATCATATTTGAATTTTTATTCAAAATTACTGTATATTTTCTGATTGATTTTATTCTTCTGTCTTCCTTCCTGAGTATTAAATATTATCACTACTCTTTGTCTTTCCTTTCAAAGATTAAATTAATACCTCATAAGGTTGTGTTCTATTAGATATTAACTTTTGTACAATTATGTTAAAATTTGTTAATTACATATTTCTTTCAATTTAAGTTCGTATTGTAACATTTTTCAATAAAAAAGTAAGTTAAGTTTCAATGATTACTTTAAGTGTTTCTTAGTGGGTAATCCCTATAATTACTTCTCTTTGTCACTTTCTCACTTTCTCACTATTTCTTTCTTTACAAAATCTCATACATAGTATTACTAAGGTTATATTTCTATAGAGTTTTATTACATCTAACTCTAATTCTTGGGTTAGTGTACTTTTCTTTTTATTATATTACTTTACTTGGTTTTGGTTAAAACAGTTACATTAATTATTTAATTGATAATAATATTTATTTCTGATATTGGATAATCATTGGCTTTATTCCCAATATTATACTTGAGTGTACCATTTATCCCTTACATATTATATATTATTGGCTTGCTTCTTATCCCTTGGTTTCACTTTAGTTTCATTTTCATTTTTCTTCTTCTTCTCCTTCATTTTCGATTGGCTTCATTTTAATTTGGTTTCGGTTTTTTCCCTTCTTCTTTGTTTTCCTGTTTGTTTGGTCAATCACTTGGGTTAGGTCATGTCGTCGTTTGTCGTGTTTTTGTCATTATATTTTATTTAGTTTAAACATTTTATTATTCAAATTATTTTTTATATTGTATATTCATCTTTTTTCTCACTGGTATTAGGGTGGTTTATTTGTGTTGTAACATAATGCCTCTCCTTCAAATCTGATCATTTTAATAAAACACTAGTATAGTTTTTCATGAAATTATCAGTTATATATATTTTCCTTTTCTTTCTTGTTTTTTTCTTCATTTTTATTTCTCACCTTACTTGATTCATTCCATTTTATTTGGATCTGTTATTATTTATTTCCATTAGTGTGTTCTCCCTTTTATATAATTTTTTCCCTAACTTTTTAGTAGCTGGTTTCTTCCATTACTACTCATTTTTTCTGAGACCAGAGGAACATCATCTTTGCTCAGTTTATTTTTTGATAGCTGGACTTTTCAACAGTCAATCTTAAATACCTTTTTTGTCAACTTGTGACTTAAATTAATAATAATAATATATTTTGTGATTGTCCACCTTGTGGTTTGTTTTTAGATCACTTTGGCCTTTTACTCATTCTTCCTTCCGCTGTACCTTTGCTATTTACTGTCATCTGCTCATACATTTGATTGTTTGTTATTTATTTATTTGTTTGTTAATTTCATCATTTCTAACTTTTCATTAGTTTGTTTTTCTATTCTTCTTGTGATCATTTTAATTATCTTAGACATCTTTATTCTTTTTCTTGGTTGTTTAGCAATATTCTGCTTTAGCCATTTTCTGTAAATTTGTTTTATACATAACTTCTCTTTTTCCTCGTACCAGCTCAGATTTTTTTTTTTTTTTTTTTTTATTCCTGATATGTCATCGAAATAATGTAGTAAGTTGCTCTTACAGACTTTTTGAATTTTGAAATTTGTTTCTTTTATTTATTGTAATTTATTTTTCTTCATAAAACTTTTTATAGAAGCTTGATCGTAAACTCCTTTTATCTTTTTTGTAGTTATATTACTTATTTGGTAAGTATTGTTACCATTATCTTTGGTGATGACATAGGGTGATACATAGTGTTGTACACAGGACCTTGTTATTTATACTTTTTTGTAAGCTGATCTTCTCCTTTTCTTACATTATTATTGCCTTCTCTTGTATATTACACTCTTTGTTGTCTTTCTTCTCTACTCATTCAAATGTTAGATGTTTGAACATATATTCTTACACTTAACTAAAAATGAACTTTTTTCATGTGAAAAACTTACTATTTTATCGGACGCGTTTCGGCTTAGTATCCGCCTTCTTCAGCTTTGGTAACAGACTGCCAGCATTTTGTAACGGTTGTGTGGATGGTGAAGTGGGGGAGGTGTGTGGCGGAAGGGGATTGGCGCGGGGATTCAATTTATTGTTTGTTTTCTGTATAATTGTGTCAAAAAGTGTATGTGATTTATATTGTAATTGATCGTTGAGTATGTTGTTTGGTTGTGTTGTGTGGTGTTTATATATTTCATATTGTTCAGTTGTGTTGAGTTTTTGACCTTTGGGTATGTAATGTAGAATTTCAAGATTAGTGTCTATGTTGGTGTAACTGTGGTTTTCTGTGTGTATGTGTGTGGCAAATGCAGAGTGTATATTGTTGTTGGTTAAAGCTTTTAAGTGTTCAGAATAACGGGATGAAAAAGATCTTCCCGTCTGGCCTATGTAGAAACTATTGCAGTCATTACAATTTAATTTGTAAACACCTGTTTTGTTATATTTGTCTATGTCTGTGTTTGTATTACTGATGTGTTTTTTGATGGTATTGGTTGTTCTGAATGCTATTTTGTATTTGTGTTTTCTGAATGTATTGGCGATTTTGTGTGTGTATGAGTTGTGGTATGTGAGTGTGATGTACTTATTGTGTTGTGTGTTGATGGTATTTAGTGTTTTGTTGTTTTTGTTTTTGATGCGTTTGTGTAGTATGTTTATTAAATTGGGGTTATAACCGTTTTTTATTGCTATGTATTTTATTGTGTTGAGTTCGTCGGTGTAATCTTGTTTATTTAAGGGTATTTTAGTTAGTCTATGGAGCATATGGTTGAAGGCCGCATATTTATGTTGTGTTGGGTGGTTTGATGTGTTGTGTATAACCATGTCGGTTGTGGTTGGTTTCCTGTATATTTTGTAAGTGTGTGTATTGTTAGTTTTGTTAATTGTTAGGTCTAGAAAATTTATACTATTGTTTTGTTCAGTTTCCAGTGTAAATTTTAATTTGTGGTGTATAGTGTTTATGTATTTGTGGAAGTTTTCAACTTGTCTTGTGTTGCCTTTGAATAAAAGTAATATATCATCTACATACCTGTGCCAGTATATAATTTTGTTAGTGTATTTGTTGTTGTTTATTATGTGGTTCTGTTCAATGTTGTGTATATATATTTCTGCTAGTATTCCTGATATGGGAATACATATTCCACAAATACATAAACACTATACACCACAAATTAAAATTTACACTGGAAACTGAACAAAACAATAGTATAAATTTTCTAGACCTAACAATTAACAAAACTAACAATACACACACTTACAAAATATACAGGAAACCAACCACAACCGACATGGTTATACACAACACATCAAACCACCCAACACAACATAAATATGCGGCCTTCAACCATATGCTCCATAGACTAACTAAAATACCCTTAAATAAACAAGATTACACCGACGAACTCAACACAATAAAATACATAGCAATAAAAAACGGTTATAACCCCAATTTAATAAACATACTACACAAACGCATCAAAAACAAAAACAACAAAACACTAAATACCATCAACACACAACACAATAAGTACATCACACTCACATACCACAACTCATACACACACAAAATCGCCAATACATTCAGAAAACACAAATACAAAATAGCATTCAGAACAACCAATACCATCAAAAAACACATCAGTAATACAAACACAGACATAGACAAATATAACAAAACAGGTGTTTACAAATTAAATTGTAATGACTGCAATAGTTTCTACATAGGCCAGACGGGAAGATCTTTTTCATCCCGTTATTCTGAACACTTAAAAGCTTTAACCAACAACAATATACACTCTGCATTTGCCACACACATACACACAGAAAACCACAGTTACACCAACATAGACACTAATCTTGAAATTCTACATTACATACCCAAAGGTCAAAAACTCAACACAACTGAACAATATGAAATATATAAACACCACACAACACAACCAAACAACATACTCAACGATCAATTACAATATAAATCACATACACTTTTTGACACAATTATACAGAAAACAAACAATAAATTGAATCCCCCCCGCCAATCCCCTTCCGCCACACACCACCCCCACTTCACCTTCCACACAACCGTTACAAAATGCTGGCAGTCTGTTACCAAAGCTGAAGAAGGCGGATACTAAGCCGAAACGCGTCCGATAAAATAGTAAGTTTTTCACATGAAAAAAGTTCATTTTTAGTTAAGTGTAGTGCTGTGAAAGAAGAGATGAATAATCAAGACAACTAATATATTCTTAATATTTTTTTAATTTATTTATTATGGTTGATTAGTTCTCATTTAATTCGTCTTAGTCATTTCTTGTCAATTCTTGTTTTGGTTAGTATTAATTGGTTTAATTACTTTAATACTCCTTTCTTTCCATTGGTCTGCATGGTCATTATTCTGAGAATCAGTCCCTTTTCTCTGTGTTCATTTTCATTTTGTTTACCCATGGTCCATCACTTCCTCTGCACTTGTGGTTCGGATAACCTCGGTGTGTAGAACTATCTTCGTTCGTGTAACATAGGTCTCCTCCTTCTTGTACCATAATTCCTCTACTATCATATGTTCATTTGTCTCCATGACTGCTTCATTCACTACATTTTGATTAATCAAAGAAGTTGTTAATTGTACCTCCTTTGTTATTATTGATCTTTTATTCTGTATTTCCATTTCTGGTGTGCTCCAGTGTTTCAGGGACCTCCTTAATTTGTTATACACTGTTTTGTTGTCAGTCCTTTCTATTTCTGGCATCTTCCATCTAAGCATAGATTTGCTGAATTTTTCATCCACTGGTTGGTTGTGAATTCCTTTTATTTTGGGTATCTTCAATTCAGGTATTGCTTTTCTCCAGTTTCTTCTCGCTGGTCGGTAGTTCACTCCTTCTGGAATTTCTTTTAGAGTTCTCCTGCACTCCATAAAATTCATCCTTTCGGTATGGTTGGTCATTGGTACACTAAACACATCGATTAGTCCGTTCTTCATCAACTCCATTTCTTCTCTTGTTTTTATTAGTTTTCTTTGATGCCTTTTCTCAGTCTTCATTTCCATGTATTCATTATTTGTTTCCTTGTTACTATTTTCAGGCAATAATACCCTTTGGTCTTTTTTAAATTCTGTTTTTTCATTAGTTCCTTCTGGAGTGCTGTCTAGTGTTTCATTCACTTTCTTGAACCCGTTATCTAATGTCTCATTATGTAGATCTATTTTGTAATTGGTTTCTTCCCATTTCTTATTCATCTCCGTTTTTGTCTGGTCGCTTTCTTCAAGACTTCCTTTGAAATTTAGTCTTATTTGCTGCTTCATTTCTTCCTTATTTTTCTCATTGATTCCCTTCAACTGTCTTTGGAGTGTTTCACTATTATTTTCAATCTTGTTATTTAATATTTCCAGATCTTTCTTGATCTGTTTCTTCAGCTCTTCACTCTTCTCTTCTAAGATCTCTTGGTTCCTCTTCAAAGTTTCATGATTGCTTTCAATCTTATTATTTAGAAGTTCTATGTCCTCCTTGATTTGTTTCTTTAGTTCTTCACAATTTTTCTCATTATCCTCCTACATTCCCTCTTGTAATAATTCTATTTTTTTATTCAATTCTTCCTTGTCCTCCTTTCTTTGTTCGAATTGCTCCATCATCATCCTCATCAAGCTATCCAATTTCGCTTCTTTGGTCGGTTTGTCTGGTTGGTCGCCGACTATTATTTCTACTTCCGGTTCTGGTTGAGTTGGATTTTCTGGTTGGTCCTCCAGGGGATCCTCTTCGAACAATTTTCCAATCATTTCGTCCATTTCTACTTGGTCGGTACTTTCAGTTCCTTGTTTAGCTTTAAATCTCGTAATCATTGAATGTTGCATATTCTCCTGTAATCGCCGCTAATCGTCCTTTTCTAGCCTCACTACGTTGGTCGCCAATCTGTAAACACTCGCTTATGACGTAATTGTAAAATAAGTGCAACGTTTGTGTGTTGTTTGTGTGTTCGTCCCACACCTTGTCGTTACATCAATGGTTGCCGCTAACGAAGTCCGTAGCGTTGTCACAATTATCAGTACAACCGAGTGGAAACCTTACCTGTAATTCCATAGGGGTTTGTGAATCCCGGGTGGCGCCAAATTGTTTGTTGAAAACAATTAAATTTATGAATTAATGTGTTAAAAAGGTGTTTTTAGCGATGACAGCCGGCGCATTCGAATCGGTTCCCGCCTTTGTACAGCTTGCTGTATCGAACAGGTAGCGAAAGCGCTCGTCGTCTATTCTGTAAGTTCGCTAACACACACATATATAATACAATTTCCTATGAAATAAAACAATGGTTACACTCTGTACAGTTTCTTTAATGGTTGTTTGGTAATTATGCAATTGACAATAATATTATTACTTGGTATTTAATAAATTTGCTTCGACATTAAACATGAAACGCTTTATCTCAGTTTGACGAATCGATATTGAAACGAGTTATTCTCTGCAGTAATGGCTGCGGTTTATAGCTTACAATTATTCTCGTTCAAAATCTGGAGTCCTTTTGATTACAAGGAAAACATTAAATATGATTACAATAAAAAAGTACACTACCGTACATTATTCGTACTTAAATAATATAAAGTGTGGCTACAATTTTTTCTGCAGTGTAGTAATATGTGTTTCCAAAGTTCGCAATCTAGTGCGAGGTTATTTTTTAGTTAACAAGTTTTTCTAAATTTCAATTCATAGTGAGAGTTTGTATAGATTCGAGAAATATTTAAAGTGTTTTGATTCCTGGAATTTGGGTATTTAAATGATACTTATCAGTTCAGAAGGTTTGTGATAGATCGTTGTTCATTTGAAGTGGAAAATTCATCAATTTTGAGTGATTTAGGCTGCTGGCGTCCTTTTCAGATTAGTCTTGGGAATTTCTTCTTTTTATTTTCATTTATCTTGTTCCTGGGCATTAGTTAAATGTTATTACTCTTCATCTCCTTCTCACTTGTATATGTTTTTGACTTTTGATTAGTTTTTTAACATTTTAAAGTAAAATTTATGTCATACAAACTCTTGCGTCCCTACTACATAAGCGTCATTATACGAGTAAAGAAAATTAACGGAAAATTAGAAACCAACGGCCCGTTTCTATGGTTACCTAAAACCTTTGATTGGCTAAGGCATGGTTTATTACCATTGTTATCATATTTGAATTTTTATTCAAAATTACTGTATATTTTCTGATTGATTTTATTCTTCTGTCTTCCTTCCTGAGTATTAAATATTATCACTACTCTTTGTCTTTCCTTTCAAAGATTAAATTAATACCTCATAAGGTTGTGTTCTATTAGATATTAACTTTTGTACAATTATGTTAAAATTTGTTAATTACATATTTCTTTCAATTTAAGTTCGTATTGTAACATTTTTCAATAAAAAAGTAAGTTAAGTTTCAATGATTACTTTAAGTGTTTCTTAGTGGGTAATCCCTATAATTACTTCTCTTTGTCACTTTCTCACTTTCTCACTATTTCTTTCTTTACAAAATCTCATACATAGTATTACTAAGGTTATATTTCTATAGAGTTTTATTACATCTAACTCTAATTCTTGGGTTAGTGTACTTTTCTTTTTATTATATTACTTTACTTGGTTTTGGTTAAAACAGTTACATTAATTATTTAATTGATAATAATATTTATTTCTGATATTGGATAATCATTGGCTTTATTCCCAATATTATACTTGAGTGTACCATTTATCCCTTACATATTATATATTATTGGCTTGCTTCTTATCCCTTGGTTTCACTTTAGTTTCATTTTCATTTTTCTTCTTCTTCTCCTTCATTTTCGATTGGCTTCATTTTAATTTGGTTTCGGTTTTTTCCCTTCTTCTTTGTTTTCCTGTTTGTTTGGTCAATCACTTGGGTTAGGTCATGTCGTCGTTTGTCGTGTTTTTGTCATTATATTTTATTTAGTTTAAACATTTTATTATTCAAATTATTTTTTATATTGTATATTCATCTTTTTTCTCACTGGTATTAGGGTGGTTTATTTGTGTTGTAACATAATGCCTCTCCTTCAAATCTGATCATTTTAATAAAACACTAGTATAGTTTTTCATGAAATTATCAGTTATATATATTTTCCTTTTCTTTCTTGTTTTTTTCTTCATTTTTATTTCTCACCTTACTTGATTCATTCCATTTTATTTGGATCTGTTATTATTTATTTCCATTAGTGTGTTCTCCCTTTTATATAATTTTTTCCCTAACTTTTTAGTAGCTGGTTTCTTCCATTACTACTCATTTTTTCTGAGACCAGAGGAACATCATCTTTGCTCAGTTTATTTTTTGATAGCTGGACTTTTCAACAGTCAATCTTAAATACCTTTTTTGTCAACTTGTGACTTAAATTAATAATAATAATATATTTTGTGATTGTCCACCTTGTGGTTTGTTTTTAGATCACTTTGGCCTTTTACTCATTCTTCCTTCCGCTGTACCTTTGCTATTTACTGTCATCTGCTCATACATTTGATTGTTTGTTATTTATTTATTTGTTTGTTAATTTCATCATTTCTAACTTTTCATTAGTTTGTTTTTCTATTCTTCTTGTGATCATTTTAATTATCTTAGACATCTTTATTCTTTTTCTTGGTTGTTTAGCAATATTCTGCTTTAGCCATTTTCTGTAAATTTGTTTTATACATAACTTCTCTTTTTCCTCGTACCAGCTCAGATTTTTTTTTTTTTTTTTTTTTATTCCTGATATGTCATCGAAATAATGTAGTAAGTTGCTCTTACAGACTTTTTGAATTTTGAAATTTGTTTCTTTTATTTATTGTAATTTATTTTTCTTCATAAAACTTTTTATAGAAGCTTGATCGTAAACTCCTTTTATCTTTTTTGTAGTTATATTACTTATTTGGTAAGTATTGTTACCATTATCTTTGGTGATGACATAGGGTGATACATAGTGTTGTACACAGGACCTTGTTATTTATACTTTTTTGTAAGCTGATCTTCTCCTTTTCTTACATTATTATTGCCTTCTCTTGTATATTACACTCTTTGTTGTCTTTCTTCTCTACTCATTCAAATGTTAGATGTTTGAACATATATTCTTACACTTAACTAAAAATGAACTTTTTTCATGTGAAAAACTTACTATTTTATCGGACGCGTTTCGGCTTAGTATCCGCCTTCTTCAGCTTTGGTAACAGACTGCCAGCATTTTGTAACGGTTGTGTGGATGGTGAAGTGGGGGAGGTGTGTGGCGGAAGGGGATTGGCGCGGGGATTCAATTTATTGTTTGTTTTCTGTATAATTGTGTCAAAAAGTGTATGTGATTTATATTGTAATTGATCGTTGAGTATGTTGTTTGGTTGTGTTGTGTGGTGTTTATATATTTCATATTGTTCAGTTGTGTTGAGTTTTTGACCTTTGGGTATGTAATGTAGAATTTCAAGATTAGTGTCTATGTTGGTGTAACTGTGGTTTTCTGTGTGTATGTGTGTGGCAAATGCAGAGTGTATATTGTTGTTGGTTAAAGCTTTTAAGTGTTCAGAATAACGGGATGAAAAAGATCTTCCCGTCTGGCCTATGTAGAAACTATTGCAGTCATTACAATTTAATTTGTAAACACCTGTTTTGTTATATTTGTCTATGTCTGTGTTTGTATTACTGATGTGTTTTTTGATGGTATTGGTTGTTCTGAATGCTATTTTGTATTTGTGTTTTCTGAATGTATTGGCGATTTTGTGTGTGTATGAGTTGTGGTATGTGAGTGTGATGTACTTATTGTGTTGTGTGTTGATGGTATTTAGTGTTTTGTTGTTTTTGTTTTTGATGCGTTTGTGTAGTATGTTTATTAAATTGGGGTTATAACCGTTTTTTATTGCTATGTATTTTATTGTGTTGAGTTCGTCGGTGTAATCTTGTTTATTTAAGGGTATTTTAGTTAGTCTATGGAGCATATGGTTGAAGGCCGCATATTTATGTTGTGTTGGGTGGTTTGATGTGTTGTGTATAACCATGTCGGTTGTGGTTGGTTTCCTGTATATTTTGTAAGTGTGTGTATTGTTAGTTTTGTTAATTGTTAGGTCTAGAAAATTTATACTATTGTTTTGTTCAGTTTCCAGTGTAAATTTTAATTTGTGGTGTATAGTGTTTATGTATTTGTGGAAGTTTTCAACTTGTCTTGTGTTGCCTTTGAATAAAAGTAATATATCATCTACATACCTGTGCCAGTATATAATTTTGTTAGTGTATTTGTTGTTGTTTATTATGTGGTTCTGTTCAATGTTGTGTATATATATTTCTGCTAGTATTCCTGATATGGGAATACATATTCCACAAATACATAAACACTATACACCACAAATTAAAATTTACACTGGAAACTGAACAAAACAATAGTATAAATTTTCTAGACCTAACAATTAACAAAACTAACAATACACACACTTACAAAATATACAGGAAACCAACCACAACCGACATGGTTATACACAACACATCAAACCACCCAACACAACATAAATATGCGGCCTTCAACCATATGCTCCATAGACTAACTAAAATACCCTTAAATAAACAAGATTACACCGACGAACTCAACACAATAAAATACATAGCAATAAAAAACGGTTATAACCCCAATTTAATAAACATACTACACAAACGCATCAAAAACAAAAACAACAAAACACTAAATACCATCAACACACAACACAATAAGTACATCACACTCACATACCACAACTCATACACACACAAAATCGCCAATACATTCAGAAAACACAAATACAAAATAGCATTCAGAACAACCAATACCATCAAAAAACACATCAGTAATACAAACACAGACATAGACAAATATAACAAAACAGGTGTTTACAAATTAAATTGTAATGACTGCAATAGTTTCTACATAGGCCAGACGGGAAGATCTTTTTCATCCCGTTATTCTGAACACTTAAAAGCTTTAACCAACAACAATATACACTCTGCATTTGCCACACACATACACACAGAAAACCACAGTTACACCAACATAGACACTAATCTTGAAATTCTACATTACATACCCAAAGGTCAAAAACTCAACACAACTGAACAATATGAAATATATAAACACCACACAACACAACCAAACAACATACTCAACGATCAATTACAATATAAATCACATACACTTTTTGACACAATTATACAGAAAACAAACAATAAATTGAATCCCCCCCGCCAATCCCCTTCCGCCACACACCACCCCCACTTCACCTTCCACACAACCGTTACAAAATGCTGGCAGTCTGTTACCAAAGCTGAAGAAGGCGGATACTAAGCCGAAACGCGTCCGATAAAATAGTAAGTTTTTCACATGAAAAAAGTTCATTTTTAGTTAAGTGTAGTGCTGTGAAAGAAGAGATGAATAATCAAGACAACTAATATATTCTTAATATTTTTTTAATTTATTTATTATGGTTGATTAGTTCTCATTTAATTCGTCTTAGTCATTTCTTGTCAATTCTTGTTTTGGTTAGTATTAATTGGTTTAATTACTTTAATACTCCTTTCTTTCCATTGGTCTGCATGGTCATTATTCTGAGAATCAGTCCCTTTTCTCTGTGTTCATTTTCATTTTGTTTACCCATGGTCCATCACTTCCTCTGCACTTGTGGTTCGGATAACCTCGGTGTGTAGAACTATCTTCGTTCGTGTAACATAGGTCTCCTCCTTCTTGTACCATAATTCCTCTACTATCATATGTTCATTTGTCTCCATGACTGCTTCATTCACTACATTTTGATTAATCAAAGAAGTTGTTAATTGTACCTCCTTTGTTATTATTGATCTTTTATTCTGTATTTCCATTTCTGGTGTGCTCCAGTGTTTCAGGGACCTCCTTAATTTGTTATACACTGTTTTGTTGTCAGTCCTTTCTATTTCTGGCATCTTCCATCTAAGCATAGATTTGCTGAATTTTTCATCCACTGGTTGGTTGTGAATTCCTTTTATTTTGGGTATCTTCAATTCAGGTATTGCTTTTCTCCAGTTTCTTCTCGCTGGTCGGTAGTTCACTCCTTCTGGAATTTCTTTTAGAGTTCTCCTGCACTCCATAAAATTCATCCTTTCGGTATGGTTGGTCATTGGTACACTAAACACATCGATTAGTCCGTTCTTCATCAACTCCATTTCTTCTCTTGTTTTTATTAGTTTTCTTTGATGCCTTTTCTCAGTCTTCATTTCCATGTATTCATTATTTGTTTCCTTGTTACTATTTTCAGGCAATAATACCCTTTGGTCTTTTTTAAATTCTGTTTTTTCATTAGTTCCTTCTGGAGTGCTGTCTAGTGTTTCATTCACTTTCTTGAACCCGTTATCTAATGTCTCATTATGTAGATCTATTTTGTAATTGGTTTCTTCCCATTTCTTATTCATCTCCGTTTTTGTCTGGTCGCTTTCTTCAAGACTTCCTTTGAAATTTAGTCTTATTTGCTGCTTCATTTCTTCCTTATTTTTCTCATTGATTCCCTTCAACTGTCTTTGGAGTGTTTCACTATTATTTTCAATCTTGTTATTTAATATTTCCAGATCTTTCTTGATCTGTTTCTTCAGCTCTTCACTCTTCTCTTCTAAGATCTCTTGGTTCCTCTTCAAAGTTTCATGATTGCTTTCAATCTTATTATTTAGAAGTTCTATGTCCTCCTTAATTTGTTTCTTTAGTTCTTCACAATTTTTCTCATTATCCTCCTACATTCCCTCTTGTAATAATTCTATTTTTTTATTCAATTCTTCCTTGTCCTCCTTTCTTTGTTCGAATTGCTCCATCATCATCCTCATCAAGCTATCCAATTTCGCTTCTTTGGTCGGTTTGTCTGGTTGGTCGCCGACTATTATTTCTACTTCCGGTTCTGGTTGAGTTGGATTTTCTGGTTGGTCCTCCAGGGGATCCTCTTCGAACAATTTTCCAATCATTTCGTCCATTTCTACTTGGTCGGTACTTTCAGTTCCTTGTTTAGCTTTAAATCTCGTAATCATTGAATGTTGCATATTCTCCTGTAATCGCCGCTAATCGTCCTTTTCTAGCCTCACTACGTTGGTCGCCAATCTGTAAACACTCGCTTATGACGTAATTGTAAAATAAGTGCAACGTTTGTGTGTTGTTTGTGTGTTCGTCCCACACCTTGTCGTTACATCAATGGTTGCCGCTAACGAAGTCCGTAGCGTTGTCACAATTATCAGTACAACCGAGTGGAAACCTTACCTGTAATTCCATAGGGGTTTGTGAATCCCGGGTGGCGCCAAATTGTTTGTTGAAAACAATTAAATTTATGAATTAATGTGTTAAAAAGGTGTTTTTAGCGATGACAGCCGGCGCATTCGAATCGGTTCCCGCCTTTGTACAGCTTGCTGTATCGAACAGGTAGCGAAAGCGCTCGTCGTCTATTCTGTAAGTTCGCTAACACACACATATATAATACAATTTCCTATGAAATAAAACAATGGTTACACTCTGTACAGTTTCTTTAATGGTTGTTTGGTAATTATGCAATTGACAATAATATTATTACTTGGTATTTAATAAATTTGCTTCGACATTAAACATGAAACGCTTTATCTCAGTTTGACGAATCGATATTGAAACGAGTTATTCTCTGCAGTAATGGCTGCGGTTTATAGCTTACAATTATTCTCGTTCAAAATCTGGAGTCCTTTTGATTACAAGGAAAACATTAAATATGATTACAATAAAAAAGTACACCACCGTACATTATTCGTACTTACATAATATAAAGTGTGGCTACAATTTTTTCTGCAGTGTAGTAATATGTGTTTCCAAAGTTCGCAATCTAGTGCGAGGTTATTTTTTAGTTAACAAGTTTTTCTAAATTTCAATTCATAGTGAGAGTTTGTATAGATTCGAGAAATATTTAAAGTGTTTTGATTCCTGGAATTTGGGTATTTAAATGATACTTATCAGTTCAGAAGGTTTGTGATAGATCGTTGTTCATTTGAAGTGGAAAATTCATCAATTTTGAGTGATTTAGGCTGCTGGCGTCCTTTTCAGATTAGTCTTGGGAATTTCTTCTTTTTATTTTCATTTATCTTGTTCCTGGGCATTAGTTAAATGTTATTACTCTTCATCTCCTTCTCACTTGTATATGTTTTTGACTTTTGATTAGTTTTTTAACATTTTAAAGTAAAATTTATGTCATACAAACTCTTGCGTCCCTACTACATAAGCGTCATTATACGAGTAAAGAAAATTAACGGAAAATTAGAAACCAACGGCCCGTTTCTATGGTTACCTAAAACCTTTGATTGGCTAAGGCATGGTTTATTACCATTGTTATCATATTTGAATTTTTATTCAAAATTACTGTATATTTTCTGATTGATTTTATTCTTCTGTCTTCCTTCCTGAGTATTAAATATTATCACTACTCTTTGTCTTTCCTTTCAAAGATTAAATTAATACCTCATAAGGTTGTGTTCTATTAGATATTAACTTTTGTACAATTATGTTAACATTTGTTAATTACATATTTCTTTCAATTTAAGTTCGTATTGTAACATTTTTCAATAAAAAAGTAAGTTAAGTTTCAATGATTACTTTAAGTGTTTCTTAGTGGGTAATCCCTATAATTACTTCTCTTTGTCACTTTCTCACTTTCTCACTATTTCTTTCTTTACAAAATCTCATACATAGTATTACTAAGGTTATATTTCTATAGAGTTTTATTACATCTAACTCTAATTCTTGGGTTAGTGTACTTTTCTTTTTATTATATTACTTTACTTGGTTTTGGTTAAAACAGTTACATTAATTATTTAATTGATAATAATATTTATTTCTGATATTGGATAATCATTGGCTTTATTCCCAATATTATACTTGAGTGTACCATTTATCCCTTACATATTATATATTATTGGCTTGCTTCTTATCCCTTGGTTTCACTTTAGTTTCATTTTCATTTTTCTTCTTCTTCTCCTTCATTTTCGATTGGCTTCATTTTAATTTGGTTTCGGTTTTTTCCCTTCTTCTTTGTTTTCCTGTTTGTTTGGTCAATCACTTGGGTTAGGTCATGTCGTCGTTTGTCGTGTTTTTGTCATTATATTTTATTTAGTTTAAACATTTTATTATTCAAATTATTTTTTATATTGTATATTCATCTTTTTTCTCACTGGTATTAGGGTGGTTTATTTGTGTTGTAACATAATGCCTCTCCTTCAAATCTGATCATTTTAATAAAACACTAGTATAGTTTTTCATGAAATTATCAGTTATATATATTTTCCTTTTCTTTCTTGTTTTTTTCTTCATTTTTATTTCTCTCCTTACTTGATTCATTCCATTTTATTTGGATCTGTTATTATTTATTTCCATTAGTGTGTTCTCCCTTTTATATAATTTTTTCCCTAACTTTTTAGTAGCTGGTTTCTTCCATTACTACTCATTTTTTCTGAGACCAGAGGAACATCATCTTTGCTCAGTTTATTTTTTGATAGCTGGACTTTTCAACAGTCAATCTTAAATACCTTTTTTGTCAACTTGTGACTTAAATTAATAATAATAATATATTTTGGGATTGTCCACCTTGTGGTTTGTTTTTAGATCACTTTGGCCTTTTACTCATTCTTCCTTCCGCTGTACCTTTGCTATTTACTGTCATCTGCTCATACATTTGATTGTTTGTTATTTATTTATTTGTTTGTTAATTTCATCATTTCTAACTTTTCATTAGTTTGTTTTTCTATTCTTCTTGTGATCATTTTAATTATCTTAGACATCTTTATTCTTTTTCTTGGTTGTTTAGCAATATTCTGCTTTAGCCATTTTCTGTAAATTTGTTTTATACATAACTTCTCTTTTTCCTCGTACCAGTTCAGATTTTTTTTTTTTTTTTTTTTTTTATTCCTGATATGTCATCGAAATAATGTAGTAAGTTGCTCTTACAGACTTTTTGAATTTTGAAATTTGTTTCTTTTATTTATTGTAATTTATTTTTCTTCATAAAACTTTTTATAGAAGCTTGATTGTAAACTCCTTTTATCTTTTTTGTAGTTATATTACTTATTTGGTAAGTATTGTTACCATTATCTTTGGTGATGACATAGGGTGATACATAGTGTTGTACACAGGACCTTGTTATTTATACTTTTTTGTAAGCTGATCTTCTCCTTTTCTTACATTATTATTGCCTTCTCTTGTATATTACACTCTTTGTTGTCTTTCTTCTCTACTCATTCAAATGTTAGATGTTTGAACATATATTCTTAATATTTTTTTAATTTATTTATTATGGTTGATTAGTTCTCATTTAATTCGTCTTAGTCATTTCTTGTCAATTCTTGTTTTGGTTAGTATTAATTGGTTTAATTACTTTAATACTCCTTTCTTTCCATTGGTCTGCATGGTCATTATTCTGAGAATCAGTCCCTTTTCTCTGTGTTCATTTTCATTTTGTTTACCCATGGTCCATCACTTCCTCTGCACTTGTGGTTCGGATAACCTCGGTGTGTAGAACTATCTTCGTTCGTGTAACATAGGTCTCCTCCTTCTTGTACCATAATTCCTCTACTATCATATGTTCATTTGTCTCCATGACTGCTTCATTCACTACATTTTGATTAATCAAAGAAGTTGTTAATTGTACCTCCTTTGTTATTATTGATCTTTTATTCTGTATTTCCATTTCTGGTGTGCTCCAGTGTTTCAGGGACCTCCTTAATTTGTTATACACTGTTTTGTTGTCAGTCCTTTCTATTTCTGGCATCTTCCATCTAAGCATAGATTTGCTGAATTTTTCATCCACTGGTTGGTTGTGAATTCCTTTTATTTTGGGTATCTTCAATTCAGGTATTGCTTTTCTCCAGTTTCTTCTCGCTGGTCGGTAGTTCACTCCTTCTGGAATTTCTTTTAGAGTTCTCCTGCACTCCATAAAATTCATCCTTTCGGTATGGTTGGTCATTGGTACACTAAACACATCGATTAGTCCGTTCTTCATCAACTCCATTTCTTCTCTTGTTTTTATTAGTTTTCTTTGATGCCTTTTCTCAGTCTTCATTTCCATGTATTCATTATTTGTTTCCTTGTTACTATTTTCAGGCAATAATACCCTTTGGTCTTTTTTAAATTCTGTTTTTTCATTAGTTCCTTCTGGAGTGCTGTCTAGTGTTTCATTCACTTTCTTGAACCCGTTATCTAATGTCTCATTATGTAGATCTATTTTGTAATTGGTTTCTTCCCATTTCTTATTCATCTCCGTTTTTGTCTGGTCGCTTTCTTCAAGACTTCCTTTGAAATTTAGTCTTATTTGCTGCTTCATTTCTTCCTTATTTTTCTCATTGATTCCCTTCAACTGCCTTGGAGTGTTTCACTATTATTTTCAATCTTGTTATTTAATATTTCCAGATCTTTCTTGATCTGTTTCTTCAGCTCTTCACTCTTCTCTTCTAAGATCTCTTGGTTCCTCTTCAAAGTTTCATGATTGCTTTCAATCTTATTATTTAGAAGTTCTATGTCCTCCTTGATTTGTTTCTTTAGTTCTTCACAATTTTTCTCATTATCCTCCTACATTCCCTCTTGTAATAATTCTATTTTTTTATTCAATTCTTCCTTGTCCTCCTTTCTTTGTTCGAATTGCTCCATCATCATCCTCATCAAGCTATCCAATTTCGCTTCTTTGGTCGGTTTGTCTGGTTGGTCGCCGACTATTATTTCTACTTCCGGTTCTGGTTGAGTTGGATTTTCTGGTTGGTCCTCCAGGGGATCCTCTTCGAACAATTTTCCAATCATTTCGTCCATTTCTACTCGGTCTGTGCTTTCAGTTCCTTGTTTAGCGTTAAATCTCGTAATCATAGAATGTTACATATTCTATTGTAATCGCCGCTAATCGTCCTTTTCTAGCCTCACTACGTTGGTCGCCAATCTGTAACCACTCGCTTATGTCGTAATTGTAAAATAAGTGCAACGTTTGTGTGTTGTTTGTGTGTTCGTCCCACACCTTGTCGTTACATCAATGGTTGCCGCTAACGAATTCCGTAGCGTTGTCACAATTATCAGTACAACCGAGTGGAAACCTTACCTGTAATTCCATAGGGGTTTGTGAATCCCGGGTGGCGCCAAATTGTTTGTTGAAAACAATTAAATTTATGAATTAATGTGTTAAAAAGGTGATTTTAGCGATGACGGCCGGCGCATTCGAATCGGTTCCCGCCTTTGTACAGCTTGCTGTATCGAAAAGGTAGCGAAAGCGCTCGTCGTCTATTCTGTAAGTTCGCTAACACACACATATATAATACAATTTCCTATGAAATAAAACAATGGTTACACTCTGTACTGTTTCTTTAATGGTTGTTTGGTAATTATGCAATTATGCAATTGACAATAATATTATTACTTGGTATTTAATAAATTTGCTCCGACATTAAACATGAAACCCTTTATCTCAGTTTGACGAATCGATATTGAAACGAGTTATTCTCTGCAGTAATGGCTGCGGTTTATAGCTTAAAATTATTCTCGTTCAAAATCTGGAGTCCTTTTGATTACAAGGAAAACATTAAATATGATTACAATAAAAAAGTACACTACCGTACATTATTCGTACTTAAATAATATAAAGTGTGGCTACAATTTTTTCTGCAGTGTAGTAATATGTGTTTCAAAAGTTCGCAATCTAGTGCGAGGTTATTTTTTAGTTAACAAGTTTTTCTAAATTTCAATTCATAGTGAGAGTTTGTATAGATTCGAGAAATATTTAAAGTGTTTTGATTCCTGGAATTTGGGTATTTAAATGATAATTATCAGTTCAGAAGGTTTGTGATAGATCGTTGTTCATTTGAAGTGGAAAATTCATCAATTTTGAGTGATTTAGGCTGCTGGCGTCCTTTTCAGATTAGTCTTGGGAATTTCTTCTTTTTATTTTCATTTATCTTGTTCCTGGGCATTAGTTAAATGTTATTACTCTTCATCTCCTTCTCACTTGTATATGTTTTTGACTTTTGATTAGTTTTTTAACATTTTAAAGTAAAATTTATGTCATAGAAAATCTTGCGTCCCTACTACATAAGCGTCATTATACGAGTAAAGAAAATTAACGGAAAATTAGTAACCAACGGCCCGTTTCTATGGTTACCTAAAACCTTTGATTGGCTAAGGCATGGTTTATTACCATTGTTATCATATTTGCATTTTTATTCAAAATTACTGTATATTTTCTGATTGATTTTATTCTTCTGTCTTCCTTCCTGAGTATTAAATATTATCACTACTCTTTGTCTTTCCTTTCAAAGATTAAATTAATACCTCATAAGGTTGTGTTCTATTAGATATAAACTTTTGTACAATTATGTTAACATTTGTTAATTACATATTTCTTTCAACTTAAGTTCGTATTGTAACATTTTTCAATAAAAAAGTAAGTTAAGTTTCAATGATTACTTTAAGTGTTTCTTAGTGGGTAATCCCTATAATTACTTCTCTTTGTCACTTTCTCACTTTCTCGCTATTTCTTTCTTTACAAAATCTCATACATAGTATTACTAAGGTTATATTTCTATAGAGTTTTATTACATCTAACTCTAATTCTTGGGTTAGTGTACTTTTCTTTTTATTATATTACTTTACTGGGTTTTGGTTAAAACAGTTACATTAATTATTTAATTGATAATAATATTTATTTCTGATATTGGATAATCATTGGCTTTATTCCCAATATTATACTTGAGTGTACCATTTATCCCTTACATATTTTATATTATTGGCTTGCTTCTTATCCCTTGGTTTCACTTTAGTTTCATTTTCATTTTTCTTCTTCTTCTCCTTCATTTTCGATTGGCTTCATTTTAATTTGGTTTTGGTTTTTTCCCTTCTTCTTTGTTTTCCTGTTTGTTTGGTCAATCACTTGGGTTAGGTCATGTCGTCGTTTGTCGTGTTTTTGTCATTATATTTTATTTAGTTTAAACATTTTATTATTCAAGTTATTTTTTATATTGTATATTCATCTTTTTTCTCACTGGTATTAGGGTGGTTTATTTGTGTTGTAACATAATGCCTCTCCTTCAAATCTGATCATTTTAATAAAACACTAGTATAGTTTTTCATGAAATTATCAGTTATATATATATTTTCTTTTCTTTCTTGTTTTTTTCTTCATTTTTATTTCTCTCCTTACTTGATTCATTCCATTTTATTTGGATCTGTTATTATTTATTTCCATTAGTGTGTTCTCCCTTTTATATAATTTTTTCCCTAACTTTTTAGTAGCTGGTTTCTTCCATTACTACTCATTTTTTCTGAGACCAGAGGAACATCATCTTTGCTCAGTTTATTTTTTGATTGCTGGACTTTTCAACAGTCAATCTTAAATACCTTTTTTGTCAACTTGTGACTTAAATTAATAATAATAATATATTTTGGGATTGTCCACCTTGTGGTTTGTTTTTAGATCACTTTGGCCTTTTACTCATTCTTCCTTCCGCTGTACCTTTGCTATTTACTGTCATCTGCTCATACATTTGATTGTTTGTTATTTATTTATTTGTTTGTTAATTTCATCATTTCTAACTTTTCATTAGTTTGTTTTTCTATTCTTCTTGTGATCATTTTAATTATCTTAGACATCTTTATTCTTTTTCTTGGTTGTTTAGCAATATTCTGCTTTAGCCATTTTCTGTATATTTGTTTTATACGTAACTTCTCTTTTTCCTCGTACCAGTTCAGATTTTTTTTTTTTTTTTTTTTTTTTTATTCCTTATATGTCATCGAAATAATGTAGTAAGTTGCTCTTACAGACTTTTTGAATTTTGAAATTTGTTTATTTTATTTATTGTAATTTATTTTTCTTCATAAAACTTTTTTATAGAAGCTTGATTGTAAACTCCTTTTATCTTTTTTGTAGTTATATTACTTATTTGGTAAGTATTGTTACCATTATCTTTGGTGATGACATAGGGTGATACATAGTGTTGTACACAGGACCTTGTTATTTATACTTTTTTGTAAGGTGATCTTCTCCTTTTCTTTCATTATTATTGCCTTCTCTTGTATATTACACTCTTTGTTGTCTTTCTTCTCTACTCCTTCAAATGTTAGATGTTTGAACATTTATTCTGGATAATTTTTTTAATTTATTTATTATGGTTGATTAGTTCTCATTTAATTCGTCTTAGTCATTTCTTGTCAATTCTTGTTTTGGTTAGTCTTAATTGGTTTAATTACTTTAATACTCCTTTCTTTCCATTGGTCTGCATGGTCATTATTCTGAGAATCAGTCCCTTTTCTCTGTGTTCATTTTCATTTTGTTTACCCATGGACCATCACTTCCTCTGCACTTGTGGTTCGGATAACCTCGGTGTGTAGAACTATCTTCGTTCGTGTAACATAGGTCTTCTCCATCTTGTACCATAATTCCTCTACTATCATATGTTCATTTGTCTCCATGACTGCTTCATTCACTACATTTTGATTAATCAAAGAAGTTGTTAATTGTACCTCCTTTGTTATTATTGATCTTTTATTCTGTATTTCCATTTCTGGTGTGCTCCAGTGTTTCAGAGATCTCCTTAATTTGTTATACACTGTTTTGTTGTCAGCCCTTTCTATTTCTGGCATCTTCCATCTAAGCATAGATTTGCTGAATTTTTCATCCACTGGTTGGTTGTGAATTCCTTTTATTTTGGGTATCTTCAATTCAGGTATTGCTTTTCTCCAGTTTCTTCTCGCTGGTCGGTAGTTCACTCCTTCTAGAATTTCTTTTAGAGTTCTCCTGCACTCCATAAAATTCATCCTTTCGGTATGGTTGGTCATTGGTACACTAAACTCATCGATTAGTCCGTTCTTCAACTCTATTTCTTCTCTTGTTTTTATTAGTTTTCTTTGATGCCTTTTCTCAGTCTTCATTTCCCTGTATTCATTATTTGTTTCGTTGTTACTATTTTCAGGCAATAATACCCTTTGGTCTTTTTTAAATTCTGTTTTTTTCATTAGTTCCTTCTGGAGTGCTGTCTAGTGTTTCATTCACTTTCTTGAACCCGTTATCTAATGTCTCATTATGTAGATCTATTTTGTAATTGGTTTCTTCCCATTTCTTATTCATCTCCGTTTTTGTCTGGTCGCTTTCTTCACGACTTCCTTTGAAATTTAGTCTTATTTGCTGCTTCATTTCTTCCTTATTTTTCTCATTGATTCCCTTCAACTGTCTTTGGAGTGTTTCACTATTATTTTCAATCTTGTTATTTAATATTCCCAGATCTTTCTTGATCTGTTTCTTCAGCTCTTCACTCTTCTCTTCTAAGATCTCTTGGTTCCTCTTCAAAGTTTCATGATTGCTTTCCATATTATTATTAGGAGTTCTATGTACTCCTTGATTTGTTACTTTAGTTCTTCACAATTTTTCTCATTATCCTCCTTCATTCCCTCTTGTAATAATTCTATTTTTTTATTCAATTCTTCCTTGTCCTCCTTTCTTTGTTCGAATTGCTCCATCATCATCCTCATCAAGCTATCCAATTTCGCTTCTTTGGTCGGTTTGTCTGGTTGGTCGCCGACTATTATTTCTACTTCCGGTTCTGGTTGAGTTGGATTTTCTGGTTGGTCCTCCAGGGGATCCTCTTCGAACAATTTTCCAATCATTTCGTCCATTTCTACTCGGTCTGTGCTTTCAGTTCCTTGTTTAGCGTTAAATCTCGTAATCATAGAATGTTACATATTCTATTGTAATCGCCGCTAATCGTCCTTTTCTAGCCTCACTACGTTGGTCGCCAATCTGTAACCACTCGCTTATGTCGTAATTGTAAAATAAGTACAACGTTTGTGTGTTGTTTGTGTGTTCGTCCCACACCTTGTCGTTACATCAATGGTTGCCGCTAACGAATTCCGTAGCGTTGTCACAATTATCAGTACAACCGAGTGGAAACCTTACCTGTAATTCCATAGGGGTTTGTGAATCCCGGGTGGCGCCAAATTGTTTGTTGAAAACAATTAAATTTATGAATTAATGTGTTAAAAAGGTGATTTTAGCGATGACGGCCGGCGCATTCGAATCGGTTCCCGCCTTTGTACAGCTTGCTGTATCGAAAAGGTAGCGAAAGCGCTCGTCGTCTATTCTGTAAGTTCGCTAACACACACATATATAATACAATTTCCTATGAAATAAAACAATGGTTACACTCTGTACTGTTTCTTTAATGGTTGTTTGGTAATTATGCAATTATGCAATTGACAATAATATTATTACTTGGTATTTAATAAATTTGCTCCGACATTAAACATGAAACCCTTTATCTCAGTTTGACGAATCGATATTGAAACGAGTTATTCTCTGCAGTAATGGCTGCGGTTTATAGCTTAAAATTATTCTCGTTCAAAATCTGGAGTCCTTTTGATTACAAGGAAAACATTAAATATGATTACAATAAAAAAGTACACTACCGTACATTATTCGTACTTAAATAATATAAAGTGTGGCTACAATTTTTTCTGCAGTGTAGTAATATGTGTTTCAAAAGTTCGCAATCTAGTGCGAGGTTATTTTTTAGTTAACAAGTTTTTCTAAATTTCAATTCATAGTGAGAGTTTGTATAGATTCGAGAAATATTTAAAGTGTTTTGATTTCTGGAATTTGGGTATTTAAATGATAATTATCAGTTCAGAAGGTTTGTGATAGATCGTTGTTCATTTGAAGTGGAAAATTCATCAATTTTGAGTGATTTAGGCTGCTGGCGTCCTTTTCAGATTAGTCTTGGGAATTTCTTCTTTTTATTTTCATTTATCTTGTTCCTGGGCATTAGTTAAATGTTATTACTCTTCATCTCCTTCTCACTTGTATATGTTTTTGACTTTTGATTAGTTTTTTAACATTTTAAAGTAAAATTTATGTCATAGAAAATCTTGCGTCCCTACTACATAAGCGTCATTATACGAGTAAAGAAAATTAACGGAAAATTAGTAACCAACGGCCCGTTTCTATGGTTACCTAAAACCTTTGATTGGCTAAGGCATGGTTTATTACCATTGTTATCATATTTGCATTTTTATTCAAAATTACTGTATATTTTCTGATTGATTTTATTCTTCTGTCTTCCTTCCTGAGTATTAAATATTATCACTACTCTTTGTCTTTCCTTTCAAAGATTAAATTAATACCTCATAAGGTTGTGTTCTATTAGATATTAACTTTTGTACAATTATGTTAACATTTGCTAATTACATATTTCTTTCAACTTAAGTTCGTATTGTAACATTTTTCAATAAAAAAGTAAGTTAAGTTTCAATGATTACTTTAAGTGTTTCTTAGTGGGTAATCCCTATAATTACTTCTCTTTGTCACTTTCTCACTTTCTCGCTATTTCTTTCTTTACAAAATCTCATACATAGTATTACTAAGGTTATATTTCTATAGAGTTTTATTACATCTAACTCTAATTCTTGGGTTAGTGTACTTTTCTTTTTATTATATTACTTTACTGGGTTTTGGTTAAAACAGTTACATTAATTATTTAATTGATAATAATATTTATTTCTGATATTGGATAATCATTGGCTTTATTCCCAATATTATACTTGAGTGTACCATTTATCCCTTACATATTTTATATTATTGGCTTGCTTCTTATCCCTTGGTTTCACTTTAGTTTCATTTTCATTTTTCTTCTTCTTCTCCTTCATTTTCGATTGGCTTCATTTTAATTTGGTTTTGGTTTTTTCCCTTCTTCTTTGTTTTCCTGTTTGTTTGGTCAATCACTTGGGTTAGGTCATGTCGTCGTTTGTCGTGTTTTTGTCATTATATTTTATTTAGTTTAAACATTTTATTATTCAAGTTATTTTTTATATTGTATATTCATCTTTTTTCTCACTGGTATTAGGGTGGTTTATTTGTGTTGTAACATAATGCCTCTCCTTCAAATCTGATCATTTTAATAAAACACTAGTATAGTTTTTCATGAAATTATCAGTTATATATTTTTTCCTTTTCTTTCTTGTTTTTTTCTTCATTTTTATTTCTCTCCTTACTTGATTCATTCCATTTTATTTGGATCTGTTATTATTTATTTCCATTAGTGTGTTCTCCCTTTTATATAATTTTTTCCCTAACTTTTTAGTAGCTGGTTTCTTCCATTACTACTCATTTTTTCTGAGACCAGAGGAACATCATCTTTGCTCAGTTTATTTTTTGATTGCTGGACTTTTCAACAGTCAATCTTAAATACCTTTTTTGTCAACTTGTGACTTAAATTAATAATAATAATATATTTTGGGATTGTCCACCTTGTGGTTTGTTTTTAGATCACTTTGGCCTTTTACTCATTCTTCCTTCCGCTGTACCTTTGCTATTTACTGTCATCTGCTCATACATTTGATTGTTTGTTATTTATTTATTTGTTTGTTAATTTCATCATTTCTAACTTTTCATTAGTTTGTTTTTCTATTCTTCTTGTGATCATTTTAATTATCTTAGACATCTTTATTCTTTTTCTTGGTTGTTTAGCAATATTCTGCTTTAGCCATTTTCTGTATATTTGTTTTATACATAACTTCTCTTTTTCCTCGTACCAGTTCAGATTTTTTTTTTTTTTTTTTTTTATTCCTTATATGTCATCGAAATAATGTAGTAAGTTGCTCTTACAGACTTTTTGAATTTTGAAATTTGTTTATTTTATTTATTGTAATTTATTTTTCTTCATAAAACTTTTTTATAGAAGCTTGATTGTAAACTCCTTTTATCTTTTTTGTAGTTATATTACTTATTTGGTAAGTATTGTTACCATTATCTTTGGTGATGACATAGGGTGATACATAGTGTTGTACACAGGACCTTGTTATTTATACTTTTTTGTAAGGTGATCTTCTCCTTTTCTTTCATTATTATTGCCTTCTCTTGTATATTACACTCTTTGTTGTCTTTCTTCTCTACTCCTTCAAATGTTAGATGTTTGAACATTTATTCTGGATAATTTTTTTAATTTATTTATTATGGTTGATTAGTTCTCATTTAATTCGTCTTAGTCATTTCTTGTCAATTCTTGTTTTGGTTAGTCTTAATTGGTTTAATTACTTTAATACTCCTTTCTTTCCATTGGTCTGCATGGTCATTATTCTGAGAATCAGTCCCTTTTCTCTGTGTTCATTTTCATTTTGTTTACCCATGGACCATCACTTCCTCTGCACTTGTGGTTCGGATAACCTCGGTGTGTAGAACTATCTTCGTTCGTGTAACATAGGTCTTCTCCATCTTGTACCATAATTCCTCTACTATCATATGTTCATTTGTCTCCATGACTGCTTCATTCACTACATTTTGATTAATCAAAGAAGTTGTTAATTGTACCTCCTTTGTTATTATTGATCTTTTATTCTGTATTTCCATTTCTGGTGTGCTCCAGTGTTTCAGAGATCTCCTTAATTTGTTATACACTGTTTTGTTGTCAGCCCTTTCTATTTCTGGCATCTTCCATCTAAGCATAGATTTGCTGAATTTTTCATCCACTGGTTGGTTGTGAATTCCTTTTATTTTGGGTATCTTCAATTCAGGTATTGCTTTTCTCCAGTTTCTTCTCGCTGGTCGGTAGTTCACTCCGTCTAGAATTTCTTTTAGAGTTCTCCTGCACTCCATAAAATTCATCCTTTCGGTATGGTTGGTCATTGGTACACTAAACTCATCGATTAGTCCGTTCTTCAACTCTATTTCTTCTCTTGTTTTTATTAGTTTTCTTTGATGCCTTTTCTCAGTCTTCATTTCCCTGTATTCATTATTTGTTTCGTTGTTACTATTTTCAGGCAATAATACCCTTTGGTCTTTTTTAAATTCTGTTTTTTTCATTAGTTCCTTCTGGAGTGCTGTCTAGTGTTTCATTCACTTTCTTGAACCCGTTATCTAATGTCTCATTATGTAGATCTATTTTGTAATTGGTTTCTTCCCATTTCTTATTCATCTCCGTTTTTGTCTGGTCGCTTTCTTCACGACTTCCTTTGAAATTTAGTCTTATTTGCTGCTTCATTTCTTCCTTATTTTTCTCATTGATTCCCTTCAACTGTCTTTGGAGTGTTTCACTATTATTTTCAATCTTGTTATTTAATATTCCCAGATCTTTCTTGATCTGTTTCTTCAGCTCTTCACTCTTCTCTTCTAAGATCTCTTGGTTCCTCTTCAAAGTTTCATGATTGCTTTCCATATTATTATTAGGAGTTCTATGTACTCCTTGATTTGTTACTTTAGTTCTTCACAATTTTTCTCATTATCCTCCTTCATTCCCTCTTGTAATAATTCTATTTTTTTATTCAATTCTTCCTTGTCCTCCTTTCTTTGTTCGAATTGCTCCATCATCATCCTCATCAAGCTATCCAATTTCGCTTCTTTGGTCGGTTTGTCTGGTTGGTCGCCGACTATTATTTCTACTTCCGGTTCTGGTTGAGTTGGATTTTCTGGTTGGTCCTCCAGGGGATCCTCTTCGAACAATTCTCCAATCATTTCTTCCATTTCTACTTGGTCGGTACTTTCAGTTCCTTGTTTAGCTTTAAATCTCGTAATCATAGAATGTTGCATATTCTCCTGTAATCGCCGCTAATCGTCCTTTTCTAGCCTCACTACGTTGGTCGCCAATCTGTAACCACTCGCTTACGTCGTAATTGTAAAATAAGTACAACGTTTGTGTGTTGTTTGTGTGTTCGTCTCACACCTTGTCGTTACATCAATGGTTCCCGCTAACGAAGTCCGTAGCGTAGTCACAATTATCAGTACAACCGAGTGGAAACCTTACCTGTAATTCCATAGGGGTTTGTGAATCCCGGGTGGCGCCAAATTGTTTGTTGAAAACAATTAAATTTATGAATTAATGTGTTATAAAGGTGTTTTTAGCGATGACGGCCGGCGTATTCGAATCGGTTCCCCCCTTTGTACAGCTTGCTGTATCGAACAGGTAGCGAAAGCGCTCGTCGTCTATTCTGTAAGTTCGCTAACACACACATATATAATACAATTTCCTATGAAATAAAACAGTGGTTACACTCTGTACTGTTTCTTTAATGGTTGTTTGGTAATTATGCAATTTGACAATAATATTATTATTTGGTATTTAATAAATTTTCTCCGACATTAAACATGAAACGATTTATCTCAGTTTGACGAATTGATATTGAAACGAGTTATTCTCTGCAGTAATGGCTGCGGTTTATAGCTTACAATTATTCTCGTTCAAAATCTGGAGTCCTTTTATTTACAAGGAAAACATTAAATATGATTACAATAAAAAAGTACACTACCGTACATTATTCGTACTTAAATAATATAAAGTGTGGCTACAATTTGTTCTGCAGTGTAGTAATATGTGTTTCAAAAGTTCGCAATCTAGTGCGAGGTTATTTTTTAGTTAACAAGTTTTTCTATGTAAGTTTATTTTATTTAATCCTTGAAAGAAATTAATTTCAATTCACAGTGAGAGTTTGTATAGATTCGAGAAATATTTAAAGTGTTTTGATTCCTGGAATTTGGGTATTTAAATGATAATTATCAGTTCAGAAGGTTTGTGATAGATCGTTGTTCATTTGAAGTGGAAAATTCATCAACTTTGAGTGATTTAGGCTGCTGGCGTCCTTTTCAGATTAGTCTTGGGAATTTCTTCTTTTTATTTTCATTTATCTTGTCCCTGGGCATTAGTTAAATGTTATTACTCTTCATCTCCTTCTCACTTGTATATGTTTTTGACTTTTGATTAGTTTTTTAACATTTTAAAGTAAAATTTATGTCATACAAAATCTTGCGTCCCTACTACATAAGCGTCATTATACGAGTAAAGAAAATTAATGGAAAATTAGTAACCAACGGCCCGTTTCTATGGTTACCTAAAACCTTTGATTGGCTAAGGCATGGTTTATTACCATTGTTATCATATTTGAATTTGTATTCAAAATTAATGTATATTTTCTGATTGATTTTATTCTTCTGTCTTCCTTCCTGAGTATTAAATATTATCACTACTCTTTGTCTTTCCTTTCAAAGATTAAATTAATACCTTATAAGGTTGTGTTCTATTAGATATTAACTTTTGTACAATTATGTTAACATTTATTAATTACATATTTCTTTCAATTTAAGTTCTTATTGTAACATTTTTCTTTTAAAATGATTTACACATTATTCTTTGCTAGTTACTCGCCTTAGATTTGTTAATTTCCTTGTGGAGTTTATACAATTTGCAATTATTTGTTTTGACAGTTAGGCATTTCAGAGGCACTAGTAGCCATTGACCATACTTACTGAATTTATACAAATGATGTCTCATTTTATTCTAATGTGTTTTGTTTTGTTATTATCCCATTTGTATGGTTCTGTTATTTTCTACATTAACTGATTTTCTAGTGTAATTAGATTTGTATTGTCTTAATTTCTTAATTATCTATTTTGCCTTTGTTAACAATATGGCTACCACTCCCTATTCTTCATCAATTAAAACTATAACATCTAGGCGTATGCTCTTATAATTTCTTCAGTCATATCCTATTCATAAATATAATCACACAATTATTTAACAATTATTAAGTAAAGTTTGTTTACAACTCATTTCATTAATTACTATTTTTGGGTGTTAAGGAATATCACACCTTTTGAATTTACTTAATTGGTTTTCCCTTACAATCTGGGGTGTTTATTTATCTCTACCTTCAATCCATGTTAACACTAGCTGTTTATCTTTTCATGGGATTCTCCCTTTTAATTACAATTGTTTACAATTAAACTTAATTTTCTTATTAATTAACAATGTCATCATCACCTTCCAGTGTTCATTTCTTATTACTAATGGTTTACATTTAATATTATCATTAACCATACATTTTTAATCATTAATTTGGTTCACTTTTAATCACATAGTGTTTCCTCATCACTCTTCAGTGTTTATTCCACATTATGAAGTGCTTACATTTAATTCTATCATTAAAACTTTATTCTTAATTATTATTTGATTCACCATTAATCAATTATTGCTTATTATTGATTATTAAGCGTTTTATTACCATAAATATGGTTTCTAACCATTTTGGGGTTTCACACTTTCACTACTGCACTCTTTAACTGTTTACTTTAAGTGTTTCTTAGTGGGTAATCCCTATAATTACTTCTCTTTGTCACTTTCTCACTATTTCTTTCTTTACAAATTCTTATACATAGTATTACTAAGGTAATATTTCTATAGAGTTTTATTACATCTAACTCTAATTCTTGTGTTAGTGTACTTTTCTTTTTATTATATTACTTTACTGGGTTTTGGTTAAAACATACATACATACATCCTCGGCGCTACAGCCCAGTCCGGGCCCTGGCCTCCAAAAGAAATCTTCCCCACTGGTCTCTACTCCCGGCCAATGTCCACCAGTTTGCTGCACCCAGCCTCACTGCCTCCTTACCAACCTGGTCCAGCCATCTTGTACGCGGTCTTCCCCTCCTTTTCCTTCCCATCGGCAAATAATACATCACTCTTTTTGGGATTCTATCCTCCGCCATTCTCTGCACATGACCAGCCCAACGCAATCTGTTAATTTGTATGAGTTGCACGATCGGAAGATCTTTAAACCTTTCGTACAACTCTCGATTATGCAGTCTCCTCCAAATGTTGTTTTCCCTCACAGGGCCATAGATTCTCCTCAGTACCCTCCTCTCAAAAACGGATAGTCTCTGCTCATCTAGTTTTTTTAACACCCAGCATTCCGAGCCATACATCAGGACTGGTCTAATCAAGGTCTTGTATAGGGAGGCTTTTGTATCTTTAGTTATTAATTTTGATTTAAAATGTTTCACCAGTCCGTAGTAACACCTATTAGCAGATAATATTCGCTTTTCAATATCTCTAGAGGAGTCATTTCCAGAGTCCACATATGACCCGAGATATGGAAAACCCTGAACCTTTTCAAATTCATAATCGTTAATGCGCAGGGACAGGGTACGAGTGTTGGCACCTAAAACCATATATTTGGTTTTGCTTTGGTTTATAACCAAGCCCATAGCCTTAGCGGACAACTCCAGTTCCTGAAAGGCTTCCTTTAAGCCAGATTCAGACCTACTTATGACGTCAATGTCATCGGCATAGGCCAGAAGCTGTACCTCCTTGTGAAATATGTGTCCGCTAGTTTGAATTCCTGAATCCCTGATGATCTTTTCTAGAGCTATGTTGAACAACAGACATGCTAAGGCATCTCCTTGTTTCAACCCATTCAATGTTTTTAAGGAGTTAGATAGATTTGATTGTATTCTGATTTGGCACTTAGAATTGGACATAACTACTCCAACCATACGCACCAACTTAGATGGTATATGCAACTCCTTCATAGCTCTATATAGCATTTTCCGGTTGATTGAATCATATGCCGACTGGAAATCCACAAAGAGATGGTGAGTGGGCACTCCATATTCCAACGTTTTTTCCAGGATTTGCCTTAGTGTAAATATTTGGTCTGTTGTTGACCTATTCCTAGTGAATCCACACTGATATTCTTTTATGTTTTCCTCAGCGTAGGGAAGCAGCCTAGAAAATATGATGTTGGACAATAACTTATATGCTGTATTAAGTAGAGAGATGCCCCTATAATTTTTACATACAAGCGGATCACCCTTTTTATGTATTAAACACACCACCCCATTGTTCCACTCATCAGGCATTACCTCCTCCAGCCATATTCGCTCTATAAGATGGGCAAATTCCTTTATGAAATCTCCTCCTGCGCTCTTTAATAGTTCCCCTGGTAAACCATCGGAACCTGCTGCCTTGTTATTTTTAAGCTTTTCTAGAGCTTCATACACCTCGTCATAGGATGGCACCAACTCCTCTCTATCATCCTCGAATTCTCCTACCTCCTCTTCATTCTCAGATGCCTCCATCGAAGCCTCCCCAACTGAGCCTAGCAACTCTTCGAAGTGTTCTGTCCATCTCCTGATCACGCCAGCATTATCACTCACAAGGCCACCATTATTATCCCTACAGGCATTTGTTCTAGGCTGAAATTCCTGTCTCATATCATTCACCTTCCTGTACATATCTCGGCTCAGCCTTTTACTCTTATATTCCTCTATCTTTTCCATCTGTCTCATCATATACTCCCTCTTTTTTCCTCTATGAATCTTCTTTTCCCTCCGCCTGGCCTTCCTGTATTCCTCTTGAACAGCCCTAGTGCATTTCCTTTGGATCATAAATTTGTATGTCTTGTTTTTGAAGTCAGTTGCCTCTTCACACTCCTTATCAAACCACTCATCTCGCCCATGTCTCTTCTTCAAACCAACGATTTCTTCTCCCGTGGTCACTAACATGTTTTTTAGATTAAGCCACTGGTTTTCTATATCTTGTTCCTCACGGCATTCAAGTCTCCACTGTCTAATTTTCTCATTAGTAACTTCCTCGAACCTCAGTTTTATTTCTTCTTCCTTTAGCATTTCTGTATTGTATCTAACAGTCTTTATTCCTTTTTCATTTCTATTATTGGAGATTCTAGCTCTCAGTTTTGCAACTACGAGATAGTGATCGCTATCCATGTTGGCACTTCTATAAACTCTCACGTCTTGTAAGTCTGACTTATGGCGGCCATCCAATAGGACATGATCTATTTGATTGACTGTTCTCCCGTCTGGAGAGATCCATGTGCCCTTATGTATGTCTTTGTGGTCGAAGAAAGTCCCTCCTATGATCATATTTTGACCAACTGCAAAGTTCAATAGTCGGAAACCATTGTCTGAGTGTTCAGAGTGTAAACTATACTTTCCTATATTACTACAGGTATGGCTGCTTCCCACTTTGGCATTTAAGTCACCTATGATTATTTTTATGTCATGTCTAGGGCTGCTAGCTTACGCATCCTCCAGCAAGTCATAAAAATCATCTTTCTCCTCCTCAGGCTTATCATCAGTTTGAGCATGCACGTTTATTATAGTATAGTTAAAGAAAATTCCCCTAAGTCTTATTTTACACATTCTAGGTGTAAGGGGTTTAAAATCGATGATATTTGCTTTCATTCTACGGCTTACCAAGAAGCCAGTTCCAAGCACATGGTCCCGGTTCTGACAGCTGTAATACACCGAGTAGTCCCTTCGATCCATGATTCCAGCACCAGTCCACCTCATCTCATGCATAGCCAAAACATCTATCTTATATTTGAGAACCTCTCCTATTAATATCTTCAAGGCTCCAGGTCTGTATAAGGAACGCAAGTTCCATGTCGCAAGTTTAAAATCTTTGTCCTTTTTACACGATCCAGTCCCAATTCCATTAATCCGTCCGGCTTTTCCTTCTTCTCTTGGTTTCATAACAATCTTATTTTATGGGGTGGGTTGTTAACCCTACGCCCAACCCCCAACCTGGAGGACCAGGGGTTTTATGTTTAGAGTTCCCGTCTCTTAGATGAGTTGCCTTCACTGAGCTAACGAGTCTCATCCACCCGTCCGCAGTAGACCATACTCACTAGATCTATGGGCGCCGCCGTTGACATTTTTATGTTCTTCCGCCGCCAACCCCGCCATGCATCCTGCTGCCGACACACTACATCTTGGTAAGCCGGGTCCCTGATTACCTCAGGGCCACCTCGCCCAGACCCCCATCTCTCGTTGGCTCGCCGACCCAAGCTGCCGAAGGGATTGGTTACCACAACCTTAGCATGGGTTGCTCGACTTAACAGGGCCCACCGCTTGTAGGTGAGAGTTGGAGTTGGAGAGGAGAGGCTAGTGACCAGCTCTTGTATGCAGGCCATATATTACGCATCACTCCCCCATTTAGGTTTGGTTAAAACAGTTACATTAATTATTTAATTGTTAATAATATTTATTTCGGATATTGGATAATCATTGACTTTATTCCCAATATTATACTTGAGTGTACCATTTATCCCTTACACATTTTATATTATTGCTTTGCTTCTTATCCCTTGGTTTCACTTTAGTTTCATTTCCATTTTTCTTCTTCTTCTCCTTCATTTCCGATTGGCTTCATTTTAATTTGGTTTCGGTTTTTTCCCTTCTTCTTTGTTTTCCTGTTTGTTTGGTCAATCACTTGGGTTAGGTCATGTCGTCGTTTGTCGTGTTTTTGTCATTATATTTTATTTAGTTTAAACATTTTATTATTCAAGTTATTTTTTATATTGTATATTCATCTTTTTTATCACTGGTATTGGGGTGGTTTATTTGTGTTGTAACATAATGCCTCTCCTTCAAATCTGATCATTTTAATAAAACACTAGTATAGTTTTTCATGAAATTATCAGTTATATATATTTTCCTTTCATTTCTTGTTTTTTTCTTCATTTTTATTTCTCTCCTTACTTGATTCATTCCATTTTATTTGGATCTGTTATTATTTATTTCCATTAGTGTGTTCTCCCTTTTATATAATTTTTTCCCTAACTTTTTAGTAGCTGGTTTCTTCCATTACTACTCATTTTTTCTGAGACCAGAGGAACATCATCTTTGCTCAGTTTATTTTTTGATTGCTGGACTTTTCAACAGTCAATCTTAAATACCTTTTTTGTCAACTTGTGACTTAAATTAATAATAATAATATATTTAGGGATTGTCCACCTTGTGGTTTGTTTTTAGATCACTTTGGCCTTTTACTCATTCTTCCTTCCGCTGTACCTTTCTTATTTACTGTCATCTGCTCATACATTTGATTGTTTGTTATTTATTTATTTGTTTGTTAATTTCATCATTTCTAACTTTTCTATAGTTTGTTTTTCTATTCTTCTTGTGATCATTTTAATTATCTTAGACATCTTTATTCTTTTTCTTGGTTGTTTAGCAATATTCTGCATTAGCCATTTTCTGTATATTTGTTTTATACATAACTTCTCTTTTTCCTCGTACCAGTTCAGATTTTTTTTTTTTTTTTTTTTTTTTTTTTATTCCTCATATGTCATTGAAATAATGTAGTAAGTTGCTCTTACAGACTTTTTGAATTTTGAAATTTGTTTATTTTATTTATTGTAATTTATTTTTCTTCATAAAACTTTTTTATAGAAGCTTGATTGTAAACTCCTTTTATCTTTTTTGTAGTTATATTACTTATTTGGTAAGTATTGTTACCATTATCTTTGGTGATGACATAGGGTGATACATAGTGTTGTACACAGGACCTTGTTATTTATACTTTTTTGTAAGGTGATCTTCTCCTTTTCTTTCATTATTATTGCCTTCTCTTGTATATTACACTCTTTGTTGTCTTTCTTCTCTACTCATTCAAATGTTAGATGTTTGAACATTTATTCTGGATAATTTTTTTAATTTATTTATTATGGTTGATTAGTTCTCATTTAATTCGTCTTAGTCATTTCTTGTCAATTCTTGTTTTGGTTAGTCTTAATTGGTTTAATTACTTTAATACTCCTTTCTTTCCATTGGTCTGCATGGTCATTATTCTGAGAATCAGTCCCTTTTCTCTGTGTTCATTTTCATTTTGTTTACCCATGGTCCATCACTTCCTCTGCACTTGTGGTTCGGATAACCTCGGTGTGTAGAACTATCTTCGTTCGTGTAACATAGGTCTCCTCCATCTTGTACCATAATTCCTCTACTATCATATGTTCATTTGTCTCCATGACTGCTTCATTCACTACATTTTGATTAATCAAAGAAGTTGTTAATTGTACCTCCTTTGTTATTATTGATCTTTTATTCTGTATTTCCATTTCTGGTGTGCTCCAGTGTTTCAGGGACCTCCTTAATTTGTTATACACTGTTTTGTTGTCAGTCCTTTCTATTTCTGGCATCTTCCATCTAAGCATAGATTTGCTGAATTTTTCATCCACTGGTTGGTTGTGAATTCCTTTTAGTTTGGGTATCTTCAATTCAGGTACTGCTTTTCTCCAGTTTCTTCTCGCTGGTCGGTAGTTCACTCCTTCTAGAATTTCTTTTAGAGTTCTCCTGCACTAAATAAAATTCATTCTTTCGGTATGGTTGGTCATTGTTACACTAAAAACATCGATTAGTCCGTTCTTCATCAACTCCAATCCTTCTCTTGTTTTTAATAATTTTCTTTGATGCCTTTTCCCAGTCTTCATTTCCCTGTATTCATTATTTGTTTCCTTGTTACTATTTTCAACCAATAATACCCTTTGGTCTTTTTTAAATTCTGTTTTTTCATTAGTTCCTTCTGGAGTGCTGTCTAGTGTTTCATCCACTTTTTTGAACCCGTTATCTAATGTCTCATTATGTAGATCTATTTTGTAACTGGTTTCTTCCCATTTCTTATTCATCTCCGTTTTTGTCTGGTCGCTTTATTCACGGCTTCCTTTGAAATTTATTCTTATTTGCTGCTTCATTTCTTCCTTATTTTTCTCATTGATTCACTTCAACTGTCTTTGGAGTGTTTCACTATTATTTTCAATCTTGTTATTTAATATTTCCAGATCTTTCTTGATCTGTTTCTTCAGCTCTTCACTCTTCTCTTCTAAGAATTCTTGGTTCCTGTTCAAAGTTTCATGATTGCTTTCCATCTTATTATTTAGAAGTTCTATGTCCTCCTTGATTTGTTTCTTTAGTTCTTCACGATTTTTCTCATTATCCTCCTTCATTCCCTCTTGTAATAATTCTAATTTTTTATTCAATTCTTCCTTGTCCTCCTTTCTTTGTTCGAATTGCTCCATCATCATCCTCATCAAGCTATCCAATTTCGCTTCTTTGGTCGGTTTGTCTGGTTGGTCGCCGAATATTATTTCTACTTCCGGTTCTGGTTGAGTTGGATTTTCTGGTTGGTCCTACAGGGGATCCTCTTCGAACAATTCTCCAATCATTTCTTCCATTTCTACTTGGTCGGTACTTTCAGTTCCTTGTTTAGCTTTAAATCTCGTAATCATAGAATGTTGCATATTTTCCTGTAATCGCCGCTAGTCGTCCTTTTCTAGCCTCACTATGTTGGTCGCCAATCTGTAACCACTCGCTTACGTCGTAATTGTAAAATAAGTACAACGTTTGTGTGTTGTTTGTGTGTTCGTCTCACACCTTGTCGTTACATCAATGGTTCCCGCTAACGAAGTCCGTAGCGTTGTCACAATTATCAGTACAACCGAGTGGAAACCTTACCTGTAATTCCATAGGGGTTTGTGAATCCCGGGTGGTGCCAAATTGTTTGTTGAAAACAATTAAATTTATGAATTAATGTGTTAAAAAGGTGTTTCAGCGATGACGGCCGGCGCATTCGAATCGGTTCCCCCCTTTGTACAGCTTGCTGTATCGAACAGGTAGCGAAAGCGCTCGTCGTCTATTCTGTAAGTTCGCTAACACACACATATATAATACAATTTCCTATGAAATAAAACAATGGTTACACTCTGTACTGTTTCTTTAATGGTTGTTTGGTAATTATGCAATTTGACAATAATATTATTATTTGGTATTTAATAAATTTTCTCCGACATTAAACATGAAACGCTTTATCTCAGTTTAACGAATCGATATTGAAACGAGTTATTCTCTGCAGTAATGGCTGCGGTTTATAGCTTACAATTATTCTCGTTCAAAATCTGGAGTCCTTTTGATTACAAGGAAAACATTAAATATGATTACAATAAAAAAGTACACTACCGTACATTATTCGTACTTAAATAATATAAAGTGTGGCTACAATTTTTTCTGCAGTGTAGTAATATATGTTTCAAAAGTTCGCAATCTAGTGCGAGGTTATTTTTTTTAATTAACAAGTTTTTCTATGTAAATTTATTTTATTTATTCCTTGAAAGAAATTAATTTCAATTTATAGTGAGAGTTTGTATAGATTCGAGAAATATTTAAAGTGTTTTGATTCCTGGAATTTGGGTATTTAAATGATACTTATCAGTTCAGAAGGTTTGTGATAGATCGTTGTTCATTTGAAGTGGAAAATTCATCAATTTTGAGTGATTTAGGCTGCTGGCGTCCTTTTCAGATTAGTCTTGGGAATTTCTTCTTTTTATTTTCATTTATCTTGTTCCTGGGCATTAGTTAAATGTTATTACTCTTCATCTCCTTCTCACTTGTATATGTTTTTGTCTTTTGATTAGTTTTTTAACATTTTAAAGTAAAATTTATGTCATACAAATTCTTGCGTACCTACTACATAAGCGTCATTATACGAGTAAAGAAAATTAATGGAAAATTAGTAACCAACGGCCCGTTTCTATAGTTACCTAAAACCTTTGATCGGCTAAGGCATGGTTTATTACCATTGTTATCATATTTGAATTTTTATTCAAAATTACTGTATATTTTCTGATTGATTTTATTCTTCTGTCTTCCTTCCTGAGTATTAAATATTATCACTACTGTTTGTCTTTCCTATCAAAGATTAAATTAATACCTCATAAAGTTGTGTTCTATTAGATATTAACTTTTGTACAATTATGTTAACATTTGTTAATTACATATTTCTTTCAATTTACGTTCTTATTGTAACATTTTTCTTTTAAAATGATTTACACATTATTCTTGGCTAGTTACTCACCTTATATTTGTTAATTTCCTTGTGGAGTTTATACAATTTGCAATTATTTGTTTTGACAGTTAGGCATTTCAGAGGCACTAGTAGCCATTGACCATATTTACTGAATTTATACAAATGATGTCTCATTTTATTCTAATGTGTTTTGTTTTGTTATTATCCCATTTGTATGGTTCTGTTATTTTCTACATTAACTGATTTTCTGGTGTAATTAGATTTTTATTGTCTTAATTTCTTAATTATCTATTTTTCCTTTGTTAACAATATGGCTACCACTCCCTATACTTCATCAATTAAAACTATAACATCTAGGCGTATGCTCTTACAATTTCTTCAGTCATATCCTATTCATAAATATAATTACACAATTATTTAACAATTATTAAGTAAAGTTTGTTTTAAAAGTCTCCCTTTTAATTATAATCAAAGTCTCCCTTTCCCTTACAATCTGGGGTGTTTATTTATTACATTATTAACTTCTTATTTCCTAATTAATCTCTACCTTCAATCCATGTTAACACTAGCTGTTTATCTTTTCATGGGATTCTCCCTTTTAATTACAATTGTTTACAATTAAACTTAATTTTCTTATTAATTAACAATGTCATCATCACCTTCCAGTGTTCATTTCTTATTACTAATTGTTTACATTTAATATTATCATTAACCATATATTTTTAATCATTAATTTGGTTCACTTTTAATCACATAGTGTTTCCTCATCACTCTTCAGTGTTTATTCCACATTATGAAGTGCTTACATCTAATTCTATCATTAAAACTTTATTCTTAATTATTATTTGAATCACCATTTATCAATTATTGTTTATTATTGATTATTAAGCGTTTTATTACCATAAATGTGGTTTCTAACCATTTTGGGGTTTCACAATTTCACTACTGCACTCTTTAACTGTTTACTTTAAGAGTTTCTTAGTGGGTAATCCCTATAATTACTTCTCTTTGTCACTTTCTCACTATTTCTTTCTTTACAAAATCTTATACATAGTATTACTAAGGTTATATTTCTATAGAGTTTTATTACATCTAACTTTAATTCTTGGGTTAGTGTACTTTTCTTTTTATTATATTACTTTACTGGGTTTTGTTTAAAACAGTTACATTAATTATTTAATTGATAATAATATTTATTTCTGATATTGGATAATCATTGGCTTTATTCCCAATATTATACTTGAGTTGTAATGGTACAATTATGGTACAATTTTTAATGAACATAAATATGGTATAAAAAACCATAAATATTGTATTCCTTCATTTGTAGTAATTTGGTCAAAATTAAATAAACCTTGAATAATCTTTGTAAATCTACAGTGAGTGAACTATATAAATATTTGCCAGGATTCTAACTGTTTCATAGCAAAAAAACGTGAAGCCCAGCAAAAAACCGTATGTCGCAAAATGAGATAAGGCGACAAGCCCTGACTACGTCAGCGACGAGGAATGTGTTGTTGAAACTGTAAACAAACGGACAATAGCCGGCTGACGTAGTTTCACCCCACCTAAGAAATTTGTGACAAAGGATCTGTGTCATTTCATCAGGGAACGTGATCGCAGCCGGCCGGCAACTCGTTCACGAAGAGTGAATTTTAATTTTTACACCACTAAAAGTGGTTAATTAACTATATTAAAACAGTGCTGTAAATCGAGTACTCCAAGATGTGACCGGGAACGAAATCGATAAACTCGCGGTGTGCGTAGTTTTATCGCACGGAAACCGCAGCTGAATCCGACGATTTGGTGAGAACGTTCCAACATCCTATTTTCTTGTAATTTCAAATAAAACATAATTTCAACAAAATGACGAAAATAAAATTTAATTCAATTCACTCAATATTAAAATTTTAAAAGAATGAGCTCATTAAACGAAAGCAAGAAATTGTACCAGAGTGAGAGAGAGAGAGAGTGAGAGAGAGAGAGAGTGATTTATAAGTTCTAAGTGCTGGGTTGTGCGAGAAAAATATGTATATCTATTTAATAACCTATGATATCTATATTTAATAACCTGTTAGTTAATGTTACATAATTACACATTTTATATCACATATCTCATGATTTTGGAGGGTTTGAAGTTCGCTGAATGCAGCGTTATGTACGATGTACTTCTGATATAATAAACAGGGTATATCATTGGTAACAATTTTAATCCGGTCTTATTATTTCAAATAATTTCCGCTTCTCAAAAGTTCGCGTAACGGATTCCTGCCCTATAGTGTTTAGCAATGGTAAGTAAAATGACAAACATATGTAATCAAGATGGCGCCCGACTTTTGAAAACAGTGGCTATACGTTTAACCTATATCGTATATCGTATATTTATTGTCAGCAATAAACGTATAGTTACATTTGGCGCCCGAACAGGGACTCGACATAAAATTTTATATGAGTACGCCTATAAAGAGAGCGGAAAATATTATTTGAGGTAAAAACACCAAAATTTTAATACGTAAACATAACCAAATTTTACGAAGTTAGGTTATACGATTGTATGCATGCCTGTATTATAAATTGCAAAAATGAATACTGATGAAGATAGTAATACCAAAGTCAGCCCCACTGACGAAACAGTTATGAGTGAGATGGATGTTCAATTAACCCCAATTGGTCAGGTTGGCGAGGCGAGTACGACCGAAAATGTAGAGACAGAAAAAGTAACCTCCATCTCACTTCATGAAAACAAAACAGACGAAATGTTAACACGTCTATATAACATGCTGTGTAGCAATTTTAATGATATGAATTTTAAATTCGAGGTTCAAAATAAAAAATTAGATGAGCAAAAAAGCGATTCTAATATCAAATTTACAAAATTGAATGACAAGTTTGATAGTTTTGATATCAAGTTCAATGAACTAAAGAATGAAATTAAAAACGGTCAAGATAATCTGATAATCTCATTAAGAAATGTGACAAGGTAATCAAAAAATTAGACGAGAATTTAATTCAATTAGAAAAACAGAAGGTTAATAATAGGGAAAACAGTACGAAAGACGAAGTACTGACCAATAAAGTAAACAACAATGATAATGTGAATAATGAATTTACAGATAGTAAGAATATTACAAGTAGTAAGAATATAATATTAGAAAATGATAATGAAAGTATTATGAGTGATAATGGAGTGTTTGAGTGTATTGAGTCAGAAAGAGAGTTGAGAGAAAGTATTTTTGTACAAGGAATGCAGGGGGTAGAATTTTCTTTTGATGTTGTGTTAGGGGGTGAAGAAAAGTCTTCACGTATTTTTTATAAGGACAAGAGTTCCTTCGATTTATATTTGGGAGACGAAAGGTCTACAAATAAAGTTTCTTTGTATTTTTGTGTACCTAATAAGTGGTGCAATAATTTTATGTTAGGGACCCCTGCATATTTGGAGAGAGAGTGTAATTTGGTGTTATGGAGAGAAATGTATTAAGAGAGAAAGTATAGAGAGATATTGTGAGAGTAAGAGAGTAATAGAAATATTTAAAGTAAATAGAAAGTACAGAGAATTGGTAGAGAGGTTAGGCATAGATACAGTGGATGAAAATAATGAATACTTACCTTGTAGTAACAATGAAATTAAAATAACAATAAATGATGAGAATAGTGGTATTAAGTACTTACCTGTGGTAGAAAATTATGATGATAATTACAAGAAGTATAACAAAATTGTAACATATGATATTACTGAGATAGACAGAACCCTACTCGATCGTGACTTGATATATTTGTTTGATAATTGTTTGATATATGAATATGAATATGAATATAATGTTTCTAATCATAAAATTTATTCATTAGACAATAAGATAAATAGAACTAAAATAAGGATGTTATTCAACGATGGAGGATAGACTGTTGTATTGTGAAATGAACATTAAATATATGTGAAAAGTGGTATTGAACTGGACTGCTATGGACTGAGTTTGATAAATAACAAAATAATGTGTTTGGAGTGTATATTTTTCATTGTTTTATATGTTTTATATATCAATGTATTTATGTATTTTTGATGTTGTATACAGGTATATTTTGTGTACACCAGTTATTATGTATTTTAATAATTAACATGTTTTGATTAATTAAACTTGTTTAAACAAATGAATAATATTTAAAGGTCAATTGCTGAATTAAAATGGTACAAAAGAAAGTTGTACTAATTTGTAACAGAAGTAAATTATTAATTAATAGAAAGTTTTTAATGAAGTTCAATTATTATTTACTTTGTAATGAAGGTAATTCCTAATGAATAATTAAATAAATGATTAAGTATAAAGATATATATTTGAAAAAGGGAGATGTATTGTTATGAGTAGGTGAGAGATGAATTTTATAAGACAAGGGTCAATGATTACAGTAAGGTAAGATGTTTAAACAGGGATAGAGCCTGGGTATAAATAGAGGCAGGTGAGTTTAATTAAAGTAAAGGAAGTTAGATAGTTAAGAATTTTTAAAGAAAATAATACAAAGAAAGTATTAGATATTTAGGGACACAGTAGTTAGTGATTAGTTGTAGAGGTGAGTAAAGTCAAGGTTAAACATATATTTGTTGTTGATGATGTTTTGTAGTGGGGGTGAGGTGATAAGGAGTAGCCAACGTATAGCGTTGTGGCAGGTAATAGCGTAGTTTTAGGGAGTGTTTGCCGAATTTTTTGGAAGGGCAAAATATTATGAATGTATATAGCCAGTTAGGGAACACCCATCTCTGTGCAAAGATGCGCGGTGCTATAGGATTTATCGTCGGAATGAAATTAGTACAGGTGTTTATAATTGAGATATTGGTGTCATGATAGGTAAATTTGGTTGTCAGTTAGAAGAAGGTGAGTAAGATTATAATAAGTAAAAGTATAGTGAATATAGGAGTCACCCAGACTAAACAATGATTAGAAGGTGAAAGGTTAGGTAGTTAGGTAGGTGGAAAGTTCAGAATAGAAATGAAATAAAATAATAATATAATAGAATATTAATAATAAATTTGAAATGAATTTTATAAATTAATAATAAATAATTGATGTCTAATTAATGAATTAATTGCAGTTGTAATTTTTATAATTTAAATGCAACTTTAAATAGAATATGCAAATTTTAATGCCAGTCTTAATCAAGATTAAAAATGAATAAATTATTTCAATGTATTAAATGTATCAATGTGTATTATTAGGTATCATGTATTATGTAATATGTATTATGAATTTTAACATGACTTGTAGAAATAGTGTGTGGGGAGGAGAAAGAGGGGTAAATATAATTGGTGCTGTTAATACCAATTATTACCTGTTAATAATAATAATTTTAATTTAACCATTCAATAAGATTTATGAATAGATAATACCATAAAGATTTAATAATTATTTTGTCTATAGTTTGTTTTTCTCCATGTTTGGAAGATTTACATGGGAATTTTCATATTTTCAGTTATAATTTAATTCTTTTTATATTAATATGTTTCTTTTGTAATTATACTAATTATAAAATAGAAAGAGTTAAATATTATCGATGGGAATCGAAACAATTTATTAATTCAGGGTAGTCCATATTGAGAAGGGAAATTCTATATAATTCTTGTGAGTTACGTTTTTAGTAGTATATTTTTAGTACTATATTTTAGTAGTATTTCAAGCAAACCCAGTGCTTATCAGCACAAACCAGCACCTAGCTAAGGGGAACCAGATCAGTTAAGGATAGATTTACCAAGCCACTATTTTGATTTTTCATTTATTGTTTCAGTGTTTGGTGATATGACAGCGGTCCTGAGCTGGCCAAGCGCGTCAGAGCAGGAGCGTTACGCGCCTAAGTGGCCTTATGGTGTTGGGATCTCGAAGGAGAAGTCCAGTAAGGTCATGCAGGTACTGTCATCATCATCAGACCACGGGTGAGTTATTGTTTTCTTTTATATAAATTGTAAGGGGGTTGTGGCGACCTATCCTAGCTGATCCCTTTAGGAAGAATGAAAGGGTCAATGAAAGTTTTTCTGCTTCGGCACAAAATCTTTCATTGAGGGGGGTTTGTAATGGTACAATTATGGTACAATTTTTAATGAACATAAATATGGTATAAAAAACCATAAATATTGTATTCCTTCATTTGTAGTAATTTGGTCAAAATTAAATAAACCTTGAATAATCTTTGTAAATCTACAGTGAGTGAACTATATAAATATTTGCCAGGATTCTAACTGTTTCATAGCAAAAAACGTGAAGCCCAGCAAAAAACCGTATGTCGCAAAATGAGATAAGGCGACAAGCCCTGACTACGTCAGCGACGAGGAATGTGTTGTTGAAACTGTAAACAAACGGACAATAGCCGGCTGACGTAGTTTCACCCCACCTAAGAAATTTGTGACAAAGGATCTGTGTCATTTCATCAGGGAACGTGATCGCAACCGGCCGGCAACTCGTTCACGAAGAGTGAATTTTAATTTTTACACCAGTAAAAGTGGTTAATTAACTATATTAAAAACAGTGCTGTAAATCGAGTACTCCAAGATGTGACCGGGAACGAAATCGATAAACTCGCGGTGTGCGTAGTTTTATCGCACGGAAACCGCAGCTGAATCCGACGATTTGGTGAGAACGTTCCAACATCCTATTTTCTTGTAATTTCAAATAAAACATAATTTCAACAAAATGACCAAAATAAAATTCAATTCAATTCACTCAATATTAAAATTTTAAAAGAATGAGCTCATTAAACGAAAGCAAGAAATTGTACCAGAGTGAGAGAGAGAGAGAGTGAGAGAGAGAGAGTGATTTATAAGTTCTAAGTGCTGGGTTATGCGAGAAAAATATGTATATCATTTAATAACCTATGATATCTATATTTAATAACCTGTTAGTTAATGTTACATAATTACACATTTTATATCACATATCTCATGATTTTGGAGGGTTTGAAGTTCGCTGAATGCAGCGTTATGTACGATGTACTTCTGATATAATAAACAGGGTATATCATTGGTAACAATTTTAATCCGGTCTTATTATTTCAAATAATTTCCGCTTCTCAAAAGTTCGCGTAACGGATTCCTGCCCTATAGTGTTTAGCAATGGTAAGTAAAATGACAAACATATGTAATCAAGATGGCGCCCGACTTTTGAAAACAGTGGCTATACGTTTAACCTATATCGTATATCATATATTTATTGTCAGCAATAAACGTATAGTTACAGAGTGTACCATTTCTCCCTTACATATTTTATATTATTGGTTTGCTTCTTATCCCTTGGTTTCACTTTAGTTTCATTTTCATTTTTCTTCTTCTTCTCCTTCATTTTCGATTGGCTTCATTTAAATTTGGTTTCGGTTTTTTCCCTTCTTCTTTGTTTTCCTGTTTGTTTGGTCAATCACTTGGGTTAGGTCATGTCGTCGTTTGTCGTGTTTTTGTCATTATATTTTATTTAGTTTAAACATTTTATTATTCAAGTTATTTTTTATATTGTATATTCATCTTTTTTCTCACTGGTATTGGGGTGGTTTATTTGTGTTGTAACATAATGCCTCTCCTTCAAAACTGATCATTTTAATAAAACACTAGTATAGTTTTTCATGAAATTATCAGTTATATATATATTTTCTTTTCTTTCTTGTTTTTTTCTTCATTTTTATTTCTCTCCTTACTTGATTCATTCCATTTTATTTGGATCTGTTATTATTTATTTCCATTAGTGTGTTCTCCCTTTTATATAATTTTTTCCCTAACTTTTTAGTAGCTGGTTTCTTCCATTACTACTCATTTTTTCTGAGACCAGAGGAACATCATCTTTGCTCAGTTTATTTTTTGATTGCTGGACTTTTCAACAGTCAATCTTAAATACCTTTTTTGTCAACTTGTGACTTAAATTAATAATAATAATATATTTTGGGATTGTCCACCTTGTGGTTTGTTTTTAGATCACTTTGGCCTTTTACTCATTCTTCCTTCCGCTGTACCTTTGCTATTTACTGTCATCTGCTCATACATTTGATTGTTTGTTATTTATTTATTTGTTTGTTAATTTCATCATTTCTAACTTTTCATTAGTTTGTTTTTCTATTCTTCTTGTGATCATTTTAATTATCTTAGACATCTTTATTCTTTTTCTTGGTTGTTTAGCAATATTCTGCTTTAGCCATTTTCTGTATATTTGTTTTATACATAACTTCTCTTTTTCCTCGTACCAGTTCAGATTTTTTTTTTTTTTTTTTTTTTTATTCCTTATATGTCATCGAAATAATGTAGTAAGTTGCTCTTACAGACTTTTTGAATTTTGAAATTTGTTTATTTTATTTATTGTAATTTATTTTTCTTCATAAAACTTTTTTATAGAAGCTTGATTGTAAACTCCTTTTACCTTTTTTGTGGTTATATTACTTATTTGGTAAGTATTGTTACCATTATCTTTGGTGATGACATAGGGTGATACATAGTGTTGTACACAGGACCTTGTTATTTATACTTTTTTGTAAGGTGATCTTCTCCTTTTCTTTCATTATTATTGCCTTCTCTTGTATATTACACTCTTTGTTGTCTTTCTTCTCTACTCATTCAAATGTTAGATGTTTGAACATTTATTCTGCATAATTTTTTTAATTTATTTATTATGGTTGATTAGTTCTCATTTAATTCGTCTTAGTCATTTCTTGTCAATTCTTGTTTTGGTTAGTCTTAATTGGTTTAATTACTTTAATACTCCTTTCTTTCCATTGGTCTGCATGGTCATTATTCTGAGAATCAGTCCCTTTTCTCTGTGTTCATTTTCATTTTGTTTATCCATGGTCCATCACTTCCTCTGCACTTGTGGTTCGGATAACCTCGGTGTGTAGAACTATCTTCGTTCGTGTAACATAGGTCTCCTCCATCTTGTACCATAATTCCTCTACTATCATATGTTCATTTGTCTCCATGACTGCTTCATTCACTACATTTTGATTAATCAAAGAACTTGTTAATTGTACCTCCTTTGTTATTATTGATCTTTTATTCTGTATTTCCATTTCTGTGTGCTCCAATGTTTCAGGGACCTCCTTAATTTGTTATACACTGTTTTGTTGTCAGTCCTTTCTATTTCTGGCATCTTCCATCTAAGCATAGATTTGCTGAATTTTTCATCCACTGGTTGGTTGTGAATTCCTTTTATTTTGGGTATCTTCAATTCAGATATTGCTTTTCTCCAGTTTCTTCTCGCTGGTCGGTAGTTCACTCCTTCTAGAATTTCTTTTAGAGTTCTCCTGCACTCCATAAAATTCATCCTTTCGGTATGGTTGGTCATTGGTACACTAAACACATCGATTAGTCCATTCTTCATCAACTCCATTTCTTCACTTGTTTTTATTAGTTTTCTTTGATGCCTTCTCTCAGTCTTCATTTCCATGTATTCATTATTTGTTTCGTTGTTACTATTTTCAGGAAATAATACCCTTTGGTCTTTTTTAAATTCTGTTTTTTCATTAGTTCCTTCTGGAGTGCTGTCTAGTGTTTCATTCACTTTCTAGAACCCGTTATCTAATGTCTCATTATGTAGATCTATTTTGTAATTGGTTTCTTCCCATTTCTTATTCATCTCCGTTTTTGTCTGGTCGCTTTCTTCACGACTTCCTTTGAAATTTAGTCTTATTTGCTGCTCCATTTCTTCCTTATTTTTCTCATTGATTCCCTTCAACTGTCTTTGGAATGTTTCACTATTATTTTCAATCTTGTTATTTAATATTTCCAGATCTTTCTTGATCTGTTTCTTCAGCTCTTCACTCTTCTCTTCTAAGAATTCTTGGTTCCTCTTCAAAGTTTCTTGATTGCTTTCCATCTTATTATTTAGAAGTTCTATGTCCTCCTTGATTTGTTTCTTTAGTTCTTCACGATTTTTCTCATTATCCTCCATCATTCCCTCTTGTAATAATTCTAAATTTTTATTCAATTCTTACTTGTCCTCCTTTCTTTGTTCGAATTGCTCCATCATCATCCTCATCAAGCTATCCAATTTCGCTTCTTTGGTCGGTTTGTCTGGTTGGTCGCCGACCATTATTTCTACTTCCGGTTCTGGTTGAGTTGGATTTTCTGGTTGGTCCTCCAGGGGATCCTCTTCGAACAATTCTCCAATCATTTCTTCCATTTCTACTTGGTCGGTACTTTCAGTTCCTTGTTTAGCTTTAAATCTCGTAATCATAGAATGTTGCATATTCTCCTGTAATCGCCGCTAGTCATCCTTTTCTAGCCTTACTACGTTGGTCGCCAATCTGTAACCACTCGCTTACGTCGTAATTGTAAAATAAGTACAACGTTTGTGTGTAGTTTGTGTGTTCGTCTCACTCCTTGTCGTTACATTAATGGTTGCCGCTAACGAAGTCCGAAGCGTTGTCACAATTATCAGTACAACCGAGTGGAAACCTTACCTGTATTTCCATAGGGGTTTGTGAATCCCGGGTGGTGCCAAATTGTTTGTTGAAAACAATTAAATTTATCAATTAATGTGTTAAAAAGGTGTTTTTAGCGATGACGGCCAGCGCATTCGAATCGGTTCCCGCCTTTGTACAGCTTGCTGTATCGAACAGGTAGCGAAAGCGCTCGTCGTCTATTCTGTAAGTTCGCTAACACACACATATATAATACAATTTCCTATGAAATAAAACAATGGTTACACTCTGTACTGTTTCTTTAATGGTTCTTTGGTAATTATGCAATTTGACAATAATATTATTATTTGGTATTTAATAAATTTGCTCCGACATTAAACATGAAACGCTTTATCTCAGTTTAACGAATCGATATTGAAACGAGTTATTCTCTGCAGTAATGGCTGCGGTTTATAGCTTACAATTATTCTCGTTCAAAATCTGGAGTCCTTTTGATTACAAGGAAAACATTAAATATGATTACAATAAAAAAGTACACTACCGTACATTATTCGTACTTAAATAATATAAAGTGTGGCTACAATTTGTTCTGCAGTGTAGTAATATGTGTTTCAAAAGTTCGCAATCTAGTGCGAGGTTATTTTTTAGTTAACAAGTTTTTCTATGTAAGTTTATTTTATTTCATCCTTGAAAGAAATTAATTTCAATTCATAGTGAGAGTTTGTATAGATTCAAGAAATATTTAAAGTGTTTTGATTCCTGAAATTTGGGTATTTAAATGATAATTATCAGTTCAGAAGGTTTGTGATAGATCGTTGTTCATTTGAAGTGGAAAATTCATCAATTTTGAATGATTTAGGCTGCTGGCGTCCTTTTCAGATTAGTCTTGGGAATTTCTTCTTTTTATTTTCATTTATCTTGTTCCTGGGCATTAGTTAAATGTTATTACTCTTCATCTCCTTCTCACTTGTATATGTTTTTGACTTTTGATTAGTTTTTTAACATTTTAAAGTAAAATTTATGTCATACAAAATCTTGCGTCCCTACTGCATAAGCGTCATTATACGAGTAAAGAAAATTAACGGAAAATTAGTTTCTATGGTTACCTAAAACCTTTGATTGGCTAAGGCATGGTTTATTACCATTGTTATCATATTTAAATTTTTATTCAAAATTACTGTATATTTTCTGATTGATTTTATTCTTCTGTCTTCCTTCCTGAGTGTTAAATATTATCACTACTGTTTGTCTTTCCTTTCAAAGATTAAATTAATACCTCATAAGGTTGCGTTCTATTAGATATTAACTTTTGTACAATTATGTTAACATTTGTTAATTACATATTTCTTTCAATTTAAGTTCTTATTGTAACATTTTTCTTTTAAAAAGATTTACACATTATTCTTGGCTAGTTACTCGCCTTATATTTGTTAATTTCCTTGTGGAGTTTATACAATTTGCAATTATTTGTTTTGACAGTTAGGCATTTCAGAGGCACTAGTAGTCATTGACCATATTTACTGAATTTATACAAATGATGTCTCATTTTATTCTAATGTGTTTTGTTTTGTTATTATCCCATTTGTATGGTTCTGTTATTTTCTACATTAACTGATTTTCTAGTGTAATTAGATTTGTATTGTCTTAATTTCTTAATTATCTATTTTGCCTTTGTTAACAATATGGCTACCACTCCCTATTCTTCATCAATTAAAACTATAACATTATAACAATAAGTGAAAGTCGTATGTCGTGTCGTGTTTTGTTTGTGTTGTCGTGTTTGTGTCGGGCGTTACCCTCCGCGCACTTTTTATTACTTACTGATGACTGGATCCTCTGCGGTGATGTCGTCCTGCAAAACAACTTAATCTACTATGTGTTTGTGGGCGCCACTTGGAATCTTTTGTTCCAAGAAAATGTTATTAAAATTAAAATTTTGAATTCTTAGCAGTTAGTTTAATTCTATGAAAAAATGTGAACAAGACAGTTTGAGTTTGAAAAAATAAAGTATGTTTTAATGAATCTTAAAAAATCGTCTGAAGGACTAACATTCGTGAAAAAATAAAATTGCAGAGTTACAAAAAATATAAATCATTATTATTGACAAGTTTTTTCTCCAATCAAGTATCGGCTAACAAATATTTTATTTTACTCAGTTGAAAAGCATGAGTTTAATGTATGAAAAATCTTTATACTCAGGACGTGACTCCTTTGAACTACCAAGACAGATCAATAAGATGCTTTACAAAAATTAAGTGATTTGAAGGTGTGTGGCATGTGTAGTACAACTGTGTGACAAATGTAACCAGGTAAAAATGACTTTAACTTTGAACAACTCACGTTCCGATGGGTAATTATTCTCGCACTGGACACTTCTCTCGGCTAGTTTTCAATCTCGCCTCTTCGTGTTGACGTTTCTTATGCACTGAATTTATTTAAAGTCAAAATGCGATTTTTTAAAACTTCCGCACTTTCGTAAAACAGTTTGGCAGTGAATTTATGCTTGAATCCCGCCGCCGACGATCAGCTGTCCGCGTTGTTTCTCAAATTAGCCGCCACAGCGCTGATGCTCCTCCTGCAGTTGAAAAGGCTGTGTGTACGTTACGTTATTGGGAGTTTTTGTCAAAGTCAGTTTGTCTTAGAGAATACAGCAGAATTGATTCTCTATTAAAATGTTGGTCCCTCCTGGGCCGCTGATATTCTGGCTGCGTGTGTTCTATTAAATGTGCCGTGTTGCTGCTCTATTTCAGCAACACATTGGCGTATACTCTTGTAGGTTAAGTCAGTCTATTGTCAATGTACGGGAAAAGACTTTCTTCGTACTTGTTTCGACTTATCGTCTTCGGTTTCGCCTCGGTTGTGGTGATCAGTGTCGTGGGTGATGCGTCTCTTCTGGATTCAAAGCATGAAGTGTTTTTCGGTCGAATTTGGTCTTCCTTTTATACTTTGTAAGGCTCATTGTTTTAGCTTTTCGACATGAACGTCCGGTGTATTTGTGTACAAATTCCTTCTAGAACGTTCGAGAATAACGAAATGGAACCTCATGGAACAAATTTGACTTCCGTAGAAGCTTTAGAACAAAAATTTCTTATTCTTCACACTAAGGATATTACAAAAATTATTCTGGTATTTGTCAAACAATTTTACATAACTACTTAAAATCTGCATGCCATTACTACATTTGGATTCAACTGAATCTGCTTTCAACTGAATCTAATGATACTAATTACGATTGGTTTTTGAATAAATTAACTATAATAAAATAACACAACATACAACTCTTACCTTGGAATGTTTCCATAAAAATTCAATTTTTTAACTGAAAAATTGTTGTGAAGTTGTTTGGTTTCTTCTACAACATTAATACACAATATTATCATTTTTCTATAACAAAATAAATAAATTTTAACACATATAATATATAAATAAGTTCAGTTTTACAAGGTCCATGCCTATGGCCTACGTTTTTGTCACTGTTAGAATACAATAAATAGTCTTTTTTCCTTAATATATATGGGATTTTTCTAGTATACACTGAGAGTTTATTATATTGTCTATCTTTTGTGATACCTGGTTTATCCTGATACATATTATTTTTATTGTAAGCCTACTTAGCATCATATTGGTTTGCTTAAGTGGTCCTTTTTCTTGGTGTGACAAATTTCACACTTATAAGTCAAATTCTTTAATAATTGAGCTTATTTTCAACTGAGTATGTTTGTTTTCATGGTACACTACAGTATTGTACCCTTTTCTTTTATTTTTGTTAATATTTTGCAAACATTTAGTCAAATATGAGTATTTTTTGTGATGGTTGCTTGGCCTTAGCCATATATGGTGTAGGTAAATAGTTTCCTAACTCGACTATTCCAGTGTTTAAGTTAGTCAAATATATTAGTATAGTCACATTATATTATATTTCAACTTTATAATGCAATTTGGTTGCATTTTTTCAACACTAAATCCATAAATATTACCATATTATAGGTCTACTACATGTTTTCAGTTAATACAGTTTTTGGCTATTTTAACTAATTTTTATTCACTTGACAGCTTTCTTTATTTAAGATAAATTGTTCATCTTTGTCTACTTGACAATTACATATAGTTTTTATCTCAATTTGATAATAATTAATTTTTTCATGAAATCTGAGTGATTGGTCTCAAATCCAACACCTTAATATTTTTTTGTCATAACATTTATATATTTTTTATTTTAACTTAGATCTTATTAATAATGTATTCAAATCATTTAATACATTTATTTTATTTACATTGCATAGTATTATACTGGATCTTGCCCATTAATTTACAATAAATAGTTTTTTATACCCTATTCAGAGTTACAAAACTTAATAATTAATGACCTCATTTCGGTTGTTACTGATATTATTTGTCTCTATTATAGTATATTATGGGTTTTACACTGTTCTTCACTTGAATAATATATATGGGGTTTAAGTCTTAGTCATAGTCTGGTCGTTTTTTCCTGTTAATGGTATTAATTATTAGACAATATTACAAAATTTTTAGGACTACTTGGGTTCGATACTGTTCACTTCACCTTTCTCTTATGATAAATTGCTATGCAAATAATTTCTTTTATGGAACGTTCTGTGACGTTACAACATCTACAATTTCTTCAGTCATATCCTATTCATAAATATAATTACAAAATTATTTAACAATTATTAAGTAAAGTTTGTTTACAACTCATTTCATTAATTGCTATTTTTGGGTGTTAAGCAATATCACACCTTTTGAATTTACTTAATTGGTTTCCCTTACAATCTGGAGTGTTTATTTATTACATTATTAACTCCTTATTTCCTAATTAATCTCTACCTTCAATCCCTGTTAACACTGTAACATCACAGAACGTTCCATAAAGGAAATCATTTGCATAGCAATTTATCATAAGAGGAAAGTGAGGTGAACAGTATCGAACCCAAATAGTCCTAAAAATTTTTTAATATTGTCTAATAATTAATACCATTAACAGGGAAAAACGACCAGACTATGACTAAGACTTAAACCCCATATATATTATTCAAGTGAAGAACAGTGTAAAACCAATAATATACTATAAGAGAGACAAATAATATCAGAAACAACCAAAATAAGGTCATTAATTATTAAGTTTTGTAACTCTGAATAGGGTATAAAAAACTATTTATTGTGAATTAATGGACATGATCCATTATTATATTATGTAATGTAAATAAAATAAATGTATTAAATGATTTAAATACATTATTAGAAAGGATCTAAGTTAAAATAAAAAATATATAAATGTTATGACAAAAAAATATTAAGGTGTTGGATTTGAGACCAATCACTCAGATTCATGAAATAATTAATTATTATCAAATTGAGATAAAAACTATATGTAGACAAAGATGAACAATTTATCTTAAATAAAGAAAGCTGTCAAGTGAATAAAAATCAGTTAAAATAGACAAAAACAGTATTAACTGAAAACATGTAGTAGATCTATAATATGGTAATATTTATGGATTAAATGTTGACAAAATGGAACCAAATTGCATTATAAAGTTGAAATATAATACAATATGACTATACTAATATATTTGACTAACTTAAACACTGGAATAGTCGAGTTAGGAAACTATTTACCTATACCATATATGGCTAAGGCCAAGCAACCATCACAAAAAATACTCATATTTGACTAAATGTTTGCAAAATATTAACAAAAATAAAAGAAAAGGGTACAATACTGTAGTGTACCATGAAAACAAACATACTCAGTTGAAAATAAGCTCAATTATTAAAGAATTTGACTTATAAGTGTGAAATTTGTCACACCAAGAAAAAGGACCACTTAAGCAAACCAATATGATGCTAAGTAGGCTTACAATAAAAATAATATGTATCAGGATAAACCAGGTATCACAAAAGATACACAATATAATAAACTCTCAGTGTATACTAGAAAAATCCCATATATATTAAGGAAAAAAGAATATTTATTGTATTCTAACAGTGACAACAACTTAGGCCATAGGCATGGACCTTGTAAAACTGAACTTATTTATATATTATATGTGTTAAAATTTATTTATTTTGTTATAGAAAGATGATAATATTGTGTATTAATGTTGTAGAAGAAACCAAACAACTTCACAACAATTTTTCAGTTAAAAAATTGAATTTTTATGGAAACATTCCAAGGTAAGAGTTGTATGTTGTGTTATTTTATTATAGTTAATTTATTCAAAAACCAATCGTAATTAGTATCATTAGATTCAGTTGAAAGCAGAGAATCCAAATGTAGTAATGGCATGCAGATTGTAAGTAGTTATGTAAAATTGTTTGACAAATACCAGAATAATTTTTGTAATATCCTTAGTGTGAAAAATAAGAAATTTTGTTCTAAAGCTTCTACGGAAGTCAAATTTGTTCCATAAGGTTCCATTTCGTTATTCTCGAACGTTCTAGAAGGAATTTTTACACAAATACACCGGACGTTCATGTCGAAAAGCTAAAACAATGAGCCTTACAAAGTATAAAAGGAAGACCAAATTCGACCGAAAAACACTTCATGCTTTGAATCCAGAAGAGACGCATCACCCACGACACTGATCACCACAACCGAGGCGAAACCGAAGACGAGAAGTCGACACAAGAACGAAGAAAGGCTTTTCCCGTACATTGACAATAGACTGACTTAACCTACAAGAGTATACGCCAATGTGTTGCTGAAATAGAGCAGCAACACGGCACATTTAATAGAACACACGCAGCCAGAATATCAGCGGCCCAGGAGGGACCAAAATTTTAATAGAGAATCAATTCTGCTGTATTCGCTAAGACAAACTGACTCTGACAAAAACTCCCAATAACGTAACGTACACACAGCCTTTTCAACTGCAGGAGGAGCATCAGCGCTGTGGCGGCTAATTTGAGAAACAACGCGGACAGCTGATCGTCGGCGGCGGGATTCAAGTATAAATTCACTGCCAAACTGTTTTACGAAAGTGCGGAAGTTTTAAAAAATCGCATTTTGACTTTAAATAAATTCAGTGCATAAGGAACGTCAACACGAAGAGGCGAGATTGAAAACTACCCGAGAGAAGTGTCCAGTGCGAGAATAATTATCCATCGGAACGTGAGTTGTTCAAAGTTAAAGTCATTTTTACCTGGTTACATTTGTCACACAGTTGTACTACACATGCCACACACCTTCAAATCACTTAATTTTTGTAAAGCATCTTATTGATCTGTCTTGGTAGTTCAAAGGAGTCACGTCCTGAGTATAAAGATTTTTCATACATTAAACTCATGCTTTTCAACTGAGTAAAATAAAATATTTGTTAGCCGATACTTGATTGGAGAAAAAACTTGTCAATAATAATAATTTATATTTTTTGTAACTCTGCAATTTTATTTTTTCACGAATGTTAGTCCTTCAGACGATTTTTTAAGATTCATTAAAACATACTTTATTTTTTCAAACTCAAACTGTCTTGTTCACATTTTTTCATAGAATTAAACTAACTGCTAAGAATTCAAAATTTTAATTTTAATAACATTTTCTTGGAACAAAAGATTCCAAGTGGCGCCCACAAACACATAGTAGATTAAGTTGTTTTGCAGGACGACATCACCGCAGAGGATCCAGTCATCAGTAAGTAATAAAAAGTGCGCGGAGGGTAACGCCCGACACAAACACGACAACACAAACAAAACACGACACGACATACGACTTTCTCTTATTGTTATAAATTGGCAGCCCAACTAGTGAGGCTTGAAAAAAAAGGAACAAGCCCGGCAACTACCAACAAATCAAGATACCGCAACCAAAGGGAGAAAAGGTGAAGAACAATGTAGAACCCGATTTAAGTGTGGAAGACGCAGAGGCAGTCCAAGTCGAGGAAACGGAATTAGAACCGCCCACACTAGAAGTGGAAAGACCAATACAAACGGGAGATGAATTAGAGGAACAAACGGGAGAAGAACCCATACAAATGCTAGACCAAACTGAGAAACCCGAACCAGAAAAAATAACAGGGAGCGTTGACGTGAATGTAATAATGATGATGTTCCAAATGCTAAACGAAAATATGAATAAAAACAGACAGGAAGATAAGGAAGAGAATAATAAAAATAGACGGGAAGATGAGGAGGAAATAATAAAATCCCTGAAGGAGGATAATAATAAAAACAGACGGGAAGATAAGGAGGAGAATAATAAAAACAGACTGGAAGATAAGGAGAAATTAGACAAAAACATAGAATCTTTAAGGGAGTATATAACCGAGAAAATAAATGATAATGGGAAAAAGATGGAGCTATTTCAAGAGGAGAATAAAAAATGTATAGAGTCCCTGAAAAAAGAAATTAGCATAAATTACGAAACAGTAAACAAAAGGATCGATGATAGTAAAATCGACAGTGACAGGAAGGTCGAGAATATGGAGAAACAGTTAGAAAGATTACAGGAGGGAAATAATACCCGTTTTGAAAATACAGAGGAGCAAACCGTAGAGACCAAACAAGATGTTAGAACTCTCGGAAACAAGGTAAGGCAAAACCAAGATGAAATCATGCAGGAGGTGGGAGAAGTCCGGAAAGACGTTAGCGAGAGGATACAGAGAACATATGACATAGCTAACAGGCTGGACGAGCAAATAAAAACTAACAGAAATAACATACAGGAAATAGATCAGAGAGAGAAAAACCTGCAGGAAAGATTAGAAGCGCTGAGGGACACACCTATATTAAATACTCATACGTGCCATAGCGAGAACAGGGAAGTAATCAACTTCCAAAACTATTGTCGAAACCCGATGGAATTCTTAGAAAGAATGGAAGAGTTTATTGAAAGAAATAGAGAAACAAGGTGGGACAGAATAAGGGAAATGTTAGACGAGACGTTTCGAAACACGAGGGATAACTGGTGGATAGCGGTACGACCCGAAATCACGAATTTAGCCGAGTTTAAACGCCAATTCAAAGAGAAGTATTGGTCGGAAACTGCGCAAAACAGAGTACGAATGGACATATTCTACGGCAAATACGACGCGTCCAATGGACAATCCCCAACGTCTTATTTCCTGGGAAAGATATGTTTGGCACGAAAGTTGATACCGCCGATCCCGGAAGAATGTTTGGTGAGACAGTTAGCTGGACATTATAGCTACGGTATCAAAGATGCCCAATTGTACCAACAGCTCAGTAAAATAACCGATTTAGCTAAACTATTAGAAAACTGTGAATCCGCTGGAAGGTTCCAGGATTACCAACCCCCCAGTCGTAAAGTAGACTATAATAACGGCAATAACGGACCAAACCGGAATGGAGGTGGAAACGGTAATAACTTTAACCCAAATAGCCAGAACAATAGCACCCCACCAAATAGCCGAAATAATAACACTCAAGGTCCAAATAACCGCAACTATCCGGGACCAAACAGAAATAATTACCCCGAAAATAATTACGGTAGGAACTATAATCAGGGAAATAGTTATCGCGGGAATAACTATAGGGGGAATAATTATGGTCAGCGTAATAATTATCGAAACGGAGGTAATCAAGGAGGAGGTGATAGGAGGCATCAGGAATATAGACCCCAGGTGAACTATAAAATGGCCAATAATCAACGGCCATATCCACCCAATTTACCTACTTACATGTATTACCCACAACAGACGCAAGGTAACCAGGGTAATACAACGAATAGCCAACCTATTAGTGGTAATCCCGAGGTCAGGCAGGAACCACAGACAGGTCAGCAACCCAATGTTCCGGGAGACCGGGCCAATGAGACAGTGGCTCATTTAAACTAAACGCGGCAGTGAAAAAGGAAAACGGCCCTTCACTGAACCAATATTATGGGGTGACTGAATACATAAATAGACAGGACAAAGACAGGACAATGACACTAAGAACGAATAATTATCTTAGAGATATCAGGGAGGAATTATTAGAAGAGAGTGACAATATAATTAAAAATCATAATAAAGGGAATAATGGTATAGTACAAATCAAGGCAAATATCAGTGGCATAGAAGCAATATTACTCATTGACACGGGGTCAAACGTATCGCTTATCGATAGTGTGGAGTTGGAGAGAATTAAACAGAACAGTAATTTACCCATACCCACTCTGCCTATAAATAACATTATTCTAGTCGGAGCAACAGGGAGGCAGAATAAATCGATAAAGAAACAGGTGTCATTAGAGATGACTAGTAATGGGGTAACTTTACCAATAGGGTTATTAGTGGCGAATAATTTACCCATGAGTATCCTAATAGGCTGCGATATACATAGGCCATATAATGCAATAATAGATTTAGAAGGTAAGATTATAACGTTAAAAACAAATGAGGGAATTTGGACCAATAATTTAATTGATGCCCAAGGAGATAGTACAAACAACGCACCTTATCAAGCGATAGTGAACCATTATTATTGTGCCGATCGACCATTAAACATGCCCTTATATCAGGAGGAAAACCCAGAGTTGTGGTTAGAAAAATTAGAAGAAATACGGGATTTCCAAAGGACGAAAGCAAGGGGTCTGATCAGCGAAAAACAGGCGGAACAATTGATTACGATATATAACAATTACAAACATATATTCTCAAACGCTCCAGGTAAAGCCAGAGATTATCAATGCACCATAAAATTTAAAACACCGGTGGAATTTAACAGAAAATCGTACCCGATCGCCTACTCGCTAAAAAACGAAGTTAGGGAGGAATTGAACAGGATGATAGAGGACGACATAATTGAGTATAGTCATTCGCCCTTTACTAGCCCAATCATAGCTGTGCCGAAAAAGAATGGACAGGTACGTATATGTCTCGATGCTAGGGAGATTAACAAGATGATTGTTAACGACCGCACATCCCCTGGGGAGATAGAAGAGATACTGAAAAAGTTTCACGGGACAAAGTATATAAGTTCATGGGATACAGTATGCGGCTACTGGCAGGTAGAACTCCACCCTGATAGTAGGAAATATATGGCATTCATATTCGAGGGCAGAAACTATCAGTTTAAGCGATTACCCTTTGGTTTGATAAATTCTGTGGCGGTGTTTGTAAAGATAATGGACAGAATATTGGGGCAGGAAGTGCTGAAATTTACGACAGTATATGTCGACGATTTACTGGTAACTTCAGCGAATTGGGATGACCATTGTAATAGGGTTGAACAGGTGTTAGAGAAATTATCAGAGAATAATATCACCCTCAAATTAGACAAGTCCCAATTCATTGCAAATGAGGTGAAATTTTTAGGCTTTAATCTAACCGAACAAGGGATTACTCCATCCAAAGAGAAAGTAGAGGCCATACAGAAGTTCCCCACCCCAAAAAACAGGAAACAGCTTCAATCATTTTTAGAAATCTGTAACTATTACAGGAAGTTTCGGTCCAATTATTCAGAACTAACTGCCAGGTTCCAAAAGCAGTTATCAGCTAAAGACAAATGAACTTGGGGACCAGAGCAAGATGGAGTGCTCAATCTAATAAAGGAAAAATTTTTAGAAGCAATAATGTTACATCACCCCGACTTTACAAAACCATTTTTTCTAAATTGCGATGCCAGTAACGTAAGTTTAGGTGCAGCCTTATATCAGGAAGATCAGGATGGGAACCATTTAGTAATTAGCTTCGCCAGCCTCGTGCTGAACAGTTGCGAACGAAACTACAATACTACCGAAAAAGAATTGTTGAGTGTAGTTTTCGCATGCGGTAAATTTCGGACGTATATATTAGTGTACCCCATCACGGTTAGGAGTGACCACAAATCAATATCATTTTTAAAGCATTGTAAGCTGAACCACGGAAGGCTGACGAGATGGGTTTTGGACCTGCAAGAATATAATATCACGTGGGAATATATACCCAGCAAACAAAACGTAACAGCCGACGTCCTATCCCGCATCAATATACAAGACCAAACCTTTGACAGTGAAAAGGAACAATTAGCAAAGGTATACCATATTATTAAGAGCAGGGAAGATTTAAAAAATATTTTAATCGATGTAAAGGCACAACAAGAGGCCGATCCAAAATTAGGAAATATTAGAAAAAGGGTACAGGAAGGCGATGAGGTCATAAACAGATATTACTGTATACACAACGACACTTTGTTTATAAGGAATACCCCGCACCAGGAGAATTGGAAGTTAGTAATTCCACCAGCGATAGAGAAACCACTAATAATCGACTACCACGATAGGTACGGACACATGGGTGCCCTCAAAGTAAGGAAAGCATTGGAAGAGCAAACATACATCACAGGGATAAATAAAAAGGTGCAACTGGCGATACAGTCATGCGATATTTGTCAGAAAATAAAATGTAATAACGAGAGAAAGGAAGGGGTCATGATACCCATAACATCCACCGAAAAATTGGAAAAGGTATTTCTCGATATCTGCAGACCATTTCCACGCAGCGGTGGGAGACACAGATATAAATTTATCGTAATCATCTTTGACCATTTTACCAAATATACCAAGCTATACCCAATAACTAGGGCTACGACCAGGAAAATTATAGACATCATAATAGAACGATATATAATGGAGGTAGGCAGACCGTATTCTATAATTACAGACCACGGTACCCAGTTTAAGGGAAAATTATGGAAAGAAAACCTTGGAGAACACGGGATAAAAACGTATAAGACATCCGTATATCACCCGAATAGTAACCCAGCCGAGAGAGTGTTGAGGGAAGTAGGACGGTTATTGAGAACATACTGCCATAACGAACAGAAAAGATGGCATGAATACGTAGCATCAGCCGAGGATTTTCTCAATTTCTCATATCACAATACCATAGAGGTGTCACCATACACAGTTATGTTCGAAAGACCCCCACCACGAGAGATAAAAGAGATTATTAATTTTCCCGACGAACCCGAATACCAATTTGAAAGAACCAAATTTTATAACAAAGTGTTAGAAAAAACGGAACAGCCACGGAAGAAATATATCCAATCCCAGCCCAAGGCAATTAAATATAAGGTAGGAGAAAAGGTGTTAGTTAAAAATAGAGAATTGCCCAGTGCTATACAAGGCATAACGAGGAAATTGCTACTTTTATATACAGGACCTTTCACGATCACAAAAGACAATGAAAACAATACATACGAGGTAACCAACACGGTTAGTAACAAAGTAAAGGGTACTTATAACCAAACGTCATTGAGAAGGTACCATGAATAAAAACCCAAGTCAAATCCAGCATCGTTGAGAAGGTACCATGAATGAAAACATGTCAACGTAAATTTTCCAACTTACCCATAATTAGAAAGGGAATAAAGATTATTAATAAAAAATAAATAAAATTACGAGAAGGACACCTTCCACCAAAGGCAAAAAATATATATATAAGGTATAGATTTATTTCCAATAGCCAAGTCAACGTACATTTTCCAACTTACCCGTACTCATAGGAGGAGAAAAAGGAAAGAAGGAAAGGACATAATGAATTATTAAACAATCAAATAACAATTGATATTACTAAGGAGGAGAAATAATGTCATATAATTGATACTAAAAGGAAATGATAAATGAAAAAAAAAGAAAAAGGGAAACAGTGTGTTACATAAGGAGGTAATGATAAATATAAATATAGCTATTAACAATTGAATGATTTTAAAAGATAATTTTACCTGCGGAGAACGATATACTAATATAATTGAGAAATAATCAGAAGAGTTTAAGAAAGGGAATTTATGTGTAGGAGCCTATGATCTTTGAATATTGTATTTTTTTTTATTATTATTTGTTGCGAAAGTGCAATTATTATTTTCTGGACGGGGATGTGTTGCCTCTGATTTCAGTGATTATAGATAGGGAAGGGCGGAGAATGTATGCCATAGCGAGCCACTCTGACTTCCAACACACTATAAAAGTTAGGGAATTGTTAGGGAATTATATCAAAGATTAAATAATTAACATCAAGGTAAAAAGGAAAGAAAAAGGAGATACGACAAAGAACGAAATATGAATATTGAGATGGATTAATATATTAAAGGAGTAGTACAGGAATTTAATTATAAGATAAAAGAATGAAATATAAAGAAGCTAATAAAAGGTTAGTCTAGAAATGATAATTTCATCAAAACCGAAGAAAAGTTTTTCCAAAATTATCAATTTTAACGGCGAGGCATATGTAACGTCACAGAACGTTCATTAAAGGAAATCATTTGCATAGCAATTTATCATAAGAGGAAAGTGAGGTGAACAGTATCGAACCCAAGTAGTCCTAAAAATGTTGTAATATTGTCTAATAATTAATACCATTAACAGGAAAAAACGACTAGACTATGACTAAGACTTAAACCCCATATATATTACTCAAGTGAAGAACAGTGTAAAACCAATAATATACTATAAGAGAGACAAATAATATCAGAAACAACCAATATAAGGTCATTAATTATTAAGTTTTGTAACTCTGAATAGGGTATAAAAAACTATTTATTGTGAATTAATGGACATGATCCATTATTATATTATGTAATGTAAATAAAATATAAATGTATTCAATGATTTAAATACATTATTAGAAAGGATCTAAGTTAAAATAAAAAATACATAAATGTTATGACAAAAAAATATTAAGGTGTTGGATTTGAGACCAATCACTCAGATTTCATGAAAAAATTAATTATTATCAAATTGAGATAAAAACTATATGTAATTGTCAAGTAGACAAAGATGAACAATTTATCATAATAAAGAAAGCTGTCAAGTGAATAAAAATCAGTTAAAATAGCCAAAAACAGTATTAACTGAAAACGTGTAGTAGACCTATAATATGGTAATATTTATGGATTTAATGTTGACAAAATGCAACCAAATTGCATTATAAAGTTGAAATATAATATAATGTGACTATACTAATATATTTGACTAACTTAAACACTGGAATAGTCGAGTTAGGAAACTATTTACCTACTCCATATATGGCTAAGGCCAAGCAACCATATTTAAAAAATACTCATATTTGACTAAATGTTTGCAAAATATTAACAAAAATAAAAGGAAATGGTACAATACTGTAGTGTACCATGAAAACAAACATACTCAGTTGAAAATAAGCTCAATTATTAAAGAATTTTACTTATAAGAGTGAAATTTGTCACACCAAGAAAAAGGACCACTTAAGCAAACCAATATGATGCTAAGTAGGCTTACAATAAAAATAATATGTATCAGGATAAACCAGGTATCACAAAAGAAAGACAATATAATAAACTCTCAGTGTATACTAGAAAAATGCCATATATATTAAGGAAAAAAGACTAATTATTGTATTCTAACAGTGACAACAACGTAGGCCATAGGCATGGACCTTGTAAAACTGAACTTATTTATATATTATATGTGTTAAAATTTATTTATTTTGTTATAGAAAGATGATAATATTGTTTTTTAATGTTGCAGAAGAAACCAAACAACTTCACAACAATTTTTCAGTTAAAAAATTGAATTTTTATGGAAACATTCCAAGGTAAGAGTTGTATGTTGTGTTATTTTATTATAGTTAATTTATTCAAAAACCAATCGTAATTAGTATCATTAGATTCAGTTGAAAGCATAGAATCCAAATGTAGTAATGGCATGCAGATTGTAAGTAGTTATGTAAAATTGTTTGACAAATACCAGAATAATTTTTGTAATATCCTTAGTGTGAAGAATAAGAAATTTTGTTCTAAAGCTTCTACGGAAGTCAAATTTGTTCCATGAGGTTCCATTTCGTTATTCTCGAACGTTCTAGAAGGAATTTGTACACAAATACACCGGAAGTTCATGTCGAAAAGCTAAAACAATGAGCCTTACAAAGTATAAAAGGAAGACCAAATTCGACCGAAAAACACTTCATGCTTTGAATCCAGAAGAGACGCATCACCCACGACACTGATCACCACAACCGAGGCGAAACCGAAGACGAGAAGTCGACACAAGAACGAAGAAAGGCTTTTCCCGTACATTGACAATAGACTGACTTAACCTACAAGAGTATACGCCAATGTGTTGCTGAAATAGAGCAGCAACACGGCACATTTAATAGAACACACGCAGCCAGAATATCAGCGGCCCAGGAGGGACCAAAATTTTAATAGGGAATCAATTCTGCTGTATTCTCTAAGACAAACTGACTCTGACAAAAACTCCCAATAACGTAACGTACACACAGCCTTTTCAACTGCAGGAGGAGCATCAGCGCTGTGGCGGCTAATTTGAGAAACAACGCGGACAGCTGATCGTCGGCGGCGGGATTCAAGCATAAATTCACTGCCAAACTGTTTTACGAAAGTGCGGAAGTTTTAAAAAATCGCATTTTGACTTTAAATAAATTCAGTGCATAAGGAACGTCAACACGAAGAGGCGAGATTGAAAACTACCCGAGAGAAGTGTCCAGTGCGAGAATAATTATCCATCGGAACGTGAGTTGTTCAAAGTTAAAGTCATTTTTACCTGGTTACATTTGTCACACAGTTGTACTACACATGCCACACACCTTCAAATCACTTAATTTTTGTAAAGCATCTTATTGATCTGTCTTGGTAGTTCAAAGGAGTCACGTCCTGAGTATAAAGATTTTTCATACATTAAACTCATGCTTTTCAACTGAGTAAAATAAAATATTTGTTAGCCGATACTTGATTGGAGAAAAAACTTGTCAATAATAATAATTTATATTTTTTGTAACTCTGCAATTTTATTTTTTCACGAATGTTAGTCCTTCAGACGATTTTTTAAGATTCATTAAAACATAATTTATTTTTTCAAACTCAAACTGTCTTGTTCACATTTTTTCATAGAATTAAACTAACTGCTAAGAATTCAAAATTTTAATTTTAATAACATTTTCTTGGAACAAAAGATTCCAAGTGGCGCCCACAAACACATAGTAGATTAAGTTGTTTTGCAGGACGACATCACCGCAGAGGATCCAGTCATCGGTAAGTAATAAAAAGTGCGCGGAGGGTAACGCCCGACACAAACACGACAACACAAACAAAACACGACACGACATACGACTTTCTCTTATTGTTATAAATTGGCAGCCCAACTAGTGAGGCTTGAAAAAAAAGGAACAAGCCCGGCAACTACCAACAAATCAAGATGCCGCAACCAAAGGGAAAAAAGGTGAAGAACAATGTAGAACCCGATTTAAGTGTGGAAGACGGAGAGGCAGTCCAAGTCGAGGAAACGGAATTAGAACCGCCCACATTAGAAGTGGAAAGACCAATACAAACGGGAGATGAATTAGAGGAACAAACGGGAGAAAACCCCATACAAATGGTAGACCAAACAGAGAAACCCGAACCAGAAAAAATAACAGGGAGCGTTGACGTGAATGTAATAATAATGATGTTCCAAATGCTAAACGAAAATATGAATAAAAACAGACAGGAAGATAAGGAAGAGAATAATAAAAATAGACGGGAAGATGAGGAGGAAATAATAAAATCCCTGAAGGAGGATAATAATAAAAACAGACGGGAAGATAAGGAGGAGAATAATAAAAACAGACTGGAAGATAAGGAGAAATTAGACAAAAACATAGAATCTTTAAGGGAGTATATAACCGAGAAAATAAATGATAATGGGAAAAAGATGGAGCTATTTCAGGAGGAGAATAAAAAATGTATAGAGTCCCTGAAAAAAGAAATTAGCATAAATTACGAAACAGTAAACAAAAGGATCGATGATAGTAAAATCGACAGTGACAGGAAGGTCGAGAATATGGAGAAACAGTTAGAAAGATTACAGGAGGGAAATAATACCCGTTTTGAAAATACAGAGGAGCAAACCGTAGAGACCAAACAAGATGTTAGAACTCTCGGAAACAAGGTAAGGCAAAACCAAGACGAAATCATGCAGGAGGTGGGAGAAGTCCGGAAAGACGTTAGCGAGAGGATACAGAGAACATATGACATAGCTAACAGGCTGGACGAGCAAATAAAAACTAACAGAAATAACATACAGGAAATAGATCAGAGAGAGAAAAACCTGCAGGAAAGATTAGAAGCGCTGAGGGACACACCTATATTAAATACTCATACGTGTCATAGCGAGAACAGGGAAGTAATCAACTTCCAAAACTATTGTCGAAACCCGATGGAATTCTTAGAAAGAATGGAAGAGTTTATTGAAAGAAATAGAGAAACAAGGTGGGACAGAATAAGGGAAATGTTAGACGAGACGTTTCGAAACACGAGGGATAACTGGTGGATAGCGGTACGACCCGAAATCACGAATTTAGCCGAGTTTAAACGCCAATTCAAAGAGAAGTATTGGTCGGAAACTGCGCAAAACAGAGTACGAATGGACATATTCTACGGCAAATACGACGCGTCCAATGGACAATCCCCAACGTCTTATTTCCTGGGAAAGATATGTTTGGCACGAAAGTTGATACCGCCGATCCCGGAAGAATGTTTGGTGAGACAGTTAGCTGGACATTATAGCTACGGTATCAAAGATGCCCAATTGTACCAACAGCTCAGTAAAATAACCGATTTAGCTAAACTATTAGAAAACTGTGAATCCGCTGGAAGGTTCCAGGATTACCAACCCCCCAGTCGTAAAGTAGACTATAATAACGGTAATAACGGTCCAAACCGGAATGGAGGTGGAAACGGTAATAACTTTAACCCAAATAGCCAGAACAATAGCACCCCACCAAATAGCCGAAATAATAACACTCAAGGTCCAAATAACCGCAACTATCCGGGACCAAACAGAAATAATTACCCCGAAAATAATTACGGTAGGAACTATAATCAGGGAAATAGTTATCGCGGAAATAACTATAGGGGGAATAATTATGGTCAGCGTAATAATTATCGAAACGGAGGTAATCAAGGAGGAGGTGATAGGAGGCATCAGGAATATAGACCCCAGGTGAACTATAAAATGGCCAATAATCAACGGCCATATCCACCCAATGTACCTACTTACATGTATTACCCACAACAGACGCAAGGTAACCAGGGTAATACAACGAATAGCCAACCTATTAGTGGTAATCCCGAGGTCAGGCAGGAACCACAGACAGGTCAGCAACCCAATGTTCCGGGAGACCGGGCCAATGAGACAGTGGCTCATTTAAACTAAACGCGGCAGTGAAAAAGGAAAACGGCCCTTCACTGAACCAATATTATGGGGTGACTGAATACATAAATAGACAGGACAAAGACAGGACAATGACACTAAGAACGAATAATTATCTTAGAGATATCAGGGAGGAATTATTAGAAGAGAGTGACAATATAATTAAAAATCATAATAAAGGGAATAATGGTATAGTACAAATCAAGGCAAATATTGTAACAGTACCAAAAATGGTAGTTACATAATATAAACTAATGTAACGTCAAGTAAGAGAAGAACATGGAAGTATGTCTATATAAATAAACCTAAGTGTATAAAAGTGTGTATCTACAAATATATTAATAAAAAATCCAACGATGAAGAAGAGAATATTAACACAGCAACATCAAATACAAAATGAAGAAAGAAAATGCCACGAGCCAAAACAAAATATCAGTAACCAGACCCAATAGGATCCAACAGTGAGGGGAACCAACGAAACAAGGACCAACAAGCTCCAACAGCAATGGAGATAAATAAAAATAGCGACTACAATGAAAATATTTGAAGAAGAAGAGAGAAGAAGGACCAGGAAGAGCACCAAGAAGAAGAAGGAAGATGGACAGAAGATATAAGGACTCAACATAAACCACATGTACTAAAGACAATATAAGTGACAAAAGAAATGATGATTATAAATGTGAAAAGAAAACCAGTGTTAAACGTGTAAGGAACCACAAACAATTACAGTGTGTACTTAATATAAATGTGAAACCTGTGAATAATTAATTAATTTCAACTGAATAAACCACACAAACAATTACAGTGATAAAGTTTACAGTGTGAGAAAATATGTTAATTTCATGATGAAACAACAAGAATTAAAATAGTCAAATAAACACAGACAATGAGTGTGACTAATTTAATAAAATTGTGATCAATACACATAATCATAAGACCACCAGAATAGAACAATTATGTTATTGTTCATAGAGAACTGAAAACAAATAAAAAACATTTGTTATGTATCAAACAATGACAGGAAATTAAATTCCACCAATGACCAGAAAAATATTGTAAATAATACAAAAAAGATTTGTGTTAGTGTTTAAGAAGGAGTTGTATACACATGTGTAACAAAATAGTTAAAGTATTATAGTAAGATACCGTAGTGAAGTCAGTTTAGTAGTAGAAAAATACTGCACTAAAACAGATGGTACATTGTTACACAACCCATAGGGAAGACACCTATTTCAACAGAAAATGATACATTTTAGTATAAATAAATGATCATCAACTATGTTATCAAACAAGAATTTATTATAAATAATAATAAATCTTAAGAGACAATGTATTATATTGCAAAACAATGCAAATAGAACAAGTCAAACATAATGGCACAGAGATAACAGAGATGGAACAAGTATGCCAATTTAGTTAGGCAAAGTACAGTATCAAAACCAATACCAATGTTAATAAGAGTATTACCAGTAGTGAGATAAATATCCGATAATACATTGAGAACAGATTCTGAACATAATAAGAACAATATTGTAACTAAAATATTGTAAACTAACTAACTATGTACATATGACCAGAAGTAAGCTGAACCATTGTATAGCTAATTAGTTAAGAAAAATACTGTATCAAATATTGCACACAGATTATTAAAGTTATTACCAGTAGTAAGAGGAAATCCCAATGCTACTTTGAGAACAGATTATGACCATAAAAACAGTCATTTTATATACAAACAATTAAAAACCAAATGACTATTATGAAGAAACCCAAATGTAAACAAACCATGACAAGCAAGTTACTTATGAAAAATATAACATATAAACTTGTGTAAAAGTAAATGAAATCATTAGCAAGAGTTAGAATAATATCTAATGCTACTTTGGAAATCCAAACCAAGTAGAACAATAACAATTTAGTTATTGTATTAACAAAAATAAATGACTACTATGATATGACACAACATAAACAGAGCCATTACTGAAAAATTGAAGGGTTCTGAACTAATTAAAAGATAACCATTGTATATAATAAATTAGGTACTATGTGTGTACACTAATTACAATCATTACATGATATGATTTATATAGAGAAAACCAAAAATAAGGTGAAAAAATTGTATAAGAGAGATAGAAGAGGACTGAAAATATGTAAATAGTAGGTTAACCACAGTCATATACAAATATTCTAATGTAAAATTGTGTAAATAAACTTTACTAGTATTATTAGATTGTAATATTACCGTTTTAAATAAGAAAAATTAGTTCTAAGCATATTTATGGAAAAACAAACATGGACGCTTAATGACGCCATAACGAGATTTTGTGTAAGGAACAATTATTCCCAAATTGTAAATCAAACCAATTGAGATATGGACTCAAAGTGTTTATTTAAGAAGTGTTTTATTATAATTAAGTAAAATCTGGTGTAACAGACTTATAAAAATAAGATACACCAGAAATAATAAATAAAATCGTTATTGTGATAGGAGTGATGGACGGAAAATAACCATTCTTAGACTTAAATTAACAAGCAGAATGTCCGCAATTCACTGACATCAACCATTTAACGATAGGACGTAAATTAAGAAAGTTATAGTAATTTTAAACTTTTCAGTTAAATTTTTGTACCAGTGCTGACGTCAAAAAGCCTCAACACCAAACTCGATTTTGTCAAAAAATTAAATATTTTAATAAAACAAAGGCTTTTGGGTCAGAGAGTATAATGTTTCCAACCAATAGAATAAATGAATTTCGGCAGACTAACAGGAGACGCTGAGAGGAAGCATTACAGTTCACATCTAGCTTTTCGACGGAACGGTCACGCCACTCGACAACATGAAGAAGTTTTTATTTTGAATTTGTGCGCGACATTTGCATTAAGTGACCAACATACATAACCTTACACTACGCCAATATATACGAGTGAAAAGTGCGGAGTTATTTAATTAAACGAGTACGGTTAGTGTATAATGTCAACCGTACTTGCGAGTGCTGTGATAAATAAGAAACAGGGAGTACAATTTTATTTAAATAATACTGAACAAAAATAATAACTTCGTAATCAACTAATTTTTGATACTACGCAAGTCAAATAAGGCGAAGTATTAAAAACTATGATTAAATTATCAGAATTAAAGAAAAAATTAATTCACAATTATTAAAATATTATAAAAAATATTTTAATTATTTATAATAACTTAAAATATCATGTTTGAAATAATTATTACTGAATACAAGAATATTTAGTCACTCATTTGACTAAACTTATTTTTCTTGAGTTTTTTCGATGTTTTGAGATATACGTTATTAACTTTCATACAGTATAAATAAATGTAATTCTGATAATAGCATATCAAAGTATTACGAATGATGTGTTTAGATGTATAGATTAAGAAATAATAACTATTAAGAAATACTTATCCATTGTAACAATACCGGTTATAACTAACCTCAGAATCGTCACGGTAACTTGATAATTTCAATATTACCGATCTGTTCTCAAGTAACATCCAAATCAGATAGAAATACTAACAAGAGTTTTTTTTATAAATTTTTCTCTTGTGAATAGATAATTTTTAAAACGAATTATTAAAAGAAAGTAATACATTTTTAACTACTGTACAAGTCATCCAGCTTGATAATTGTAAACGAGTATTATAAGATGCGTGCGCATTCCCGCGTACGATAGTACCATAAATATCAGACATATGGTATCAATTTTTGATTTTTATATTTGTTCGCTTATTATTAATTATTGTTAATTTTATATCGTTATTTATATTACATCTTGTGCCTGGTATCATGTTACCTAAAAGAACCTTATGAAATATGGTAATTCACTGAAACAAAATAACATAACCTCTTGAAGTTAAATTATTGTACCAATAACAGGTCTACCAGCCTTGAGAATTGGACAGAGTCTTATTTGAATTTTTTAATTGTAATCATTATTTAAAAGGTTGTTAGTTTTTGATTATTAATTGTCAAAGAGTTTATTATTTATTGAATTGTTAATAAACCTCCACTTTTATTACCAGTGAAAAGAGTATCATTTCTATTCTAAATAAGTTCATTTATTTTTTAATCAGTTCTACCCCAGGTGGCGGAAGAGTTTAAAAAGATCTAACAATAATTCAGAATAATAATTAGATATTACTTCATTTATTTTGTGTGTGATACTATATTAAATATTCGATCTGAATATTTACTTGTGTATAAAGTGCATGTATTTCAGAAGAGACGTCACTGAACAGGACTGAAGTATTCACGTGTGGTAAGTGAGGGAGGTATACAACAGAGTGTGCGAACCATTTTAAATAAAATAAGTGGACTATTATTACGCACCCATTAAAAACAATACAATAACACTAATAACCTTAATAGTTACAATTACATCTTTTAAGAAACAACATTATCGTAGATACCGGTGCGTATCTGCACTCACACGACCACACCACACCAAAATATATCTGAATTCCTATAACTTGTTCTTTTACAAGTTGGCGCTCCATCGCGGGGCAGAAGTGAGTGAAGATCTACTAAGAATTTATAATAATAATCTACATAACTACATCTATCTAACTTGTAATTTTACAATATCAATGGCATAGAAGCAACATTACTCATTGACACGGGGTCAAACGTATCGCTTATCGATAGTGTGAAGTTGGAGAGAATTAAACAAAACAGTAATTTACCCATACCCACTCTGCCTATAAATAACATTATTCTAGTCGGAGCAACAGGGAGGCAGAATAAATCGATAAAGAAACAGGTGTCATTAGAGATGACTAGTAATGGGGTAACGTTACCAATAGGGTTATTAGTGGCGAATAATTTACCCATGAGTATCCTAATAGGCTGCGACATACTTAGACCATATAATGCAATAACAGATTTAGAAGGTAAGATTATAACGTTAAAAACAAATGAGGGAATTTGGACCAATAATTTAATTGATGCCCAAGGAGATAGTACAAACAACGCACCTTATCAAGCGATAGTGAACCATTATTATTGTGCCGATCGACCATTAAACATGCCCTTATATCAGGAGGAAAACCCAGAGTTGTGGTTAGAAAAATTAGAAGAAATACGGGATTTCGAAAGGACGAAAGCAAGGGGTCTGATCAGCGAAAAACAGGCGGAACAATTGATTACGATATATAACAATTACAAACATATATTCTCAAACGCTCCACGTAAAGCCAGAGATTATCAATGCACCATAAAATTTAAAACACCGGTGGAATTTAACAGAAAATCGTACCCGATCGCCTACTCGCTAAAAAACGAAGTTAGGGAGGAATTGAACAGGATGATAGAGGACGACATAATTGAGTACAGTCATTCGCCCTTTACTAGCCCAATCATAGCTGTGCCGAAAAAGAATGGACAGGTACGTATATGTCACGATGCTAGGGAGATTAACAAGATGATTGTTAACGACCGCACATCCCCTGGGGAGATAGAAGAGATACTGAAAAAGTTTCACGGGACAAAGTATATAAGTTCATGGGATACAGTATGCGGCTACTGGCAGGTAGAACTCCACCCTGATAGTAGGAAATATATGGCATTCATATTCGAGGGCAGAAACTATCAGTTTAAGCGATTACCCTTTGGTTTGATAAATTCTGTGGCGGTGTTTGTAAAGATAATGGACAGAATATTGGGGCAGGAAGTGCTGAAATTTACGACAGTATATGTCGACGATTTACTGGTAACTTCAGCGAATTGGGATGACCATTGTAATAGGGTTGAACAGGTGTTAGAGAAATTATCAGAGAATAATATCACCCTCAAATTAGACAAGTCCCAATTCATTGCAAATGAGGTGAAATTTTTAGGCTTTAATCTAACCGAACAAGGGATTACTCCATCCAAAGAGAAAGTAGAGGCCATACAGAAGTTCCCCACCCCAAAAAACAGGAAACAGCTTCAATCATTTTTAGGAATCTGTAACTATTACAGGAAGTTTCGGTCCAATTATTCAGAACTAACTGCCAGGTTCCAAAAGCAGTTATCAGCTAAAGACAAATGAACTTGGGGACCAGAGCAAAATGGAGTGCTCAATCTAATAAAGGAAAAATTTTTAGAAGCAATAATGTTACATCACCCCGACTTTACAAAACCATTTTTTCTAAATTGCGATGCCAGTAACGTAAGTTTAGGTGCAGCCTGTGAAGTTACTCTCTTTTTGTACTGATATTTAACACATTCCTCTCTTCATAAAATAATACTTACCGCTGCCAGAATTTCACTTACCGTCATGGTCCCCGTAAAACTTATCTTTTGAAAACTGCCAAGGTCGCCACGATATTTTTTCTAGAAGGTAAAATATCGAAAACTTATATACTCTTGCCCTTATAAAAATCCCGCTATCTGACTATAATAGAATTTCAGAAAACCCCCGATTTCGTTAGACGAATTTTTAACACAGAAATTAGACGGTGGTAATGACGAAATAACTTAGACTAACACATAATTATAGTGAAGCAAATAGTTTTAATTACTGTTAAGACGGATCAAAATCATTATGACACAAACATGAGAGAAACAAATTCTGAAATAGATACAGATATGCCTTACATTTAGATATTTCTTACCCTATACAGGTCAGCCCAGCTGCTCACACACACATTCACACGATTTAGAACCATTTAATTGAAACACCCCATTTTACTTTAAAACTGTATATATCTCGAGACACCACCCGGGTACACGTTGCTTCGTTTGTTAGTTCGCGTCACTTTGAATAATTTCCCCGCAGTTCACTACACTTCTCCTGTATAACCTCCTTATTTCCTTGGGTCCCGGTCGGTAATACGTCGGTATTACACTGAGTTATTCATATTTAGAAAGTTTCGACCGACCGGGGCCCGCAGCTCACTAACTACATCTACACGCTGTTGTACAATCTGCTGCTTAGCGTCTCTGACTAATGTCGACTGTTCCGTCACCGAGAACGTAACAGGTACAGCTTGCTTTCTTTGGAGGGAAGCTGTTGTTCACTGCCACTCGCTTTGCGTCGTCGCTCACGCCCAGTTGTTGTTGGCTAACCATTTTATATATGGAATGGAGCTGATATATGTGTGTGACCAGAGCTTAACATTGGACTTGGCTCTGCTGATGTCACCAACAGTAGGCGGAGTTTAATGCGACTTCCGGTATTGAGTTGATAGCTGCGGCAGACGGTATGCTACATCGCCATGTTTCACAGCGTGGGTTGTGTTTTCCAAGCGTCACTCCGTCGCGCCGCCCATCGATGTTGCATACGGGCGTGATCACACACACGCAAAGTTCTGCGAAAAATTGGGGTGGTAAATTCTTCGCCGCATTACTCAACAACAACCTGCGTCTTACTTCTTTGTTTCACTGTTCTGTTATACTGACAAATACGTTGCACAATAATACAGTTTTACAAATTTATTATACAAGTCCGCCCGAAAACGAAATAAGTAAAAATATATATATATGCCCCAAACGGTTAAAATAAAAACACACAAAATTTGACCCGCTACAATACCCCCTCGATGAGAATTCTGCGGTTCATAACAGAAGAAATCTCATCGATAACCCCAAAGAGGACCGGTGAGGAACTAGTGCCAACAACCCCTTTGTTCTTAGTCTGCATGGGTACACGACCCCCCTGGCTCAGCGACCATGGACTCATCTGAACGAGATCACTGGACTTCTCCGTAAGAGATCCCAACACCGAGAAATCGAGCAGACTCGTACCACGGCGCACCTCGCCTTTTAACAGGCTACCCCCAAAAATCCTCAATCCCTGGCTCAGATTATTCCAGATCCTCCACCGATGTGTTCCCTCTTTTATGCAAGCTGGGCTGCCTTTAGCAGATACTGGGCTCACACACACTAACATTACATGTTGCCATATCACATTAAAATAAAAAATTTCTTTTAAAATTTATTAAAAATTTAAAAAAAAATCCAAAATTAAAAAAAAAATATTTTATCAAAAAAAATTCTCTTCCTTGTTTTTTTTAATTTTTGTTTCAAATGACTTAACCTAGACATTTCTACTAATCTAAACACATCCTTACTCTAACATGAGAACCACTTATAGTCTACCAATACAATGCAATACAATAAAATAAACATGGTTAATGCACACATAATAAAATAATCATTATCTAAAATATTCATTCGCTGGCAGGCGAAAAATCAAGTTTTTTTTTTTTCAAACAAAATTAAAATTTTCAAAAATTTTAAAATTCAAAAAAAATTAAATTTATTTTAAATGTTTCCCTCATATGCAAAATTATTTAAATATTGGTTCGAATTAATTAAACAAACAAATTAAAATTGGCTTCCTACTATACAAGCTTAGTAGGTGTATGACCTCATCAGCTGATCGAAACTAGGTCAAGTCCAAAACCTTGACCTACATATGTTACGTATACTCTCTGCACCTACATTAAACATCTGTAACAATCTAACTCAAAGCACAAAACATAATAAAATAAAATATTTAAAATGAACAAAATATTAAATAGAAATAATAAACAAATTGCCATTTAAATTATTATGAAAATTAAATTATGAAAATAAATACCTTAATTTTATATTATTCTCAAATTTTATCACAATTCTGTCACTGGCTTTACAAAATGAAAATTTTATATCTTTATCATAAATCACTCTCTCTATTTGACAATCTTACTTTATTCTACTGTGGGTGATTTGAACTATTTATTCTCATTGACTGTACTACTAGATCTGTATACATATATAATCTTTATTCCCCTGACTCTACTATTAACTTTTACTACATGACACCCCTCTCTATAAAAATATCTATCAAAACACTCTAAATTCAATTTACCTCTGGCACCGCTCATCTTTGTACTAGGATGTGTGTTCCCTACCTGGCTATAACCATACGAGCCAATGCCCCTCCAAAATATCGGCAAACACTCACGCGAACTACTCTATTCTCGCCACAACGCCGCACGTTGCTCACACCTTACCACCTCACCCTTACTACAAAATATCATCAACAAATATGTTTAAATCTCATTCACATTACTCATCTCTACATATACTCACTACTACTGTGTCAACATCAATACTTCTCAAAATACTATAATATGTATAAACCAAAACAACATTACCTTATATCATCTCTACTAATTCAACTTTAACTTTGACAGATCTATATGTCACATAAAATATTTATCACCCAAAAACTCTCTTTTATTAACTTGCATAAATTATTACTTTGTTTCTCATTTTCTCAAGTTATTTGTATCATTATTTTAAAACATCGGTAATACATTGCAAACATTACATTGAACATTAATAACTTGGAACCTTTATAACCAATATACCAGTGACATCTTATTGCTGATCAGCTGATCTCCTAATACAATTAAAACACATCTCATAATTGAACAACTTATATGAAATATATATATATTTATTTATCCATCCTCACTTCTATTACGTTAATTGCCTGCCAGGCGTTTAATTATTGGCTTAATTTAAAGCATACACATATCATGAAAACACATATTCTTATCAATGCCTATACCTAACATACAACAATAAAATAATACATTTAAAATCATAGCATGTAATGAACACCTTATATTACATATCTGACCAGCTAGTTAATTGAACAGAGCATAAGCAGTTTTATTGGATCCAACTTTGAATAAAAAAATGTTATGTTATTAAACTTTACATTCGTGACTCCTTTGCGTCACCTCCCAGCCACACACACTATTTCAGATTATGGTGGACTGTGGCGCCCATTCGCTTCCACAGAGACTGTATATTTTGGAGCAGGGTTTTTACCTCTCCGTGTCTCTGCTTCTGCTATTAAGTTTTAAAGTAGTGAACATCATCATGTTCTTGTTCTATAATCATACACCCTTAAAACGGTTCTACCACCGGTCTTGCTACCCCCAAGCGGGCAGAGTGGCAGCCGCTGTTCCATAGTTCCGGAGAGATTTCCTCTAATATCACCCCCCAATGAATTTCAAATATATACCAATTTCAAGTCAGCTATGGTCAAGGGACTTGATATGACCATAGCTGGCCGCTAGCCAAAACCACGGTTAGTGCTGGTAAGGCAGTAACCGCCCGAAAAGTCGAGGAAATCTAAACTTTCATTTCACTGCCTGTTTCACATCAATCTCATTATGTGCGACACGGTCATTTAGTAATGTGTGTAAATTTTAATTTACACGGATAAGGTGTGCCGCACATTTATCGCCATTTTGGCCTCCGATGGAGGTAACACTCACTGTTACCCCCAACCCATTTCGCTATCTAAGAGAGCACAGGCCACCCCCTCAATAGCCACTTAATAACTACCTAATTAATTAACAATTTTATATACATTATCATAATATTTTCATCAACAACCATTTAACCCATTCATAACCTTTTACCGTTTAACTTTCTTGAAATTTTCAAAATTTATCATTATATATCATTCAGTTATTATTAAAAAATTTTTAATTATCATATTTATTAAACACAATGATTGCATTAAAATCTCACTATTGCATTAACACCTCAATCACACCTGTAAACATTTTTGTTATACATGATTATCAAAATTTTTTTTTTTCTACTTACAATCCATTTAACATGATATACACCCACAACATAAGCACCACCACAATACTTTTCACCTCATCTTGTAGCGGGTCAAATTTTGTGTGTTTTTATTTTAACCGTTTGGGGCATATATATATATATATATTTTTACTTATTTCGTTTTCGGGCGGACTTGTATAATAAATTTGTAAAACTGTATTATTGTGCAACGTATTTGTCAGTATAACAGAACAGTGAAACAAAGAAGTAAGACGCAGGTTGTTGTTGAGTAATGCGGCGAAGAATTTACCACCCCAATTTTTCGCAGAACTTTGCGTGTGTGTGATCACGCCCGTATGCAACATCGATGGGCGGCGCGACGGAGTGACGCTTGGAAAACACAACCCACGCTGTGAAACATGGCGATGTAGCATACCGTCTGCCGCAGCTATCAACTCAATACCGGAAGTCGCATTAAACTCCGCCTACTGTTGGTGACATCAGCAGAGCCAAGTCCAATGTTAAGCTCTGGTCACACACATATATCAGCTCCATTCCATATATAAAATGGTTAGCCAACAACAACTGGGCGTGAGCGACGACGCAAAGCGAGTGGCAGTGAACAACAGCTTCCCTCCAAAGAAAGCAAGCTGTACCTGTTACGTTCTCGGTGACGGAACAGTCGACATTAGTCAGAGACGCTAAGCAGCAGATTGTACAACAGCGTGTAGATGTAGTTAGTGAGCTGCGGGCCCCGGTCGGTCGAAACTTTCTAAATATGAATAACTCAGTGTAATACCGACGTATTACCGACCGGGACCCAAGGAAATAAGGAGGTTATACAGGAGAAGCGTAGTGAACTGCGGGGAAATTATTCAAAGTGACGCGAACTAACGAACGAAGCAACGTGTACCCGGGTGGTGTCTCGAGATATATACAGTTTTAAAGTAAAATGGGGTGTTTCAATTAAATGGTTCTAAATCGTGTGAATGTGTGTGTGAGCAGCTGGGCTGACCTGTATAGGGTAAGAAATATCTAAATGTAAGGCATATCTGTATCTATTTCAGAATTTGTTTCTCTCATGTTTGTGTCATAATGATTTTGATCCGTCTTAACAGTAATTAAAACTATTTGCTTCACTATAATTATGTGTTAGTCTAAGTTATTTCGTCATTACCACCGTCTAATTTCTGTGTTAAAAATTCGTCTAACGAAATCGGGGGTTTTCTGAAATTCTATTATAGTCAGATAGCGGGATTTTTATAAGGGCAAGAGTATATAAGTTTTCGATATTTTACCTTCTAGAAAAAATATCGTGGCGACCTTGGCAGTTTTCAAAAGATAAGTTTTACGGGGACCATGACGGTAAGTGAAATTCTGGCAGCGGTAAGTATTATTTTATGAAGAGAGGAATGTGTTAAATATAAGTACAAAAAGAGAGTAACTTCACAGCGACGACCCTGCCAGGATGTTCGTATATAAATTTTATAGGAACTAGTCCTATTTTAATACACAGAAAATAGGATGTGGTAATGGCGAAGGTATAAAAATTATATCGCATATAGTTACGTAGGTTAGGTTTGTGATAGTAAGGTATACAGTTGTGTTAGATATTCTGATTTTACAATAATAGTGGTTTCTTATACATAAAAAGTGTTATAGAAATAAAATTTAAATATGGGGGAAGTACGAGATAACGAAATAATAAAAATGATGCAAGCGCTTTTTTATGCACAGAATAATAAGTTGGATGAGAAATTTAGTAACTTAAATGAGAAATTTAGTAACCTAGATGAAAAATTTAGCGAACAGAAAAATGAAATTAGAAAAATCCAGAATAATCTTAACGTAAAATTCAATGAAATGAAAAACGAAATTCAGGAACAAAGCTGTATTTATGATAAGAAATTGAGTGAGTTAGAGACGCGGTTAGGCGAAATAGAATTAGAAAATGAGAAAGTAATAAACAAATTAAAATCGAACAAAGATGACAGAGTAAGTAGTAGTGGAAATGATAATTTAAATAATGAGTTGACAAGTAATAACAATGATAATACAAATAAAAATGTGGTGTTAGAAAATGATGGTATAGATGTTGAGAGTGATAACGTAATTGTAGAAAGAGTAGAAGTTGATAATGAAATGTTAATGTGTGTGTATGAATTAGAGAGAGAGAGGAGAAATAATGTTGTAGTAGAGTGGGGACAGAGGGCAAATTTTCCCTTTATTATTTATGATTTAACGAGGTCACAAGTGTTTTTGAAGGGCAAGAGTCCCGTATTAGTAGAAGATTGGAGTTGTTTATGTTATTTGTATAATATTATACCCTCTGTGTGGAATGATTTTATAAGTATGAGATGGTGTTATGATGAGAGAGAATTAGAAGTATATAATTTAAAGAGAGATTATGGTGAGTTGGAAGAAGTATTAGAAGAGTATTTAAATAAGAATGATTTGATTTTTAATACGAAAGTAACTGACCCGATATTGAAGAAATTTACTAACGGAGACTTAACAGATATACTTAGTGTTGACTTGATGCAAGATTATTTTGATAAGACGGATGACTTTGATTTTTGGGGTTATGACACACAAAGTATCAGTATGTGTGTTAACGAAATCGAAAAGTGCTATGTAGAACCAAGGTTAATTTGGGACGATGGAGGTTAAACTAATAAAACAATAAAAGACAGTATAAACATTATGTTTTAATGGTTCTGACATGGCAAATCTGGACAAATGAAGTACGGAAAAAACTGGACAATCAATAATGAAAGGTTGTAAATACAAATGTAGCGAATTTATGTGTGTACATTGTGGAATGTTAAATAAATAATGTGTGTATATGAGATGATTGTTGCAATAATAATATTCTGTAATTTAAACAAATAAACATCAGAATTAATTTTGAAAACAGTAATTGACTAATGGTAATTGTTTCAATAACGATATAATTTACATTTTCAGTAATTAATTAAATTAAACCAGTTTGATATGCTTAAATATTTTGATTGCTTATTTAAATGTTAATTAATTAAATTTTTTTATGAATTTAATTTATTTTACGAGAGGGAAATTTGGTAATGAATGATAAATTATTTGATGTAAACTAATAGTTTTGTGTTAAATGTTACAGAGATGAGGTGAAAAGTATTGTGGTGGTGCTTATGTTGTGGGTGTATATCATGTTAAATGGATTGTAAGTACAAAAAAAAAATTTTGATAATCATGTATAACAAAAATGTTTACAGGTGTGATTGAGGTGTTAATGCAATAGTGAGATTTTAATGCAATCATTGTGTTTAATAAATATGATAATTAAAAATTTTTTAATAATAACTGAATGATATATAATGATAAATTTTGAAAATTTCAAGAAAGTTAAACGGTAAAAGGTTATGAATGGGTTAAATGGTTGTTGATGAAAATATTATGATAATGTATATAAAATTGTTAATTAATTAGGTAGTTATTAAGTGGCTATTGAGGGGGTGGCCTGTGCTCTCTTAGATAGCGAAATGGGTTGGGGGTAACAGTGAGTGTTACCTCCATCGGAGGCCAAAATGGCGATAAATGTGCGGCACACCTTATCCGTGTAAATTAAAATTTACACACATTACTAAATGACCGTGTCGCACATAATGAGATTGATGTGAAACAGGCAGTGAAATGAAAGTTTAGATTTCCTCGACTTTTCGGGCGGTTACTGCCTTACCAGCACTAACCGTGGTTTTGGCTAGCGGCCAGCTATGGTCATATCAAGTCCCTTGACCATAGCTGACTTGAAATTGGTATATATTTGAAATTCATTGGGGGGTGATATTAGAGGAAATCTCTCCGGAACTATGGAACAGCGGCTGCCACTCTGCCCGCTTGGGGGTAGCAAGACCGGTGGTAGAACCGTTTTAAGGGTGTATGATTATAGAACAAGAACATGATGATGTTCACTACTTTAAAACTTAATAGCAGAAGCAGAGACACGGAGAGGTAAAAACCCTGCTCCAAAATATACAGTCTCTGTGGAAGCGAATGGGCGCCACAGTCCACCATAATCTGAAATAGTGTGTGTGGCTGGGAGGTGACGCAAAGGAGTCACGAATGTAAAGTTTAATAACATAACATTTTTTTATTCAAAGTTGGATCCAATAAAACTGCTTATGCTCTGTTCAATTAACTAGCTGGTCAGATATGTAATATAAGGTGTTCATTACATGCTATGATTTTAAATGTATTATTTTATTGTTGTATGTTAGGTATAGGCATTGATAAGAATATGTGTTTTCATGATATGTGTATGCTTTAAATTAAGCCAATAATTAAACGCCTGGCAGGCAATTAACGTAATAGAAGTGAGGATGGATAAATAAATATATATATATTTCATATAAGTTGTTCAATTATGAGATGTGTTTTAATTGTATTAGGAGATCAGCTGATCAGCAATAAGATGTCACTGGTATATTGGTTATAAAGGTTCCAAGTTATTAATGTTCAATGTAATGTTTGCAATGTATTACCGATGTTTTAAAATAATGATACAAATAACTTGAGAAAATGAGAAACAAAGTAATAATTTATGCAAGTTAATAAAAGAGAGTTTTTGGGTGATAAATATTTTATGTGACATATAGATCTGTCAAAGTTAAAGTTGAATTAGTAGAGATGATATAAGGTAATGTTGTTTTGGTTTATACATATTATAGTATTTTGAGAAGTATTGATGTTGACACAGTAGTAGTGAGTATATGTAGAGATGAGTAATGTGAATGAGATTTAAACATATTTGTTGATGATATTTTGTAGTAAGGGTGAGGTGGTAAGGTGTGAGCAACGTGCGGCGTTGTGGCGAGAATAGAGTAGTTCGCGTGAGTGTTTGCCGATATTTTGGAGGGGCATTGGCTCGTATGGTTATAGCCAGGTAGGGAACACACATCCTAGTACAAAGATGAGCGGTGCCAGAGGTAAATTGAATTTAGAGTGTTTTGATAGATATTTTTATAGAGAGGGGTGTCATGTAGTAAAAGTTAATAGTAGAGTCAGGGGAATAAAGATTATATATGTATACAGATCTAGTAGTACAGTCAATGAGAATAAATAGTTCAAATCACCCACAGTAGAATAAAGTAAGATTGTCAAATAGAGAGAGTGATTTATGATAAAGATATAAAATTTTCATTTTGTAAAGCCAGTGACAGAATTGTGATAAAATTTGAGAATAATATAAAATTAAGGTATTTATTTTCATAATTTAATTTTCATAATAATTTAAATGGCAATTTGTTTATTATTTCTATTTAATATTTTGTTCATTTTAAATATTTTATTTTATTATGTTTTGTGCTTTGAGTTAGATTGTTACAGATGTTTAATGTAGGTGCAGAGAGTATACGTAACATATGTAGGTCAAGGTTTTGGACTTGACCTAGTTTCGATCAGCTGATGAGGTCATACACCTACTAAGCTTGTATAGTAGGAAGCCAATTTTAATTTGTTTGTTTAATTAATTCGAACCAATATTTAAATAATTTTGCATGTGAGGGAAACATTTAAAATAAATTTAATTTTTTTTGAATTTTAAAATTTTTGAAAATTTTAATTTTGTTTGAAAAAAAAAAAACTTGATTTTTCGCCTGCCAGCGAATGAATATTTTAGATAATGATTATTTTATTATGTGTGCATTAACCATGTTTATTTTATTGTATTGCATTGTATTGGTAGACTATAAGTGGTTCTCATGTTAGAGTAAGGATGTGTTTAGATTAGTAGAAATGTCTAGGTTAAGTCATTTGAAACAAAAATTAAAAAAAAACAAGGAAGAGAATTTTTTTTGATAAAATATTTTTTTTTTAATTTTGGATTTTTTTTTAAATTTTTAATAAATTTTAAAAGAAATTTTTTATTTTAATGTGATATGGCAACATGTAATGTTAGTGTGTGTGAGCCCAGTATCTGCTAAAGGCAGCCCAGCTTGCATAAAAGAGGGAACACATCGGTGGAGGATCTGGAATAATCTGAGCCAGGGATTGAGGATTTTTGGGGGTAGCCTGTTAAAAGGCGAGGTGCGCCGTGGTACGAGTCTGCTCGATTTCTCGGTGTTGGGATCTCTTACGGAGAAGTCCAGTGATCTCGTTCAGATGAGTCCATGGTCGCTGAGCCAGGGGGGTCGTGCACCCATGCAGACTAAGAACAAAGGGGTTGTTGGCACTAGTTCCTCACCGGTCCTCTTTGGGGTTATCGATGAGATTTCTTCTGTTATGAACCGCAGAATTCTCATCGAGGGGGTATTGTAGCGGGTCAAATTTTGTGTGTTTTTATTTTAACCGTTTGGGGCATATATATATATTTTTACTTATTTCGTTTTCGGGCGGACTTGTATAATAAATTTGTAAAACTGTATTATTGTGCAACGTATTTGTCAGTATAACAGAACAGTGAAACAAAGAAGTAAGACGCAGGTTGTTGTTGAGTAATGCGGCGAAGAATTTACCACCCCAATTTTTCGCAGAACTTTGCGTGTGTGTGATCACGCCCGTATGCAACATCGATGGGCGGCGCGACGGAGTGACGCTTGGAAAACACAACCCACGCTGTGAAACATGGCGATGTAGCATACCGTCTGCCGCAGCTATCAACTCAATACCGGAAGTCGCATTAAACTCCGCCTACTGTTGGTGACATCAGCAGAGCCAAGTCCAATGTTAAGCTCTGGTCACACACATATATCAGCTCCATTCCATATATAAAATGGTTAGCCAACAACAACTGGGCGTGAGCGACGACGCAAAGCGAGTGGCAGTGAACAACAGCTTCCCTCCAAAGAAAGCAAGCTGTACCTGTTACGTTCTCGGTGACGGAACAGTCGACATTAGTCAGAGACGCTAAGCAGCAGATTGTACAACAGCGTGTAGATGTAGTTAGTGAGCTGCGGGCCCCGGTCGGTCGAAACTTTCTAAATATGAATAACTCAGTGTAATACCGACGTATTACCGACCGGGACCCAAGGAAATAAGGAGGTTATACAGGAGAAGTGTAGTGAACTGCGGGGAAATTATTCAAAGTGACGCGAACTAACGAACGAAGCAACGTGTACCCGGGTGGTGTCTCGAGATATATACAGTTTTAAAGTAAAATGGGGTGTTTCAATTAAATGGTTCTAAATCGTGTGAATGTGTGTGTGAGCAGCTGGGCTGACCTGTATAGGGTAAGAAATATCTAAATGTAAGCCATATCTGTATCTATTTCAGAATTTGTTTCTCTCATGTTTGTGTCATAATGATTTTGATCCGTCTTAACAGTAATTAAAACTATTTGCTTCACTATAATTATGTGTTAGTCTAAGTTATTTCGTCATTACCACCGTCTAATTTCTGTGTTAAAAATTCGTCTAACGAAATCGGGGGTTTTCTGAAATTCTATTATAGTCAGATAGCGGGATTTTTATAAGGGCAAGAGTATATAAGTTTTCGATATTTTACCTTCTAGAAAAAATATCGTGGCGACCTTGGCAGTTTTCAAAAGATAAGTTTTACGGGGACCATGACGGTAAGTGAAATTCTGGCGGCGGTAAGTATTATTTTATGAAGAGAGGAATGTGTTAAATATCAGTACAAAAAGAGAGTAACTTCACAATCTCTGTAACATTTAACACAAAACTATTAGTTTACATCAAATAATTTATAATTCATTACCAAATTTCCCTCTCGTAAAATAAATTAAATTCATAAAAAAATTTAATTAAGTAACATTTAAATAAGCAATCAAAATATTTAAGCATATCAAACTGGTTTAATTTAATTAATTACTGAAAATGTAAATTATATCGTTATTGAAACAATTACCATTAGTCAATTACTGTTTTCAAAATTAATTCTGATGTTTATTTGTTTAAATTACAGAATATTATTATTGCAACAATCATCTCATATACACACATTATTTATTTAACATTCCACAATGTACACACATAAATTCGCTACATTTGTATTTACAACCTTTCATTATTGATTGTCCAGTTTTTTCCGTACTTCATTTGTCCAGATTTGCCATGTCAGAACCATTAAAACATAATGTTTATACTGTCTTTTATTGTTTTATTAGTTTAACCTCCATCGTCCCAAATTAACCTTGGTTCTACATAGCACTTTTCGATTTCGTTAACACACATACTGATACTTTGTGTGTCATAACCCCAAAAATCAAAGTCATCCGTCTTATCAAAATAATCTTGCATCAAGTCAACACTAAGTATATCTGTTAAGTCTCCGTTAGTAAATTTCTTCAATATCGGGTCAGTTACTTTCGTATTAAAAATCAAATCATTCTTATTTAAATACTCTTCTAATACTTCTTCCAACTCACCATAATCTCTCTTTAAATTATATACTTCTAATTCTCTCTCATCATAACACCATCTCATACTTATAAAATCATTCCACACAGAGGGTATAATATTATACAAATAACATAAACAACTCCAATCTTCTACTAATACGGGACTCTTGCCCTTCAAAAACACTTGTGACCACGTTAAATCATAAATAATAAAGGGAAAATTTGCCCTCTGTCCCCACTCTACTACAACATTATTTCTCCTCTCTCTCTCTAATTCATACACACACATTAACATTTCATTATCAACTTCTACTCTTTCTACAATTACGTTATCACTCTCAACATCTATACCATCATTTTCTAACACCACATTTTTATTTGTATTATCATTGTTATTACTTGTCAACTCATTATTTAAATTATCATTTCCACTACTACTTACTCTGTCATCTTTGTTCGATTTTAATTTGTTTATTACTTTCTCATTTTCTAATTCTATTTCGCCTAACCGCGTCTCTTAGACCAGAGAGGACTGGCATTAATTTAGTATTCATAGGTTTAAAATGTTTAAATGAACTGTTTGTTCACAGCCATAAAATCAATGTATTTGTAAGAGTTATTAGAGAATAAGATTTATATTATGTGTTTAAAATAAATAATGTTTGCTAAATAACAGCATACATACCATTAATAATGTTTCAGTATGTATGCTATGTTAACTCAAAAATAGTTAAAGGTATATGTTCAAACCATGTCAGCAATATGTTCAATTGGGCAGATTGCTAAATAATGTTCATAATTATTTTGTATAAAAGTAGTGTTAATTAAATACTACACCTCACAATAAGTTATAAACCATTTTATTTTCATGTAATAGTAACTATGTAAAGTCAGAGGAGGAGGTAGGATTAAATTTATTTGAGAAAGACAGAAATATAAAATTCTAAACTCTAGGCCAATTTGGTGAATTCACAGAAACCATATAAACCAGTATAATTCACTTATAAATCCTGTAAACTAGCAAGATTTAGATAAGGTAAATCAGTTAACCACTACTGGGAATGATCCTATGAGTTAAAATGATAATAAGGAAATATACCTTAAAATATTGTAAATTTTCAAAATATGTAAATTAATTAATTTTAAAGAGCAATGTCAAATTCAGAGATTAACACAAAAAACCAGTTCAAAGGTTTAATTTATATGTATTTAAGGAAAGGAAGAGGAATATGACTAATTAAAATTTATTATAATAGTATTGATGATAATTAAAATGGAGGAAAATTTGAGAAAGACGGAAATCCAATTTTGAGCCTATATTTCCAAAAAGAAAAGAAATTTGTTAATTTCCACAAAATGTCTACAGATATGGACTATAATACATCAATTTAAAAGGAATGAGATGATTAAACCAATGATAAGGTTCATAATTCATGAAAGTGATGGAAAAAATAAATAAATTCCATATATAATGTAATATTTTATCATGTGTTTGGGTAATCGAAATATGTTAACAATACTTTTTCAAAGATTAACTGGGCCAGATTTTGACCAAGTTAATTAGTCTTTTGTTGAATATCAAGCTGAATAGTTGTGTGAAAAAAACGTTCTTTAAAACCGAGTAGAAAATGGTACGACAAATTACTATTAATGTCAGTGCATCGAGAGTTAGATGAATTGAACACTTTCTGAGCTAAATTTACCAAAACTTTAACGACAATAGTGAAAAATAACACCTAACTTCATGATACGAGTGATATAAAACAGTAAAACAATATATTTGACACAATTCACGCTACAACGCATAATCACTTTTACAGACATCTAACCAACAGAAGTGAACACATACAAAATAACCTAATTAACACAAGTTTACATGGAACACTTCTTCAGAGCACACCAAACAACCTAATAGACAAATTACACCAGTGCGGGAACATTTCAAACATTCATGAAGGTAATTTTGTTGTGATTTTCTGAGACGACGACTTCGCAGTAACCTATCCAGATCTCGTAGCGGCCATCTTTGAATTTTACGAAGCCTGCCTTCTTCATCCCGTGGTGACGTCATAAAAGCTGCCAATGGTCTGACAAAACAATTTATTAAACATTATATATCAGAATTATTTAAATACTATTAAATAATAATTATTTAATTTATTTTAATTGTTAATGTTATACTTTCTCGTCATCCTTCTCTGACTATTAATTTAATCGCTCAAAGAACCTGTCCTTTATATAATACCTATAATAATTTTTATACTGTATGCACAATCGATAGTTCCCTGAGACGGAGTCGATAATTGTTCTCAATCGATAAAAGATCGATTATTTATTAAATTGTTCAATAAATCAATATATTTCAATTGTTTTTATCTGTTATTATTTCACAGGCTAATTTAAGATTATTTATTAAGGCTAAGGGACTTCAAGAAGAAGAAAATATTTTATTTAAGTGAGATATTGGACCAGCAAGAAAAATCATCGATCGATTGCTGACTGGAGTTAATCTATTTAACTCCAGACTTGGTTCAAATCTTCCAGAAGTGCTCGATAGTTAATAAATACCTGCCTGATTATCAAAATTTTTACAAAACCTTTAAAACAGCTTTATTTCTTATTTACACACATTGATTAACATAAACAAAATTATTTTTTTTATTGAAATTTTTTTTTTTTTTTTTTTAATTTTTCTTTACTATTTTATTTTTGTAAAGACCGGCATACAGGGTCTTGTTACAAAGTGGCGTCCAACTTAGAGGGCTTGATAAGATAAGCCTGGCAGCGATTAATTAATAGATACCAGAAAAATGCAAAGACGAGCTACTTCGAAAAAGAGGGCGGCAGAGGCCGAAAAAGAGATTGACATGGGGGATAAAGAGGCAACACCCGTTGAAGATCCGGAAGTGTTACTAATCCAGGTGGAACCGAAACAACCAGCACCACCAGAGGAACAACCTGAAGTAACGACGCAGACAGGAGAAGTCAATGTCCCAGAAAAGGAGAAACCTTCACCGACAGAGGATAGTAACATACAGGAAATGTTCAAGCAGATGATGGAGACAATGAGTGGAATGAGTAAAGATTTAAAGAAAGAAATCAAATCCACGAGTGAAGACTTAAATAACAAACTGGATTCCACTAACAAAAAGATGGACGAAAGTAGTAAGGAAAGGAAAGAAGATAACCATTCATTAAATGAAAAACTAGAGGATTTGAAGGAAGACAACCATTCATTAAATGAAAAACTAGAGGATTTGAAGGAAGACAACCATTCATTAAATGAAAAACTAGAGGATTTGAAGGAAGACAACCGATCCACAAAGGAAGAATTGGGCCGTAAGATAGAAAATACTAATAAGAGGATCGAAGAAACTAGTAGGAAGATGGAAAGGAAAATGGAAGAAAATAATAAGAATTTAGAAGAGAAGATGGAAGAAACCAGTAAGAAAATAGAAAGCGACAATCAGCAACTGAGGGAAAAGTTGGAGGAAAATTATCTGAAAATGGAGGAGAAGATGGACGAGAATAATCAAAGGTTGAGAGAAGAACTAAGGGAAGTTAACCAAGAGAACATGAATAAGTTAGACGAGAGGATAGAGCTAGCTAAAGAGGAGTTGAATAAAAAGATAACCGAGACGAAGAAGTCCATCGTCAAGAAATTAGAACAGGAAGTCGTGGTTGTTAACCAGCAGATCAGAGAAGTAGACGAAAGATGTCGTCAAACAGAAAACGAAGTGCTGGAAGTCCGGGAAGTAATAACTAAGGAGATTACTCAGGTCCAAGAACAACAGAAAACTAAAATGGAGGAGACCAAGAAATTTGCCTTGGAGGAAGTGAATAAAGTGTGGACACAGGTAACCGAAAGATGCGATGGCGTGGAAGCCGCTATGTCGAGCATAACCGGACAGGTGCGTCAGAGCCAGGAGGAGATAGAGTTGATAAAGAACAGACCATCTGGATATCATAATTTCCCCATGTCAGAAAACAGAGAATGGCTCAATTTCCGGCAATTTAAACAGAAGCCTATGGAGTTCTTGGCACGCATAGAGGAGTACCTCGAAAAACACAGAGGGAACCGATGGGTCCAGAACAGGGAAATCCTTGACGAGTCGTTTCGGGAGGTGAATGACCATTGGTGGATGGCCAACCGGAGCGACATCGACAATTATGAGCAATTCAAGAGCCTATTCAAGGCCAAGTACTGGTCAGAGACCACTCAAAATTTGATAAGAGACAATATATGCCACGGCCACTACAAACCACAAGTCGGTAGTTCAATGACAGCTTATTTCCTCGGCAAGGTATGTATGGCCAAGCACTTAGAACCGGCCATACCTGAGGAGTGCCTAATAAATAAGTTGTCCTATCATTATGATGAAGAGGTAATTCGTGCGAGGAGGGGCAGCCAAATAAAAACCATCCAGGCAATGACAGAACTCCTCGAAAACTATGAAAATGAAGACTACTACCGACAGAGTCGTAGAAGAAGTGATGGGCCCGAACCAAGGACATATCAGAACAATAACCAGGGTACGAACCGCATAAACACTGGGTACCAAGGAGGCCGGGCATACCCGCGAAATAACAATTTTAGTAATAATAATAATATGAACAATTCGAGTTACAATAATAATAATACGGGTCCAAACCATCCAAACCCGAGTCGACCCTCTAATGGTTATCAGGGTAACCGCAATCCCTACCCTAATAACACAAATAGTCAGAGAAGCCCCAATTATGGTAATAGTCATTACCATAATAATAATAATCGTGCGGGTCCCAATAATGGTAATTCCGTTAATAATAGGTTTCCTCGCCCTAGAGTGAACTTCATACGAGCCACAGATGGACGACAGCGAGGATTCAACCACAATCGAAGAAACAGCTACCGCGGATACGAAGAAAGGCGGAGGAGCCTAGAACGGAACCAACCAAGGTACTATCCGGCAAGAAGGAGTAATAGTTTAGACGACGCTGAACGGAGGTCTAACCACGAACGACTGGAAGACCGTAGGACAGATCGACAGGTAACCACTCTAAGCATCCCAAATGAGGCATCAACTAGTATGGCTCAAAGGAACAATGATGCCGAGCCTTTAAACGGGCACAGGCAGTAATAAATCGCCAGAACCCGTTACTGCTCCTAAATACTGGGTATAATAATAATAATGAGTGCAATCATGAGAATAATAACAATCGTATCACAATCATAGGGTGCAACTACCTAAAGGACATCAGACATGAGTTATTGGAAGAGGATAACAGGAATCCCACCAATAACTTCAATAATGAAATAATACATGTCGACGCCAAGGTAGAAGGCATCCCAGCCAAGTTAATGATCGATACTGGTTCGAACGTGTCAATCATAAGTACGACGGAGTTGGAGAGGATACAGCAAGAGTGCGGGAGAACTTTACCAACATTGCCGTTGAATAATATTATTTTGTTGGGGGCAACCGGCCGACAAAATAAAACAATACGTAGGCAAGTCTCCGCCAGTGTGATGAGCTGTGGTATAGCAATTGACATGGAATTCTTGGTGGCGAGCGGTCTGCCATTTAATATACTGGTCGGGTGTGATGTGCTTAGGAGGAATTCCGCCATCATTGATCTGAGAACTGAAACATTGTCGCTGTTTTCTAACGGACATACTTGGACGGTGAACTTGGTGGGTTGTGACCAAGTTGTTCCCGATAGTATCCACCAGCAAATCCGCAAAATTAATTACATCCATCCAACATCTATAATTGAACAAAGGATAGACGACACCTCCAATGAAGATTTATGGTCACAAAAAATCCAGGAGATCAGGGATTTCCGGAGCGGTATAACTGGCGAAGGTTTAACAACAAACCAAGCGAACAAATTAATAAACATATATAACAAATATAAATCAGTCTTTTCTGATGAGCCCGGTAAAGTGAAAAACTTCCAGTGTACTCTACAGTTCCAAGACACAGTGGACTTTAACCGGAAGTCTTACCCCATTGCGCAATCACGAAAGCAAGCAGTAAGAGCTGAAATAGAGCAAATGATTAACCGTGACATTATAGAGAGTAGCCATTCCCCATATACAAGTCCTATCGTGGCTATTCCTAAGAAAAACGGACAAGTCCGTTTGTGTTTAGATGCGCGCAAAATAAATAAAATGATCATTAATGACAGGACTTCGCCCGGTGAGATTGAGGAGATTTTAAAACGGTTCCACGGTACCAAATACTTCAGTACCTGGGATACGGTGTGCTGGTACTGGCAGGTGGAATTACATCCACAGAGTCGCCAGTATCTGGCCTTTATATTCGAAGGGCGGAACTACCAGTTTAAGAGGTTGCCCTTCGGACTGGTAAACTCAGTCGCAGTCTTTGTGCACTGCATGGACCAGATACTTGGCCAAGAAGCACTACAATTCACCACCGTATATGTCGATGACTTGCTAGTGTCCTCAGAAACTTGGGAGGAACACTGCTACCGTGTGGAACACGTATTACAGAAGCTAGCGACAAACAATATTATGCTAAAATTAGCAAAATCTCATTTCATTGCTAAGGAGATACAATTCTTAGGCTTCATCTTAAATGATCAGGGAATCTCACCGTCGGCTGAAAAAGTCGAAGCGATTCAGAACTTTCCTACACCTAAGAATCGAAGGCAGTTACAGTCATTCCTGGGACTCTGTAATTATTACCGGAAGTTCCAGGAAAAGTACTCAGAACTGACTGCCAGATTTCAGCCGCAACTGTCATCCAAAAATAAATGGATCTGGGTTAATGAACAACAAAATATATTATCTCTAATAAAACAAAAATTCCTTGAACCCATTATACTCCGCCATCCAGATTTTAACAAGCCTTTCTTTCTTAATTGTGATGCCAGTGACATCAGCCTCGGCACTACCTTATATCAAGAGGATGAGGAGGGCGAACATCTTGTGATCTGCTTTGCTAGCAGAGCATTGAATCAATGTGAGAAAAACTACCACGTTACAGAAAAGGAATTATTGAGTGTCGTGTTCGCGTGCGGAAAGTTCCGCACTTATATCCTTGGTTATTCCGTTACCGTCCGGACAGACCATAAGTCTATCTCGTTCCTTAAGAGATGTAAGTTAAGCCATGGAAGGTTAACGCGGTGGATACTATTGCTGCAAGAATACGACCTTAAGTGGGAGTATATCCCCGGAAGGAAGAATGTCGTTGCGGACGTATTGTCTAGAGTAGACATTGACAAACAGACGTTCGAGGGGGAGAAGGAGAGTATTCTTAAAGTATACAATATTCTAAGCAGCAGCGCCAGTCTACAATCAATTTTGGAACACCTGAGCACACACCAACAAGCTGACCCGAAGTCATACTCTATTATCGCAAGATTGGAAGCAGGGGATGAGACAATCTCCCAATATTATAAAATACATAATGGAATCCTGTTTTCAAGACCATCTTTATATAAGGAGGAATGGAAGGTTATAATTCCGACCCATATCGAGAAGGAGATAGTGTTCAATTATCATGTTCGATATGGGCATATGGGCGCCTTAAAAGTGGTAAAGGCCATGGAAGAGAGCTGCCATATCAAAGACATAAATCGGAAAGTACGAAAGTACATAAGAAACTGTCGCATTTGCCAACTCGTAAAAACAAACAACGAGAAAAGAGAGGGGCAGATGATTCCGATAACCTCTCAGTCGAAACTTGAGAAGGTATTCCTGGATATCTGTGGGCCATTTCCCCGCAGTGGAGGCCGCCACCGATACAAATATCTCGTCATCATAATGGACCATTATACCAAGTTCGTGAAGCTATACCCAGCGAATCGGGCGACTACGAATAAAGTTCTTAAAATCCTGATCAACCAGTACTTCCCAACCGTCAGAAAACCGGTATCGATCATAACCGACCACGGAACACAATTCAAGGGGAGGAAATGGCGGGATACACTGCTGTCAATGGGGGTTCATACATACAAGACATCAGTATACCACCCGAGCAGTAACCCGGCCGAAAGAGTCTTGCGAGAGGTGGGGCGCCTATTAAGAACGTACTGCCACGATCAGCAGAGGAGGTGGCAAGAATACTTGGAGGCCACTGAAGAATTCCTCAACCTGGCATACCATCCAGCCATAGGAATAACCCCATACTCCGCAATGTACGAAAGACAACCCCCTAGGGAGATCGAAGATATCTTGGAGTTCCCCAGAGAGCATAAATATATATTTAATAGAATTCAATTTCATAATAAGGTGGCCGAAGATCAGGAGAAACGGCGGAATAAGTACGATAAAAGCATGGGTAAGGTTATTAATTATACCGTTGGAGAGAAGGTGTTGTTGAAGAATAGGGAATTACCCAGTTCCTTAGAGGGGATAACAAAAAAATTATTGCTTCTGTACACTGGTCCCTATATTGTCTCTAAGAACAATAACAACAACACGTACGAAATAAAGGAAATGAATTCAAATAAAGTTAAGGGTGTCTTTAACCAGGCATCCATGAAGAAATTTTATGAATAAATCAACCAAATTCTAAAACACATGTAAGCCCACCTTACATAAAAATTATTTGAAGAAAATTTTATGGCAATAATATAAGAAGAAGTTAGAATTTAAAATCAACCAAATTCTAAAACACATGTAAGCCCACCTTACATAAAAATTATTTGAAGAAAATTTTATGGCAATAATATAAGAAGAAGTTAGAATTTAAAATCAACCAAATTCTAAAACACATGTAAGCTCACCTTACATAAAAATTATTTGAAGAAAATTTTATGGTAATAATATAAGAAGAAGTTAGAATTTAAAACCAGCCAAATTCTAAAACACATTCAAGCCCACCTTACATAAAAATTATTTGAAGAAAATTTTATGGCAATAATATAAGAAGAGTTTGGACTTAACCAGCCAAATTCTAAAACACATGTAAGCCCACCTTACATAAAAACTATTTAAGAAAACTTTATGGCAAGAATATAAGAGAAGAATTTAAAATCATCAAAATTTTAAAACAATGTAAGACCATCTTACTAACCAGGAATTTGAAATAAACATTTTGGAAGAGAATATAAAACAGGAATTAGAATAAATCATCCAAATTTTAAAACAAGGTAAGACCATCTTACTAAACCGGAATTTGAAATAAACATTTTGGAAGAGAATAGAAAACAAGAATTTAGGAATAAAAAACTCAAATTTCCAAAAACAATGTAATACTTTACATAACAACTATTTGGAGAAAACTTTATGGCAAGAATATAAAAAGGAATTTAGAATGAGAAATCATCTAAATTTAAAAAAAAAAAAAAGATTGTAAGTTCACCTTACTAACCAAGAATTTGAGAAAAAACATTTTGAAGAGATAAATATAAAACAGAATTTAGATTGAAATAATATAAGTTCTAAAAAGGAAAGCAAGCCCACCTTACATACAAATTATTTGAGAAAACTTGATGGAATAATATAAGAAGAATGAATTTTGAATTGTGTATAAATCAAGTTTCCAAACCAAGAGTAAGTACAACTTACCGACCAATTATTAATAAAACACTTGGGTGAAATAAACAGAAAAGATTTAATACCATATTTATGGTAAGCATAAAATATATTTACCATGTTTATAAAGGATCATAATGGGATGAATAAAGGAAACAGACTTTAGAATTAAAACAAATAATTCTGGAGAAATATGATCATGTCTAATTTAAAAATAAAGTGTGAAAAACTTTCCATAAAGGGATACGAAAGGAAATAAACCGTGTGATACGATTTGAGTGATTGAATATAACAAATACAAAAACTTATGTGGAATTATGAGATAATAAAACTTTGAAGTGGTATGAGGAGAAATTATGACCTCATTATAAAATTAATAAAAAACATTCATTCGAAAGGATAATAACCATGACAGGAATAATGTGAGAATAATATCAAAGATATATGTAATTAAACGAATTAATATAAAATGATTTATGAATTAAATGTCAATTGTGATAATGACAGTTATAGAAAGTTCTAGAAAATAGAACAAGTGGAAATAATAAAAACAGAGCAATAAAATAAAAATGTCATAAATATATGCTACTATAAACAATGCAGATTATAATAAAAAAAACAGAAGGTAATAAAGAATTTGTAACCAAAAGCTTTATATGATAAGAAAAGTTGAAAAATGTAATAATAGAAGAGCTTCCTACCATAATATCAAATGAATGAAACATCAAGTTAAAGAGTCAGAAGAACAACTGAGATAGGAATATTAAAATCTCTGAGAAATATAATAAGTAATGAGTGAAGTATCCCAAAGATATTTTTTTTTTAATAGTAACAAATGTGTACTATTCTGAATAATTTTTTTATCTGTCTGTAGATAATTCCAGCAGTATTAATATGTTTTTTGAGCAGAGATGATTTGCCTCTGTACTCAAATATGTGTGAAGTATTGGACAGCAGAGGAAGTAGCGTACAGTGCCTCTCTGAACTGAACAAGCTCACAAAGTAGGGAACGATAGGGAGGAAATATCAAAAGGAGAAAATACTAAGAAGAAATATGAAAATGAAATAATAAATATGAAACTCAGATGACTATTACTATCAAGGAAGATCAAGTGAGAATGAGAAGGATATAAGCTCAAATATAAATAGGAGAATTTTCAAAATGGAAGGAAGTCAAGAATAATAACAAAACTACAATAATTATCATAAGCAATTGTTTCAGACAAAGCAAGTATAGTCTGAAAAAATCACTTCTGGAGAAGGGCATTCTGTAGCGTGACAGAAAATCCACTATTTATTAATTCATATAAAATAATAAAAATTAATTACACCACATATGTTAATATAAAATCGAATGAAATTGAATGAAATCAAAGGAATAAACAACAATAAAATAAAAATTCTCATTACATTATATAAAAACCACTGTTAAAAATCAAAGAAATTATTGAAAGCAACTCATATTATAAAATCAGGAATTTACCCAGGAAGCTAGGAGCAGTAAATAAATTAAATAACACCATATCAAGAAGAAAGAGAATCAGTTTAAGAGTGGTGAATACCAAAATACCCCAAAAACAAGAAGAAGGAAGAATAAAGTTTGTGATCAGGAAGAAAACAATACCCTGAAACCTTTAGAGAAGAACAAGGTCCGTATCAGTAAATAAATTAGATGCTCCAAACTAAACATCAGTCGAGATAACACAAAGTACCTTGGTTTACCCAAGAATGAAGAAGGAAGACAAGAAGACCAGAAGAATGAAGACTAGAAGAAGGACAAGAATGAAGACCAGAAGAAGGACAAGAATGAAGACAAGAAAGAAGATAAGAAGAAGGACAAGAAAGAAGACAGGAGGAGAGGAAGAAATAGTATGAAAGAAACACCGTTGTAAAACCTATTATTATTATTATTAACTACCATCAAACCCAAACCCACAAAAACGATTAAAAAGAAAGTATAACATACCAAAATCCTATAAGAATGTAATTATTTAGAAAACTAAAGTGCTGTATAGTATTATAAGAAGTGAACCGACTAAAGCTATTGTGTGATAAGAAAATAAACAAGTCTTAACAGTCCATGATTACTAAAGGTCTGGTCTGAGATAATAAGACTCAAAATATCAGAACCAACAGTGAAAGTGAATTTGTGTAAGTGTTTTTTGGAAATGCAATAAACTTAAAGTTAGTGATACTATGACTTATCAATATGCTATATAACAACTTTAATATCCAATAATAAACAGCATAATAAAATAATAAAATGGAAGATTTCCAGTATTTTCTTATTTTAATGTAACTCTTTATTTACAAGACATTTGTAAAAAAAAATAATAACTAGAGTATGGGTGGTCATGTTTACTGATGAAGGGAATCATAAATAATAATGGTTTAGACCAGAGAGGACTGGCATTAATTTAGTATTCATAGGTTTAAAATGTTTAAATGAACTGTTTGTTCATAGCCATAAAATCAATGTATTTGTAAGAGTTATTAGAGAATAAGATTTATATTATGTGTTTAAAATAAATAATGTTTGCTAAATAACAGCATACATACCATTAATAATGTTTCAGTATGTATGCTATGTTAACTCAAAAATAGTTAAAGGTATATGTTCAAACCATGTCAGCAATATGTTCAATTGGGCAGATTGCTAAATAATGTTCATAATTATTTTGTATAAAAGTAGTGTTAATTAAATACTACACCTCACAATAAGTTATAAACCATTTTATTTTCATGTAATAGTAACTATGTAAAGTCAGAGGAGGAGGTAGGATTAAATTTATTTGAGAAAGACAGAAATATAAAATTCTAAACTCTAGGCCATTTGGTGAATTCACAGAAACCATATAAACCAGTATAATTCACTTATAAATCCTGTAAACTAGCAAGATTTAGATAAGATAAATCAGTTAACCACTACTGGGAATGATCCTATGAGTTAACATGATAATAAGGAATTATACCTTAAAATATTGTAAATTTTCAAAATATATAAATTAATTAATTTTAAAGAGCAATGTCAAATTCAGAGATTAACACAAAAAACCAGTTCAAAGGTTTAATTTATATGTATTTAAGGAAAGGAAGAGGAATATGACTAATTAAAATTTATTATAATAGTATTAATGATAATTAAAATGGAGGAAAATTTGAGAAAGATGGAAATCCAATTTTGAGCCTATATTTCCAAAAAGAAAAGAAATTTGTTAATTTCCACAAAATGTCTACAGATATGGACTATAATACATCAATTTAAAAGGAATGAGATGATTAAACCAATGATAAGGTTCATAATTCATGAAAGTGATGAATAAAATAAATAAATTCCATATATAATGTAATATTTTATCATGTGTTTGGGTAATCGAAATATGTTAACAATACTTTTTCAAAGATTAAGTGGGCCAGATTTTGACCAAGTTAATTAGTCTTTTGTTGAATATCAAGCTGAATAGTTGTGTGAAAAAAACGTTCTTTAAAACCGAGTAGAAAATGGTACGACAAATTACTATTAATGTCAGTGCATCGAGAGTTAGATGAATTGAACACTTTCTGAGCTAAATTTACCAAAACTTTAACGACAATAGTGAAAAATAACACCTAACTTCATGATACGAGTGATATAAAACAGTAAAACAATATATTTGACACAATTCACGCTACAACGCATAATCACTTTTACAGACATCTAACCAACAGAAGTGAACACATACAAAATAACCTAATTAACACAAGTTTACATGGAACACTTCTTCAGAGCACACCAAACAACCTAATAGACAAATTACACCAGTGCGGGAACATTTCAAACATTCATGAAGGTAATTTTGTTGTGATTTTCTGAGACGACGACTTCGCAGTAACCTATCCAGATCTCGTAGCAGCCATCTTTGAATTTTACGAAGCCTGCCTTCTTCATCCCGTGGTGACATCATAAAAGCTGCCAATGGTCTGACAAAACAATTTATTAAACATTATATATCAGAATTATTTAAATATTATTAAATAATAATTATTTAATTTATTTTAATTGTTAATGTTATACTTTCTCGTCATCCTTCTCTGACTATTAATTTAATCGCTCAAAGAACCTGTCCTTTATATAATACCTATAATAATTTTTATACTGTATGCACAATCGATAGTTCCCTGAGACGGAGTCGATAATTGTTCTCAATCGATAAAAGATCGATTATTTATTAAATTGTTCAATAAATCAATATATTTCAATTGTTTTTTATCTGTTATTATTTCACAGGCTAATTTAAGATTATTTATTAAGGCTAAGGGACTTCAAGAAGAAGAAAATATTTTATTTAAGTGAGATATTGGACCAGCAAGAAAAATCATCGATAGATTGCTGACTGGAGTTAATCTATTTAACTCCAGACTTGGTTCAAATCTTCCAGAAGTGCTCGATAGTTAATAAATACCTGCCTGATTATCAAAATTTTTACAAAACCTTTAAAACAGCTTTATTTCTTATTTACAAACATTGATTAACATAACAAAATTATTTTTTTTATTGAAAATTTTATTTTTTTTTTTTTTTTTAATTTTTCTTTACTATTTTATTTTTGTAAAGACCGGCATACAGGGTCTTGTTACAACGTATATTTACCAACTTACCCGTACTCATAGGAGGAGAAAAAGGAAAGAAGGAAAGGACATAATGAATTATTAAACAATCAAATAACAATTGATATTACTAAGGAGGAGAAATAATGTCATATAATTGATACTAAAAGGAAATGATAAATGAAAAAAAAAGAAAAAGGGAAACAGTGTGTTACATAAGGAGGTAATGATGAATATAAATATAGCTATTAACAATTGAATGATTTTAAAAGATAATTTTACCTGCGGAGAACGATATATTAATATAATTGAGAAATAATCAGAAGAGTTTAAGAAAGGGAATTTATTTGTAGGAGCCTATGATCTTTGAATATTGTATTTTTTTTTTTATTATTATTTGTTGCGAAAGTGCAATTATTATTTTCTGGATGGGGATGTGTTGCCTCTGATTTCAGTGATTATAGATAGGGAAGGGCGGAGAATGTATGCCATAGCGAGCCACTCTGACTTCCAACACACTATAAAAATTAGGGAATTGTTAGGGAATTATATCAAAGATTAAATAATTAACATCAAGGTAAAAAGGAAAGAAAAAGGAGATACGACAAAGAACGAAATATGAATATTGAGATGGATTAATATATTAAAGGAGTAGTACAGGAATTTAATTATAAGATAAAAGAATGAAATATAAAGAAGCTAATAAAAGGTTAATCTAGAAATGATAATTTCATCAAAACTGAAGAAATGTTTTTCCAAAATTATCAACTTTATCGGCGAGGCATATGTAACGTCACAGAACGTTCATTAAAGGAAATCATTTGCATAGCAATTTATCATAAGAGGAAAGTGAGGTGAACAGTATCGAACCCAAGTAGTCCTAAAAATGTTGTAATATTGTCTAATAATTAATACCATTAACAGGAAAAAACGACCAGACTATGACTAAGACTTAAACCCCATATATATTACTCAAGTGAAGAACAGTGTAAAACCAATAATATACTATAAGAGAGACAAATAATATCAGAAACAACCAATATAAGGTCATTAATTATTAAGTTTTGTAACTCTGAATAGGGTATAAAAAACTATTTATTGTGAATTAATGGACATGATCCATTATCATATTATGTAATGTAAATAAAATAAATGTATTAAATGATTTAAATACATTATTAGAAAGGATCTAAGTTAAAATAAAAAATATATAAATGTTATGACAAAAAAATATTAAGGTGTTGGATTTGAGACCAATCACTCAGATTTCATGAAAAAATTAATTATTATCAAATTGAGATAAAAACTATATGTAATTGTCAAGTAGACAAAGATGAACAATTTATCATAATAAAGAAAGCTGTCAAGTCAATAAAAATCAGTTAAAATAGCCAAAAACTGTATTAACTGAAAACATGTAGTAGACCTATAATATGGTAATATTTATGGATTTAATGTTGACAAAATGCAACCAAATTGCATTATAAAGTTGAAATATAATATACTGTGACTATACTAACATATTTGACTAACTTAAACACTGGAATAGTCGAGTTAGGAAACTATTTACCTATACCATATATGGCTAAGGCCAAGCAACCATCACAAAAAATAGTCATATTTGACTAAATGTTTGCAAAATATTAACAAAAATAAAAGAAAAGGGTACAATACTGTAGTGTACCATGAAAACAAACATACTCAGTTGAAAATAAGCTCAATTATTAAAGAATTTGACTTATAAGAGTGAAATTTGTCACACCAAGAAAAAGGACCACTTAAGCAAACCAATATGATGCTAAGTAGGCTTACAATAAAAATAATATGTATCAGGATAAACCAGGTATCACAAAAGATAGACAATATAATAAACTCTCAGTGTATACTAGAAAAATCCCATATATATTAAGGAAAAAAGACTAATTATTGTATTCTAACAGTGACAACAACGTAGGCCATAGGCATGGACATTGTAAAACTGAACTTATTTATATATTATATGTGCTAAAATTTATTTATTTTGTTATAGAAAGATGATAATATTGTGTTTTAATGTTGTAGAAGAAACCAAACAACTTCACAACAATTTTTCAGTTAAAAAATTGAATTTTTATGGAAACATTCCAAGGTAAGAGTTGTATGTTGTGTTATTTTATTATAGTTAATTTATTCAAAAACCAATCGTAATTAGTATCATTAGATTCAGTTGAAAGCAGATTCAGTTGAATCCAAATGTAGTAATGGCATGCAGATTTTAAGTAGTTATGTAAAATTGTTTGACAAATACCAGAATAATTTTTGTAATATCCTTAGTGTGAAGAATAAGAAATTTTTGTTCTAAAGCTTCTACGGAAGTCAAATTTGTTCCATGAGGTTCCATTTCGTTGTTCTCGAATGTTCTAGAAGGAATTTTTACACAAATACACCGGAAGTTCATGTCGAAAAGCTAAAACAATGAGCCTTACAAAGTATAAAAGGAAGACCAAATTCGACCGAAATACACTTCATGCTTTGAATCCAGAAGAGACGCATCACCCACGACACTGATCACCACAACCGAGGCGAAACCGAAGACGAGAAGTCGACACAAGAACGAAGAAAGGCTTTTCCCGTACATTGACAATAGACTGACTTAACCTACAAGAGTATACGCCAATGTGTTGCTGAAATAGAGCAGCAACACGGCACATTTAATAGAACACACGCAGCCAGAATATCAGCGGCCCAGGAGGGACCAAAATTTTAATAGAGAATCAATTCTGCTGTATTCGCTAAGACAAACTGACTCTGACAAAAACTCCCAATAACGTAACGTACACACAGCCTTTTCAACTGCAGGAGGAGCATCAGCGCTGTGGTGGCTAATTTGAGAAACAACGCAGACAGCTGATCGTCGGCGGCGGGATTCAAGCATAAATTCACTGCCAAACTGTTTTACGAAAGTGCGGAAGTTTTAAAAAATCGCATTTTGACTTTAAATAAATTCAGTGCACAAGGAACGTCAACACGAAGAGGCGAGATTGAAAACTAGCCGAGAGAAGTGTCCAGTGCGAGAATAATTACCCATCGGAACGTGAGTTGTTCAAAGTTAAAGTCATTTTTACCTGGTTACATTTGTCACACAGTTGTACTACACATGCCACACACCTTCAAATCACTTAATTTTTGTAAAGCATCTTATTGATCTGTCTTGGTAGTTCAAAGGAGTCACGTCCTGAGTATAAAGATTTTTCATACATTAAACTCATGCTTTTCAACTGAGTAAAATAAAATATTTGTTAACCGATACTTGATTGGAGAAAAAACTTGTCAATAATAATAATTTATATTTTTTGTAACTCTGCAATTTTATTTTTTCACGAATGTTAGTCCTTCAGACGATTTTTTAAGATTCATTAAAACATACTTTATTTTTTCAAACTCAAACTGTCTTGTTCACATTTTTTCATAGAATTAAACTAACTGCTAAGAATTCAAAATTTTAATTTTAATAACATTTTCTTGGAACAAAAGATTCCAAGTGGCGCCCACAAACATATAGTAGATTAAGTTGTTTTGCAGGATGACATCACCGCAGAGGATCCAGTCATCAGTAAGTAATAAAAAGTGCGCGGAGGGTAACGCCCGACACAAACACGACAACACAAACAAAACACGACATGACATACGACTTACTCTTATTGTTACTATTTTTGGATGTTAAGCAATATCACACCTTTTGAATTTACTTAATTGGTTTTCCCTTACAATCTGGGGTGTTTATTTATTACATTATTAACTTCTTATTTCCTAATTAGTCTCTACCTTCAATCCATGTTAACACTAGCTGTTTATCTTTTCATGGGATTCTCCCTTTTAATTACAATTGTTTACAATTAAACTTAATTTTCTTATTAATTAACAATGTCATCATCACCTTCCAGTGTTCATTTCTTATTACTAATTGTTTACATTTAATATTATCATTAACCATATATTTTTAATCACTAATTTGGTTCACTTTTAATCACATAGTGTTTCCTCATCACTCTTCAGTGTTTATTCCACATTATGAAGTGCTTACATCTAATTCTATCATTAAAACTTTATTCTTAATTATTATTTGATTCACCATTAATCAATTATTGTTTATTATTGATTATTAAGCGTTTTATTACCATAAATATGGTTTCTAACAATTTTGGGGTTTCACACTTTCACTAGTGCACTCTTTAACTGTTTACTTTAAGTGTTTCTTAGTGGGTAATCCCTATAATTACTTCTCTTTGTCACTTTCTCACTATTTCTTTCTTTACAAAATCTTATACATAGTATTACTACGGTTATATTTCTATAGAGTTTTATTACATCTAACTCTAATTCTTGGGTTAGTGTACTTTTCTTTTTATTCTATTACTTTACTGGGTTTTGGTTAAAACAGTTACATTAATTATTTAATTGATAATAATATTTATTTCTGATATTGGATAATCATTGGCTTTATTCCCAATATTATACTTGAGTGTACCATTTCTCCCTTACATATTTTATATTATTGATTTGCTTCTTATCCCTTGGTTTCACTTTAGTTTCGTTTTCATTTTTCTTCTTCTTCTCCTTCATTTTCGATTGGCTTCATTTTAATTTGGTTTCGGTTTTTTCCCTTCTTCTTTGTTTTCCTGTTTGTTTGGTCAATCACTTGGGTTAGGTCATGTCGTCGTTTGTCGTGTTTTTGTCATTATATTTTATTTAGTTTAAACATTTTATTATTCAAGTTATTTTTTTTATTGTATATTCATCTTTTTTCTCACTGGTATTGGGGTGGTTTATTTGTGTTGTAACATAATGCCTCTCCTTCAAAACTGATCATTTTAATAAGACACTAGTATAGTTTTTTATGAAATTATCAGTTATATATATTTTCCTTTTCTTTCTTGTTTGTTTCTTCATTTTTATTTCTCTCCTTACTTGATTCATTCCATTTTATTTGGATCTGTTATTATTTATTTCCATTAGTGTGTTCTCCCTTTTATATAATTTTTTCCCTAACTTTTTAGTAGCTGGTTTCTTCCATTACTACTCATTTTTTCTGAGACCAGAGGAACATCATCTTTGCTCAGTTTATTTTTTGATTGTTGGACTTTTCAACAGTCAATCTTAAATACCTTTTTTGTCAACTTGTGACTTAAATTAATAATAATAATATATTTTGGGATTGTCCACCTTGTGGTTTGTTTTTAGATCACTTTGGCCTTTTACTCATTCTTCCTTCCGCTGTACCTTTGCTATTTACTGTCATCTGCTCATACATTTGATTGTTTTTTATTTATTTATTTGATAATTTCATCATTTCTAACTTTTCATTAGTTTGTTTTTCTATTCTTCTTGTGATCACTTTAATTATCTTAGGCATCTTTATTCTTTTTCTTGGTTGTTTAGCAATATTCTGCTTTAGCCATTTTCTGTATATTTGTTTTATACATAACTTCTCTTTTTCCTCGTACCAGTTCAGATTTTTTTTTTTTTTATTCCTCATATGTCATCGAAATAATGTAGTAAGTTGCTCTTACAGACTTTTTGAATTTTGAAATTTGTTTATTTTATTTATTGTAATTTATTTTTCTTCATAAAACTTTTTTATAGAAGCTTGATTGTAAACTCCTTGTATCTTTTTTGTGGTTATATTACTTATTTAGTAAGTATTGTTACCATTATCTTTGGTGATGACATAGGGTGATACATAGTGTTGTACACAGGACCTTGTTATTTATACTTTTTTGTAAGGTGATCTCCTTTTCTTTCATTATTATTGCCTTCTCTTGTATATTACACTCTTTGTTGTCTTTCTTCTCTACTCCTTCAAATGTTAGATGTTTGAACATTTATTCTGGATAATTTTTTTAATTTATTTATTATGATTGATTAGTTCTCATTTAATTCGTCTTAGTCGTTGAGTCATTTCTTGTCAATTCTTGTTTTGGTTAGTCTTAATTGGTTTAATTACTTTAATACTCCTTTCTTTCCATTGGTCTGCATGGTCATTATTCTGAGAATCAGTCTCTTTTCTCTGTGTTCATTTTCATTTTGTTTACCAATGGTCCATCACTTACTCTGCACTTGTGGTTCGGATAACCTCGGTGTGTAGAACTATCTTCGTTCGTGTAACATAGGTCTCCTCCATCTTGTACCATAATTCCTCTACTATCATATGTTCATTTGTCTCCATGACTGCTTCATTCACTACATTTTGATTAATCAAAGAAGTTGTTAATTGTACCTCCTTTGTTATTATTGATCTTTTATTCTGTATTTCCATTTCTGGTGTGCTCCAGTGTTTCAGGGACCTCCTTAATTTGTTATACACTGTTTTGTTGTCAGTCCTTTCTATTTCTGGCATCTTCCATCTAAGCATAGATTTGCTGAATTTTTCATCCACTGGTTGGTTGTCAATTCCTTTTATTTTGGGTATCTTCAATTCAGGTATTGCTTTTCTCCAGTTTCTTCTCGCTGGTCGGTAGTTCACTCTTTCTAGAATTTCTTTTAGAGTTCTCCTGCACTCCATAAAATTCATCCTTTCGGTATGGTTGGTCATTGGTACACTAAACACATCGATTAGTCCGTTCTTCATCAACTCCACTTCTTCTCTTGTTTTTATTAGTTTTCTTTGATCCCTTTTCTCAGTCTTCATTTCCATGTATTCATTATTTGTTTCGTTGTTACTATTTTCAGGCAATAATACCCTTTGGTCTTTTTTAAATTCTGTTTTTTCATTAGTTCCTTCTGGAATGCTGTCTAGTGTTTCATTCACTTTCTTGAACCCGTTATCTAATGTCTCATTATGTAGATCTATTTTGTAATTGGTTTCTTCCCATTTCTTATTCATCTCCGTTTTTGTCTGGTCGCTTTCTTCACGACTTCCTTTGAAATTTAGTCTTATTTGCTGCTTCATTTCTTCCTTATTTTTCTCATTGATTCCCTTCAACTGTCTTTGGAGTGTTTCACTATTATTTTCAATCTTGTTATTTAATATTTCCAGATCTTTCTTGATCTGTTTCTTCAGCTCTTCACTCTTCTCTTCTAAGATCTCTTGGTTCCTCTTCAAAGTTTCATGATTTCTGTCCATCTTATTATTTAGAAGTTCTATGTCCTCCTTGATTTGTTTCTTTAGTTCTTCACGATTTTTCTCATTATCCTCCTTCATTCCCTCTTGTAATAATTCTAATTTTTTATTCAATTCTTACTTGTCCTCCTTTCTTTGTTCGAATTGCTCCATCATCATCCTCATCAAGCTATCCAATTTCGCTTCTTTGGTCGGTTTGTCTGGTTGGTCGCCAACTATTATTTCTACTTCCGGTTCTGGTTGAGTTGGATTTTCTGGTTGGTCCTCCAGGGGATCCTCTTCGAACAATTCTCCGATCATTTCTTCAATTTCTTCCATTTCTACTTGGTCGGTACTTTCAGTTCCTTGTTTAGCTTTAAATCTCGTAATCATAGAATGTTGCATATTCTCCTGTAATCGCCACTATCGTCCTTTTCTAGCCTCACTACGTTGGTCGCCAATCTGTAACCACTCGCTTACGTCGTAATTGTAAAATAAGTACAACGTTTGTGTGTTGTTTGTGTGTTCGTCTCACACCTTGTCGTTACATCAATGGTTCCCGCTAACGAAGTCCGTAGCGTTGTCACAATTATCAGTACAACCGAGTGGAAACCTTACCTGTAATTCCATAGGGGGTTGTGAATCCCGGGTGGCGCCAAATTGTTTGTTGAAAACAATTAAATTTATGAATTAATGTGTTAAAAAGGTGTTTTTAGCTATGACGGCCGGCGCATTGGAAATCGGTTCCCGCCTTTGTACAGCTTGCTGTATCGAACAGGTAGCGAAAGCGCTCGTCGTCTATTCTGTAAGTTCGCTAACACACACATATATAATACAATTTCCTATGAAATAAAACAATGGTTACACTCTGTACTGTTTCTTTAATGGTTGTTTGGTAATTATGCAATTTGACAATAATATTATTATTTGGTATTTAATAAATTTGCTCCGACATTAAACATGAAACGCTTTATCTCAGTTTGACGAATCGATATTGAAACGAGTTATTCTCTGCAGTAATGGCTGCGGTTTATAGCTTAACAATTATTCTCGTTCAAAATCTGGAGTCCTTTTGATTACAAGGAAAACATTAAATATGATTACAATAAAAAAGTACACTACCGTACATTATTCGTACTTAAATAATATAAAGTGTGGCTACAATTTGTTCTGCAGTGTAGTAATATGTGTTTCAAAAGTTCGCAATCTAGTGCGAGGTTATTTTTTAGTTAACAAGTTTTTCTATGTAAGTTTATTTTATTTAATCCTTGAAAGAAATTAATTTCAATTCATAGTGAGAGTTTGTATAGATTCGAGAAATATTTAAAGTGTTTTGATTCCTGGAATTTGGGTATTTAAATGATACTTATCAGTTCAGAAGGTTTGTGATAGATCGTTGTTCATTTGAAGTGGAAAATTCATCAATTTTGAGTGATTTAGGCTGCTGGCGTCCTTTTCAGATTAGTCTTGGGAATTTCTTCTTTTTATTTTCATTTATCTTGTTCCTGGGCATTAGTTAAATGTTATTACTCTTCATCTCCTTCTCACTTGTATATGTTTTTGACTTTTGATTAGTTTTTTAACATTTTAAAGTAAAATTTATGTCATACAAAATCTTGCGTCCCTACTACATAAGCGTCATTATACGAGTAAAGAAAATTAATGGAAAATTAGTAACCAATGGCCCGTTTCTATGGTTACCTAAAACCTTTGATTGGCTAAGGCATGGTTTATTACCATTGTTATCATATTTGAATTTTTATTCAAAATTACTGTATATTTTCTGATTGATTTTATTCTTCTGTCTTCCTTCCTGAGTATTAAATATTATCACTACTGTTTGTCTTTCCTTTCAAAGATTAAATTAATACCTCATAAAGTTGTGTTCTATTAGATATTAACTTTTGTACAATTATGTTAACATTTGTTAATTAAATAAATATAACTATAGTATTGACGACTCAGAACACTAAGTTTTTTATAAGTAAAAACGTAAAGTTTTACCTTACAGCCTAAACCGGCTTTCACCTTTAGAAGGCTTCATCAGAGGCTGCCATAGGTAGCATTGTCCGTCTTGTTGTTGGCGACGGGATAGTTATTCGAAAGATTGAAGCTGTGTGTGTGTGGTGAGATGTGTTCGAATAATGCGTGCGATTTGAATTGTGTCTGTTCGTTTAGGATGTCATTTTTATTTGTTTTTGTGTGTTTGTATATTTCTAATTGTTCTAGAGTGTCTAGTTTTCGGCCTTTTGTGTGTACGTGTAGAATGTTCATGTTATTGTCGATGTTTTTATATGTGTGGTTTGCTTCAATGAGGTGGTTTGCAAAGGTAGATTCTGTAGTGGTGTGGAGTGCTTTTGTGTGTTCAATGTATCTCTGTTTGAAGCTACGTCCTGTCTGGCCTATGTAGAATTTATTGCAATTTGAGCAATTTAGCTTGTATACACCAGGTAGATCGAATTTGTTTTGTGCTTTGGGCATGCGTTTTGATAGTGTGTGTTCTGTTTTGTTAGTAGTTTTGTAAACGATTCTGTATCCTGCTTTTTTGAATTTGTGGGCAATTTTTTCAGTTTGTTTGTTGATGTATGTTAGTGTTATGAATTTGTTGTTTTCTGTCTTTGTCTGTTGTTTGTTTTGTGTTTTGTGTAGGAGTTTACTGACTATTGTTCTGTCATAACCGTTAGATTCTGCTAGATATTTTATCGTGTTTAGTTCGTCTTTGTAGTCTATTTCATCTAAGGGGATGTTGTTAAGTCTATGTATCATGGTTCTACAAGCAGCTAGTTTGTGTTGTATTGGGTGATTGGAGGTGTTGTGTATTAGTGTGTCAGTTGTAGTTGGTTTTCTGTATATACTGAATTTGTGCCTGTGTTCTAGTTTTGTGATGTCTAAGAAGTTTATGGTATTGTTGTGTTCGTATTCGGCAGTGAAGGTTATGTATTTTGTTTATGTGCGTTAGTAACTGTTCGCATTGTCTTTTGTTTCCCCTGTATAGTATTAGAATGTCATCAACGTATCTGTGCCAATATAGTATTTTATGTGAGTGTCTGTCATTGTTTGTGAGTATTTTTGTTTTTTCTAAGTGTTGGAGGAAGACTTCTGCTAGAATGCTGGATATGGGGGAGCCCATGGGTAGGCCATCGTTCTGTGTGTAGTATTTATTGTTATAAGTAAAGTAGTTTTGTTTTGTGATAATGTTCAGAGTTTCTGTTATTTCATTGATAAGTTCGTCTGGTGTGTTGTTCTGTTTGAGTTTGTTTTGTAGGATGGTGATTGTTTCAGAGATTGGGATGTTTGTGTACAGGTTTTTAATGTCAAAGGAGGCTAATGTGGCATTATGGGGGATGTGTATGTCTTTTATTTTTGTTACTAGGTCAGTGTTGTTTTTTACTGCAATGTTGTTGTCTATTTGTGTGTGTTGTCTAATAATTTTGTCTAGATATTTTGCCAGTTTGTGTGCAGGGGCATTACGGTAGTTGATAATGGGGCGGATCGGAATGTCTTCTTTATGGATTTTGGGAAGCGCTTGGAGTGTAGGTGCTGATGGTCAGATTTGTTTCACGTAGGGCTTTTGTTTATGTGTCATAATGTGTTTGGCTTTGTTGACTATTTGTTTTACTGAGTTTTGGTATCTGTCGGTGGGGTCGTGTTTTAGTTCTGTGATGTTGTTCTGTTTCATGAAGTTTTGTACTTTTTTGTGTAGGTTGTCTCTGGGGATAATTACAGTCGTTTTGCCTTTGTCAGCTTTTACAAATGTGATGTTGTGTTTGTGTGTCTTTTCCCTCAGTGATGGCTGTGTGTATTTCTGAGTTGTGGTTGTTGTTGTCTGGTGTCTTATGTACTCCTATTGTGTTGTTTATATTATGTCTTAATGTGTCTTGATGTTCTGGTGCTGTGTTTTGTATATTTGTTTCTGTGTCAATTATGAGCTTTGTTAGTGTTTGGTTGTTATGTTTGTAATTATGTTATGTTTTAGGCCTTTATCAAGGAGTGTTTGTTCGTTTTTTGTGAGTGTGACGTTCGTGAGGTTTACTGTACGTGGGTAGAATTTGTGTGAGGGAATTATATCCGTTTTGATTGGTGTCAGGATTTTTATTTTTCTGTCGTGTTTTGTCTGTATGTTATGTATTTGTTTTTTTGTCCATTCATTTGTGTGATGTATTAGTTCAGTCATGTAATTGTGTCCGTATGTGTTGGCGATTTGTAGGTGTAGTGTTAGTGCTTTGCGTTAGTAGGTATAGTGTTAGTATTTGTTAATTACATATTTCTTTCAATTTAAGTTCTTATTGTAACATTTTTCTTTTAAAATGATTTACACATTATTCTTGGCTAGTTAATCGCCTTAGATTTGTTAATTTCCTTGTGGAGTTTATACAATTTCCAATTATTTGTTTTGACAGTTAGGCATTTCAGAGGCACTAGTAGCCATTGACCATATTTACTGAATTTATACAAATGATGTCTCATTTTATTCTAATGTGTTTTGTTTTGTTATTATCCCATTTGTATGGTTCTGTTATTTTCTACATTAACTGATTTTCTAGTGTAATTAGATTTGTATTGTCTTAATTTCTTAATTATCTATTTTGCCTTTGTTAACAATATGGCTACCACTCCCTACTCTTCATCAATTAAAACTATAACATCTAGGCGTATGCTCTTACAATTTCTTCAGTCATATCCTATTCATAAATATAATTACACAATTATTTAACAATTATTAAGTAAAGTTTGTTTACAACTCATTTCATTAATTACTATTTTTGGGTGTTAAGCAATATCACACCTTTTGAATTTACTTAATTGGTTTTCCCTTACAACCTGGGGTGTTTATTTATTACATTATTAACTTCTTATTTCCTAATTAGTCTCTACCTTCAATCCATGTTAACACTAGCTGTTTATCTTTTCATGGGATTCTCCCTTTTAATTACAATTGTTTACAATTAAACTTGATTTTCTTATTAATTAACAATGTCATCATCACCTTCCAGTGTTCATTTCTTATTACTAATTGTTTACATTTAATATTATCATTAACCATATATTTTTAATCACTAATTTGGTTCACTTTTAATCACATAATGTTTCCTCATCACTCTTCAGTGTTTATTCCACATTATGAAGTGCGTACATCTAATTCTATCATTAAAACTTTATTCTTAATTATTATTTGATTCACCATTAATCAATTATTGTTTATTATTGATTATTAAGCGTTTTATTACCATAAATATGGTTTCTAACAATTTTGGGGTTTCACACTTTCACTAGTGCACTCTTTAACTGTTTACTTTTAAGTGTTTCTTAGTGGGTAATCCCTATAATTACTTCTCTTTGTCACTTTCTCACTATTTCTTTCTTTACAAAATCTTATACATAGTATTACTACGGTTATATTTCTATAGAGTTTTATTACATCTAACTCTAATTCTTGGGTTAGTGTACTTTTCTTTTTATTCTATTACTTTACTGGGTTTTGGTTAAAACAGTTACATTAATTATTTAATTGATAATAATATTTATTTCTGATATTGGATAATCATTGGCTTTATTCCCAATATTATACTTGAGTGTACCATTTCTCCCTTACATATTTTATATTATTGGTTTGCTTCTTATCCCTTGGTTTCACTTTAGTTTCATTTTCATTTTTCTTCTTCTTCTCCTTCATTTTCGATTGGCTTCATTTTAATTTGGTTTCGGTTTTTTCCCTTCTTCTTTGTTTTCCTGTTTGTTTGGTCAATCACTTGGGTTAGGTCATGTCGTCGTTTGTCGTGTTTTTGTCATTATATTTTATTTAGTTTAAACATTTTATTATTCAAGTTATTTTTTATATTGTATATTCACCTTTTTTCTCACTGGTATTGGGGTGGCTTATTTGTGTTGTAACAATATGTAACTTACTTTTTACTAACCAATTATTCTTATAATTTTAAAATTGTTTTGATATTCTTTTAATTGTTTTTATGGTTTTTACAGTTTAGTACATTTTATATTTAATTCACTACTTTTTTACTAAGTTACTAAATACTAAAAATTTTGTTGTAGGTAAATTTTGATTTTGATTACGACACGACCAGACGGTAAACGTGGACATTTTTTAAGACGAAACAAGCGTCAGACACAACAGAAAGAGACAATGTAATAAAGCTTTCACACAGTTATAAATTGTTTAATACTTCCATTATTTTGTAAACAGTGACTTGGCGTGTGTGTCTGTTGCAACGTTTCTCCAAAGTCGAGCCTAGACATCAACAATAGTTGTACATTTTGGAATGTGTACACTTTGTGTACATGTTACGATCACGAAAAATCATAGTAATATATGATCCACATTGCTCTGGCATCTTAATTTGTTTGAGTAAGTAACATCAACAACAGATGCGAAATGACTGTTTTTTTAAACAAGCAAATGTAAACTATCCATAAATAACAGGAGAGACAATATTAATGCAACAATTAGACTAAAACTATTTAAGTAATATAGAGCTCATTTACTTACATGCAATTACAATTATTTAGGTCAGTTCTTCCACGCCACTAATATTTCCGTCACTGTTACTATCACTATCACTATCACTCAAATCGTCTTCACTGCTGCTATCCCGTCCAATATTAATTTCTAAACGATCTGTCACAGTATCCATTATTTGGTCCGATCTCACATAGTCGTTTTCAATTTTCATGACGTGGTCACATCTTGATCTCCAGTCTGCGGGAGAAATACAATCAAATTCTGTTTTCGCTAAGTTTATGACACTTTCTACAGAAAAATGCACGTTCTTTCTTTTAACACGCTCCTTCACGGTTGCCCAAATCAGTTCAATAGGATTAAGATCTGGGTGGTAGGGTGGAAGTCGTAAAACGGAATGTCCATGGTTTGCCAAAATAGCATCTATTTTAAAAGTTTTGTATGTTGGTTTATGTTGCTTAATTAGTGCATAGAGCTCAGGTTTTAACATAGATGGACTACAAGGAATGTTATGGTTCTGTAACCAGTTAATCATGTCTCCCTTTTTTGTTAATGATGTTGGAGGTGGATTTAATTGTACATTGTGGTAGGGGGCATTGTCTATTACTACTACACTGTTCTTATTCAAGTTCGGTATAAGCATTTCACTCACCCACTTTTCATAATTTTTGTAGTTCATGTCGTTGTGATAATCGCCTTTTTTGAAACCCGATTTAAACATTAAGAGAGCATTGGATACAAATCCAGTTTCACCACCAGCATGAACTACAACCACCTGCTGTCCTTTATTTATTGGACTTTTTAGGCCTCTTTTATTACTGTCTGTCCACGTTTTTGTAACTGACGTTGAACTGTGAAAATAGGTTTCGTCCATGTACACTATGGGCCGCCGTTCTCCTCTGTACTGCTGTATTTTTCTTATAAAATCTACTCTTAAGTTTATAATGTCATGTTTATCTATTAAACATTTTCCATTGTTTTCAGCACGTTTCCACCGAAATCCCATTTGTCGAATAATTTGTCTAAGACTAGATACACTACCATTATAATTAATTTGTTCTCGTAAAATTCTTAAAATAACTTTTAGTGTTGGTCTTTCCCCTTCCGTTGTGTGACAGTCGTGAATAATTCGTCGAATAGTACACTTGTCAAAATCGTCTATATCGGTTTTTACTTTTTTTCTTGGAGGTGTTTTATGGGGAGTGCTGAAAGATTTTGTATCACCCGTATACTCGGATGCTTCTTTAATGATTCTAAAAACACTACTTACCGACACACAACACGCCTGAGCTACCCGTTCCTGTAATTGTCTTTCTGATGTTTCTTTGCCTTCAGATTTCATAAACTTGTAAACATTATAAATTATTTTCCGACTCTGACTATGTATGACTTTCCTTTACACAGAAGTCGACGGTGAACCAGACTGATCCATTTCACTCAACAAACCGGAAAAAAACCAACAAACTACATACAGTAAATGAAACTAAACGCTACACTTTTGATGAATACTGATGTTTTTTGAAAAGTACGCACATAATAATCTCCACAGCCGTCTCGGAGGCAACTGAGTTTTGTTTCTCTGCTGACGCATGCGCAATTCGTAACATGCGCCATTAGCATGAAAACGGTTGATTCATGTCTAGTGAACTTTACTGTATGTCTCTACATTATATTCTCTTATTTTCTCAATAATCTGCTTCAATGCAAATCCCAAATACATTATGTGTGTGGCCTTCTTAGTCTAAATTCACACTGTTCTTACAGTAATATCACTTTGACTAATGATCTCAATCTCGTTGTCACTATCTTAGAAAATATTTTATAAGCGACATTTAAAAGACTTATTCCTCTGTAGTTCTCACAATCTGACCTACTTCCTTTTTTATAGTAGCAAAATAACTGCTACTGTAAGCTGAATTGAAAATTTTATTTCTCTTTTTTTCTAATCAGTAGCGAAACATGGGTATTGTAACCCGACCCTTTTTTGGCTGTAATCCTTTCAAGCCCCACTCATTGGGCTAGCCACTTGGTCACCAGACCGCTGTATGCCGGTCGTTACAAAAGAATAAAATGTATACGGAAAATTCACTAATTATAGAATTTTCAAATAATAAAATAATTTTGTTTATGTTTATAGAGGTATGTATAAGAGATAAATCTGTTTTTTAAAAGGTTCTGGTAAAATTTTAATAACAGGTAGGTATTTATTGGCCGTCGAGCACTTCTTGAAAATTTGCACCAAGTCTGGAGTTAAATAGATTAACTCCAGGTAATAATCGATTGGTGACTTTTCTGACTGGTCCAATATCTTGTTCAAAATAGAATATATTCTTCTCACTTAATTCCTTCAGCCTTATAAATACCCTTAAATTACCCTGTGAAATAAGTACAGATATAAAATAATGGAAATATAAAGATTTATTGACAATTTTAAATAAATAATCGATATTTTATCGATGGAGAGCAATTATCGACTCTGTCTCAGGAATTATCGATTGTGTCATACAGAACAAAATTTTATGTTATATTATATTAAAAGACAGGTTCTTTGAGCGATTATGGATTAATAGTCAGAGAAGGGTGACGAGAAAGTATAACATTAACAATTAAAAATATAAATACAATAATTACTATTCAATAGTATTTTAAATAATTCAGTATATAATATTAGAAATAATGTTTTGTCGAACCAATGAAGACTGATGTGACGTCAGTGACTGCGATGTAGTAAGCAGATTTTGTTTTCAAGATGGCCGCTACTCGGGTTGGTCTTGGCTACTGCATATGCGTCGAGTCAGAAAATTACTATAAAATTACCTTCATCAAGGTCTAAAATGTCCCCGCACTGGTGTAATATGTCTGTTAATCTGTTTGGTGTATTCTGGTGAAGTGTTCTGTGTAAACTTGTGTTAGTTAGTTTATTTTCAATGTGTTCAACTTCTGCGGTTAAGTTTTCAAGTTATGGTTAGGAATTTCAGAATGAATCAGTTTAATTATAATGTTTTATTTGTTTTTATCACTCGTATTATAGAGTTAAGTGCTTGTTTTCACTATTGTCGTGAATGAATTAACAACTTTAGCTTTAAAAAGTGTAAAAACCGTCTAACTCTCGTTTCACTGATTTCAATGGCTAAACACTAGTATCATTTTCAATTCGATTTTAAGAAACGTTCTTCACACAACTGTCCAGCTTGATATTCAACAAAAGACTAATTAACTTGGTCATAAATCTTGCCCAGTTAATCTTTGAAAAAGTATTGTTAACATTTTTCGACTTCCCATACATATGATAAAATATTACATTATGTATGGAATTTATCTATTTTATTCCTCACTTTTATGAATTATTAACCTTATTATTGGTTTAATCATCTCATTCCCTTTAAATTGATGTATTATAGTCCATATCTGTAGATATTTTGTGCAAATTAACAAATTTCTTTACTTTATGGAAATATAGGCTCAAAATTGGATTTCCGTCTTTATACAAAATCCCCTCCATTTAAATATTATTAATACTATTATAATAAATTTTAATTAGTCATATTCCTCTTCCTTTCCTTAAATACATATAAATTACACCTTTGAACTGGTTTTTTGTGTTAATCTGTAAATTTGACATTGCTCTTTAAAATTAATTAATTTATATATTTTGACAATTTACAAAATGTTAAGGTATATTTCCTTATTATCATTTTAATTCATAGGATCATTCCTAGTAGTGGTTAATTGTGTTATCTTATATAAATCTTGGTAGTTTCCAGGATTTATAAGTGAATTATACTATTTTATATTGGTTCTCTGATTTCACCAAATGGCCTAGATTTTAGAATTTTATATTTCTTTCTTTCTCAAATAATTTAAACTTAATTCCTCCTCTGACTTTACATAATTACAATTATATGAAAATAACATGATTTATAACTTATTGTGTTGTGTAGTAGTTAATTAACACTACATATTTAAAATAAATAATTATGAACATGGTTTAGCAATCTGCACAATTGAACATATTGCAGATATGGTTTGAACATATATCTTTTAACTATTTTTGAGCTAACATAGCATACCTATTAGAACATTATTACTGGTATGTAGGTTATTATTTATCAAACATAATTCTTTTTAAAACACATAACATAAATCTTATTTTCTAATAAACCTTACAAATACATTTATTTAACACATTGATTTTAGGACTGTGAAATAACAGTCTATTTAAACATGTTACACTTATTCATACTATATTAGTACCAGTCCTTTCTGGTTTAAACCATTATTATTGTGATCCCCTACATCAGTAAACATTAACTCCCATACTCTATTTATTATCATTTTTTACAAATGTCTTGTAAATAAAGATTTACATTAAAATAATAAAATACTGGAAACCTTCCATTTTATTATTTTATTATGCTGTTTATTATTAGATTTTAAAGTTGTGATATAGCATACTACTAAGTTATAGTATCACCAACTTTAAGTTTATTGCTTTTTTTTTTTTAAAAACACACACAAATTCACTTTCACTGTTGGTTCTGATATTTTGAGTCTTATTATCTCAGACCAGACCTTTAGTAATCATGGACCGTTAAGACTAGTTTATTTTCTTTATTACACAATAGCTTCAGCCGGTGCACTTCTTATAACGCTATACAGCACTTAAGTTTTCTCAATAATTACATTTTATAAGATTTTGGGTATGTTATACTTTCTTTTGCATAGTTTTTGTGGGTTTGGGATTGATAGTAGTTTATATAATAATAGGTTTTACTACGGTGTTTCTTTCATACTATTTCTTCCTCTCCTCCTGTCTTCCTTCTTGTCCTTCTTCGTATCTTCCTTCTGGTATTCATTCTTGTCCCTCTTCTAGTCTTCATTCTTGTCCCTCGTCTAGTCTTCACTCTTCTGTTCTTCCTTCCTCATTCTTGGGTAAACCAAGGTACTTGGTGTTATCACGACTGAGGTTTAGTTTGGAGTATTTAATTTATTCACTGAACTGACTTTATTCTTCTATACAGGTTTCAGGGTATTGTTTTCTTCCTGTTCACAAACTTTATTCTTCCCTCTTCTTGTTTTTTGGGGTATTTTGGTATTCACCACTCTTTAATTGAGTCTCTTTTTTCTTTGATATGGTCTTATATAACTGGTTTACTGCTCTGAGCTTCCTGGGTAACTTACTGGTATTATACTATGAGTTGATGAGTTGCTTCAATACTTTCTTTGGTTTCTTTTAACAGTGGTTTTTATATATTATGTAGTGAGGATTTTTATCTTATTGTGGTTCATTCCTCTGATTTATTTAAATGTCATTCAATATTATTATAACATTTGTTGGTGTAATTAAACTTTATGATTTCATATGACTTAAAATGCAGTGGATTTTCTGTCACGCTACAGTATTCATCTAGTGAATTATAACCTTCACTTTATTATATTATATTCATTGTAGCATTAATTATAAGGGTCCGTAGGAATATTGTTATTTTATTTTTTCTTGACTTATATAAACATATACGTGTACCACCATTTAATACATACATGCGCACAGTATTGAATGTGAGTACCTTGCACATTGACTAAAGATACACACCAGATAGAGTTCAGAGATCATTGTATTTTACATTCTCCATATTGTATACAATGGAGAAGTATTAGCTAATAGATTTATAGTACAACAAACTCATAATGGTTAGAACTACAAAGTGTGGTCACTTACGACATGTTGGGAAAATAATTTAACCCAAATCCCGAATGTTTGAAATGTTAGTGTTTATTGTATGATTGTCTGCTATAGAAGCATTATTTTACTAACAAAATATAGTACCGGTAATCAAAATGTTCATAATTTTTCTGATAAATGAAAAATTACCTACTATTTGAGTTTATCTAGTAATAAATGTAATTTGTTCAAAATAGTGAGCGGTTCTGCAGCTTAGGGACCATACTAGTTACCAGGGGTTCCCACAGGTGGGGATCATAGCGCAAGTTGCGCATTGAGAATTTTTGGGGGGATTTTTTGGGTGTATTTTAAGGATTTTTGGGGGGAATTTTTTCAAAAATAACATTTTAAATCCAACATTGATGAAAATTTTTACCGTGTTTTGCAACAAACTAAGCTATTACTAAAAACCTTAAGCAATTGCATATCTTTATGATTGTTTTAATGAACTGGCGGCATAAATGTCTCTACCAGTACAACTAGTAGTAAATTTTGTTTTGGAATTTGGAAAACTGACCCTGGCAGCCTGCAGCAACATCCTGTCAATGAGTCAGAGGGTCCGTGAATAATAAATCTAGAATGTAAAAATGTGTGCGTGTGCTAAGCTTGTAGACCGGCAGGCAGTGGAGTAAAGGGGGCGGGTCCTCAGTTATCACTGGTCCGATAAGCCGCGCGCGCCGGCAGTCTGTCCGTGAGTTTTACTCTGTAGTGTGGTGCTTTTTTTGTGTGAGTTGGGGTTGGAATGTAATCTCGTGTTTCGTGATAGTTGTCAAAATGCCGAAAAAACTTAAACAATCGTTTAAGTATAAGTGTATGGAGGTTATGTGTAACAACTCATCGAAAAGACAAGTGGTTAGAACATTGTAAGAAGAAACACACCTATAAATTTAGACATAACCTAAACATTAGTTTTAAAATGGTTGAAGTGAAGTCCAGTGACGGCCCGTGGGTGAAATACACTGATCCTGAATCTTCTGCTGGCCCCAGTACCAGTCAACATCATAGTTTAGATTCCAGGTATGTCAAATATAATTATTTTTGTCTCGTTTAGTTACCGTTTGAATAGGCCAAAATAGAAACAACTTTATATAAGATTCAAAGGAATCGCTTATTGCGTAATTTTTATTCGGGCTTATTAGCATTTTTGTACTACCATAACATTTTATTATATTTGTTGTTCTGTTATTTCCACTAATACGGCAAACATTAAAAATAATAAAATTAAGCAAACAATAAAATAATAACTTTGGGGAGGGGAGAGTTCTAAAATCGTTGTATTTATTTTAGATCGAACGTAACCAGTGACGTTGCTAACAATGACCCTACAACTGAGGGCATAGATGTACCATCAACTTCAAGTGCGATACCCCCAGACGAGTCCCAAGATATAAATCCAACATTTGATATCGTGGAGGGTGGAAATGAAGACAAAATGCAAGCTAAAGCACCTCCTTCGTTTGTGACTTCAAATTTAAATACTAAATTATCATTACCGCCAAATGTAGAGTTAGAAATCAGTAGCCCTTCAGGCTCAGATGAGCCCAGAAAACATTCAACCAGATGATCCAGACCCATTACCTGGTGTTCATGATGTAGAAGACCCTGCATCGTTTGCCAACATCAAACTATCGGCGGAGGAGATAAATTTGGGTCTTCGACTAGAAAATCAAGATTTGTCTTTGATGAGTTTCCCTTCAACAGGCAGAAAAAAATGTAATCCAGCTTGGAAAATCAGCACTTTACCTGATGGGACTAGAAGTAAAAGAGACTGGCTAGTTTATAGTCCGATGAAAGATGCGATGCAGTTTTTTGCCTGCATTGCACTCTATTTGCTCTGCCAGGAGAAACAACGGTATGGGGTACAACTGGCTGCAGAGGTTGGACTGAGCATCGAGGCGAGCGCTACATAGAACAGCATGAAGAGTCAAAACAGCATTTATCTTCCAAAGTCGCTAGAATCCAGTGGATATCGCAGAAAAGAATAGACTCCTCACTTGCTGAAGAATCTGACCAACTCGTTCATCACAACAGAGAAGTGTTGTCGGTAATATTGATTGTTGTCGGTATTTAGGTGAAGAAATGCTAGCATTCAGAAAAAAAGGATGTTTTAGAAGGGAAATTGGTGAAACTGTTCTCACTGATAGCTAAGTATATTCCCGATGCCAGAGTGTACCTTGAAAAGATAGAAAAAACAGAAACCAAAAGGGAAAATTGGGGTCAAATTTTCTCAGCTATCGAAATGTATTTGACTTGATTAATGTTATGAGTAACATTGTAGTCTCAAAAATAGTCAACAATATAAATTTAAGTAACACCTACTCAGTCATCCTGGATTCAACACAAGACATAAGCAAAAAGAATGCACAGTGGTTTGGTCCGATATGTTGAGCACCTAGATGAGCAAGGAGCTCCCAACAATCCAGTAAAACCAGAAGAATGGTTGATCAGTGTTCACAAGTGGCGCCCGACACAACAAGGGAAAACCTAGCCTACAAATTAATGAACACTCTAAAATCCGTAGGAATCAACCCTAATGGCATGGTGGGGCAAAGCATGGACGGAGCAGGGAACATGAGAGGTCGGTACAATGGCTTAAAATCTGATGTGCTTAGAGAGTGTCCCCGAGTATTTTATGTATGGTGTTGTTCTCACTGGTTTGCATTAGTGGTAGAAAAGTCTATTGATGTTTGCCCTCAAATGCGAAACATGTTCTCCCTCCTTCAAGAGATGTATGTTTTCATGTCAGGGCATCAACGTCACCACATGTTTATCGACAATTTGAAAAAGGGCCTACTAGCACAAAACAAAATGAAAAGTGTAAAACGAGTGCAGACTACTACAAGATGGTCGAGTAAGAGTGATGCTCTCAAAACTGTGCTAACATGTTACAAAACCATCAAAGAGACCCTCAAAGAAATCAGTCTTGACAAGAAATCTGACAATGACACTAAAGCGTCTGCGAAATGACTGATCAACAGTATGTAAGATTATGAAAATATATATACCATGCACATTGCTTCAACTATATTTAAAGTTCTTTCTCCAATCACCATTTGCTTACAAGCCAAATCTGTTGATTATGGCATGATACCAGCAGTTATCTCAGAGACGAGGGCGAAACTGAAGACATTAAGAAGTGAAAACGGAAACACCTCATGGACGAACTTTCGATAGACGAATAAATTGATGACCCTGTAAAGAAAATGAAGGTGGAGGTTTATTTCCTAGTCTTAGACTCATTATTGTTTCAACTGAATGATCATTTCCCGGACAGCTCGCTTGCCATGGTTAAACAAATGTCTTATTTTTCTCATGGAGGAATTATGAAAATCGCACATGAATTGGAAACTGGAAAAGGCTTCAGCCCCGATACGATAAAAGAGCTGTGTGAGTATTACAATCTGGACAATGACCTAATTGCTTCAGAATTGGAGACATTTTGCAGTGTGTACAAAGTCACTCACACAGACATCGACATATCAGACATGTTACATTCCCCTGAAGCTGAAAGGATGGAGATAACAGGGGATGAAGTGCGAATCCCGGCAGGCGCAGAGGATCCAGATGGCAGTGAAAATGAGGAGGTAAAGGAAGGAAATTTACAAAGTGAGAAACATAGGATGATGGACCAATGGATAATGAAAGGATTCATTAGACCATTCAGGTGTGTCCTTAACCTTTAGGCTCTACCTAATCTGACAGTGATGTACCGAATATTGTTATCTCTTGCTGTGACCAGCTGCTCTGCAGAGAACGTTTGAAAATAGTGAAAAATCGGCTTCGGAACAGCATGGGAGACTCTTGGCTGTCAAGATTGTTGATTCTATCCTGTGAAAACTAAGCCAGATACAAAACGAAGAAATCACAAATTTGCAACCACAAGTGTACAAAGAAAAAAGCTGCTTTTGTACAAGACACTTAAACAAGGTGATAACTAACGTAAATGTATATTTTTTCACAAACATAGTTTTCCTATCATAATTTAAACTACATTGTACGTCGTTTTTGCGTCATTTCATTGTATTGGTTTTAATAGTTGTAATGTTACATAAGATCACGACCACCAGGGTCCCAAACAACCAATAATCCAACAGTAACAAAGCATAAAGAATGCTACGTACAACTTTATGTTAATAACCAAGACATGTAGAAAGTGATTTTAAATAAATAAAGAATACATCTTTAACACACTGATGAAGATGATCAAGGAAATAATGACAATGACCTAGACGAAATGTAATTAACTGACAATTAACCCAATAGATTAGGTGAAAATGTGAAAACCAATGATGTAGAGAAGAAACTATAAAAGGAGTAAAGAAGAACACTACAAAGCCCAACTGGATACAAACACAGAATGAAGAATACGATATGCCTTACTCGACAAGACAAGATGAATGGATCATGACACGGAAGCCCAGAGTAAAGGACAGAGTAATAATGATGCCTGATGAACTAATGTAAATAACGATGCCGACAAAGAAAGCTTATAAAGTAATTAAATGGGACAATGAACAAAGGTCAGGAGAGTGAAATAAAATTAGTAAAGGTATAAATGAACTGTATATCTGGAAGAATAACAATCATGAATCATAAAGACCAGCCTTGTAACTAGAGAAAATGTAGGGATATTACTTATCGAATGATGTGTATAAATACTGTTTAAAATGGGTAATAGAGACAAAAGGGTGTATAATAAACCTAAAATCATAAATAACATTAGTAATCATATAATAATGTGAAATGAAAGGACATTGAAATCGTTATAAAACAAACACATTGTTGCCAAACCATGATAGGACCATTAACCTCACTATATGTGAATTATGCACCGAAAACAGGAGGGTTAAGTAACTAAATGCCTAATAATCCAATTTCTGTTGGAGGGTAATGAACCTAAATGTTAAAAGGGTGGTACCAACACAGAATCAATGTATAGAGCCAGTAGTAATGTATTGTAATTAGCATAAGTACAAACAATAAGTTAAACATTTTGATGTTACCTAACAAATCTTGCTAAAACTGTAACAATATGAGAGAAAGGAGAGGAGAAATTAGTGTCAATAGAACCAGCAAGGTTCTATTTCACTTATATAATATAAACCAATTATAAATAGATTAAATTTATCACAAGATAATACAAAATAGACATACTGGTATCTTGACACCAGACGCAAGATGTTTTATTGTATTAACAAGGCAAGGTGACATACTATTACCAATCAAATGATGGTTACACCTTCATAATCACTATCACTATCACTGATAATTACTATCACTATCTTGTAAAGGAGAATGATCACTCAATTTAAAAAATAAATAAGAGTTAAGAGAACAATTGTAAAACCATATAGTGTTTTAACTATAGGTGTACCAAAGGAATATAATTCAGAGAATAATTATGTCAAAACCACCCAAGGTAACAACTAAAAGTTGTTACAGTTAATCTAAATAAACCAATAGCAATATTCAAATGTAACCAAATAGTAATGAACAGACCACTATTAAAACTAACTTGAGTGGCAATAGGCCTAAAGGAGCTTAGAGTCTGATACTAAATGTTGAAGTTATACAGGGTATCAGACTAAACCAATAATAGTAAAATAATAAATTAGACAAAGACACCAACAAATGACTGAAGTGTAACCAGTTTTAAACAATGTACTGTATGATTAGAACAGTATAAAATTTAAGGCCTAGGTGCCAAACACTGAATATGTCAGTAACCAAAATATACAAGAAGGGGTATTGATTAAGTCAGCCCATGATAACCAGAAGTTGGAGGGGACCTTTAAGAACAGAAGTGAAGTGTAACTGATTCTTAAAATACCTTCAATAAATAATATAAGGTAAATCCAAAACATAATGCTACACGTACAGCAGGGTTCATGCTCGATTTTAGAGTTGTTATCACAGATAACTGGTTTATAATATGATTTAAGGATAGAAAGAGACTGAATAATCATCAATAAACCTAATGGTGAAATTGAATTGTAAATAATAGAAAGTAAGATAGTTTTAATTGAAAAATGTAATAGGCCTAAGTGGTGAAATTAAAAAAGTCAAACATTAACAGAATTATGGTTTGAGGGGTATCTAATTGATCTAGAGAACAATTAAAAATGATTGAGATGAGTCAATTAGAACTCCCAAGTACCATAAGAAAGTTAAATGCCTTTTTAAATATTTGTGTAAATTATTGGAAATATTTTCGTACTCTCCGAACCAAAGACCCACACCATAGGAAGTTGTCAGTGAGGTGTCATCGAAATTAGAACCAATCAAATTACCTGTAGCGAGGCTTGATGAGCAAAGGGACGCCAAGTTAAGCGTCATTCTTATTGTATGATCAACGGAGGAAACACGACGAGAGTTCTCGACGAAATAAAAGTAAATTTTACCTAACCTGTGCGGACAGTAAATGTCTGATTCAGTACAAATACAAATCAAATGTCTAAAAGACATTTATAAAGTGAATTAAGTGAAATAAGAAAGAAAAAGTGTAGTGCGTACACGATTGTCAGTGTATAATCCGGCAATCGCGGTATTATATAAATAAAAGGGGGTATGGTGATATCATTCTTGTAGACTAAGAAGTGAACATAACTTGACACTAAGTAGAATTAAGAATAAATAAAGGGACTTTCAAGAGGCGTTGAACCTCGTAAAGTCAAATAAGTATTAACGAAATTTATTCGATCTAAGTATAAATGAATGTTTATTAATATTGTAAGGACAGTAGGTTCTACTGAACCAAATAGGTTAAGTCAATTTACCACCATTTGATAAACCGTGGACATGCCAGTATTTAATAAGTAAATAAGATATTTAATAAAGGGTTTCCATGTTATTATCCTAATGATAGTTGGATCTACTGAAGAGATCATAACTTAAGTAAACTGAATTTATTTGTCAATTGACCACTTTAATGTTTAACGAACGTAACTGGCATTATATTAGACACACCAGGTCTAACCTATAAGTTGACGCAAGACGTCTATTTCCATTTTTACAAAAGTAATGAATTGAGATTACAGTGATCCGAGGTGACCACTCTCCTATTAAATAATAATAATTGTTTTGTTGTATTAACGTTTTGTATATTGTATGCTCCAAGAACCCCATATTGATTATTTTAATAGTAAATAAACATTGTAAAGTATGGAATACACATACGCAGAATGACCACCCTGAGGTATTTTAAAAAGAGTCTAATAACCAATGAAGAGTAATTGTAAAGGTATAACCTTATATTGTTAAAGGTTCATGAGATTAATGATCAATATCAACAATAAATAAATTATGTTCAAATGAATAATTAGAGTTGGCCCGATTATTTCAAATAGATAGGTATTTACAGGCTTGGCAGACGACGTGCGACGGTTGGCAGCGCAAACGGCGTCACGGATTATTTGAATTGATATTGTTTCTTTTAGGGAAGCTGACACACTTTACCTGCTCCTGAGAACATCACACCAAGTACCTTGATGCAAAACTGTCTTAATTACAGTTGGAACCAACGCCACCTAAAATATCTACGAGAGAAGAGGAAATCAACTCTGTCCGATACTCAACGTCCAACAAACGATGAGCCGGCTAAACCAGAAAAATTAATCTTGAACGTTTTAACAACAACCTTTAATAATAAATAAAACCACAACAAAGGATTAAATCAATTTAAATAAATTAATTAAATTAAACAATTAAAATTATATAAATTACTACGACGGATCTAAATAAGTTACATAGTACAATTATTTAAAATGTATTTTTAGTTTAGCAACACATTTGTTAAATACAATTTGCTAAGTACAATATTTGCTTGGTTTTTAATTACTCCAATACCTTTTGAATCTAGCCTGTTTTGTTCAAAGTAATGACATACAAAACTTCTAAACAATATTATTAGGGCTAATGATAAAATTCTGTTAAGCTTAAACTGGCCATCCACGTTCCAATATGACCAATATGTTTTAAAATATATCTCTCAAATGTCTTTGCTTCTCATCCACACCTACACCAGTGTAGCGCCATATCTTTTAAAACAATGATATAATTTAAAACCACTTAACAAGTGTAAAAAACCACTTAACAAGTGTAACAATTATCGTAACTGTAGTGTAGGATCTTGTTCTGTTTTTCATGACTTTTTTAACTAAAATAATTTGTATTGGCTTATTGAAAAACCCCGAGGTTTAGGTCTAAAATATACCTAAAACTCGAGTTTTGAAGTCTTAATTTTCAAATTTTCCCCTTTTACTGGGGGGAAATTCCATACTCCCCAGACCCCCCGGAACGGCTTGCACCCCCTGGGTCATTATTAGTGGGGGGCTTTTCAATTGGGGGAGTGCTTGGGGGGGTTGCGCATTGGGCCTTGGGGGGGGATGGGCACACCCCTGCTAGTTCCTACAGCTATTCCCTATTCCCTACAGCTATTCTCATACTAGTACTACGATGCTTCTCACATTACAAGCTCTAAAACAACTGCCACTTCTTTAAAAATACAGTACTCTACACATACACATTATGAATGAAAAGCTAAAACTAGGTAGGAGAGACCAAGACCTGCATAGTTATAATATAGAAATTATCACTGAAGTTGATGAAAACTAAGACTAATTCTGCTCCAGTGTAGTGTCTTCTACCATAGTGATTAGTGATGGTAGGCAATTGGGTATGTGGTGCTTTAGCACTGCACATCAGTACAAACTCTTGTATCACCAGATGCTAGTTTGTGAGTACCCTGCATAGTGACTGAAAGAATACACACCAGATACAGGATACAGTTCAGAGATCATTTTATTTTACACTCTCAGTATTGTACAGACTGGAGAGATAGCTTTAGCTCATCAAATTTACTACAACCCACTTCCTTCACTTGTAATAAGTCCACCATAAATTTGTAATATGAACACAGAACTTAGTATAGGTTCAAGCGCTGCTTGTTTGACAAGCTCTATTCATGTCTGGAATTAATTTTAGTATACCAAATCTGGGTGGCAAGCTTCTGCACAACACAGTGGCAAGAAGTATTTAACAATTTTTATTTCATAATCAACTGCCACTTATCATATACCTTCATATTCAATATGATCTACTCATATACCTTCATATTCCTGTGGACTTTTTCCTGATAGTAAACACTTGTAAAGAAAAAAACCTCACAATTTACCTCAAAAAAAAAAAAGATCTCTACTTCTAAGTTTGAACAACTATATACTATTCCAATGCTAGATTCCAGCATCTGCCAAAAATGTCTCAAACTATCTGAATGTTCTTATTCTACATAACAAGTTGGAGATGATGCTGAAACCTGATTTTTTTATCAAATCATTCCAGGAACTTACCTTGCTCACCATTTATGAACACGTAATTTACACAATCACTAACACCTGAGTGATTAAAAACCACTAAACAATTAAATTGAATTTACAACCTTTTTAACTTACCTCGGCAGATTATAATAAGAAAAAAGGTAATTTCTAATTAACACTTGTTACATATTAATTTCATTTATTGGCATTTTACAGTACAGGATCAGATAAGGTAATGAAATGCTTCTTTCAAATCTTTTGACCAATACAGTTAATTATTTATTACAAAATACAATATTTCCCAGAATAATAAAATCAAATTTATAATGTCTTCAATTCTGTAGAGACTGCATTATATAGAGCTTAGCTAGAGACTGAGAGCAGAACTGAGAAATGTGTTGACTGTATGCATCAACCTGCCCAGCCATTATCATTGGAGATAAACGAGGTGGTACAGAAATAGGTCGAAACAATTTATTAACATCATCTTCAGGTAATGGTGGTTCATCCTTGGCTGCACGTGCTGCATTTTCTTGAGCCTGTGATTCATCAAAGTAATGATCAGATTATACTCTAACATCTGATTAAGAACATTCTAATACTATTTTCTAATTTTTTTATAATTATAAATATGATTCTGACACAGTGTTGTTCTATTTTTAAAATATTAAAAATTTTTAAATTTATCACTGAATATTTTTTTGTTTAATAATTAAATAAGTCATCTGTAGACTTAAAATTAACTGTTATAGAGTTCCCTGACTAGAGTTCACTTTTACAGAGTTACTACAGGTAAACTTTTTAAAGTAACTACAGGATGCAGCAGAAAAACAACCCACATTTTGCTGAGTCATTATGTTGGCACTGATGCATTTGGGGGGGGGGGTCCTGTAATGAGTGCTTTGTCATTTCAATTGTCACACTCATCGTGTGGACTGGTATTGATATATTAAGATATATCAATCCCACCTTGAGTTATAAAGTTTTCCCTAAAAACACAAAATGGTGGCCAGATGTAAAAACGAGATGTTCCCGGATCTATGTTTATAGGAACTTTTTTCTTATATTGATGCAGAGTCTGAATATGTATAGTGAGGACATCTTTTACATTATATCCAGTACACATGTTACAGAATGATATAACTAGTTTAAAAATGGCAAACTTCAGTTGACAGTTCGCTCATCAACAAGTAAAAAACCATATATCATGTTTGTGTTCATTACTAAATCCTTTATCCAAAATAAAATATTGTTATCACCATGCAGAAAGCTTTCCACATACATTTTAAGCTTAATCACTGTGATGCTGTTCTGGACAGAAAAACAATATTGCTATGGGTACAAAAGTTTTTGCCTACACAGTCAGTGTTAAAACAAAAACCACCTGGAAGACTAAAATATGTTCAAACACCAGAAAATGTAAGCACTGTCAGACAGTCCATTATGCAATCTCTTAAACATTTAAGCCCATAAACATGCTTTTGCTTTGGTTTGGGGTTACTTACACAAACTGTCAACAGAAATTTACACAGATTTAAAATTCCATCCTTACAAAATGATGACTGTTCAACAACTTCAAGACCATGACTATCAGAACCAAATGGCATGTTTGTAAGACTATCCTTGAAAATGTTTCTGCAAACAATGTGCTATTCTCAAGCTCACTTTCATTTGAATGGTTCTGTCAACAAGCAGAATTTTAATTATTATTAGCTACAAACAATCTTTATCAGCTTCACAAAAGGCCTCTACACACCCCATGTGTTATTGTTTAGCATACTGTTGGGAATTGTGGTGTTTATGAACCTTGCCATTTTAGAGAATGAAGCCCAAATGGTTATAGTGTGTAACGTGACAAATTGGGAGGGATTTTCATTTTATTAAAATTTTGGGATTTATTAAAAATTATTCATAAACTTAATTTCCAACTGTGACCAGGCCACGTGTTGAATTGAAACAGTGTCTAACAAAGGAGCAATACGCCTTAGCAGTGGTGCAATCGTTACTGAGGAATGTACCCAGCATCATTTCCTAGAACTTTGCGAGTCTGTGGCAGTACGCCCGATCGCATCCGACAAGCAGGTGCGCGGACCGACGCTGAATTGGAAAACTAAAAATGGCTAGAGACGAAAAACTGTAACGAGCACATGGTCCTTGCTGACGGATGTGAGCCTAAGTCCCACCTCTTTTTGTGACGTCAACCAGTGCTGAACAAATATCTTCTGGGACCAACACACAAGAAACTACATGGGTTAATGGGACACAGCTGTGGCGACGAATTACAAGGCATTGTTTTCCACCTAAAAAGACGCAATCTAGTTGGCACTGAGCGTAGAGACGCTTCTCCCCAGTTTGCTAACAGACGCAGATAGTGTTGTGTGGGCCCGGTCGGCCGAACTTTATAAAGTATGAACAACTAAATATAACACCGCTTTCATACCGACCGGGACCCAAGGAATTAGTGGACTTATCAATCTTAGGACGGGTGAAACGAAGTTGGCAACAAACAAGTTAATTACGGGCAGTGAACCGGTGAACAAAAAACACGTGTCCGGCCGGAGTCGCGGTAGTGCACAGTTTAAGTCAAAATGAATTTGTAAGATAAAAACAAGGGGTAAGGTATTAAATCGTGTGAATGTGCGTGTGAGCAGAATGGGCTGTCTTGTATAATGTAAGAAGAATATTTAAATATGATACATAAATTTATATTTCAAAATTTGTTTTTGTGTTCTTGTTCTAATAATTAAAACGGTCTTATATTAATTAAAACTATTTAAGTCACTGTAAAACAATGTGTTAGTCTAGTTATTTCGTCATTACCACTTTCTCATTTCTGTGCTGCAAGATTCGTCTAAACGTTCCCGGATTTCTTCTGAATTATTATTGGGGGGTAGTCAGATTGCGAAATTGTCCCGTTTTGTATTTAAGGTAAAGTGTAAAGGTTTCGATATTATAACCAAAAAATATCGTGGCGACTCTGGTCTTCTGATTGAAATTTAAAAAGGTAAGTAAGTGAGAAAGATCGCAGGTAAGTTTCTGGCAGTATTTTATTATTTATGTATTTCGATAAAGTTAGTTTATTTACATTTGGCGACGCGCTGCCAGGATCCTGGTTTAATTTTATTTATACGAGGTAGACCTATTTTAAAGCACAGAAAATAGGATTTGGTAATGACGTATTTATGTAAAATTTATCGTATATAATTACGTATGTGTGAATAGGTTATGTTTGGGTTATTATGGTTTACAGTTGTGTTAGGTGTTTTAGTTTTATAATGATAGTGGTTTTTATACATAAAAGTGTTATATAAATAAATTTTGAACATGGGTGAAGTGCAAGGTAATGATATTGGTTTCGCGTGGGATGAGTGGGAGAGTGAATTTAGAGGGGTGGTAGGTGAGATGACAGACGAGGAGTGGGGTAATTTAGATAATAACTTAACACAAATGGAAGAACAAGAAGTGGGAATATTTGCCGAAATTCAAAAGCATAGTGATGATATTAGTATTGGTAGTAAGATGACGAACGATAAAGGTAAGATAGTTGAAGTAACAGTGGTAGAAGATAAGACAGTGAATAGGCCTGACGATAGTGTAGGGGTGGAAGAAAAGGAGTATACATTAAATGACATATTTGACCTTTTAAATAAACGTTTTGACCAAAGGGACAAAATATTGGATGAAACAAAGGAAATGATGAATAAACGGTTGGACGAAAATAACAAAATATTGGATGAATGGTTGCGGGAACTAAAGACAGACCGATTAAAGGAGAATACAGGTGAATCAAAACAGGTAAGTGATAATAATGTTGTTAATGATAGTGAGGGAATAATTAACCAGGTGAGTGATAACGATAATGAATTCATAAATAACAGTGACAAAATAATGGGAGAGGTAGTGTTGACTAGTGAAGATAATGATGGCGTTACAATTCTGAGGTGATGTTAATATAATTAATTCTAATGATGAAATAATGTTAAATAATAATAATGATGACATAGTTGAGAATAAAGTATTGGATAGTGATGAGATAGAGATAGTGAGCGAGAGAGAGAAAGTCATAGATTGTAAAGGAGTAGTAATTGGTGTTGATGAATTAGATAATGAGCTGAAAGAGATGTTAAATGATATGAAATACTTACCGGTTAAAATAGAGAGTGAAGATTGTTGTGATGATACATGTTTAAATAACAATAAGGTAATTTATGATGATAAAATAATTGACTTGGTGTTGAGAAAAATTACTTACGGAGACTGGACAAAATTAATTGATAGTGACAAGTTTTATGACATAATAAAAGGGATAACGAAGGATATAGAGGTAATGGTTTATAATAATAATAATAATAAATTTGAGGTAAATAAAAATGATTTATGCTACAAATATGTTAGATATCTATACGATGATGGAGGGTGAATTAAGAAATTAGGGAAGGAACCGTTTAAGTATGTTAATATATGGTAATGACCTAGCTGATTTTGACATTGAAGTGTGATATAACTGAATAAATAATGAGGAAGATTTGTAAATAAATATGTAGTGAATTCAATTGTGTGTATTGTAAAATGTTAGGTAAACAATGTGTATGTAGGTAATTGTTGTAATAATAATATTAATATTTTGCAATCTAAATAAATAACAAAATTAATTTTGAAGACAGTAATTAGCGAATTGTAATTGTTTTGATAGCAATGAAACTTGTATTTTCAATAATTAATTTAATTAAAATAATTTGAGATGTTTTAAATATTCCGATTGATTTGAATGTTATATAATTGAATTTTCTAATGGATTTAAATTATTTCAGATGTGAATTTGGTAAGTAATTGTTAAATTGTGTGATTTGAAATAACACTGTTGTTAAATGTTTCAGAGGTTACTTGGAGATATTGGTGTGTATGGTGTATATTTTGTGTTTATGTCAGTAGATGGATAAAGTACTGTAAGTATAAATTTTATAATACAAGTCGGATATAACAAAATGTTTACAGGTGTTTAACTCAAATGAAAGAATTTTAATTTCAATAATGAAAATAACTTGAGATAATAATTTTAATAACTGAAATAATAATAACTGAAAGATAATGTAAAATAAATATTAATAATAAATTTGAAAATTTTAAGGAATCTAATGTTTAGAAAGTTATGAATGATTTAAATGATGATGGATAAAATGGTTAATGAAAAATGTCACATTATAATGTTGTATATCAAGATTTAATTTAGCAATTAGTATGCTATTGCTGGGGTGGCATGTGCCCCAGTAGATAGTGGAATGGGTTGGGGGTAACAGGGAGTGTTACCTCCATCGGAGGCCGAAGTGGCGAAAATGCACGGCACACCTTTTTTGTACAATTACATAATTGTACCCTGATAGACTTTCGTGCCGTGCAAAATAATGATGTGTAACATGCATGAAGGTAAAGCTTGATTTCCCCGACTTTTCGGGCGATTACTGCCTTACCAGCACTAATGGTAGTTTTGGCTAGCGGTCAGCTATGGCCATAATCAAGTCCCTTGACCATAGCTGACTAAATTGGTTGATATTAGAAATTAACAGGGGGGTGAAACTAGGGGAAATCCCGGAACTATGGAACAGCGGCTGCCACTCTGTCCGAGTAGGGACAGCATAGCCAGGTGGTAGACCCGTTTTAAGGGCTTGTAATTATAAAACGAAGGTATGTCGATACCTAAAAAATTTTTTAAATGTAAAGCCGAAGCAAGGACAAGGAGATGTTCAATTCCTCCAACTATGGAGTCCTTGTGAACGCACATGGGCACCACAGTCCAACAGAAAATACAATAGTGTGTGTGGATTGGGGGGTTGCTCAGGTGAGCAACGAATTTAAATTTTGTAAATTAAAGATGATAACTCCGTTTTGCACTTATAAAATGCTTGTATTACGCTTTGATAAATAGGTGTTCATACGTTCAGTATACTGTGTTTATTCTGTTTTATAAATGTATTATTTTATTGTGTTAGAGGTAAGAATTGATAAAAAATAGGTATTTCATATAACGTGTAAAATTTTGAAATGTGTTTGCAGTGAGGTCATTCACCTTGCTAGGAATGCCAGCTGATCTGTAATAGAATGTCACTGATAAATTGTTTATTAATGTCCAAGGTAATTAATGTTAAATCTGATGTTAATGTGTTAAAGACGCTATTTCAAATGATGAGAAAAGTAATTTGATAAAGTTAAGATTTTAATGATTTGTGAAAGATAATAAGAGATAGATTTTGGGTGATTAGTATTTTGTTGGGACAGGTAGATCAGTCCAAGTTGAATTTGAAGTGGTGATAGAGATGAAAATGTTATGAATAATGTAATGTAGAATTTGAGAAGTACTGATGCTGACACAGTAGTTATGGGGAATATATGTGGAGTTTTGAGTGATATATTGATGTTTATAAATGATGCTGTTATTTTGTTGTAATTGAAGTGAGGTAATAAGAGTGTTAATTTGGGGATGGCAATTTTGTAAGAGGGGATAGTGTAGTGTAGGAGTCCGCAACAAAAGGGTTGGGACGGGAAGGGACCGATTTGGCGGGAAGGGGTTGCCTTAGGTAGAATACAGGAACCAGATTAAGGAAATGAGCTTTTGGGGGGGGAAACACTTATCCTAAGTACAGAGGGTTAGAGAGTATTTTTTTTTATATATCGAGAGAATGATGCGGATTGAGTTTAGTAGTAAGTTGGGTTTAGAGAATCGTTTGATAGATGTTTTGATAGAGATGGGTGTCATATTAGTTAAAACTGTTGATGAGTATTAGAGTCAAAGAGGTAAAGATTATATGTATGCATATCAAGTTGATACAATCGAGTTATTATAAGAAATTAAATCACCCAAATTAATGGAGAATGTGACTATTAAAGAAAAGAGGTTCATAGTAAAAAATATAAAATTTTGATTGAAACCAGTGACAATTTTTGATAGAGTTTGAAAATAATGTAAAGTGTTTATTTGAGTAATTTAAATATCCATTTGATTGTTAATTATAATAATGTTCTTTTAAATGTTTTATTTTATTTTGTTTTGTGTTTAAAGATAGAATCCTAAAGATGTTCAATGTATTTTCTGTAGTAACTTGTGCATAACTTATGTAGGTCAAGGTTCTTGACTTGACCCAGATTGATCAGCTGATGGGTGATGTTCTATACTAAACCAGTTTTGGCAAGGAGGTGATGCCAATTTTGTTTCTTCATTAATTTAAATAAATTCAAATAAATTTTATATTGAGAAAAAATATGTTAATAAATTTAAAATTTTGAATTTAAAATTTTTAAATTTTTTTTGAAAAAAAAAAAGTTTGATTCTGCCTACCATCTAATTGATGTTTTTGAATTGTGATTATGTTATTGTTTGTGTATATTAATCGTGTTTTTTATGGAATTGTATTGTCTAGGATAGAGGTATAATCACATGTTAGGATAAGGATGTTCATGTTCTTAATAAATGTTAAACTTGGTTGTTTTCAAATGAAGAAAAAATAAATAAATATTGAAGAGAATTATTTAGATAAATGATTTGTATTTGATTTTAAAGAAGATAGCTGTTGATTTTTGACTTAAATAAAATTTTGAAGCTAGAAACATTTCAATTTTGGTAGGATGTAGTTGTAAGTGTGTGTGCAAGCCCAGTAACTGCTAAAGGCAGCCCAGTGTGCATGTAAGGGGGAACATATCGGTTGAGGATCTGGCATGATATAAGCCAGGGATCTGGATTTTGTGGTGGCATGTTAGAAGGTGAGGTGTGCTGTGGTGCGTATCTGTTCGATTTTACGGTGTTGGGATCTCGTACAGAGAAGTCCAGTGATCTCGTTCAGATGCGGCCATAGTCGCCAAGCCAGGGGGGTTGTTTACCCATGAAGTGTAAGACCTAAAGGGGGTTGTTGGCACCAGTTCCTCACCGGTCCTCTTAGGGGTTTTAGCAATGAGATTTCTTCTGTTTCGGCAGAAGATCTCTCATTGGGGGGGGGGGGTATTGTAACACAAATTGGGGGGTATTGTAACACAACATTCATTTTATTAAAATTTTGGGATTTATTAAAAATTATTCATAAACTTAATTTCCAACTGTGACCAGGCCACGTGTTGAATTGAAACAGTGTTCTAACAAAGGAGCAATACGCCTTAGCAGTGGTGCAATCGTTACTGAGGAATATACTCAGCGTCATTTCCTAGAACTTTGCGAGTGTGTGGCAGTACGCCCGATCGCATCCGAAAGCAGGTACGCGAACCGACGCTGAATTGGAAAACTAAAAATGGCTAGAGACGAAAAACTGTAACGAGCACATGGTCCTTGCTGACGGATGTGAGCCTAAGTCCCACCTCTTTTTGTGACGTCAACCAGTGCTGAACAAATATCTTCTGCGACCAACACACAAGAAACTACATGGGTTAAATGGGACACAGCTGTGGCGACGAATTACAAGGCATTGTTTTCCACCTAAAAAGACGCAATCTAGTTGGCACTGAGCGTAGAGACGCTTCTCCCCAGTTCGCTAACAGACGCAGATAGTGTTGTGTGGGCCCGGTCGGCCGAACTTTATAAAGTATGAACAACTAAATATAACACCGCTTTCATACCGACCGGGACCCAAGGAATTAGTGGACTTATCAATCTTAGGACGGGTGAAACGAAGTTGGCAACAAACAAGTTAATTACGGGCAGTGAACCGGTGAACAAAAAACACGTGTCCGGCCGGAGTCGCGGTAGTGCACAGTTTAAGTCAAAATGAATTTGTAAGATAAAAACAAGGGGTAAGGTATTAAATCATGTGAATGTGCGTGTGAGCAGAATGGGCTGTCTTGTATAATGTAAGAAGAATATTTAAATATGATACATAAATTTATATTTCAAAATTTGTTTTTGTGTTCTTGTTCTAATAATTAAAACGGTCTTATATTAATTAACACTATTTAAGTCACTGTAAAACAATGTGTTAGTCTAGTTATTTTGTCATTACCACTTTCTCATTTCTGTGCTGCAAGATTCGTCTAAACGTTCCCGGATTTCTTCTGAATTATTATTGGGGGGTAGTCAGATTGCGAAATTGTCCCGTTTTGTATTTAAGGTAAAGTGTAAAGGTTTCGATATTATAACCAAAAAATATCGAGGCGACTCTGGTCTTCTGATTTAAATTTAAAAAGTAAGTAAGTGAGAAAGATCGCAGGTAAGTTTCTGGCAGTATTTTATTATTTATGTATTTTTCGATAAAGTTAGTTTATTTACATTTGGCGACGCGCTGCAGGATCCTGGTTTAATTTTATTTATACGAGGTAGACCTATTTAAAGCACAGAAAATAGGATTTGGTAATGACGTATTTATGTAAAATTTATCGTATATAATTACGTATGTGTGAATAGGTTATGTTTGGGTTATTATGGTTTACAGTTGTGTAGGTGTTTTAGTTTTATAATGATAGTGGTTTTTATACATAAAAGTGTTATATAAATAAATTTTGAACATGGGTGAAGTACAAGGTAATGATATTGGTTTCGCGTGGATGAGTGGGAGAGTGAATTTAGAGGGGTGGTAGGTGAGATGACAGACGAGGAGTGGGGTAATTTAGATAATAACTTAACACGAATGGAAGAACAAGAAGTGGGAATATTTGCCGAAATTAAAAAGCATAGTGATGATATTAGTATTGGTAGTAAGATGACGAACGATAAAGGTAAGATAGTTGAAGTAACAGTGTAGAAAGATAAGACAATGAATAGGCCTGACGATAGTGTAGGGGTGGAAGAAAAGGAGTATACATTAAATGACATATTTGACCTTTTAAATAAACGTTTTGACCAAAGGGACAAAATATTGGATGAAACAAAGGAAATGATGAATAAACGGTTGGACGAAAATAACAAAATATTGGATGAATGGTTGCGGGAACTAAAGACAGACCGATTAAAGGAGAATACAGGTGAATCAAAACAGGTAAGTGATAATAATGTTGTTAATGATAGTGAGGGAATAATTAACCAGGTGAGTGATAACGATAATGATTTCATAAATAACAGTGACAAAATAATGGGAGAGGTAGTGTTGACTAGTGAAGATAATGATGGCGATTACAATTCTGAGGTGATGTTAATATAATTAATTCTAATGATGAAATAATGTTAAATAATAATAATGATGACATAGTTGAGAATAAAGTATTGGATAGTGATGAGATAGAGATAGTGAGCGAGAGAGAGAAAGTCATAGATTGTAAAGGAGTAGTAATTGGTGTTGATGAATTAGATAATGAGCTGAAAGAGATGTTAAATGATATGAAATACTTACCGGTTAAAATAGAGAGTGAAGATTGTTGTGATGATACATGTTTAAATAACAATAAGGTAATTTATGATGATAAAATAATTGACTTGGTGTTGAGAAAAATTACTTACGGAGACTGGACAAAATTAATTGATAGTGACAAGTTTTATGACATAATAAAAGGGATAACGAAGGATATAGAGGTAATGGTTTATAATAATAATAATAATAAATTTGAGGTAAATAAAAATGATTTATGCTACAAATATGTTAGATATCTATACGATGATGGAGGGTGAATTAAGAAATTAGGGAAGGAACCGTTTAAGTATGTTAATATATGGTAATGACCTAGCTGATTTTGACATTGAAGTGTGATATAACTGAATAAATAATGAGGAAGATTTGTAAATAAATATATAGTGAATTCAATTGTGTGTATTGTAAAATGTTAGGTAAACAATGTGTATGTAGGTAATTGTTGTAATAATAATATTAATATTTTGCAATCTAAATAAATAACAAAATTAATTTTGAAGACAGTAATTAGCGAATTGTAATTGTTTTGATAGCAATGAAACTTGTATTTTCAATAATTAATTTAATTAAAATAATTTGAGATGTTTTAAATATTCCGATTGATTTGAATGTTATATAATTGAATTTTCTAATGGATTTAAATTATTTCAGGAGATGTGAATTTGGTAATTAATTGTTAAATTGTGTGATTTGAAATAACACTGTTGTTAAATGTTTCAGAGGTTACTTGGAGATATTGGTGTGTATGGTGTATATTTTGTGTTTATGTCAGTAGATGGATAAAGTACTGTAAGTATAAATTTTATAATACAAGTCGGATATAACAAAATGTTTACAGGTGTTTAACTCAAATGAAAGAATTTTCATTTCAATAATGAAAATAACTTGAGATAATAATTTTAATAACTGAAATAATAATAACTGAAAGATAATGTAAAATAAATGTTAATAATAAATTTGAAAATTTTAAGGAATCTAATGTTTAGAAAGTTATGAATGATTTAAATGATGATGGATAAAATGGTTAATGAAAAATGTCACATTATAATGTTGTATATAAAGATTTAATTTAGCAATTAGTATGCTATTGCTGGGGTGGCATGTGCCCCAGTAGATAGTGGAATGGGTTGGGGGTAACAGGGAGTGTTACCTCCATCGGAGGCCGAAGTGGCGAAAATGCACGGCACACCTTTTTTGTACAATTACATAATTGTACCCTGATAGACTTTCGTGCCGTGCAAAATAATGATGTGTAACATGCATGAAGGTAAAGTTTGATTTCCCCGACTTTTCGGGCGATTACTGCCTTACCAGCACTAATCGTGGTTTTGGCTAGCGGTCAGCTATGGCCATAATCAAGTCCCTTGACCATAGCTGACTTGAAATTGGTTATTAGAAATTAACAGGGGGTGAAACTAGGGGAAATCCCGGAACTATGGAACAGCGGCTGCCACTCTGTCCGAGTAGGGACAGCATAGCCAGGTGGTAGACCCGTTTTAAGGGCTTGTAATTATAAAACGAAGGTATGTCGATACCTAAAAAATTTTTTAAATGTAAAGCCGAAGCAAGGACAAGGAGATGTTCAATTCCTCCAACTATGGAGTCCTTGTGAACGCACATGGGCACCACAGTCCAACAGAAAATACAATAGTGTGTGTGGATTGGGGGGTTGCTCAGGTGAGCAACGAATTTAAATTTTGTAAATTAAAGATGATAACTCCGTTTTGCACTTATAAAATGCTTGTATTACGCTTTGATAAATAGGTGTTCATACGTTCAGTATACTGTGTTTATTCTGTTTTATAAATGTATTATTTTATTGTGTTAGAGGTAAGAATTGATAAAAAATAGGTATTTCATATAACGTGTAAAATTTTGAAATGTGTTTGCAGTGAGGTCATTCACCTTGCTAGGAATGCCAGCTGATCTGTAATAGAATGTCACTGATAAATTGTTTATTAATGTCCAAGGTAATTAATGTTAAATCTGATGTTAATGTGTTAAAGACGCTATTTCAAATGATGAGAAAAGTAATTTGATAAAGTTAAGATTTTAATGATTTGTGAAAGATAATAAGAGATAGATTTTGGGTGATTAGTATTTTGTTGGGACAGGTAGATCAGTCCAAGTTGAATTTGAAGTGGTGATAGAGATGAAAATGTTATGAATAATGTAATGTAGAATTTGAGAAGTACTGATGCTGACACAGTAGTTATGGGGAATATATGTGGAGTTTTGAGTGATATATTGATGTTTATAAATGATGCTGTTATTTTGTTGTAATTGAAGCGAGGTAATAAGAGTGTTAATTTGGGGATGGCAATTTTGTAAGAGGGGATAGTGTAGTGTAGGAGTCCGCAACAAAAGGGTTGGGACGGGAAGGGACCGATTTGGCGGGAAGGGGTTGCCTTAGGTAGAATACAGGAACCAGATTAAGGAAATGAGCTTTTGGGGGGGGAAACACTTATCCTAAGTACAGAGGGTTAGAGAGTATTTTTTTTTATATATCGAGAGAATGATGCGGATTGAGTTTAGTAGTAAGTTGGGTTTAGAGAATCGTTTGATAGATGTTTTGATAGAGATGGGTGTCATATTAGTTAAAACTGTTGATGAGTATTAGAGTCAAAGAGGTAAAGATTATATGTATGCATATCAAGTTGATACAATCGAGTTATTATAAGAAATTAAATCACCCAAATTAATGGAGAATGCGACTATTAAAGAAAAGAGGTTCATAGTAAAAAATATAAAATTTTGATTGAAACCAGTGACAATTTTTGATAGAGTTTGAAAATAATGTAAAGTGTTTATTTGAGTAATTTAAATATCCATTTGATTGTTAATTATAATAATGTTCTTTTAAATGTTTTATTTTATTTTGTTTTGTGTTTAAAGATAGAATCCTAAAGATGTTCAATGTATTTTCTGTAGTAACTTGTGCATAACTTATGTAGGTCAAGGTTCTTGACTTGACCCAGATTGATCAGCTGATGGGTGATGTTCTATACTAAACCAGTTTTGGCAAGGAGGTGATGCCAATTTTGTTTCTTCATTAATTTAAATAAATTCAAATAAATTTTATATTGAGAAAAAATATGTTAATAAATTTAAAATTTTGAATTTAAAATTTTTAAATTTTTTTTGAAAAAAAAAAAGTTTGATTCTGCCTACCATCTAATTGATGTTTTTGAATTGTGATTATGTTATTGTTTGTGTATATTAATCGTGTTTTTTATGGAATTGTATTGTCTAGGATAGAGGTATAATCACATGTTAGGATAAGGATGTTCATGTTCTTAATAAATGTTAAACTTGGTTGTTTTCAAATGAAGAAAAAATAAATAAATATTGAAGAGAATTATTTAGATAAATGATTTGTATTTGATTTTAAAGAAGATAGCTGTTGATTTTTGACTTAAATAAAATTTTGAAGCTAGAAACGTTTCAATTTTGGTAGGATGTAGTTGTAAGTGTGTGTGCAAGCCCAGTAACTGCTAAAGGCAGCCCAGTGTGCATGTAAGGGGGAACATATCGGTTGAGGATCTGGCATGATATAAGCCAGGGATCTGGATTTTGTGGTGGCATGTTAGAAGGTGAGGTGTGCTGTGGTGCGTATCTGTTCGATTTTACGGTGTTGGGATCTCGTACAGAGAAGTCCAGTGATCTCGTTCAGATGCGGCCATAGTCGCCAAGCCAGGGGGGTTGTTTACCCATGAAGTGTAAGACCTAAAGGGGGTTGTTGGCACCAGTTCCTCACCGGTCCTCTTAGGGGTTTTAGCAATGAGATTTCTTCTGTTTCGGCAGAAGATCTCTCATTGGGGGGGGGGTATTGTAACACAAATTGGGGGGTATTGTAACACAACATTCATTTTATTAAAATTTTGGGATTTATTAAAAATTATTCATAAACTTAATTTCCAACTGTGACCAGGCCACGTGTTGAATTGAAACAGTGTTCTAACAAAGGAGCAATATGCCTTAGCAGTGGTGCAATCGTTACTGAGGAATATACTCAGCGTCATTTCCTAGAACTTTGCGAGTGTGTGGCAGTACGCCCGATCGCATCCGAAAGCAGGTACGCGAACCGACGCTGAATTGGAAAACTAAAAATGGCTAGAGACGAAAAACTGTAACGAGCACATGGTCCTTGCTGACGGATGTGAGCCTAAGTCCCACCTCTTTTTGTGACGTCAACCAGTGCTGAACAAATATCTTCTGCGACCAACACACAAGAAACTACATGGGTTAAATGGGACACAGCTGTGGCGACGAATTACAAGGCATTGTTTTCCACCTAAAAAGACGCAATCTAGTTGGCACTGAGCGTAGAGACGCTTCTCCCCAGTTCGCTAACAGACGCAGATAGTGTTGTGTGGGCCCGGTCGGCCGAACTTTATAAAGTATGAACAACTAAATATAACACCGCTTTCATACCGACCGGGACCCAAGGAATTAGTGGACTTATCAATCTTAGGACGGGTGAAACGAAGTTGGCAACAAACAAGTTAATTACGGGCAGTGAACCGGTGAACAAAAAACACGTGTCCGGCCGGAGTCGCGGTAGTGCACAGTTTAAGTCAAAATGAATTTGTAAGATAAAAACAAGGGGTAAGGTATTAAATCATGTGAATGTGCGTGTGAGCAGAATGGGCTGTCTTGTATAATGTAAGAAGAATATTTAAATATGATACATAAATTTATATTTCAAAATTTGTTTTTGTGTTCTTGTTCTAATAATTAAAACGGTCTTATATTAATTAACACTATTTAAGTCACTGTAAAACAATGTGTTAGTCTAGTTATTTTGTCATTACCACTTTCTCATTTCTGTGCTGCAAGATTCGTCTAAACGTTCCCGGATTTCTTCTGAATTATTATTGGGGGGTAGTCAGATTGCGAAATTGTCCCGTTTTGTATTTAAGGTAAAGTGTAAAGGTTTCGATATTATAACCAAAAAATATCGTGGCGACTCTGGTCTTCTGATTTAAATTTAAAAAGTAAGTAAGTGAGAAAGATCGCAGGTAAGTTTCTGGCAGTATTTTATTATTTATGTATTTCGATAAAGTTAGTTTATTTACATTTGGCGACGCGCTGCCAGGATCCTGGTTTAATTTTATTTATACGAGGTAGACCTATTTTAAAGCACAGAAAATAGGATTTGGTAATGACGTATTTATGTAAAATTTATCGTATATAATTACGTATGTGTGAATAGGTTATGTTTGGGTTATTATGGTTTACAGTTGTGTTAGGTGTTTTAGTTTTATAATGATAGTGGTTTTTATACATAAAAGTGTTATATAAATAAATTTTGAACATGGGTGAAGTACAAGGTAATGATATTGGTTTCGCGTGGGATGAGTGGGAGAGTGAATTTAGAGGGGTGGTAGGTGAGATGACAGACGAGGAGTGGGGTAATTTAGATAATAACTTAACACGAATGGAAGAACAAGAAGTGGGAATATTTGCCGAAATTAAAAAGCATAGTGATGATATTAGTATTGGTAGTAAGATGACGAACGATAAAGGTAAGATAGTTGAAGTAACAGTGGTAGAAGATAAGACAATGAATAGGCCTGACGATAGTGTAGGGGTGGAAGAAAAGGAGTATACATTAAATGACATATTTGACCTTTTAAATAAACGTTTTGACCAAAGGGACAAAATATTGGATGAAACAAAGGAAATGATGAATAAACGGTTGGACGAAAATAACAAAATATTGGATGAATGGTTGCGGGAACTAAAGACAGACCGATTAAAGGAGAATACAGGTGAATCAAAACAGGTAAGTGATAATAATGTTGTTAATGATAGTGAGGGAATAATTAACCAGGTGAGTGATAACGATAATGATTTCATAAATAACAGTGACAAAATAATGGGAGAGGTAGTGTTGACTAGTGAAGATAATGATGGCGATTACAATTCTGAGGTGATGTTAATATAATTAATTCTAATGATGAAATAATGTTAAATAATAATAATGATGACATAGTTGAGAATAAAGTATTGGATAGTGATGAGATAGAGATAGTGAGCGAGAGAGAGAAAGTCATAGATTGTAAAGGAGTAGTAATTGGTGTTGATGAATTAGATAATGAGCTGAAAGAGATGTTAAATGATATGAAATACTTACCGGTTAAAATAGAGAGTGAAGATTGTTGTGATGATACATGTTTAAATAACAATAAGGTAATTTATGATGATAAAATAATTGACTTGGTGTTGAGAAAAATTACTTACGGAGACTGGACAAAATTAATTGATAGTGACAAGTTTTATGACATAATAAAAGGGATAACGAAGGATATAGAGGTAATGGTTTATAATAATAATAATAATAAATTTGAGGTAAATAAAAATGATTTATGCTACAAATATGTTAGATATCTATACGATGATGGAGGGTGAATTAAGAAATTAGGGAAGGAACCGTTTAAGTATGTTAATATATGGTAATGACCTAGCTGATTTTGACATTGAAGTGTGATATAACTGAATAAATAATGAGGAAGATTTGTAAATAAATATATAGTGAATTCAATTGTGTGTATTGTAAAATGTTAGGTAAACAATGTGTATGTAGGTAATTGTTGTAATAATAATATTAATATTTTGCAATCTAAATAAATAACAAAATTAATTTTGAAGACAGTAATTAGCGAATTGTAATTGTTTTGATAGCAATGAAACTTGTATTTTCAATAATTAATTTAATTAAAATAATTTGAGATGTTTTAAATATTCCGATTGATTTGAATGTTATATAATTGAATTTTCTAATGGATTTAAATTATTTCAGGAGATGTGAATTTGGTAATTAATTGTTAAATTGTGTGATTTGAAATAACACTGTTGTTAAATGTTTCAGAGGTTACTTGGAGATATTGGTGTGTATGGTGTATATTTTGTGTTTATGTCAGTAGATGGATAAAGTACTGTAAGTATAAATTTTATAATACAAGTCGGATATAACAAAATGTTTACAGGTGTTTAACTCAAATGAAAGAATTTTCATTTCAATAATGAAAATAACTTGAGATAATAATTTTAATAACTGAAATAATAATAACTGAAAGATAATGTAAAATAAATGTTAATAATAAATTTGAAAATTTTAAGGAATCTAATGTTTAGAAAGTTATGAATGATTTAAATGATGATGGATAAAATGGTTAATGAAAAATGTCACATTATAATGTTGTATATAAAGATTTAATTTAGCAATTAGTATGCTATTGCTGGGGTGGCATGTGCCCCAGTAGATAGTGGAATGGGTTGGGGGTAACAGGGAGTGTTACCTCCATCGGAGGCCGAAGTGGCGAAAATGCACGGCACACCTTTTTTGTACAATTACATAATTGTACCCTGATAGACTTTCGTGCCGTGCAAAATAATGATGTGTAACATGCATGAAGGTAAAGTTTGATTTCCCCGACTTTTCGGGCGATTACTGCCTTACCAGCACTAATCGTGGTTTTGGCTAGCGGTCAGCTATGGCCATAATCAAGTCCCTTGACCATAGCTGACTTGAAATTGGTTATTAGAAATTAACAGGGGGTGAAACTAGGGGAAATCCCGGAACTATGGAACAGCGGCTGCCACTCTGTCCGAGTAGGGACAGCATAGCCAGGTGGTAGACCCGTTTTAAGGGCTTGTAATTATAAAACGAAGGTATGTCGATACCTAAAAAATTTTTTAAATGTAAAGCCGAAGCAAGGACAAGGAGATGTTCAATTCCTCCAACTATGGAGTCCTTGTGAACGCACATGGGCACCACAGTCCAACAGAAAATACAATAGTGTGTGTGGATTGGGGGGTTGCTCAGGTGAGCAACGAATTTAAATTTTGTAAATTAAAGATGATAACTCCGTTTTGCACTTATAAAATGCTTGTATTACGCTTTGATAAATAGGTGTTCATACGTTCAGTATACTGTGTTTATTCTGTTTTATAAATGTATTATTTTATTGTGTTAGAGGTAAGAATTGATAAAAAATAGGTATTTCATATAACGTGTAAAATTTTGAAATGTGTTTGCAGTGAGGTCATTCACCTTGCTAGGAATGCCAGCTGATCTGTAATAGAATGTCACTGATAAATTGTTTATTAATGTCCAAGGTAATTAATGTTAAATCTGATGTTAATGTGTTAAAGACGCTATTTCAAATGATGAGAAAAGTAATTTGATAAAGTTAAGATTTTAATGATTTGTGAAAGATAATAAGAGATAGATTTTGGGTGATTAGTATTTTGTTGGGACAGGTAGATCAGTCCAAGTTGAATTTGAAGTGGTGATAGAGATGAAAATGTTATGAATAATGTAATGTAGAATTTGAGAAGTACTGATGCTGACACAGTAGTTATGGGGAATATATGTGGAGTTTTGAGTGATATATTGATGTTTATAAATGATGCTGTTATTTTGTTGTAATTGAAGCGAGGTAATAAGAGTGTTAATTTGGGGATGGCAATTTTGTAAGAGGGGATAGTGTAGTGTAGGAGTCCGCAACAAAAGGGTTGGGACGGGAAGGGACCGATTTGGCGGGAAGGGGTTGCCTTAGGTAGAATACAGGAACCAGATTAAGGAAATGAGCTTTTGGGGGGGGAAACACTTATCCTAAGTACAGAGGGTTAGAGAGTATTTTTTTTTATATATCGAGAGAATGATGCGGATTGAGTTTAGTAGTAAGTTGGGTTTAGAGAATCGTTTGATAGATGTTTTGATAGAGATGGGTGTCATATTAGTTAAAACTGTTGATGAGTATTAGAGTCAAAGAGGTAAAGATTATATGTATGCATATCAAGTTGATACAATCGAGTTATTATAAGAAATTAAATCACCCAAATTAATGGAGAATGCGACTATTAAAGAAAAGAGGTTCATAGTAAAAAATATAAAATTTTGATTGAAACCAGTGACAATTTTTGATAGAGTTTGAAAATAATGTAAAGTGTTTATTTGAGTAATTTAAATATCCATTTGATTGTTAATTATAATAATGTTCTTTTAAATGTTTTATTTTATTTTGTTTTGTGTTTAAAGATAGAATCCTAAAGATGTTCAATGTATTTTCTGTAGTAACTTGTGCATAACTTATGTAGGTCAAGGTTCTTGACTTGACCCAGATTGATCAGCTGATGGGTGATGTTCTATACTAAACCAGTTTTGGCAAGGAGGTGATGCCAATTTTGTTTCTTCATTAATTTAAATAAATTCAAATAAATTTTATATTGAGAAAAAATATGTTAATAAATTTAAAATTTTGAATTTAAAATTTTTAAATTTTTTTTGAAAAAAAAAAAGTTTGATTCTGCCTACCATCTAATTGATGTTTTTGAATTGTGATTATGTTATTGTTTGTGTATATTAATCGTGTTTTTTATGGAATTGTATTGTCTAGGATAGAGGTATAATCACATGTTAGGATAAGGATGTTCATGTTCTTAATAAATGTTAAACTTGGTTGTTTTCAAATGAAGAAAAAATAAATAAATATTGAAGAGAATTATTTAGATAAATGATTTGTATTTGATTTTAAAGAAGATAGCTGTTGATTTTTGACTTAAATAAAATTTTGAAGCTAGAAACGTTTCAATTTTGGTAGGATGTAGTTGTAAGTGTGTGTGCAAGCCCAGTAACTGCTAAAGGCAGCCCAGTGTGCATGTAAGGGGGAACATATCGGTTGAGGATCTGGCATGATATAAGCCAGGGATCTGGATTTTGTGGTGGCATGTTAGAAGGTGAGGTGTGCTGTGGTGCGTATCTGTTCGATTTTACGGTGTTGGGATCTCGTACAGAGAAGTCCAGTGATCTCGTTCAGATGCGGCCATAGTCGCCAAGCCAGGGGGGTTGTTTACCCATGAAGTGTAAGACCTAAAGGGGGTTGTTGGCACCAGTTCCTCACCGGTCCTCTTAGGGGTTTTAGCAATGAGATTTCTTCTGTTTCGGCAGAAGATCTCTCATTGGGGGGGGGGGTATTGTAACACAAATTGGGGGGTATTGTAACACAACATTCATTTTATTAAAATTTTGGGATTTATTAAAAATTATTCATAAACTTAATTTCCAACTGTGACCAGGCCACGTGTTGAATTGAAACAGTGTTCTAACAAAGGAGCAATACGCCTTAGCAGTGGTGCAATCGTTACTGAGGAATATACTCAGCGTCATTTCCTAGAACTTTGCGAGTGTGTGGCAGTACGCCCGATCGCATCCGAAAGCAGGTACGCGAACCGACGCTGAATTGGAAAACTAAAAATGGCTAGAGACGAAAAACTGTAACGAGCACATGGTCCTTGCTGACGGATGTGAGCCTAAGTCCCACCTCTTTTTGTGACGTCAACCAGTGCTGAACAAATATCTTCTGCGACCAACACACAAGAAACTACATGGGTTAAATGGGACACAGCTGTGGCGACGAATTACAAGGCATTGTTTTCCACCTAAAAAGACGCAATCTAGTTGGCACTGAGCGTAGAGACGCTTCTCCCCAGTTCGCTAACAGACGCAGATAGTGTTGTGTGGGCCCGGTCGGCCGAACTTTATAAAGCATGAACAACTAAATATAACACCGCTTTCATACCGACCGGGACCCAAGGAATTAGTGGACTTATCAATCTTAGGACGGGTGAAACGAAGTTGGCAACAAACAAGTTAATTACGGGCAGTGAACCGGTGAACAAAAAACACGTGTCCGGCCGGAGTCGCGGTAGTGCACAGTTTAAGTCAAAATGAATTTGTAAGATAAAAACAAGGGGTAAGGTATTAAATCATGTGAATGTGCGTGTGAGCAGAATGGGCTGTCTTGTATAATGTAAGAAGAATATTTAAATATGATACATAAATTTATATTTCAAAATTTGTTTTTGTGTTCTTGTTCTAATAATTAAAACGGTCTTATATTAATTAACACTATTTAAGTCACTGTAAAACAATGTGTTAGTCTAGTTATTTTGTCATTACCACTTTCTCATTTCTGTGCTGCAAGATTCGTCTAAACGTTCCCGGATTTCTTCTGAATTATTATTGGGGGGTAGTCAGATTGCGAAATTGTCCCGTTTTGTATTTAAGGTAAAGTGTAAAGGTTTCGATATTATAACCAAAAAATATCGTGGCGACTCTGGTCTTCTGATTTAAATTTAAAAAGTAAGTAAGTGAGAAAGATCGCAGGTAAGTTTCTGGCAGTATTTTATTATTTATGTATTTCGATAAAGTTAGTTTATTTACATTTGGCGACGCGCTGCCAGGATCCTGGTTTAATTTTATTTATACGAGGTAGACCTATTTTAAAGCACAGAAAATAGGATTTGGTAATGACGTATTTATGTAAAATTTATCGTATATAATTACGTATGTGTGAATAGGTTATGTTTGGGTTATTATGGTTTACAGTTGTGTTAGGTGTTTTAGTTTTATAATGATAGTGGTTTTTATACATAAAAGTGTTATATAAATAAATTTTGAACATGGGTGAAGTACAAGGTAATGATATTGGTTTCGCGTGGGATGAGTGGGAGAGTGAATTTAGAGGGGTGGTAGGTGAGATGACAGACGAGGAGTGGGGTAATTTAGATAATAACTTAACACGAATGGAAGAACAAGAAGTGGGAATATTTGCCGAAATTAAAAAGCATAGTGATGATATTAGTATTGGTAGTAAGATGACGAACGATAAAGGTAAGATAGTTGAAGTAACAGTGGTAGAAGATAAGACAGTGAATAGGCCTGACGATAGTGTAGGGGTGGAAGAAAAGGAGTATACATTAAATGACATATTTGACCTTTTAAATAAACGTTTTGACCAAAGGGACAAAATATTGGATGAAACAAAGGAAATGATGAATAAACGGTTGGACGAAAATAACAAAATATTGGATGAATGGTTGCGGGAACTAAAGACAGACCGATTAAAGGAGAATACAGGTGAATCAAAACAGGTAAGTGATAATAATGTTGTTAATGATAGTGAGGGAATAATTAACCAGGTGAGTGATAACGATAATGATTTCATAAATAACAGTGACAAAATAATGGGAGAGGTAGTGTTGACTAGTGAAGATAATGATGGCGATTACAATTCTGAGGTGATGTTAATATAATTAATTCTAATGATGAAATAATGTTAAATAATAATAATGATGACATAGTTGAGAATAAAGTATTGGATAGTGATGAGATAGAGATAGTGAGCGAGAGAGAGAAAGTCATAGATTGTAAAGGAGTAGTAATTGGTGTTGATGAATTAGATAATGAGCTGAAAGAGATGTTAAATGATATGAAATACTTACCGGTTAAAATAGAGAGTGAAGATTGTTGTGATGATACATGTTTAAATAACAATAAGGTAATTTATGATGATAAAATAATTGACTTGGTGTTGAGAAAAATTACTTACGGAGACTGGACAAAATTAATTGATAGTGACAAGTTTTATGACATAATAAAAGGGATAACGAAGGATATAGAGGTAATGGTTTATAATAATAATAATAATAAATTTGAGGTAAATAAAAATGATTTATGCTACAAATATGTTAGATATCTATACGATGATGGAGGGTGAATTAAGAAATTAGGGAAGGAACCGTTTAAGTATGTTAATATATGGTAATGACCTAGCTGATTTTGACATTGAAGTGTGATATAACTGAATAAATAATGAGGAAGATTTGTAAATAAATATATAGTGAATTCAATTGTGTGTATTGTAAAATGTTAGGTAAACAATGTGTATGTAGGTAATTGTTGTAATAATAATATTAATATTTTGCAATCTAAATAAATAACAAAATTAATTTTGAAGACAGTAATTAGCGAATTGTAATTGTTTTGATAGCAATGAAACTTGTATTTTCAATAATTAATTTAATTAAAATAATTTGAGATGTTTTAAATATTCCGATTGATTTGAATGTTATATAATTGAATTTTCTAATGGATTTAAATTATTTCAGGAGATGTGAATTTGGTAATTAATTGTTAAATTGTGTGATTTGAAATAACACTGTTGTTAAATGTTTCAGAGGTTACTTGGAGATATTGGTGTGTATGGTGTATATTTTGTGTTTATGTCAGTAGATGGATAAAGTACTGTAAGTATAAATTTTATAATACAAGTCGGATATAACAAAATGTTTACAGGTGTTTAACTCAAATGAAAGAATTTTCATTTCAATAATGAAAATAACTTGAGATAATAATTTTAATAACTGAAATAATAATAACTGAAAGATAATGTAAAATAAATGTTAATAATAAATTTGAAAATTTTAAGGAATCTAATGTTTAGAAAGTTATGAATGATTTAAATGATGATGGATAAAATGGTTAATGAAAAATGTCACATTATAATGTTGTATATAAAGATTTAATTTAGCAATTAGTATGCTATTGCTGGGGTGGCATGTGCCCCAGTAGATAGTGGAATGGGTTGGGGGTAACAGGGAGTGTTACCTCCATCGGAGGCCGAAGTGGCGAAAATGCACGGCACACCTTTTTTGTACAATTACATAATTGTACCCTGATAGACTTTCGTGCCGTGCAAAATAATGATGTGTAACATGCATGAAGGTAAAGTTTGATTTCCCCGACTTTTCGGGCGATTACTGCCTTACCAGCACTAATCGTGGTTTTGGCTAGCGGTCAGCTATGGCCATAATCAAGTCCCTTGACCATAGCTGACTTGAAATTGGTTATTAGAAATTAACAGGGGGTGAAACTAGGGGAAATCCCGGAACTATGGAACAGCGGCTGCCACTCTGTCCGAGTAGGGACAGCATAGCCAGGTGGTAGACCCGTTTTAAGGGCTTGTAATTATAAAACGAAGGTATGTCGATACCTAAAAAATTTTTAAAATGTAAAGCCGAAGCAAGGACAAGGAGATGTTCAATTCCTCCAACTATGGAGTCCTTGTGAACGCACATGGGCACCACAGTCCAACAGAAAATACAATAGTGTGTGTGGATTGGGGGGTTGCTCAGGTGAGCAACGAATTTAAATTTTGTAAATTAAAGATGATAACTCCGTTTTGCACTTATAAAATGCTTGTATTACGCTTTGATAAATAGGTGTTCATACGTTCAGTATACTGTGTTTATTCTGTTTTATAAATGTATTATTTTATTGTGTTAGAGGTAAGAATTGATAAAAAATAGGTATTTCATATAACGTGTAAAATTTTGAAATGTGTTTGCAGTGAGGTCATTCACCTTGCTAGGAATGCCAGGTGATCTCTAATAGAATGTCACTGATAAATTGTTTATTAATGTCCAAGGTAATTAATGTTAAATCTGATGTTAATGTGTTAAAGACGCTATTTCAAATGATGAGAAAAGTAATTTGATAAAGTTAAGATTTTAATGATTTGTGAAAGATAATAAGAGATAGATTTTGGGTGATTAGTATTTTGTTGGGACAGGTAGATCAGTCCAAGTTGAATTTGAAGTGGTGATAGAGATGAAAATGTTATGAATAATGTAATGTAGAATTTGAGAAGTACTGATGCTGACACAGTAGTTATGGGGAATATATGTGGAGTTTTGAGTGATATATTGATGTTTATAAATGATGCTGTTATTTTGTTGTAATTGAAGTGAGGTAATAAGAGTGTTAATTTGGGGATGGCAATTTTGTAAGAGGGGATAGTGTAGTGTAGGAGTCCGCAACAAAAGGGTTGGGACGGGAAGGGACCGATTTGGCGGGAAGGGGTTGCCTTAGGTAGAATACAGGAACCAGATTAAGGAAATGAGCTTTTGGGGGGGGAAACACTTATCCTAAGTACAGAGGGTTAGAGAGTATTTTTTTTTATATATCGAGAGAATGATGCGGATTGAGTTTAGTAGTAAGTTGGGTTTAGAGAATCGTTTGATAGATGTTTTGATAGAGATGGGTGTCATATTAGTTAAAACTGTTGATGAGTATTAGAGTCAAAGAGGTAAAGATTATATGTATGCATATCAAGTTGATACAATCGAGTTATTATAAGAAATTAAATCACCCAAATTAATGGAGAATGCGATTATTAAAGAAAAGAGGTTCATAGTAAAAAATATAAAATTTTGATTGAAACCAGTGACAATTTTTGATAGAGTTTGAAAATAATGTAAAGTGTTTATTTGAGTAATTTAAATATCCACTTGATTGTTAATTATAATAATGTTCTTTTAAATGTTTTATTTTATTTTGTTTTGTGTTTAAAGATAGAATCCTAAAGATGTTCAATGTATTTTCTGTAGTAACTTGTGCATAACTTATGTAGGTCAAGGTTCTTGACTTGACCCAGATTGATCAGCTGATGGGTGATGTTCTATACTAAACCAGTTTTGGCAAGGAGGTGATGCCAATTTTGTTTCTTCATTAATTTAAATAAATTCAAATAAATTTTATATTGAGAAAAAATATGTTAATAAATTTAAAATTTTGAATTTTTAAGGTAAAGTGTAAAGGTTTCCATATTATAACCAAAAAATATCGTGGCGACTCTGGTCTTCTGACTGAAATTTAAAAAGGTAAGTAAGTGAGAAAGATCGCAGGTAAGTTTCTGGCAGTATTTTATTATTTATGTATTTCGATAAAGTTAGTTTATTTACAAGTGAATTCCTCTCAGTATGTGCAAATATTATAACACTTTGTAAAACCATAAATCATCGTACTTGGTAATCGGAATGTGTGGTTTCAACAGGATAGGGCCATGGCCCACACAGCCAGAAACTCAATGGATGTTTTAAGAGAACTGTTAGCTTCTTGAATGTCAGCTGTATTACTACACTTGAATGACATTTGTACACACAATATATATATATATATATATATGTTTATTCTTAACACTGATAGTATTATATAAACACACTGTACTAAACGAAAAGTATTTAATACAAAGAAAGCCTATCCATACAGCTTGCCAGTCACTAAATAAATTTTATCATACCAATTTAATTAAAATATGGTGGTACCTATGTGTGATGTTATATTCTATGAATATTTATTAACAATGAGGAGTGACAGCAGATTACAAAAGCATGCAAGTTTACCCATTCTAAGATACTCTATGAATGGTAAGTATTCAAATAATGTTTATTAGAACAGGGTGACAACACTTTTTTTAACAATTTTTTCTTTTTCCTGTAATGAACAATGGCTATGTTACTAGAACACATTCCACATACTCATTACCCATTATTACCTAAAAACATCAACAGTTCAAAAACCTGCATATTTCAGATTAAATTGTAATAATATCTGACAATCCAGATCAACACCTGAACTATACAAGAACACAACATATGGATCCACGAACAGGCAAAATTATCTAATCAACTGCATCACTGAAGTTGCACTGAGTGGTTAAACTTTGCACTTATGTAAACTTTGTACTGTAAAATACCGCATTGCGGTCGCGTGCAGTTACGTCATTTCTCCCCACGCTATCTGCTACCGGCTTGCATCCAAACTCGCAGCAGTCAATTCTTACTTAGTTACTTGCAAGACTCCGAGCGGGCACCTTGTCTCAGTTCGCCAGCCACGGCTACATTTTCTTCATTATTCTAAATTTTAGCATTATCATCATGCGATAATTTACTTAGGCGATCTTGGCCTCTACACACTATTATGGGTTTTCAATATTTGATTCTATCTTGATTCTCCGGCATTTATGCCGCGCTAAAACTGCACGTGCCAGCAACTATTTCTTATTAATTTTCAATAAACAATTATCTCTAAAAACATATACAGTCCACTTCGTCATTTCATTTCACACCAGCTACCTCAACAACTAGCGTTCTAAGACCAACTTAAGATTTCATCGAGAGCGTCTAAGACGCAACATTTTGGTCCTCCGCAGCCGGATTTTGGTCCTACGGGACGCATTTTGGTCCACCACGGAAATTCAGATATATTTCATTTAATGGGCCCAAACAACCTGTGGTTCAAGCCCGAATACTTTCGAACTTTAGATTGCTGGCCGTTGCATGACTTCATTGTTCTCAAAAAAAAAAAAAACTTCATGCGTGACATTGCAAGATTCTGCAGAGCATCAACTCTGAGACAACAAGACATCATTTGTCCTACAGCAGCGAAATTATAAAAATTCAAAATTTAACGGAGAGCTACAACTTCAAGCGTCACCAGACCAGCAGAAACAAGAGTTGCGCCAACTTCTAAGGATTGCCGAACAGGATCACCACTGAAACAACGGGATCGAAGCCAGCTTGAACACGCCATGATTCACAATCCACGTGAATATGAACTCACATTTCTCATAATTTTTATGTACAGCAAGGTCAGTAATATTTTTTCACAGATTTAATAACATTTAATATAACATCATTAATACTTTTTACATAAACAGATATTAGTGTCAAGTGGCCATAAACTTGTATTGTCATCTAAATTTTCATTTACGCAGCTGTACAACAATGCATTAAGAAACTTAAGTGATGTGATAAGACTATATGTATATTGTCATTTTGAATAATTCATATTTTCAATAACTTTCATAACTACTTTTAAAAAAAAGTAAATGAGTAGCTATTATAGTAAGTAATATATTAAGGTGTACACCGATCACTAGCTCCCGCATGTGAATATGAATCAGAATTTAGCAAATTATTCAAATTACAACCATTGTTCACCTGCTCTATATTTAACTACCGTTTTCGAATCACATTTTACATTGTGGTCATCGCTGATGTGACGGCGTTAATTAAGAAACGGAGCACAATTAAGGCATCTATAACCCGTGTAAATACTTTCGCTGACAATTTCGATCCAGACACAAGCGATCATCATGCCTTAAAAATTAAGCTCCGCCATTTGATGGAATTGTCCGCGAAGTATGATGAAATTCAAACTCAAATTGAGGCTGACGATTCCGATTTACATCAGTCAGTGACAGAGTTCAAACAGAGGATGATCTCTGTACTATTGAGTGCAAACTACACCATTTATTAGAACAAGTAGAGGAGGTGAACAAGAAACCATTGATTCAAGCTGAAGTTACGCCAATTAAAACCCCCCCCCCCTATACAGTTAGAGCCAATTAAATTGCCCTGCTTTTCAGGCAGCATTATTGAGTGCCAACATTATTATAATATGTTTTTGGAACTGGTACACATCAGAACTGACCTGACGGACATTCAGAAATTACACTATTTACACTCTTCATTAAGGGACGAAGCGTTAAATGTAATAAAATCTCTTCCAATCACCCATGAAAATTATGCGGTACGATCTATTAAGGGCCAGGTATGACAGCAAATTAATTGTCTCAGCCTATCACATAGGGAATGTCTTGGGCGTGAAGTCCATTCAACAAGAGTCCATGGTTGGCATTTCCAAATTCATTGACGAGATCACCGTGAATACAAATGCTTTAAATTCATTAAATTTACCAGTAAATACCTTTGAAATCATTTTCGTTCAATACTTAACACAAAAACTCGATAATCAGACATGTCGGCTCTGGAAAGAAAGCCTGTCCGACGAGCGATTTCCTAACTTCAATAACTTTATTAAATTTTTAAATAATAGAAGGCAATTATTGCAAAACGTCGACGGCACGACCAGCTCAGTAAGCAAAATACACGTTAGCAATAAGACTCCCTATCGCAAAGCTATTAAACCGGTTGATATTACTAGGTCGACATTCCATTCTCATATCAGCAACAACATCTGTCAGCTGTGTCGTGGTAAACACCGCCTTTCTGAATGCCCACAATTCGTGGCTATGTCTCCCCTTGAACAAAAAAATATTTTAATTAAACATAAACTCCGCTTAAATTGCATACGTCCAGGCCATGATCTCGCACACTGTCCTTCCAAATTTGCTTGCAGGACATGAGCTAAACGCCACCACACAATGATCCATATATCAGGCAATAACGCTTCGTGTAGGAACAATCAGTTTTCACTGAAACTGCAAACGAACAAATCTATCTTATTATCTACCACTGTCTGCATGACAACTGACCATGCCGGTAGGAAGCACCCAGTAAGGATTTTATTGGACTCAGGATCGCAAGCTAACTTCTGCACCATGAGTTTCGCACGTCGCATGGGTCTAAAACTAACTAAATCTCAATTACCCATCACCGGTATAAACAATTCATTATCTCAAGCTGATTTCAGTACTAGGGTGTAAGGTTGCATTCCCGTTATAAGAAATTTAGTTTGAACGTACATTGCGCTGTGCTTCCCAGAATTACGAATAATCTTCCTGCGGAATCATTTGATATCTCATCTCTAAATATACCAAAAGGCATGTTCCTAGCTGACCCGCAACTGAACTTCTCTTCGCAAATCGACCTATTGCTTGGTGCTCAGTATTATTTACAATTAATTGAACCTGTCAAATTCATCCATAGCCCACATTTTCCCGTAATACAGGAGACAAAATTGGGATTTATTCTCGCGGGCAATTTGCCCTTTAATGTCGACATGACAAAACCTGTCTCATCGTTCATAGCATGTGAAGATAATAATGCTATTTCCTCTCAACTAAAGGACTTCTGGAATTTAGAGGACGTTGCTGTTCGTGCTCCCTCCGTTGAGGACTCGGAATGCGAAAGTCATTTTGTCGCTAACACTGTCCGTAATAATGATGGCAGATTTGTGGTATCCCTACCACGCAGGTTATACAATTCTCATTTGAGCAATTCTCTTCCCAGTCCTTTCGATGCCCATTCTCCCTGCACTCATCCCGAGCTTGAGCAGGAACAACGTAAGCAGGTCCAAACCTCATTGACTGTTCCTTCATCTACGTCTAGTTATTTTGAAAACTACTCTTCGCTTTCAAAACTCCTTCGCGTATTTTCGTATTGCCGTCGATTCATTCTGAACTCTAGGCTCCCTATAGCGGATAGAGACACTTCCTTTTTAACTTCCCATGAGTTACATGGTACACTTTTGGTTTTTATTCACCAGTCCCAGCAATCGCACTTTAGCATCAAAATCAAGGAACTTGAGGCACAACGCTGCATCCCTAATAATATTAAAGTCTTTCACTTAACCCCTTTCTGGACAAGACAGGAATATTACGTGTGGGCGGACGTCTTCAGCACTCCCAGCTTACCTATGAGAGCAGACACCAAATCATACTCCACCCACATTCTCACCTCAGCAAATTAATTATAGAAGGCGAGCATCTTCCTCTACTACACGCTGGTGTACAATTGACTCAGTACTCTCTACGGCAGAAATATTGGATAATTAATGATAAATCTTATATATGGTCAGTAATACACAAATGTATCACTTGTTTTCGATTCCGTGCTAGGGGCGCAAGCCAATTATTAGGACAATTACCCCCTTCCCGGGTTACGCCTGCTAAGCCATTTTCTCAATCTGCAGTCGACTATGCCGCTCCCATACTTATACGGCATGGCGGGCAGCATTCAAAATCGAAATCAAAAGCTTATATTGCTCTATTTATATGCATGGTCACTAAAGCTATTCACCTTGAACTAGTCTCAGACCTTACCTCAGACGCCTTCATAGCAGCCTTAAAATGGTTTATAGCGCGTAGAGGTATCCCTGATCAGATATTCTCCGATAATGGAACAAACTTTCGTCGTGCTAGTAGCACACTTCACGAATTATACAAACTTTTTCAATCTAATGGATTTGAACAGACCACCCAGGATTTTACCAGTGCCCAAGGCATCAAATGGTCCTTTATCCCTCCCTCAGGACCTCATTTCGGTGGCCTGTGGGAAAGTGGAGTCAAGAGCGTCGTCTCATTTGCGGCGCGTTGTCGGCGGGACCATTCTTACGTTTGAGGAGTATTACACTATCCTAACTCAAATAGAGTCCTGCCTTAACTCACGCCCCTTGTTCGCCTCATCAAATGACTCTAGGGATCCCGAACCTTTAACTCCAGCTCACTTCCTGGTTGGTTCTCCGCTCACTGCACTCCCGGAACCTGACTATTCCAAAGTCAATATTAGTCGTCTGGGCAGATGGCAGCTGCTCCAAAGATTCACCCAGTCTATATGGAACAGGTGGTCGAAAGATTATTTCCACCAGTTACAACAGCGCAACAAATGGCGCATCCTGTCAAAAAATTTGACTCCCGGACAACTCGTCCTTATTCTAGAAGACAATTCCCCCCACTGCTGTGGAAACGCGGGTTAGTCACGAATGTCTATTCGGGTCAGGATTCAATAGTGCGCGTCGCGGATGTTCGCACCGCAAATGGTATCCTACGTCGACCCATTCATAAATTATGTCCACTTCCAGTGGCCTCAGACTAATCGCATGAGCGTTCATGCGACATGTTTCAGTGATGTGAACTTTATCGCATTATCATGCATCATTGGTTCGAACCTTTATCATGCTTTACATTTGTGATTTTTATTATATTATTATTAAGTTTGTATTATTGTATTGCCATATTGAATCAGTTTTGAGGATGTTTTCTTTATATAGATTAAGTGTTATTATTTACGTTTGTTAAAATTTAAATATATGTATTTACTGGACATATGTTCATGCTTCAAGAAAGATCATGTTTAGTTATACAAGAACTTTGTTTTTATCATGAGTTTTTATTTTGTAGATTCTTTAGAACAGAAATTTTTTGTTTTGCTTTTGAGCTTTCTGATAGCTTTAATTAATTTTGTTATTTACAGATTTTTATGTCAGGGTCAATTTAATGTATAAGGCTTTCAAGTATTGTGTGTTGCCTTTGTATATAACATTTGATAATAACTATTATGTTTGTCTTTTACTATTGTACTATTCTATGGTTATGTATTTTTTGAATTTTGGGGATTATTATTTTAATACTACGCTGTAAATTATTATGTCTCTTATCATTGTATTGTCATCTGTTGCATATTTTTGAATTTTTAGGGATCATTATCCTATTATTGTGTAATGCCAACTATTGTCTGTCTGATTATTGTATTGTTATGTATCATTATCATGTTATTATGTGTTATGGAATTTTATAATCATTATTCTATTACTATGTAACGCAAATCATTATGTATTATGTATCCTAACATGAATTTTGGTATCATGTAATGTCAATTATTATGTACTATTCACACAATGAATTAAGCTGCAAAATCGCCCCGATTTTGTGCGGGCAGTATGGTTAAACTTTGTACTTATGTAAATTTTGTACTGTAAAATACCGCATTGCGGTCGCGTGCAGTTATGTCATTTCTCCCCACGCTATCTGCTACCGGCTTGCATCCAAGCTAGCAGCAGTCAATTCTTACTTAGTTACTTGCAAGACTCCGAGCGGGCACCTTGCTTCAGTTCGCCAGCCGCGGCTACATTTTCTTCATTATTCTAAATTTTAGCATGATCATCATGCGATAATTTACTTAGGCTATCCAAGCCGTTTTACGCACGATTATGTCCTTCAGTATTTAATTTCTATCTCAATTATCAGGCATTATGCCGCGCTAACCTGCAAGCACCAGCAACTATGTCTTATTAATTTTCAATAAACTATTAACTCAAGAACATACACAGTCCACTTCATTATTTCACTTATTTACCAGCTATCACCATAACTAGCATTCTAAGACCAACTTAAGATTCCATCGAGAGCGTCTAAGAGGCAACACTGAGTATGGCACATCTAAATGAGAAACACTACATGGATAAAGAAGATAATAGGCTAAAACACCAAGAGCAGACAGAAGCTGACAGCAAACAACAGATGACGATCAGACAACTGGATCAGAAAAACGGAAGATACAGGAAAATACACGGTTTGAGGAAGGCTTATGGGCTGTAGTGGACAATAACAAGGTCTGTTACAAAATTATCCCTCATTCTTCTTATTTTCTCTCAAATTAGTTGTATGCAAGAGAAAGCAGATTCTTAGCAGCATGAGTCAGTAGTTCCTGGCATAACGCATGATTTTTGTAATCTCCTAAAGCAAGTTGACCACTGCTCCGCATCAAGTTTTGCTCAAATCAAAAATAAAATAATTTGTAAGATTTGGCAGGCTTCAGGCAACAACACTATGGCAAATATAGAGTGTAACATAAAAGCCGTCCTCACTATACATACTTGGATTGTATGTAACAGTATAAAACTTCTGGAATGTATCAGTATAAAAATAGGTCCAGAAATGTCTTGTTTCCCATCTCACCACCATTTTGTGTTTTTTAAGGAACACTTTATATCTCCAGAAGGGATTGACATATCTCAATGAAATTTTGTACACTTGGTAAAATTAATGTTCTTTAATAAGTAAAAACATCATGGTTATTTTGTGATCTGAAATTTCAAAATGGCAACCATTTTAATTATTTTGATCATTAATAGCTCTGTATATTTTAATTTTGTCAAATTCTGGTGTATTAAGTAAAATGATAAGCACTTTATTATGAACACAAAGACACCTTGCTTGATCAGATACAACAACAAATAACCAAGTTGTGGTGGAAAACAGCCTACCCATAAATTCTGTATACATTCTCCAGCATATGAAAAATTTATTTAGTTATTATAATTTTGTTTTTGCTAATTACCTCACTAACAGTAATTTATAACAAAGTAAAAATCAATTTTTTAATGGAATTGGTAACTAATAAATTAAACTAAAAGTATTTACAGTACTATTAAATAGACATGAAGCAACGCGCAGGTTGTAGTGGGGAGAAGTCAGGAGCGGTGGAACCTACGAGAGAGGAAAATGTCTACTAACGCAGTTGAAAATATCGACCTACTCTCTCAATTGTGAATGAGACGCATGTGTGAGATGAGTAATCTATTTTGAGACGGATTAACTTTTTATACCTATTGTGCCGAAGTTACGCATCTTTAATTAAAGATGAAAGAAAAGTAAAATTTACGTTTTTCCCTGTAAAAGTACTAAAATTTAAAAACTGATATCGCTTATAATTGTGATATATCGTTTTATTGATATTTATATTTCTTGATAATAGGTTACTGTTCACTATTTATTAACTGAATTCTTCGAGCGCCATCTTGTTACCAACTACGTATGAAAAAATATACGTACTTACCGTTTTTTGGGTCCTCGGGTTCTTTTTGGCGAACAGGAGATCAGAATGGTTTATTTGCAATAACTAATTTAATTCACATTTAACTATCCAGATCAAAATTATTTTATTAGATTCTCAAAAAGAAACACCATTAAGTTATAAATTTTTTCGGTCAAAATACAAAATTTCTTTTCTCCCTTATACCTATTAACTTTCGTAATTTAAGTATGTTTAAGTATTCGTAAAAATGATCATTTTGCTTAAGCAGTTTTCAAACTAAGATATAACATAAATACAGACAATTCTCTACAACTAAGACATAACGAAAACCAGCGCTTACACACACACACACATAACCATTCCCCGATTTTAAGAGCTCATAATTAGAAAGTGTTAAAATTTTGAATATTAAACCATAGTTGAAGAGTTGTGTTTTCTTTATATTATTGTAGGTTACTTAGCTGATTTTTAAGTCCAGAAGAAGTCATGATTTTTTAAGTCCACGCACACGCGTTTGTATTAATTAACGCTCAGTTTTATATTTCCACCACTGCCATCATTCCAAGAAAACTGTTCCTTTTACTTGATTTAGATATGCTTTAAGTTACATTTGGTTGTTTTTTCGGTCTTCACATTTTAGGTACGGGCCCGCACTTACTGCCGAAACTTTTTTACAGCTACCACTCGCGAGTGGTGATGAGATGATACTGGGCAGAATTACAGGCGCTACTTTGTGAAGCGGCTGTTGTTCGTTCAATTCTGATTGGTGTACATTTTGTATTCGTTCGCCAGTGGACTATTTTTGGCTTGTTGACAAAACTGGTGACACACATCGTTATATAATTTGCTGACGCAACACATCGCCTGATGTCTGGTTGTGTAACGTGTTTACTGTTACATAACGTGTTCGTCATTGTCCTTGAACTGAGTTTGGTACAGTTGCCGGTTATTAAAACTGTTTATATGAATATTGTCTAATAACTTGGTTTTCACCGTCTCAAACAATGCTGCCGTTGTTGGGATCGCTTCCAAATAATAAATTTACCGTTCTGTCATAACATTTTTCTATCACTTGACAAGTTATTTATTATTAAAAAATACAAATCCTGTTATTACCCCAGGTATGCCCAAAAATGCCCCGCTACAATACCCCCTCAATGAGATATTTTATGCCGAAGCATAAAAAATCTCATTGACACATTCATACTTGCTAAAGGGATCAGCCAGGATATGTCGCCACAACCCCCTGTACGGTTTACAAACAAGAATAATCAACTCACCCTTGGTCCGGTGACTGTGACTGCATCTGCATGACAATACTGGACTTCTCTCTCGAGATCCCAACACCGTAGAGTCAGACAGATACTCCACGCCCCTGCTCTGACGCGCAGGCCAGCTCAGGTCCGCCGCCACAGCATCACCAAACACTGAAACAACAAATCACAATATTAAATAGTGGCCTTATACAACACCATATCCCCAACTGATCTGTTCCCCCCTAGCGGTGCTGGTTTGCGCTAAGAAGCACTGGTTTTGTTTTTACTCACTTATTACTAACATGTATATATCAGAATACCTAACATAACTTAACATAAGAAAACACAGTACATTAATAATTCATTTTAAAATAAACAACTTACAATTAAAATGTTACACACTTTATATCATTAAATTGGCATATAAAATCAAAAAATTACTTTTAAACTTGATTTACTCTTATTAATTCGTTTCTCAAAATTACAAAAATTATTTTTTTTTTTTTTTTTCAATTATGGCCATCATTATTCCATTTCATTACTTTGGGTGATTCTCCGTTATTCATTATTTCATTATAATTTACTTTATCCACTTGGCATTTACTCATAATCTTACCCCTTTTATTACTCTAATGCTCCCTTACAAAATCTTTAACTAGTATGACACCCCACTATCAAAATTTTACTAACCCTTCTCTACCTCTAACTACTTACTACTTTAACTCCAATCGCCACCTTCTACTCTTATATAAAAAAATACTCTCTAACCCTTTGTACATAAGATACGTGTTTCCTTCCCAAAACTCATTCCCTTATGTTGGTCCCTGGACTCACCCTAGGTAACCCTTTCCGGCGCCAATCGGTCCCTATCCCGTCCCAACCCTTGTTGCGGACTCCCCAAATACACTACCACTACTACAAAATTACCATCCCCAAAAAATCTCAATCTCATAACCTCACTACAATTACAACAAATTAACATCAACAAATAAACAATATATCGCTCCAAACTCTATATAAAATCTCCATTTCTACTGTGTCTCCACTTATTTCTCAAAATTCTATAACATACATTAACTCAAAACAACATTGCATTATTTTCATTTCCACTATTACTTTAACTTTTACTTCGATTTGGACAAATCTATGTCCCACAAAATTCAACTTGAATTGACTCAAACATTTTATTCAACTAATTACTATCACCCATTTCTATCTTTTACAACCTATTGAAAATTTTACTTATTACAACTATTTTTCATTTTATTTTAAAATCTATAAACAGTGAAAACATAATATTATATTTTTATAATACTTATTCCTAACATACTAATGCAATCAACACACTAAGACATAATAACACAATATAAGAAGTATTTAGTGCATCTATTTTTTAAATCCAAACAAAATTATTGAGTAGCAAATCATCATTATTAATTAAAATATATCAAATTTTTAATACGTTATCCCCTTGGATAACCTCCCAGCCACACACACTATTTCAATTATGTAAGACTGTGGCGCCTTTTCGCTTCCACAGAGACTGTATATTTTGGAGCAGGGTTTTACCTCTCCGTGTCTCTGCTTCCGCTGTTAAGTTTAAAATTGTTGAACATCAACATGTTCTCGTTAATAATTATACACCCTTAAACGGATCTACCACCTGGCTCTGCTGTTCCTTCTCGAACAGAGTGGCAGCCGCTGTTCCATAGTTTGGTGATTCCCCTTTTTATTACCCCCCATCAATTTCAAAATACACCTTTACAACGATAACAGCTATGGCCAGTTATGGTCAGCGCGTAATCGTAATGTGCCCCAACCATAGCTGTTAAAGCTAAACCAATTCCACGGTCAGGGTTCGGTGAGGCCGTGACCGCCCGAAAATTTGGGGAATCACAAGTAAAATATCTTTCGTAATATTAAATTTAAGAATTTATATTTAAATGACAATATTAATTTAGATGGGGTTTTAACCCACTTAGATGGAAGCTTAACCATTATTAACATAACATATTAAATACAAAATCTACAACCTCCCCCCATAGCAGTTCCACACTACACTGTTATGTCACTTCATTGAGCACCAAACTACCCCCCAAAATTATCCCCACATCTTGTATTGGTAACAAGTTCTTATATTACTACACATTTCTTCAAAACGTTCCTATACCCACTAATACTAAAATCCAACAATTATATTTGGTCACCTAATGCTAAAAAATTTAGAAGAGAAAAAACATTTTTTATCTTAAATTTAGAATTATACACATCCAAAATTATTTTGGGTTTTTTTTTTTTTTTTTTTTTTTTTTTTTTTTATAGGAGGCTGACTCTATTGTCATAATATAATTTGCTGACGCAACACATCGCCTGAAATGCCGGGTCTTGCTGCAAAACGCATCGGCACCCGGTAGATATACTACGTGAATTCACGTCCCCCCTCTAAAACACACTACCCCCTCTCTCCTACCATTTCTTCTACCCCGCCTTCTACCGTGCGCCAATACGTCTTGCCCCAAAACTCGTCGTTTCGGGCCAAACAGAAAATATTGTCAAAGGCTCCATTTTAATTTTGCCCTTGACACTAAAAAAATTTAAATAGAATGTGTTATATTAATAATTACTCGTCTTTTGTATTTAAATTTATTATTACACTTTGTAAAACTTTTTATACTTTAGGCTGGAGTAGCAGCCATATTGTTGAGTACCAACTTAAACTCATCATGTCCAGGATCTCGTTAGACGTGTTGGAAACCACATGGTTGTCTGAAATAACTATTACTTCACATTAAATGTTATAATCACTATTACTTTATTAATTTCAAAATAAAAAAGAAAACATCATCAAGTTATATTGTTGATACAACACACCAAATTTCCTCTCTCCCTCATACATTTTGACTTTCGCAATTTTAGTATGTTTAAGTATTCGTAAAAATGATCATTTTGCTTAAGCCGTTTCAAACTAGAATATAACATAAAGATAACCCATTCTCTATAACTACGACATAACGAAAACCAGCGCTTTCACACACACACACTCACGCTATTTCATACAGTACATTTTTATTTTATTGAGCTCAATTTTAAACGTGTCAGTATTTAAAGAATTTTGAATGTCTACTTTCCTGCTGTTGTGTAGAACTGGGGCGTCAAATCGTGGTTCACTGTTTGCTGTTTCTCGTATTTCTCACTTTTACACTTCATGGCTGAACGGTTAATTTATCGCAATTTTTCTCACTGTCTCTACTTGTTTTGTAATAAGACTGTTAAATCAAAATATATATATTAAAATTTTCACATTTTTCTTGTTTTGCGGGCCCGCACAAATATGTTCCGAAACTTAACAGGTGTTGCTCGCGCGAGCATTCAATTTAGACTGGGGCGAACTACTTGCGCTAATTTGTTAAGCGGCTGTTGTTCGTTCAACTCTGATTGGTGTACATTTTGTATTCGTTCGCCAGTGGACTGTTTTCGGCTTGTTGACAAAACTGGTGACACACATCGTTATATAATTTGCTGACGCAACACATCGCCTGATGTCTGGTTGTGTAACATGTTTACTGTTACATAACGTGTTCGTCATTGTCCTTGAACTGAGTTTGGTACAGTTGCCGGTTATTAAAACTGTTTATATGAATATTATTAAACAAGTCTGTATTCATAAGGTTAACAGCAGTGCAGCCACGTTGCGATCGTTTCAAAATAACAAATTTACCCAAGTCTATAATTTCTGTCCCTCTCACTCAACAAGGGATAAAGTTATTATTATTTATTTATAAAAAAAAATACAAATTATGTTATTTATTATCAATAAAATATAAACTTCTTTACATTGTCTCAGGTAGGCCCCAAAAATGCCCCGCTACAATACCCCCTCAATGAGATATTTTATGCCGAAGCATAAAAAATCTCATTGACACATTCATACTTGCTAAAGGGATCAGCCAGGATATGTCGCCACAACCCCCTGTATGGTTTACACAAAAGAATAATCAACTCACCCTTGGTCTGGTGACTGTGACCGCATCTGTATGACAATACTGGACTTCTCTCTCGAGATCCCAACACCGTAGAGTCAGACAGATACTCAACGCCCCTGCCCTGACGCGCAGGCCAGCTCAGGTCCGCCGCCACAGCATCACCAAACACTGAAACAACAAATCAAAATATTAAATAGTGGCCTTATACAACACCATATCCCCAACTGATCTGTTCCCCCCTAGCGGTGCTGGTTTGCGCTAAGAAGCACTGGTTTTGTTTTTACTCACTTATTACTAACATGTATATATCAGAATACCTAACATAACTTAACATAAGAAAACACAGTACATTAATAATTCATTTTAAAATAAACAACTTACAACTAAAATGTTACACACTTTACATCATTAAATTAGCATAAAAAATCAAAAAATTACTTGATTTACTCTTATTAATTCGTTTCTCAAAATTACAAAAATTATTTTTTATTTTTTTTTTTTTTTTCAATTATGGCCATCATTATTCCATTTCATTACTTTGGGTGATTCTATGTTATTCATTATTTCATTATAATTTACTTCATCCATTTGGCATTTACTCATAATCTTACCCCTTTTATTACTCTAATGCTCCCTTACAAAATCTCTAACTAGTATGACACCCCACTATCAAAATTTTACTAACCCTTCTCTACCTCTAACTACTTACTACTTTAACTCCAATCGCCACCTTCTACTCTTATATAAAAAAAATACTCTCTAACCCTTTGTACATAGGATACGTGTTTCCTTCCCAAAACTCATTCCCTTATGTTGGTCCCTGGACTCACCCTAGGTAACCCTTTCCGGCGCCAATCGGTCCCTATCCCGTCCCAACCCTTATGTTGCGGACTCCCACATTACACTACCACTACTACAAAATTACCATCCCCAAAAAATCTCAATCTCATAACCTCACTACAATTACAACAAATTAACATCAACAAATAAACAACAATATATCACTCAAATCTCTACATAAAATCTCCATAACTACTGTGTCTCCACTTATACTTCTCAAAATTCTATAACATACATTAACTCAAAACAACATTGCATTATTTTCATCTCTACTATTTCTTTAACTCTTACTTCGATTTGAACAAATCTATGTCCCACAAAATTCAACTTGAATTGACTCAAACATTTTATTCAAACAATTACTATCACCCACTTCTATCTTTTACAACCTATTGAAAATTTTACTTATTACAACTATTTTTCATTTTATTTTTAAATCTATAAACACATTGAAAACATATTATTATATTTTTATAATACTTATTCCTAACATACTTATTTATAACACAATAAGACATAATAACACAATATAAGAAGTATTTAGTGCATCTATTTTTTAAATTCAAACAAAATTATTGAGTAGCAAATCATCATTATTAATTAAAATATATCAAATTTTTAATACGTTATCCCCTTGGATAACCTCCCAGCCAAACACACTTGTACAATACATTACATAACATAATACACAAATAGCAATAAACCTGGATTATTAGCATACATCAAACAAACAATTCTCTTTTACATCATTTATATAAAAATTTATAAACATTAATAATTAAAATTTTTCATTAACTGTTTTTATTTATCATCATTATTTATTTATCCTGTGTTGCAATCAGATTTTCAAAATTGCTTAAAATTTATTATTAACATATATTTTTTAACCATTAAGTTATTCCACAAAATAGACCATTTAACATTTATTTATTTATTCATGATTATTAAATTAAAATCTCATCACACAATTTAATTACCTTATAAATTCAAACACATAACATTCAATCACACTATCTAAACATCTCCACTTATTTAATTCTATTGATTACTAGAATTGAATATTCATTTGATGATTAAAATAACATATCTCACTTATTCTCAACATTCTACAAATCATTAACTATTGTCTTCATAATTATTTTATGATTTAACTAGAATGCAAAAATATTAATAATATTATTATTATTAACACAACATTTTCCAAAACATATACACATTATTTATTTAACATTTCACAATACACACAAATGAATTCAATATTATTTACAAAATATGCGTCAAAACTGTTCAAGTGTATCTCACTTCAGATGTCCAAATCAGCAAGGTCATTACCAAAAATTTACAATATTTAAAATGTCCCAACACTGATCTTTTAGCTCACCCTCCATCGTCATATATACATCTAGTGTATTTGTAACATTCATCATTTTTATCAACACACAAATTATGATAATCATTACTATCATAATAATCTATCAACTCTATTTCATCCATTGTACCACTATAAATCTTGTCACCATAGGTTAGGATTGTCCCGTCTATATCAGGGTTATTTGTTAATGTCAGGTAAATTTTCTCATCTTTGTATTCCTCAACTACTACGTCAGGTAAGTCATTATAGTCAGGTAAGATATTATCAAAATTATTTTCTGTCTCTCTTTCAACAGGTACGTATTTCACATGATTCATCATCACCCCTTTTATTAATTTTCTCAATTCATCATACTTTCTTTCTAACTTGTATATTTCTATTTCATTCTCAACATATAACTCTCTTTCTTCATAGCACCACATCACACTCTCATAATTATTACGGACAGAGGGTACAACATTATACAACATTACTTCATTTAACAATAAGGGTCTCTTACCCTGAAAAAACAACATTAAATCATCATCATCATTATAAACAATAAGGGGAAAATTTGCCCTCTGTCCCCATTCAATTACTACATTATTCTTCCACTCTCTTTCTACTTCATAAACACTCATTAACATTTCATTATCGCATTCTAAAACTTCATCAGTACTCTCTATAATTACTCCATTATTTTTTAACATCATATTTTCATCATTATTCTTCACCCCCACTATACTCTCAAAATTGTCTACTATTTCGTCATTTTTACATTTTGTCTTACTTAAAACATTGTTACCTAATTTCTCGAACTTCTGTTCTAACTTATTTAAACCGTTTCTTATTGTTTCGTGAGTGCTTTCTAAATGTTTATTCATTTCTTGTATTTCATGTTTCAACTCTCTATTCTGATTTTTTAATAACTCTTCAAAGATATCAAACTTCTCATTGATACTACTTTTGAACTCTTGCATATCGTTTTTCTGTTCATTAAAAAGCAATTTCATCATCTTAATCATATCATTATCTTCAGCCTTTTTATTCACGACTGGTGTTGAGTGAACACCTTCATGCATGATTTGGGATTCAGTTACGCTTATCTGGCTTTCATCTACACTGTCAGTGACGCTGACAGTTTCATGATTGTCTGCCATTTTTCTTAAAAATTTTTTTTTTTTAATATATATTTCTTTATTAAAATCCTATTATATGTAACATATACTTATTGAAAAATATTCTACTCACCCATCTTGAACATAACCTCTTACGTTTAATTTACGTACATACGTAAATACACATTCCAAACAACCATATTATTTCTTCAACAGGTCCACCTTTGCATAATTTAATTTATGCAAACGGTCCAGCTGTAAGGGCGCCACTGTTATATTAATAATTACTCGTCTTTTGTATTTAAATTTATTATTACACTTTGTAAAACTTTTTATACTTTAGGCTGGAGTAGCAGCCATATTGTTGAGTACCAACTTAAACTCATCATGTCCAGGATCTCGTTAGACGTGTTGGAAACCACATGGTTGTCTGAAATAACTATTACTTCACATTAAATGTTATAATCACTATTACTTTATTAATTTCAAAATAAAAAAGAAAACATCATCAAGTTATATTGTTGATACAACACACCAAATTTCCTCTCTCCCTCATACATTTTGACTTTCGCAATTTTAGTATGTTTAAGTATTCGTAAAAATGATCATTTTGCTTAAGCCGTTTCAAACTAGAATATAACATAAAGATAACCCATTCTCTATAACTACGACATAACGAAAACCAGCGCTTTCACACACACACACTCACGCTATTTCATACAGTACATTTTTATTTTATTGAGCTCAATTTTAAACGTGTCAGTATTTAAAGAATTTTGAATGTCTACTTTCCTGCTGTTGTGTAGAACTGGGGCGTCAAATCGTGGTTCACTGTTTGCTGTTTCTCGTATTTCTCACTTTTACACTTCATGGCTGAACGGTTAATTTATCGCAATTTTTCTCACTGTCTCTACTTGTTTTGTAATAAGACTGTTAAATCAAAATATATATATTAAAATTTTCACATTTTACTTGTTTTGCGGGCCCGCACAAATATGTTCCGAAACTTAACAGGTGTTGCTCGCGCGAGCATTCAATTTAGACTGGGGCGAACTACTTGCGCTAATTTGTTAAGCGGCTGTTGTTCGTTCAACTCTGATTGGTGTACATTTTGTATTCGTTCGCCAGTGGACTGTTTTCGGCTTGTTGACAAAACTGGTGACACACATCGTTATATAATTTGCTGACGCAACACATCGCCTGATGTCTGGTTGTGTAACATGTTTACTGTTACATAACGTGTTCGTCATTGTCCTTGAACTGAGTTTGGTACAGTTGCCGGTTATTAAAACTGTTTATATGAATATTATTAAACAAGTCTGTATTCATAAGGTTAACAGCAGTGCAGCCACGTTGCGATCGTTTCAAAATAACAAATTTACCCAAGTCTATAATTTCTGTCCCTCTCACTCAACAAGGGATAAAGTTATTATTATTTATTTATAAAAAAAAATACAAATTATGTTATTTATTATCAATAAAATATAAACTTCTTTACATTGTCTCAGGTAGGCCCCAAAAATGCCCCGCTACAAATGCACTGCCTTTTACTTAAATGCAGCCTCCATTATTTACAAACACTCTAAGGCAGTGCAGGCACGTGACAGGCACACCAAAACCGCTGCACCGGGAGTGTATAAGAAAATAATTTATGTCACGTACCTGTGGGGTCCCCCTCCCCGTTCAAATGTGCAGTTAGATTTTTCTACTTTATACCAATTTTGGTGGAGCCGGACCATCGTTGTTTTCACCGCCCGAAGGAAGATCCGCCAACCATGGCCCGCCTCCGAGTTCCGAATTCCACGGCCAGGACTGGTAAGATCGTGGCCGCCCGAAAATGGGGGAGGATCCCTTCTGAAAACATACAATAATATCTGAAAAACTTATTTATAAACATAACAATTAAAGTGACCTATATAATTTTAAATTCCGTCGCATTTTGAGTACCTACTATTTCCTGCGTCGCTGGGTTCCTCAGCACATACGCATTCTGCATTTTTACTTCTATGATTTCATAAGGTCCTTCATATAACAAGAAAAACTTTTTTATTTCCCTATCTTGAGCACTGGACAAATCATGTCTTTTTACTAACACTAACTGACCTACCTCATATTTGGTCCATTTACCCTTAGCATCAGGTTCTGTTTTCGTCGCTCTCCTCTGGTAAGTAAATTCTCGTTCACCAATTTAATCTTCATATTCCTGTCCAAAATTTGACCTTCAGGTGGGTATGTGACAAGTTGTTCTAATATCCTGGGCGGCCTTGTTCCCCTGATCAACTCATGCGGCGTAAATCCCGTGGACTCATGGGTGGTACAATTCAGCCACTCCTCTACTTTTTTCACGTAGGATGGCCATTCTGTGTGTTTGGCGTGACAGTACGCCCGGAATATCCTACCAATCTCTCTCATCACCCGTTCTGCTTGGTTCGACTGAGGATGGTACACTGCCGTATGCTTGGGTATGATGCCTTCCCATCCAAGCGTCTGCCGCCACTTGCCGCTTATAAACTGTGGACCATGGTCAGATAATATAATTTTCGGCTTTCCACATTAAGCATATAATCTTTTACTATTCTCTCACTAAGTACTTTACTAGTTGCCCTCTTGATGCTATATAATTTTACAAATTTTGAAAAAGTGTCTAAAACTACAAATACATATACCACACCCCCTCTACCTCTGGGTAACGGTCCATATAAATCAACCGCAACTAGATCAAAAGGCTTATCTACTTTTATATAATTCATCTCTCCTTCCACTCTATAATTCACCACTTTCGATTTTTGACATAAATCACACACTCTCAACACTTTTCTCACTCTCCTCTCCATATTCTTAAATATACATGACTCTTTCAAAACATTTGCACACTTTCTCGCACCAAAATGACCATACCTTATATGACAATCCCAAATAATTTTATCTATTAAACCCATCAGGTATAATTAACCTCCAATCACGCTCCCCACCATCTACTTTTTTAAACAAAATGCCTTGATATATTTGAAATCGCTCATTATATTCAGATCCCTCTACGTCTGTTTCTAAACTAACAATTATTTTACCCAGTTTGCTATCAGATCTTTGCAAATTTTTAATGTCTCTTAATTCCTCACCAAAAATCCTATCTTCTCTAGTTAACCTAAAAATTTCTATTTCTTTAAGGTCCCTACCAGTCTTATTATCTATAACATCTATTCTAGAAAGTGTATCTGGTACCTTATTATCTGACCCCTTTATGTACTCCCATGAAAAGTTATATTCCTGTAAGGCTAATACCCACCTGGTTAATCGGCTGTGTGTTAGCTTACATGAATTCAGAAATGATAGTGCCTTGTGGTCCGTCCGGATGATCGTAGTATTCCCTAAGATGTAGGTGCGGAATTTACCCACGGCGAACACAATGCTCAGAAGTTCCTTTTCTGTTGTCGTGTAATTCTTTTCCGCCGATAACAGCGATCTACTGGCGAAGGCGATCGTTAGGTGTTCCTTGTCGCAACTCTCTTGGTATAACTCAGCACCTAGCGCTACATTGCTGGCGTCGGTCTGCAAATAAAAGATCTTATTAAAATCGGGATGATTCATCATTATCATGTGACTGAACTTTCTCTTAATTTCATTAAATGCAGCTCGTTCCGCGTCGCCCCATCTCCACTGTTTATTCTTCTGCAGGACAGAACTCAGTTTGGATGTTGTGTGTGCGTAGTTCTCCTGAAATTTCCTGTAAAAATTGCATAAGCCTAAAAAACTCTGTAGTTGCTTAATGTTTTTAGGTTCAGGGAATCGCATTATTGCTTCGACTTTGTCAGGGTTGGCTAATATCCCCTCTTGTGTAATAATAAATCCTAAAAAGTGTATCTCTGTCTGCAGAAACTTAGACTTGTCCCAATTCACTGTTAAACCCCCTACTTGTAGCTTATCTAATACATATTCTATGTGTTCTAAATGTTCAGTGAATGTTCTAGAGGCTATCAAAATATCATCGACATACACAGTTAAAAAGTCTAAGTCCTTAGGTTGTAAAATATTATCTAAACATTTGATAAAACTGGCAACACTGGTGTTTAATCCAAAAGGTAAGCGTTTAAACTGGTAATTCTTACCGTTAAAAAGAAAAGCTGTATATTTCCTACTCTCTGTTGCTAATGGTACCTGCCAGTATCCAGCGGTTAGATCTAAGGACGTCATGTACTTGACTCCGCTAAACTTTTGTAAAATCTCATTTATGGGTTCCGGAGATTCTCTGTCCGGTATAATAATTTGATTTATTTTTCTAGCATCTAAACATAACCTTACCTTGCCATCCTTCTTTATCACTACCACCAAAGGGTTTGAATAAGGTGATACTGAGCGTTCAATTATGCCTCCTTGCATCATCCGGTCTAATTCCTCCTGTACAGCCCTCCTCTTCGAAAACGGCACCGGGTAGCTTCTCTGCATGTATGGTGCGTGGTCCCGAACTTTCAACTCACAGATGTAGTCCTTCGCTTTCCCTGGTGATTCATCAAACACCCCTCTGTACTGCTCCACAACTGCCCACAGCTCCTCTCGCTGAGTACTTCCTACAACTGTATTTTCATTGAAAAATTTATCGGCTCTATTTGCCCACACACTCTCATTACGCTCATGTATCTCTCTCTCCTCATTTTCTACACCATCACTCTCTAGACATATATTTATTTTAGTTTCTATTTCCCTATCACTTATCTGTGTATGTAACATTTTTATTCCAGTGACTTTAGCTTCATTTACTACTCTCTTAAACTCTATTCTGACTGGTTTATTTCCCTTCTCAAATTTTACTATTTGTTTATTAAAATCTATTACTGCTCCGTTTCTTTCCAAAAAATCATTTCCCAATATTACATCTAGACTTAACCCTTTAACTACTAGGAAAGTATTTTCAAATTCTACTTCATTTATTAAAATATTTAATTGTACTTGTCTGGTTATTCTTTTACTTCTCACCCCAGTTACCCCCACTACTGTAACCCCTGCAACTGGTAATGACGGTATATTCTTGTTTAACTCTTTTAATTCACCCATGACATTTTCAGAAATTACTGATATCTCGCTACCGGTATCAATTAAAGTTTTGTAATTCTTACCTTCAATGTTAATCGTCACCTCAGTCAATCCTGTTCTGCGTTCCACCACCTTGTTCTCCTCTTCTTCTAACAACTCTTTTGCCATATCCATCTTGATGACGTTGTTTGTGTATTCGTTAATTACTTGGACCCGGTCCTCCGTTGACAATGGCTGGGTCCGCTTCCCCATTGTCTTCCTCAGTTTTCCGTGGATGGACCTGCTACAGCTTGATGATTTCCTCCTCTACCTCTATTGTGATTTCCTCCTCCCCGAGGCGCTCCTCTATAAAATTCTCCTCCTCTCGACTGTTGATTTGGCGGTGGGTTTGTCCTCTCGTTTCTGGCGCACTCCCTGGTTCGATGACATCTAAAACAATTCGTTCTATTAGCATAGTTATCAATTTCACAGGCTCTACACCTCCAACTCTCGCCCCTATTATCGAAACTTCCTCCCCGCGCTCCTCTATGAAAATTCTGTGTACCCCTGTTATGATGGAAAAAATTATTATTATTATTATTATTATTGTGTGGTACTACTGGTGTGTTTGGACGTCGTCCCATGTCGCGTTCCCCTATATTCTGTAATACATCTAACATGTTTTCTAACTCACTTATATTGGTAATCTCTCTAGTCATTAAAGTTATTTGCACCTCTCTGGGCAGGTGTTTGCTAATATGTCGTACAAATGATCGGAATGGCAACGGCGGTTCTAAATACTTTGCTTCGTTATAAATGGTCATCACATATATGGTTAGGTGGTTATTAATCCTACCAAAATTCCCATTACCCATTATTTTACTTCTTAGTATTTCTTGGTCTTCTTCTGACCAATATTTGTTGCGGAAAGCTATCTCAAAATCTTCATAACTTTCCCATTCGGTATGGTGTACTTCCGACCATATCTCGGCACTACCTTTGAAACATTTGATAATCTTCAACAACTTAACCTCCCAGCTACTATTATTAAACCGATTAAATTCCCTAACCCTATTTAAAAATTGCATTGGGTGTACTCTACGATTGTCACAATTGAAAGTTTCTAATTCTATTTCATTATTTGTATCTCGTGTCATAAATACTCGTTCAATAACATTGTTTACATTTTGATTTTTCACTAAACTTAATTCATCTCGCATATTACTAATATTTTGTTCAAGTGAATACAATTTTTTATCATTACTATATTCAGACTGTACATTATTTTTTGCTATTATTTCAATAGATTCATTTACTGCTTGTATCTCCGTCTTATAATTACTTTCAATTTCATATATTTTAGAGTCTATCTTATTTTGGTGTTCATCAATATTCTGACTAAATTTTTCAACTGTCATTACTACACTACTCAACTTACATTCAGTTTCAAGATTACATTTAATAATTTTAGATTCTATGTCATTGTTATACTCATTCATTGAATTTATTAATATTTCGTTATTTTCATTGATTTGCTTCTCAACTCTATCTATCTGACTATCTATTTCACTAAATTTAACATCTGTCTTTTGTATTGAATCATCTAACTTAGTTTCTACTTGACTGATTTTATAAGTACATTCTACTTTGGTATTTTCACAATGTTTGTTAATTTCTTGTATCTCATGTTTCAACTCTTTATTCTGATTTTTTAATAACTCTTCAAAACTATTCTTTTGGATATCGAACTTCTCATTTATACTACTATTTAACTTTACACTCTGGTTCTCTATCATTGTTTGTATTGCTTTAAACATTTCATACGTATCGTCATTTTTTTTATTTTGGATAGGTGTCGATTGATATTCGACATCTTTCATTATTTTTGATTCGGTCAACTGACTCTCTACATTATCATTCGTTTGTACTCCCGAATCGGTACTAAACTGACTGTCAGATAAGCTGACAGTACTATTATCTGCCATTTTTCTTAAAACTCTTTATATATATTTCTTTATTAAAATCCTATTATATGTAACATATATTTATTGAAAAATATTCTACTCACCCATATTAAACATAACCTCTTACGTCTCATTTACGTACATACGCAAATATGAATTCCAAACAACCATTCTGTTCTCCCAAGTAGGCCGTATTTTATATAAAATTCCTTTATATAAATCGTCCCTACGTTCGGAAGCCAAATGTGATATATCGTTTTATTGATATTTATATTTCTTGATAATAGGTTACTGTTCACTATTTATTAACTGAATTCTTCGAGCGCCATCTTGTTACCAACTACGTATGAAAAAATATACGTACTTACCGTTTTTTGGGTCCTCGGGTTCTTTTTGGCGAACAGGAGATCAGAATGGTTTATTTGCAATAACTAATTTAATTCACATTTAACTATCCAGATCAAAATTATTTTATTAGATTCTCAAAAAGAAACACCATTAAGTTATAAATTTTTTCGGTCAAAATACAAAATTTCTTTTCTCCCTTATACCTATTAACTTTCGTAATTTAAGTATGTTTAAGTATTCGTAAAAATGATCATTTTGCTTAAGCAGTTTTCAAACTAAGATATAACATAAATACAGACAATTCTCTACAACTAAGACATAACGAAAACCAGCGCTTACACACACACACACATAACCATTCCCCGATTTTAAGAGCTCATAATTAGAAAGTGTTAAAATTTTGAATATTAAACCATAGTTGAAGAGTTGTGTTTTCTTTATATTATTGTAGGTTACTTAGCTGATTTTTAAGTCCAGAAGAAGTCATGATTTTTTAAGTCCACGCACACGCGTTTGTATTAATTAACGCTCAGTTTTATATTTCCACCACTGCCATCATTCCAAGAAAACTGTTCCTTTTACTTGATTTAGATATGCTTTAAGTTACATTTGGTTGTTTTTTCGGTCTTCACATTTTAGGTACGGGCCCGCACTTACTGCCGAAACTTTTTTACAGCTACCACTCGCGAGTGGTGATGAGATGATACTGGGCAGAATTACAGGCGCTACTTTGTGAAGCGGCTGTTGTTCGTTCAATTCTGATTGGTGTACATTTTGTATTCGTTCGCCAGTGGACTATTTTTGGCTTGTTGACAAAACTGGTGACACACATCGTTATATAATTTGCTGACGCAACACATCGCCTGATGTCTGGTTGTGTAACGTGTTTACTGTTACATAACGTGTTCGTCATTGTCCTTGAACTGAGTTTGGTACAGTTGCCGGTTATTAAAACTGTTTATATGAATATTGTCTAATAACTTGGTTTTCACCGTCTCAAACAATGCTGCCGTTGTTGGGATCGCTTCCAAATAATAAATTTACCGTTCTGTCATAACATTTTTCTATCACTTGACAAGTTATTTATTATTAAAAAATACAAATCCTGTTATTACCCCAGGTATGCCCAAAAATGCCCCGCTACATAATGACAGCTGAAATAAAGCAGTTATACTGCCTTGTCGATTCACAATAGTAAATTACTTACTTTTTATTATTTTTATAACGTTATTTACTTAATTTTGTATTGTCTATTACACGCAGGTTGTAGTGGGGAGAAGTCAGGAGCGGTGGAACCCACGACAGAGGAAAATGTCTACTAACGCACTTGAAAATATCGACCTACTCTCTCAATTGTGAATGAGACGCATGTGTGAGATGAGTAATCTATTTTGAGACGGATTAACTTTTTATATCTATTGTGCCGAAGTTACGCATCTTTAATTAAAGATGAAAGAAAAGTAAAATTTACGTTTTTCCCTGTAAAAGTACTAAAATTTAAAAACTGTATCGCTTATGATGACAGCTGAAATAAAGCAGTTATACTGCCTTGTCGATTCACAATAGTAAATTATTTACTTTTTATTATTTTTATAACTTTATTTACTTAATTTTGTATTGTCTATTCATTCTTATAATGCTTTCAATTGTTTATTTTTAATTTGTAACGTTTTATGGGTTTATTATTTTCTACATTTCATTAGCTACATTTTTAACTATATTACCAAATTTACCCAACTAAATGTTATAGCCCTACCAACACCACACACACACACACACACACACACACACACACATATCTAACTTACTTTTTACTAACCAATTATTCTTATAATTTTAAAATTGTTTTGATATTCTTTTAATCGTTTTTACGGTTTTTACAGTTTAGTACGTTTTATATTTAATTCACTACTTTTTTACTAAGTTACTAAATACTAAAAATTTGGTTGTAGGTAAGTTTTGATTTTGATTAAGACACGACCAGATGGTAAACGTGGACATTTTTTAAGACGAAACAAGCGTCAGACACAACAGAAAGAGACAATGTAATAAAGCTTTCACACAGTTATAAATTGTTTAATACTTCCATTATTTTGTAAACAGTGACTTGGCGTGTTGTGTCTGTTGCAACGTTTCTCCAAAGTCGAGCCTAGACATCAACAATAGTTGTACATTTTGGAATGTGTACACTTTGTGTACATGTTACGATCACGAAAAATCATAGTAATATATGATCCACATTGCTCTGGCATCTTAATTTGTTTGAGTAAGTAACATCAACAACAGCCTCGCATGTGAAATGACTGTGTTTTTTTTAAACAAGCAGATGTAAACTATCCATAAATAACAGGAGAGACAATATTAATGCACCAATTACAATGCAATAAATGCTACACTTCTGATGAATACTGATGTTTTTTGAAAAGTACGCACATAATAATCTCCACGGCCGTCTCGGAGGCAACTGAGTTTTGTTTCTCTGCTGATGCATGCACAATTCGTTACATGCGCCGTTAGCACAAAAAAGGTTGATTCATGTCTAGTGAACTTTACTGTACACATAATTTGAATTTTTGTCTTAAGCTTACATGGCCGAGGCCAAAATACTTAAAATTATTAAATTCTGGGCTGTTAGGCTGTGGTCAGTTGCTGTATAATCTCGACACTGTCGGCAACATTTCATACCCCACCCTTAGGGATCTTCTTCATGCCACAAACAGTGACAGAGTGTTAAGAAACAATTATGGCAGGTCTTGGCCGAATGATAGCTGACAACTTTTTTCTGGTAAGAGCAACAGGCAGCCAGTGACATGAGGTTACATGTACAACCTAGGCCACCAGGTATCAGCCAATCACAGGGCCTTGACCTGGTCATGTCCCAATAGGCTCTCGTTCACTACACCATGCCACTTCCCTGAGATCTAACCCTGAAGAAGATTCCTGAGGGTGGAATACGAAATATTGCCGACAATGTCAAGATTATACAGCAACTGACCATGACCTAACAGCCCGGTATTTAATAATTTTGAGTACATCATAATTTGAATCACAACAATTAAAACTACTTGAAATTAGTAGAACCAACAATGGCATGTTTCAACTTGTAAATAATCTGTTTGCTTTAGTGAGTATAAACACACATAGTTTAACAAAATAAAAATATCGGTATGGAGAACCATACAGGACTTCCATGTTCTAAGATTTATATTTAAAATCATATTCGAAATGAAATATTTCCATAGAAACTTCTTCTTTCTACTTATTGCTTCAGCCTTAAACCACAGTACTGTGGTCACTAACGTATACCACCTCACGTTTTCGCACTCTATTTTCACCGATGATGGCAGTCGATGGCACTGCCGAAAAGTCTGGTTTTGCAGAAAACATTGGAATACGGCTAAAGAGCCCGGGAAGCAATTTTAACAAAAAACTACTTCTTTGTTGCCGATAACGTAGTACACATATAAAAAATTCTCCCCTCCAGCTTCAACTATAATTTTTAATAATAGAAAATTACCCCCCCCCCCCCCGTTCACCTAACTTCTTCATTTATAGATATTTCATCTACGTTTCTACAGTGGATTACTATGAGCTTCTTATCAGGATACTTTATTTATAAAAATAAAGTACTTTACTCTTGTTAAATCATAAAATGTTTCAGGTAAACTACCCCTTTCTCTTAACCGATCTTCTCCAAAATCAACAGACCTTCCGTCCTCTACAATTCAGGGAAGCATGCAAAAAAATATTTGATTCTGTTTGAATGTGCGGCAGTTATCGTTCGTCATGGAAACATTTCTCTTGTTACAACATAAAATGTTGCAGGTAAACTACCCCTTTCCCTAACCCGATCTTCACCAAAATCAACAGACCTTGAGCTTTCTGCAGCTCAGGAAAGGGTGCAAAAAATTATTTGATTCTCATTGAATTTTCGGCAGTTATCGTTCGTCATATAAAAAATTACCCTTTTTAAAACATAAAACGTTGCTGATAAACTACCCCTTCCCTTAACGGATCTTCAACAAAATCAACAGACCTTGAGTTCTCTTTAGTTCAAAAAGGTATGCAAAAACCTAGTTGATTCTGTTTGAATTTACGGCAGTTATCGTTCGTCATATAAAAAATTACCCTTGTTAAAACATAAAATGTTGCTGGTAAACTACCCCTTTCCCTTAACCGAACTTCACCAACACCAATAGGTATTGAGAACTCTACAATACAGGGCTGTATGCAAAACATCATTTGATTCTGTTTGAATTTGTGGCTGTTATCGTTTACTATAGAAAAAAATTACCCTTGATAAAAAACTGTTGCTGGTAAACTACCCCTTTCCCTTAACCGATCTTCACCAAAAACGACAGGTCTTGGGTACTCTACAATTCAGGCCTGTATGCAAACAATTATTTGATTCTGTTTGAATTTGCGGCTGTTATCGTTTGCCATAGAAAACACCCTTTATAAAACATAAAACATTGCTGGTAAACTACCCTATTCCATTAACCGATCTTCACCAAAAACAATAGGTCTTGAGAACTCTACAATTCAGGGCTGTATGCAAAACATTAGTTGATTCTCTTTGAATTTACGGCAGTTATCGTTCGTCATAGAAAAAATACCCTTGTTAAAACATAAAACGTTGCCGGTAAACTACCCCTTTCCCTTAACCGATCTTCAACAAAATCAACAGACCTTGAGTTCTGTATAATTCAAAAAGGTATGCAGAAGAGTAGTTGATTCTGTTTTAATGTACGGCAGTTATCGTTCGTCAAAAAAAAAAATTACCCTTGATAAAACATAAAATGTTGCTGGTAAACAACCCTATTCCCTTAACCGATCTTCACCAAAACCAACAGGTCTTGAGAACTCTACATTTCAGGGCTGTATGCAAAATATTATATGATTCTGTTTGAATTTGCGGCTGTTATCGTTTGCCATATAAAATACCCTTGATAAAACAAAAAATGTGTCAGGTAAACTACCCCTTTCCCTTAACCGATCTTCACCAAAACCAATAGGTAAAGAGAACTCTACAATACAGGGCTGTATGCAAAAGAGTAGTAGATTGTTTGAATTTGCGGCTGTTATCGTTTACCATAAAAAAAAATTACCCTTGATAAAAACCCGTTGCAGGTAAACTACCCCTTTCCCTTAACCGATCTTCACCAAAAATGATAGGTCTTGAGAACTCTACAATTCAGGGCTGCATGCAAAATATTATATGATTCTGTTTGAATTTGCGGCTGTTATCGTTTGCCATACAAAATACCCTTGATAAAACAAAAAACGTGGCAGGTAAACTACCCCTTTCCCTTAAACGATCTTCACCAAAAACAAAAGGTCTTGAGAACTCTACAATTAAGGGCAGTATGCAAAACATTATTTGATTATGTTTGAATTTGCGGCTGTTATCGTTTGCCAACAAACACAATTACCCTTGATAAAAAAAAACCGTTGCAGGTAAACTACCTCTTTCCCTCAACCGATCTTCACCAAAAACAATAGGTCGTGAGTACTCTACAAATCAGGGCTGTGTGTAAAAAATTATTTGATTCTGTCTGAATTTGTGGCTGTTATCGTTTGCCATAGAAAAAAATCTAAGACGGACAGACACACACACAGACACTTTTCAAAAAACGACTTTTTTTCTTGTTTTGAGTGTAGTACAATCAGAATCTGCAATAATCTCGAACACGATTTTTTTTGCCATCACCATACTTCCATTTCCTTAAGGAACATGGAAGTAATACATTTTCTCGTACTGAAGAAATCATAGTCTGGGACAAAAAGAAGTAGATAGAATTTATCTACCATAACTCAGTTATGTTTTCCGCCATAACTCAGTTATTTGTTATCGGATTTGAACAAACAAGGTGTGTTGTGTTACAATAAAATCTGTAACAGTTTATTTAATAAAGCATAATTTGATCAAATTAAAATTTACAGAGCTATTAATGATCAAAAAATTAAAGTGGTCGCCATTTTGAAATTTCAGATCACAAAACAACCACGATTCTTTATTTATTAAAGAACATTAATTTTACCAAGTGTACCAAATGTCATTAAGATATATCAATCCCTTCTTGAATACAGTTTTCCTTAAAAAACACAAAATGGTGGCCAGATGGAAAACAAGATATTTTCAGATCTACATTTATAGGAACTTTTTTTCTCATACTGATGCAAAGTCTGAATATGTATAGTGAGGACACCTTTTACGTTACATCCTGTACACATATTACAGAATGAAATAACTAACTTCAGCTGACAGTGGCCAATGTGCCATTCGCTCATGAACAAGTTAAAATTCATATATCATACACAATATGCTCAGTTTCATCATGATGACCATCACGATGGTCATGTTAATGAGACTGAATGGCTTCAGCAGTGTGAATTAGTAAACGTGTGTTTGTGTGCATGTGTGGTAGGGGGATCCCGTAGAAGCACAGTTTATGCCTGCACATCAAAAACACTTAAAATGCAGCGTTTCAACTATGAACAGTGATAATGACCAAGACAGGCTTAATAACAGCCAGTGTTTGTTGTTTATTCATTAGTGGAATGCTAAGGAAGGAGAGGAGATGGCTCGCCTCAGTTGTTGAAAATACTCGTGGTATTCTGACGCCTCATCACGGTTCTATCATTAAGCACAGGAAGACAAAGAATATTAGTGTACACTTTAACTGGCAATTGCAAAAAAAAAAACTTAGGTTAAGTATAACTAAATCTGTGAGTGAATAAGTGAAGAAAAATTGGTATCAAGATTATATAGTGCTTCTGGAGTATGTCAAAGAGGGGTACAGAATGTATGTACCCTTAGAGTGCAGAATTAATTTATGGTGGGTGACAAAGGTGTTATAATTTTGTGTTTTGTTATTTTTATAATATGGGGGCATTATGTGATTTGTGAATTATATACAGTAAACAGTAAACCTTGGTGAACTGCTACTACAAAAAAATAAAAATTGGTAATAAAAGAGATAGTGTTTGGTTACCTCATACCAACTGCCAAATGTAATTGGTGACTCTAGGCTTTTGGTTCTTTGGGGACAGGGTTGGGGACTTTCCTTTACTACTTCTATTGTCATGATAATTGTGATGGTGGTGGTAGTGTCAATGATGATTTGTCACCATCATATATGAATTTATGCTGTTACACAATGTTAACTTCATTTTAATACTAAAAAGAAAATTCTACCACCATTTGTAAAAAAATGTTAATACTATGGCCATTTGTTCGTTCTATTTACTAAACCAGTAACTTCTATAATAACAAATATATAATAATTACCCTCTTCTGAAGCCAGCGGCTCTTGTCTTGAGCCTGTCTAACAACCTGTTGCTGATACCGATTGAATTTAATGGCTTCTTGATTCAGTTCATCAACATGTTCCATAAGACTACGCAGCTGACCCTCTAAGACAGTAGCAGTACCTAAATCTAAGAAATTTAATCCTTGTTGTGGTGGAATTAGATCTCCAAGTTCTGCTAGTAAAATATTTGTCAATGGAGAATTTTTTATATAAACTGGTACTTCCATGAGTAAATTCTCATAACCAACTTTGAGCGACCTTAATGCCTCTGGTGTAAATTCTCCTTCCCTGTACATGTTAATAGCTTGTGGAGTTAAACGATAAGCCTTCAACGTTAAGAAGCCTCTTCCAGTTTTCTGGGTATCTGTAAAATAAATAAATAAATATATCGTTTTTGTTGTTAAACATACATATATGTAAATGAAATGCATATGCACAAACATAGAACACAATACCATTAACACAAACTATTATGTATAAGATATGATTTTTGACATGTTACAAAAAAACCCTGCTGTTACTACTGTACACTTTAAATGTTCTTTCTACGTACTGAAAATGTTGGCGTCCTTAAACAGAGAATCAGCTTTAGGAGTGGGGAGAATTTAAAAAAAATACAAGTCGAATTATTAGACGTTAAAAAAAAGATGACAATTGCTTCAGGCAAATTAAGATATAAGAATACATTCTCTTATAAAATAAGTCACGGAATGTAAAAACCAGAGGTTAAAATGTATTGTAAATATAGAACTTGAGAAGAGTGTTGCAGAATTGAGCCATCTACAAGACAAAATATCCCACAAATAACTAAAAAAAGTAAAAGGAACTGATAAAATCGGTATGGAGAACCCTCAAACTATTTTCACCATTTATAGATAATTTTTTACTTCCATGTTCCTTGTAATGAAATGGAAGTATGGTGATGGCAAAAAAAATCGTGTTCGAGATTATTGCAGATTCTGATTGTACTATACTCAAAACATGAAAAAAAGTCATTTTTCGAAAAGTGTCTGTGTGTTTGTCTGTCTGTCTGCGTGTCTATAGATTTTTTTTTTTGGCAAAGGATAACAGCCGCAAATTCAAACAGAATCAAATAATTTTTTTGCATACAGCCTTGATTTGTAGAGTACTCAAGGCCTATTGTTTTTGGTGAAGATCGGTTAAGGGAAAGGGGTAGTTTACCTGCAACATTTTATATTTTAACAAGGGTATTTTCTATGGCAAACGATAAGAGAGGCAAATTCAAACAGAATCAAATAATTTTTTGCATACAGCCCTGATTTGTAGAGTACTCAAGACCTAGAGTTTTTGTTGAAGATCGGTTAAGGGAAAGGGGTAGTTTACCTCCAACGTTTTGTTTTAAAAAGGTATTTTCTATGGCAAACGATAAGAGCCGCACATTCAAACAGAATCAAACAATTTTTTGCAACAACTTTGATTTGTAGAGTACTCAAGATCTGTTGTTTTTGGTGAATATCTGTTAACGGGAAGGGGTAATTTACCTGCAACGTTTTTCTTATCAAGGGTAATTTTTTTCTATGGCAAACGATAGCCGCAAATTCAAACAGAATCAAATAATTTTTTGCATACTGCATTGATTTGTAGAGTACACAAGACCTATTGTTTTTGGTTAAGATCGGCTAAGGGAAACGGGTAGTTTACTGGCAACATTTGTTTTTATCAAGGGTAATTTTTTCCTATGGCAAACGATAACAGCCGCAAATTCAAACAGAATCAACTAGTCTTTTTTATACCTTTTTTAATTATACTGAACTCAAGGTGTGTTGATTTTGTTGAAGATCGGTTAAGGGAATGGGGTAGTTTACCTGCAACCTTTTATGTTTTAACAAGGGTAATGTTTTCTATGACGAACGATAACTCCCGTAAATTCAAACAGAATCAACTACTCCTTTGCATACCTTTTTGAGTTATACAGAACTCAAGGTCTGTTGATTTTGTTGAAGATCGGATTAAGGGAAAGGGGTAGTTTACCTGCAACGTTTTATATTTTAACAAGGGTATTTATTATGGCAAACGATAAGAGCCGCAAATTCAAACAGAATCAAATAATTTTTTGCATACAGTCCTGAATTGTAGAGTACTCAAGACCTGTTGGTTTTGGTGAAGATCGGTTAAGGGAAAGGGGTAGTTTACCAGCAACGTTTTTTTATCAAGGGTAACATTTTTTCTATGGCAAACGATAACAGCCGCAAATTCAAACAGAATCAAATAATGTTTTGCATACAGCCCTGAATTGTAGCGGACTGAAGGTCTATTGATTTTGGTGAAGATCGGTAAAGGGAAAGGGGTAGTTTACCTGAAACATGTTATGTTGTAACAAGAGAAATGTTTTCATGACGAACGATAACAGCCGCAAATTGAAACAGAATCAAATATTTTTTTGCATGCACCCCTGCATTGTAGAGGACTGAAGGTCTATTGATTTTGGTGAAGATCGGTTTAGAGAAACGGGTAGTTTACCTGCAACGTTTTATGTTTTAACAAGAGTAAAGTACTTAATTTTGATAAATAAAGTATCTTGATAAGAAGCTCATAATAATCCACTCTAGAAATGTAGATGAAATATCTATAAATGAAGAGGTTAGGTGAACGGGGTGGGGGTAATTTTCTATAAATGAAAATTATAGTTGAAGGGGGAGGGGAGAATTTTGTATGTGTACTACGTTATCGGCAACAAAGAAGTAGTTCTTTGTTAAAATTCCTTCCCAGGCTGTTTAGCCATAGTCCAATGTTTTCTGCAAAACCAGTCTTTTCGGCAGTGGCCATCGACTTCCATCTCGGTGAAAATCGAGTGCGAAAACGTGAGGTGGTATACGTTAGTGACCACAGTACTGTGGTTTAAGGCTGAAGCAATAAGTAGAAAGAAGTAGTTTCTATGGAAATATTTCATTTCGAATATGATTTTAAATATAAATCTTAGAACATGGAAGTCCTGTATGGTTCTCCATACCGATATTTTATTATGGAGTAGTCATTTAATACAATGTTCTTTTCGAGACACTTTATCTATAAAAATTAGGTACTTTATTCTTATAAAGAAACTGAACTAAGCAGATAATCATCCCTCCTCCTCAACTGATCCCCACCATTAATATTTACACTTTCATAGAGTAATCATTTTATCATATGTAGTTGCTAAGGTATCTTATCCTTCAAAATTAAATAGTCGCATTTTACTTGATATCAGCAAAGTAATTTTTAAAAAAGTGACTCCCTTCCCCTTCAACTACCCTCTCCATTCAAATATATCTCATTTATCATTCTACAGTGGATTAATACGACTTTATTTTCGTGGCACTTATTTATCAAAATTAAGTACTTTACTCTTGTTAAAACCTAAAAGTTACAGGTTAACTACCCCTCCCCCTTAACTGATCTTCCCCAAAATGAAAAGGCCTTGAGTCCTCTTCAAATCAAGCACATATGCAAAAAATTATTTGATTTTGTTTGAAGTTGCGACAGTTATCATTCGCCATAGAAAAAATTCTACATACAGACACAGACAGGCAGACACACAAACACACACACACTTTTTTTAAAATTACTTTTCTTACTGTTTTGAGGGTAATACAATCAGAATCAGCCCTTATCTTGAAGACAATTTTTTTCGCGATCCCCATACTTCCATTTCCTTACGGAACATGGAAGAAGTAAAAAGCCCACTGATGCTAGATCTGATGAATAAGGAGAATGTGAAATGACTGTTGTCTTATTTTTCATCAAAAACTGATAGAATAATAGCATAGCAATATGTGTGTGTGGGCACATTTTAAGCATACAGCATCCCTCGGTTTGACTTCTACGCTTCACCCCTTATTTTCTGACAGCCTCACGAAGACATTCTAGTACATCAAGACAATACTCCTTGTTCATTGTTTTGCCTTCTGAAAAGGGATTCACGGTGAGCAACACCCTCAGAGTCAAAAAAACTGTCAGCATGACTTTTCAATGTTTGACGACACTTGTCTTGCTTTTTTCAATGGGCTTTTGAGACATATTGTGATGATTTAGCTTTTGTTTTAACATCGTTTTGATACACCCATATCTCTCTCCAGTAACATATTTTAAAAAATGTTCGCCTTCATTAGCTCGATTTAGAAGTTCTTTACTCCCATCAACTCGATTCTGTTTTTGCTCATCAATCAAAAGGAAAGGCACAAATTTGGCTGCAATGCTACTACCCCTAAGTGCCTACGTTTTGCATAATAATTTTATGGCACACAGTTTTTGAAATGCTTACTTCTTCAACTACCTCACAAACAGTCAAATGACAGAAGTAATGATTTCACTATCTTTTGCGACAATTTCATCAGTTTTAGATGTTGATGGTTGGCCTGAACAAGAATACTTAGTTTAGTTCAGCCATCTTTGAAACATTTTCACCACTCATAGGTTTGAGTTGGCTTAAAGCTTCATCTTGATAAGGCTGTAACATTTCAAATGTTTTGACGATGGATTTTCCCCGTTTAACACAGAATTTCAAATTAATTTGTTGCTATAAAAATCACTCATTTTAAAATTTGGCTCACTCATATATTTGTACACTTGTTGACTCAAACAGGTGTAATACGATGACTAAACAAAATATTATATTGCAGTTTTCACTAAGCTGTTACCCAACACTGCCGCTAGTCCCAGCATATTACATATTCCATTAGTAGCACTATCTGTTGCACAATTTACAAAGTTCAGAAATTTTAACAAACCTTGTATAGTAAAGCTGATTCAGCCTGTTAAAAACCTAACATATATTCAATTACGTTTTACCAAAGTTAAAAATATTTATTTGCATTAAAACATAAATGGTATAAACTTTTTCACTGTCTTCAAAATTTAAACAACAAGACACTGACATTCTTGTGATAACTGCAGCAGTACACACAAGGAAAAGGAAGATTGGTACTCTCCAAAACAAGTAACTTTTGAAAAGCTAACAAAGTTTAAGACATTACTGATAAAAGTGCAAGGAATTTACAACATAACTCTCAGCATCATTTGTCTCCTTGCCAACCTCTTCACTTCCTCACACCTTCCATACCTCATGTTCAGAGCAATTTATTTTATTTATTCCAGTTGTTACCTTCCTCAGCGTTTTTTCCTCCATAGCCCCTTCAACAACTGTATATATCAATATATACATGTTAAGATATGCTTTAATAAGTAAGTGATATGCTCTTCTCTCAGTGATATTTCTTTGCAAACTCTGTTTTTCTCCAGTTCTTCACATACGCTCTTCATTATTCACATCATAATTACACTTAATTTCTAGAAAATACGTTTCAAATGCTTCCAGTCTCTTGTTCTCCAACACCTCTATTTTCCAGCTTTGAATTAAGTTCTAAACTCCAAACATATACTTTTAAAAAACTCTATCTAATTTCTACGTTCAAATTTGTCATAAACAATTATCTCTTTCAAAAAAAAAGCTGTTTTGCCACCACTACTGTCTTTATCCTCCCTACCCCTTCCAAGCTACATCAGTGTACTTCTCAGGTAGTAAAATGAGGTCACTTCCTCGACTTTATCTCCTCCTACTTTCATGTACAGCTCAATAACCAATGTTAAATTTCACATTTTCACTTCATCAGACATTGGGAAGTGAACATACATTATTCTAAAAAAAAAAAAAAAAATTAGTTATGTTTGGTGTTTTCTATAATGAAATACAACACGATTAAAACACTTATTTACATATTATCTTAAAGTTAAGTGAAACACTTCTCCTCCACTTACCATAAATAAGTACAACCGATTCCTCTATTGATGTCTGATAGTGATACTGTGATTCAAGAAGTGGTAAGCTGAGAAAACTGCCCACATCTGAACTCTGGTACCATCCTACATGATAGTGGTCTACATTTACTCTTCTAAGTCGTCGCATCATGTCCAACTGATACTCCTCTGTGAAAATATAAATTTTTAAAAATTGTGGCAAATAAATAACAACTGTTAAAAATATAAATACAAAATACTTAGTAAAGACATACCACATAAAGTAATTCTGACATTACCTTCATCAACAGATTCATCATATGTCTTAGGGAATGCAAAACAATTTGTAATTTCCAATCTGTTTTCAACTACAAGACCCAGTAACGCACCTTGTGCAACTTCCAAATTACCAGCACATTCCTCATGACAATGTTTGACGATTTTCATCACAGCCTGAAACATTATTATTATTTAATTCACACCAATTCACATTTAAACAAACAGTGTCTTCACCTTCATTTGAATATAGTAGAGTTCCAAAAATTTAAGTCTCAATAATTTGAGATTCCATGTAATCCAAGCGTTTCGAATAAGTATTTTTTTTTATCTTCATGTTATTTTTTCATTTCAATTTTTAAAAAGTCATTAAACAAAATGACATTTACAGATTTTTTGTTTACAAATTTATGTTCATACCATTAAGTAGTGTATGTTAATTTATCCTGATCGAAAAGAAATTATCTAAATCAGTCACACTACAACAATAAGAAAGAAAAAATCCTGGCAACTTTAGAAGCATGTTCAGTTACATTATCAACATACTATGGATTCGGAACAAGAAACGGACCCGTACAAGAAGGCAAGATTAGTCCCAAAAACAAATGGTAATTGTTAAAAATAAAATAATTTTGTTGCCAGGCAACAAAATTATAATTTTTTCATTTTAATGTAAATTATGTATGAGTTAATATACATGTATAAAATAATATATCGTTCGTGGCAGGTAAGCATATCTCAGTTATGTAATGTTTACGTTTCCATTTTATTATTATGACTACAGCAATAAAAAGGCAGGGAAGACACACACACACACACACACACACACACACACACACACACACACACACACAAAATTCGCGTTATTTCTGGCCTCACTCATGTTTATTTTCTTACATTTGCACGCTTTTTAAATGGAAAGTGCCGAAACCCACACCAACATAACGCGTGCAAGCCGAAAAAATGGACATCAATTTGCTTCCTGTGGATCACTGGGCAGTGTAACTGCACGTGTTTACAGAGGAACGATTCATAGACAGACTTTTCGTCTTTAGGGAATGAACCCTCTGCAAGATGCTGAGGGTCCATGAGTGACTTCGGAGCGCTCCTTCTTTTTCGCGTGTTTGTTCTGTGAAACATACACTGTAGATTCGCAGCTTTACTCTAAGCAACGCTCAATAGGAAATGTTGAAAATTTTTGTCCACGGTGTACCCTCATTCACACTAAACCTGCTCTGATGTTTTAATTACGGACATCATAATATTAAAACTTTGGAAACTTGAGCACTACTTAATGGAGATCACTCATTAACTTATACAAGCCATTAATTTTATGCATATTTTTTATATATATGTGTACAACGTTATCGGCAACAAAGAAGTAGTTCTTTGTTAAAATTCCTTCCCGGGCTGTTTAGCCGTAGTCCAATGTTTTCTGCAAAACCAGACTTTTCGGCAGTGGCCATCGACTTCCATCTCGGTGAAAATCGAGTGCGAAAACGTGAGGTGGTATACGTTAGTGACCACAGTACTGTGGTTTAAGGCTGAAGCAATAAGTAGAAAGAAGTAGTTTCTATGGAAATATTTCATTTCGAATATGATTTTAAATATAAATCTTAGAACATGGAAGTCATGTATGGTTCTCCATACCGATATTTTTTATTAATGAAATTACTAATGGCTAATGTGTTTTATAATTTAAACAAAAGGTATGAATTCATATGAAACTGTTACTTATCATTTTCACAAGTTAAGATTTTTAAGATTTACTCTTGGAGTTAAGTCTGAGAATGAGCTGCTGGCCACAGTTTCTGACTAAAACTAGAATTTCGATCAAAGTTTACTCTGATTACTTATCTGCTGATATACTTACATTCTATGGTACTCAAAAGTCACATTTACTCTCATAAAATATCTAACATGCATCAACTGCAACTGCAACTGCACATCCATCCTCATTCAATGCACACGACAAAGTCTCTAAGGATAACCTAGTACAAGTGCTAGTCGCCACGGTAATTTATAAGTAAAATATAGAATTGTTTATTTATAAAATACCTACTTCCTAGTAAAGAACTAGACATCTTAAATTGAAAGTACTGTTAAATGAAGTACGTTGTAAGAAACAGATAACCTAATTTAAATATATAACTCATATCACTGAAAATGGGGAACAGAAGGCAGAAAATACAGCAAAGAATTCAAAATATGACAAAATTCTATTTAGTGGCACACAATATTTGTCTCGAGAAACAAAACGAACATTGCAAAAATTATGTTAGCCTAGTACACTACTAACAGGAAGTATAATCGATAAAGAATTTGCTGACAAAAAACTACTGCCAACTGTAATGGGCTGAATCCAAAGACATGCTTGAGTGCCATGCATAAAAAATATTTCCCTATCAAAATTAAAAACAGAACACAATCCACAAATACACAATAGCATATTTGATACCTGCAGGACTATCCTGTAGAAATAAAAGGTGTTAAATAGTCTGGACAACTATTATGAATGAAGGTTTGAATAGCCAAAAATAGAGTATTTTCTGGGAAGATGGAAAAGTAACAGCATACAAATCCTGGAGTTAAAGAAGTCAGGGATTGAGACTTAGATGAAAAAGCCTCTGAAGGTGTGGGGAGGGGGGTTACAGGTAATGTTTTTACTTCTGTATTGGCCCCAACATATTTTAGTAATGTTTCTATTACTCATAAATCATCATTTAATATACATACATTTAACATGTTTGAAACTCTATATAAAGTTTTAAAAACAACAGTTTTGAAATTTACAATACAAAATAAACATTTTCTTATCAAAGAATTCATGTTTAAACTCAGTATTTCTACTTAAAGCTGCAAATTTTTAAGAGAAACTCCTAGTGACAACAGAAATATGGAAACGTGAAAATATAGTTATTTCAAAAGAATTCAAACTTTCATTAGTTTTAAGTAATGCCACATGTTAAGTTATCTTCAGACACTAATTTAAGGTATTTTGAATGCTTTTAACTAAGGATATGTTAAAGAAACATTAAACTAATGAGAATAAATTATTACTACCTAATTAGAAACTGCCTTTGACACATATTGCAATTCAATTATTTGGCAGGTCTTTGATTTGTCACAATACAAATTTTAAAATTTTTTTAAAAATCATACTTCCATGCTATATTTTTGGTTTACACAAATTTTCGACTGTTTATTTTTACATCTGCCTTAAATAATTCCATTTTATTATATTATCATGCCCAGAACGAAAAACTGTTCTCTTATGGACAGTTTTACTTAAGTTATACTTCAATTAAATCTTTCTACATTTCAATTTTAATGTTAGTTCAAGCATTTCTATACACACATAACCCACCTACCCCATACTGTCTCTCTTGATTTCACGTAATCAAGAAAGGGAAACATTTCTAGTTTAAGCACTCAGAATTTTATTTCAACATATGAGCAATTCAACATATTCTTTCAAATTTCAATTCAATCCAGGACTTTTCAAAACATACGTCATCACATTTATATCTCAAAACTTAAAAAACTGCTTGGCACTGGCACCACACTAAAATCTCAAAACGGGCTTATTGTAATGACTTCTATAAAACAATGCCTTAAACAAAAATCGATTGATATTTATTCATTCATCTTCAGTTTTTTATAACTCTGAAAAATGCTGATGGAGAGAACCGAACAACTCTAGCAGGTGGAATTAATTACTACTTGATCTAGACGACATCGTGTCAAACACAATACAGAAGGGCAGTATTGAAGTTATAGTGATGGAATATTTGGGTTTAAATTAGAAATAATCTTTAAATTACTTGTAATTTTTATGTTAATTTCAGTTCATTACAAGCAGTATTAAACCAATTAATGGTGTTTACAATTTATTTCAAACGTTTGCCCTTTCAGAAATAATAAACTTACGTGAACCCTTAATCAACTAGGTTATGTTACACAATTGTATTAACTCCCCTACTAAACCAAATCATCTCTGAACTTACCAAACCATCCATCTGTACATATTCGATTGTGCACGTATCATTTTCAGGCAACCTTTTGTACCTTCCAGAAGCCATATCAGAATAGTTTTTAATAAACTCTGTTCCTTGAAATCAATCTAAAATCTCAACGTATTGGGTCCACCCAGTGTAGCCACTGTGAAGTCATGACACAAGAAAATAATCGTGTGATAATTTACAACTGAATTTTGTGCTGAAGTTTCAAAATTAACAGTAATTGTGAACATTGTGAACTTTCATTGAAATCATAATTTACATTTTAGGTTTTGTTATATGAAATTCTGAATCAGGTAATAACAACCGGTCTCGTCTTTGTAATACCAACCTAAAAAAATTACGGGTAACCTAACATTTCGTCGAGTACAATTACTTGCTAAATAATAAGGTTTAATAAATAATAATTTCACTTTTCTTAAAAATAAGCGAGACTCAAATAAGACTAAACATGCTAAAACATTACATAACTGACAATCCTTTCACGCGCCAAAGTCATTTAGTTCCTTTTACATTTCAACATCTTTGAACATGAATATGGACCGATACTGTAACACACACATTTTTTTAACATGCTAATGTTTTTAGGCTGGGGATCATTCCACAAAAATGTACGTCATCGAAAAATGTAACGCTTCCACACTTTCTATTCCCCACAGTCTACAAATCTTCGGTCTCTGTCGTTTTAACATGATAATGTTTATTATATAGTAAATATATTTGTTATATAGTAAATATTTGTTATATGCACATTATACGTTTCAAAAGCCTAAAAACATTATCATGCTTCGATGTTTCGGTTTCGTTGAAATTTCTTTAAATTCTTTTGTTACTGCAATCATATAGGCTACTTGGACCTCTAAAGTCAACAGTGGAGCTATTCAGAGAAACTCTCAGCAGAGAAAGCACAGTCAAGATGGTTGCCAACATCGGAAACGGATAGCAGAAGAAGAAAATCATATACAGAAGAGAAGTAAGCAATCTTTATTGCTTACTCATGTCATCATTTGTAAAAGGATGTATACTGCATGTGGATGATGATTCCAAACATACTGGATACTGTTCTTAGAGTCATTAGGCCTGTTATAAGAGAGATGGTCTCTTACAAAATGGTATGAAGGCAAGCCCACATAGCAAGCATCCCTGTACATTCACTTTCGTAACTGTGTCAGTTTTCTACAATAAGGGTAGGTAATAAAAATTTCCTCATCACAACCCACTTATGGTATCATAAGAATATGAATAGACCTTCTCTCAAACTGGAAAGTAAGACACTTTTTTTTCAAACAGGCAAGTATCCAGTGTCATCCCAGTGAGAATATTTTAGAGCGGTGTTACAAGTCAGGATCAAGCATAGACAAGCATCAAATCCTAACACAAGCTTACATGAAAATAGTCCCAATCAATTCACCCTCCCGCCAGACTGCAAGACCTTCCAGCTTTGCCCCACCAGACTGCTGTACTTACATTTCAGTCCCAACATTGTCGAAGTATAGCGCTCGTCCCATTCTCAACCACCATGAGGAAGTGTAGAAAATAAGGAAGCACTCAACTGTACTTCAACTATAACCCTACCCCTTGGTATTGTGATCACACAATAACACCTTATGGGAGATCTTACTGAAAAGTTGAATTTTGTGATAATAACTTCCTTTCTTTAAAGGCCCCACATATATTCAATGACAAGTGAATTGCCTGACCAGACCAAGAGAAGAGCAATTACATGTAGTAAAAATCCTTTTACTGCTTGGGTAAAACAACAGAAAATTTTAACTTCCATAAAAACAAAGGTTTTCAATTTAGGAACTGTTCTTATCACTAAAGCAGCAGACTGCGCCTCAGGTATTGCCATATAATTATTGAATTACACAGAGATACTCACAGTAAAATACACTTTAATGAATATAGGGTGCAAGTTTTGCTTCCATATAGCATATAAGGTACAGCACATAACTTTATAGAACAATGTTTAAAGTTCTATGAAGTTTTGGCTGTACCCTGTATGTTGTATGGAAGCGGAACATAGACCCTAAATACTAGCATTTCTAGTGAGCCTAGTCACCTGAGATGAGATCTCTAAGATCAGTTTTGGCAGTGACAACAAGGGACAGACTTGAAATGAGACAATCAAGGAGGGCCTTGGAATTCATAATTTAAGCAAAAGATCAAAAAATATAGAGAAGGGTAAGTTGTTTCCAAAATGTTTGTTTCCAAAAAACATTGGAACAACCACATCTTGAGATTGGAGAATAAACACCTGGCAGAACAAATCTATTTTTATAACCTCAGAAGAACAAGAAAAATTGGCAGGCCAAAAGAAAACAAGTTGATCAATGAGTTGCAATGGAGCAAAATGTCTAATGCTTGTGGGAGGAGAAGATGATGATGAAGATGTATGATTACATACTGATAACAAGAAGTCCAAATCTTGGTCTTGTTTTCATCCACTGAAATTTTCAAGTGTTTCTACATGATAACAGTACTTAATTTGGAGTTGTGTGTAACTCAGGGGTCTTAAAGTCATTTGTGAAAAATCTTGAATATTCCAGTGCTTTTAGATGTGAGGATGCCATTACTTTCAAGGTTAAATTTAATTTAGTTTATAGTATCAACCTAGTTTTCTATAAAAATATTTTTCATGCAAGATTCTGATACTGATGTAAATACTTTGTTTTCCATCCATTTTCTTCTTGCTTTGTCCTGTATGTGAAACATGTAGCAGATGAAAGCTTGAGACATAAAAAAATAAAAGTGTCATAAATTCTACAAAAACCTTGCTCTTCCAAAGCTGTATGTTAGAGAATACTGAATCAAGGGATACAGAGGTTCTAATTGGATTAGAAATTATGCAGTGTGGAAACAGCATAAAATTGAATATTCATGAGAGTTTATTTAAATAGAAGAATGTGAAGTAGCTACTTGAAAGCAGGACCACCAGCACTTAAGGCTAATAGGTTATGACTGCAACAACAAGCATCTGTTCCCCATGCCAGCCTAGAGTAATTGCAGAAAGCCTATCCAAAGCCGGCAGCTATTTGATACAATCTAATCAGGAATATCAGTGATCCATGTTAGATAAATGTATACAGAATATCAACGTATACTATATGCTGCCAAAGCAGCCTGTCACACTACAGATGGATTAGAATCACTGGCAAAATGATTTATTGCTGAAGGTAAATAAATGCCAGTCTAGAGGAAAGTTGTTTTCTATACTGACAGGAAAAAGTAAAGAATAAAAGAATCAGAGTTGAACGACTCAACTAAGTAATTTGGTACCGAAAAAAAAACACACACACACACACAAAGTTTATTTATTTAAGAAGACAATCTGCACTTTAAAAAAGTTGAACTATGTTTTGAAGCAAAAATTCATTCATCACTGCAAAAAAAATTTCGTTGGAAGTTTCAACACAGATGAAATTTTCTGGTCCATTGCAACTCCATGAGAAAACTGCGTACATAAAACCCTGAAATATCATTATGGAGAATAAATTACTTGAAGGACACTTGTCAACCAAAGTTGAAATATTGATGAAGTTGTGGGACAGTACTGTACAAAGAGGAGGAATCAGCAGAAATGAAGGTAAATTAATTTAATTTTGCTGACAACACAAACTTTAAATAATCTTCATTTTTGTAACAACAAATGGATCTATGATTTCAGTCTTAACCAACTGGAAAAGACCATGTCTAAACCAGAAATTCATCATTGATTACATCATCATTAAACATGATACTACAATAAAAATAAATGAAATGGCAATGACAAAAGAGCCAACTATGGCTTGGATCATTATGCTGTTTCAAGTAAGTGCCTTTTCCATATAATAAAGTCACAGTCTACAGCAGAAGAAAGTGATTACAAAAACTGAGTGGTCAAGATACTTCACAAAGTTACATAAGACAATTATATGAGAAAAGACTTGGATAACTATGCAAGAGCACATAAGAAATGAAGAACAGAGTAGGCTCAGAGTAGGGTTGTTGTGAAAAGATAGCTTGTTTATTGTTCTTCAGCTAATAATAAAAATGAATAGAAGGCATTCAGAAGCAACAAAATACACATATAGCAATCAAACATATAGAGTCAAAACATTTTACTCAGTCCCTATCAGGAAACTGGAAAGTAATCAAAACTCGAAATAAACAATGAATTGATCAGAATTATCCATGAACTACATAGATTATGGTAAGAAAGGCTTACTCTATTAAGATCCGTCTCACCAAATAAGTGTTTGTGACAAAGATGTGGCCTGTATTTGGTATGAGGATAGAAACACTATTGCTACTATTATTTTTATTTACAGTATTTTGCCACATAAACTGTATTGTCCAAATAACATTTGTCTACTGTAGTATTTGTCCAAATAACGTCTCAAAATCTGTAACATTTTAATGGTGCAAATAAATAAGTATTGATAAATAAGTGATACTAGATTGTAAATGTCCATAAGAATTAGGCAATATCAGAATTGCTGGTTAAAATATTTGTAAATATTTTGCAATATAAAAGTAGTTAATGGAACAAGAAGTGATACAAGAACAAAAACATGTAATACAAGATATAGTGATAGAAAATAAGAAAGGACAAAAAAGTAAAAAATTCAAATTTTGTATTTTTTTAGACTTCAGTTTGTTACCCTCCTTAGGGCAGTGACCCAATCTAGTTGCCTGTGTATTAAGCTGCCCCTGATCATTTGATCACCACTTACCAAAATGTTTGAATCCCATCATACTTGTGTATAGTAATTGTATCCTACATAATTAATTATATATATTATACACACAAAACACACACACACACACACAGAGTTTCTGCCTAAAATTAGATGCCTAGCACAAAATGTAGAATATTTCTCAGCCTTGAATCCTGTAAGTCCATTTAGTCTCAATAACAAATCAACAAATTTAAATTTTAAACACAAAAACTTTGCATAGTATGCTTTCTCAACACAGAATCAGAAAACCACTTAGGGCCACATAATGAAATATTACTTGATTATTATTTTTAACCAATTATGTACCATTTAATTTTCAACACGTGTTAAATATAATGTACTGAAATTTCTGTACTTTATAAAATACACTACCATAGAAAAGGTTTTCAAAAGAATGGTTTGTGAGCACATTACAAAAACGTGTAAGCATTTTAATTTTTGAGTCCATTTTAAAACATTACAAGCAGTCGTTTTTAGAGAAAATCTATGTTTAATTGAGGAGAGGATTAAAATTATATTCTATCAACCTATATGCCATTGGAACTCATGCTTATTATAGCAATTAATTATTGGTGTGAGATTGGTTATTAGCATTGTAAGTGAGAAACTGCCATGTGAATGTTTCATTACTCGGCGATTGGTCATTCAGTTGTAGTCATTAAAACATACATCTGTTCATAGACATTACTTCCCCCCAAAATGTCTCTAATTAGAAAGGGATGTATGAGTTACAGTTGATGTGCTAAATGTCCATACAATTAACATGTACTATTTTTGTTTTGTAGATTATTTACTCCATCTAACTCTGATTCAAGTTTTAAGTGTATTAATAGCAATAAATTTTTACTTCTTGGATTTCGTTGTCCATGACGTGTCCGTTACTTAACTAAATATCACTATAATATTGACGACTCGGAACACAAAGTTTTTTATAAGTAAAAACGTAAAGTTTTACCTTACAGCCTAAACCGGCTTTCACCTATAGAAGGCTTCATCAGAGGCTGTCGTTAGTAGCGCTGCTCGTCTTGTTGTTGGTGACGAGAAAGTGTTTCGAAAGATTGAAGCTGTGTGTGTGTGGTGAGATGTGTTCGAATAATGCGTGCGATTTGAATTGTGTCTGTTCGTTTAGGATGTCGTTTTTATTTGTTTTTGTGTGTTTGTATATTTCTAATTGTTCTAGAGTGTCTAGTTTTTGGCCTTTTGTGTGTACGTGTAGTATGTTCATGTTATTGTCGATGTTTTTATATGTGTGGTTTGCTTCAATGAGGTGGTTTGCGAAGGTAGATTCTGTAGTGGTGTGGAGTGCTTTTGTGTGTTCAATGTATCTCTGTTTGAAGCTACGTCCTGTCTGGCCTATGTAGAATTTACTGCAATTTGAGCAATTTAGTTTATATACACCGGGTAGATCGAATTTGTTTTGTGCTTTGGGCATGCGTTTTGATAGTGTGTGTTCTGTTTTGTTAGTAGTTTTGTAAGCAATTCTGTATCCTGCTTTTTTGAACTTGTGGGCAATTTTTTCTGTTTGTTTGTTGATGTATGTTAGTGTTATGAATTTGTTGTTTTCTGTCTTTGTCTGTTGTTTGTTTTGTGTTTTGTGTAGGAGTTTACTGACTATTGTTCTGTCATAACCGTTAGATTCTGCTAGATATTTTATCGTGTTTAGTTCGTCTTTGTAGTCTATTTCATCTAAGGGGATGTTGTTAAGTCTATGTATCATGGTTCTAAAAGCAGCTAGTTTGTGTTGTATTGGGTGATTGGAGGTGTTGTGTATTAGTGTGTCAGTTGTAGTTGGTTTTCTGTACCATAAACTTCTTAGACCTCTCCATCACAAAACTAGAACACAGGCACAAATTCAGTATATACAGAAAACCAACTACAACTGACACACTAATACACAACACCTCCAATCACCCAATACAACACAAACTAGCTGCTTTTAGAACCATGATACATAGACTTAACAACATCCCCTTAGATGAAATAGACTACAAAGACGAACTAAACACGATAAAATATCTAGCAGAATATAACGGTTATGACAGAACAATAGTCAGTAAACTCCTACACAAAACACAAAACAAACAACAGACAAAGACAGAAAACAACAAATTCATAACACTAACATACATCAACAAACAAACAGAAAAAATTGCCCACAAGTTCAAAAAAGCAGGATACAGAATTGCTTACAAAACTACTAACAAAACAGAACACACACTATCAAAACGCATGCCCAAAGCACAAAACAAATTCGATCTACCCAGTGTATATAAACTAAATTGCTCAAATTGCAGTAAATTCTACATAGGCCAGACAGGACATAGCTTCAAACAGAGATACATTGAACACACAAAAGCACTCCACACCACTACAGAATCTACCTTCGCAAACCACCTCATTGAAGCAAACCACACATATAAAAACATCGACAATAACATGAACATACTACACGTACACACAAAAGGCCGAAAACTAGACACTCTAGAACAATTAGAAATATACAAACACACAAAAACAAATAAAAACGACATCCTAAACGAACAGACACAATTCAAATCGCACGCATTATTCGAACACATCTCACCACACACACACAGCTTCAATCTTTCGAAACACTTTCTCGTCGCCAACAACAAGACGAGCAGCGCTACTAACGACAGCCTCTGATGAAGCCTTCTATAGGTGAAAGCCGGTTTAGGCTGTAAGGTAAAACTTTACGTTTTTACTTATAAAAAACTTTATGTTCCGAGTCGTCAATATTATAGTGATATTTAAATTTTTACTGTTGCAAAAACAAAGTGTTCGGGGATATTAATTCCTTTATAGGTTTATATAAATTGTAAAAGCTAGCTCAGACAATGAGGTAGGTAATCATTTTTATCTAAAATACTAGTGTTCTGTGTCAGAATAGTGTTTATAGTCTTACTAATACTCAAGACACGCCACGGATAACAAAATCCAAGAAATCAAAATCATTTTCATTTTAATCTGTTGACTTTATAAAATAACTCTGTGCTTAATCAAAACTACCAACGAAATTCTTTAGACACATTTTTCAGCTTTAAATGCTACAACAGTCCTAAGTACTTGGCTGAATAAAAGTATTCAGAAACAAACATCTTTAAAAGTGAAGATTAATTTAAACTATTATGATGTTTTGTAGCTTTATATAAAATTTATCATCTGTTGTACATACATGGGCTGTATCAGAAATATGATCTCATTCATGTCAGCTGGAAAATAAAAAGTACAATGAATGCTAGTGTAAACACAAGCCACTAACTTTTACTTATATTGTAATGGTACATATCTTCACCTAACAATAATGAAGAAAACATGACAAGATAAATTGTTTAATCATTAACACTAAAATAAAAAAGGGATGAATCAGAGATTAAAGGAACGGGTAACTCAAAATAATAACACGATCAGACATATCCAGGTAGTCAGAACAGTAACCTCTAATAATAAAGAAGTAACAAACAAACAAACCAAATGTTAAATACAGTAATACATGGCGATTTAACCTGAGTAGCCCAATAGATGGTAAGTGAGAGAGTAGAACCAGCCCCATAAACCAAGAATAATATAAATAATGACAACTGTAAGTGAACTAGAACTAGCCACCACACTACTACAAGAGTGTAGTAATAATAAGAATAATAATGAACAAAGAATTAGCATGGAAGTGTGAAAGTATAATCAGCCACAACACCAAGGAAGTGACATGTAAACGATGGCAAAATAAAGTGAGCCCAGAAAGAATACAAAACTAATGTTAAACCAATGAAAAAGACTAACTAATGAAGATTGTATATGATAATAATAAATGTAAAGACAGACAAGTTAAAAATATTAATTGTTAAGGACTTGAGATATAGAAGGGTACACTAACCCAAACAAATAGAGTAAACTAGGACAAATCACATTAGCACGACACAAACATATCATGTATAGTCAAACCACACAGAGTGAGAGATTATAAATTGTAAGGAGGATGAACATTTTAAAATAAATGTAAGAAAAAGAGTTTTGAATAAGCAATACACTAATCTTTACCCACCAGTAACCCTAAAACAAGATTGAGTGCAAAGTGTTAGTGTTAATACCCCGAAGTGAGAATAAACCCCATTAAAAAGTGATAAACACGGATAAAACCGTAATCAAAGTTTATAAGTGCATAAACTAGGTTATAAGTTATAAATGAGTGAGATCTGATAATGGTCAAACGCAGGGAGGACTGTGATAGTTGAGAGGCCAATGTGAGTGGACACCCAAAATGTAACTAAATAAACTAATAGTGTTAAAATTAAGTTAGCTTTAGTGATAACTGATTATCATGGTTTTAAATGTGTGTCAATTAATGTAACAAGTGACTATTAAGATTATTAGGAAAGTAAGAAAGATAGACTATCAGTGTGTCAATTCATCATATAGAAAATGTCAGTAATATTAAGGGATAAAAACAATGAATAATCATGATAAGAGTTAATAAGACATAGTGAAATGGTATTAGGTACCATTAGTTAATAAAACAGTGTCAGATAAGCTTAGTAATAAGGATTTTCTATAATAATCAAAATAATTAATTAAGGTTTATATGTTTGTTTTCTTTTAATGATACTATAAAATAATTATTACCCACTGAAGAGTATGAGTGGATAATAAAAGGTAAATAATTATGTTTTAATGAGTAAGATTTATGTTTCAAGAGAATTATGTTTTAATGAATAAAAATTATATCTATGAGAATTGTTAAAACCATAAGATGCTATGTTATGATGCAATAAACAAGAAACAAAATAAGTACAGTCAGATACAATGACACTAAAAGGCAGTTATGACAGTATACAAATTAACATATGAAACCAATAAAATCACACACAATTACTAGAACACACATAAACATTGAGCAAATAAACATAATCATGTATTAAAACAATCAGGACCCATACAAGGGGAGAATAAAATGTAATCTCAGTAATTAAAGAAAAAATAGTCAATTGCTATCTAAGCCTAGGCAGATTCCCAACAGTCAAACTACAAAAGACTTCAAATTTTAGAATTAAACACTGACATTAGTAAGACTAAGCCACATAAACTATGAAATACAATTAGACTATCATGCTAAGGCAGGAATATTATGATAATAATGTAAATTAAGAAAACAGTATAATTAAATAAAATCCACAAAACTGTCAAAATGTTGATACCTAAGTAAATACTGTAGTATTGGATGTCAAATTAATCCTTGAGCCAAAATATGAACAGTGGTAATAATATTTACTACTAAAAAGGGAGTACTGAAGATTAGTTACATTTAGAAGATCTGTGACCATTTTAAATAAAAATTCAAATATCTTTTAACAATGATCTCAAGCCAATTTCAGCCAATCAAAAATTGTGAGTTACCATGACAACAACCGTGTATTGACTAATTTTCAGTTAGGAACAATAATAACTGTAGTGACGCTAAACTGGAGAGAAGCCACGCCGTGAAGGACACAAATTTTTAACTCTAAAACAGTATAAGTGCCCGTAAGTCGATGAAGAAGGACCAGAATAACTGACGAGAGGACATTCCAACCAAACTATACCAAGGACCAGCGCGGAATTAATCTAGATACCAAAAAAATATATGGAATCCGACCAGAAGAAGACGCCAACCATTCCTGAAGCCCAAGACTGAAGAAGGAAGAACCGACATCAACCCATTACACCACTTGGACGACTGACAATACATCTTTTATCTACTAACGTTGAGTATTGCTGAATTTTTTGATTTTTAAAAAAGACAAATTCTCTTTCACAAAATTATAACTAAATGATAAAACTCTCACTATCACTGAAGGTATTTTCAAGGATTGATAAAATAAAAAGTAACTTTGTAAACACTGAATGACCAAATGATAACCTATGTATACACCAACGACACTGTCACAATTCAACACCACAATATTTAATTTATAGTAAACCTTGTTTAATTTTAATGATCACGTACTTTAAATGATATGTTCTAATTTTGTTATCTTGTTAGATAAACCTCTGTTTCGTACTTAAAAGAACCCTATAGTCAGATTTATTTTGTAAAATAATAACCACAATGTCTTGCAGCTAATATAAACATTGTACTGCCAACCCAGCGATCCGCTGATTGAGTGAATATTGCCGAAGCTAAAATCATTGTATAAATTATTAATTTTATGAAGCATTAACAAAAAATAACCAGTCAAAAGCCTAATAAAAGAGTGTGTACCGATAACAACTGTCCATTATTTACTTGTAAAGAATATTATGCACGTTTTGTTTACTAGCAGTGGGTCAACATAACCAACGTTGTCTCAAGTTGGCAACACGTTTCCTCCACTCAGATAAGAATCAGTAACAAGCCAGACGGCGAGCGATTCGAATTTACAATAGTGCAATATCAAACTATGCAAATAAAAAATTTTAATTGTTTTCACGAAAAACAATTTGGCGCCTATCCGGAATTACGAAAGAGTGAGAAGGGACAGGTAAGGCACACAGGCTACCAGACGCATCCGAACGACACCATTTACGTTCGCAAAACACATTACGAAAACTTCCAATTCCAAAAATAAACTAGATAAGACACGTACACAAAGGGAAGGGGTGGTTACAATAAGTATTAACTTCTAATATAATAAAGGTATATACATATTCTTAAAGACTAGCTCAACGTATTGGTGCGCTTGTGACAGTACAGAATTACCTGTTACCAGAATTATGGGATTCAGGAATATTTTATTGTAAATTTTATTATGATCAGAAATGTTAACAAGGGCAAAGTTAGTTTTGCACAAGTCCCAATAACTACGCAGATCAACAAGAGGGGAGACAAGCCAAGGTCATCATGGTACGAGCAGAAAGTAATATGTGTAATGGCGGTATAAGCGAAACAAATTAATAATACGAACTTTTCATTGGTCCACAAAGCCAGATCGTCATAAATCAACAATGACGGCATGAAACAATTACGCATTAACCCGGGCGTTGGCTAAAAAGAACAATGCATAATGACGTCAGACGCACGACCACTTTGCATAACAATTGCGTCTGATTCCGCCCAGTCTCCAGAACATCATCATGGCGATCACACGTTAAAATTGTGCAGGCCTAAAATAGTCAGCTAAAGTGTTTTATCTGAATCAACAAAATGTAATCACAAGTAAATAGTGTTAACAAGTAATTATAACCACCATGTAAATTCAGTGCAAAGGACAGACGAAAGTTAGAGAGTAAAACGTCTGCCCAGTTCATCAAAAACAGTCAACCGAGCATACACGCTTGGCCGAGTGCAGTGGGCAGATTTTGCCAAAATTCAGTAATTACTTACAAAAAATGAAATAGTTGTGTTCAGAATGTAATATTAACAGTATGTAGAGTCAGTGGTTAACCAAAATGAGATTCAAATAAATTCAGTGGACTAAAAACAACAGTAAAGGTTCGGCTGAACACCTGTCAACCGCCATGGGAATCTGCTGGGGAATCTACGCCACATCATATTCAGGAAAGCCCTTATAAATTGTTTTTCTAAATTTTAAAATCTAAGAGAATGAGCTCAATCCAAAATAATTAACCAGTGTGCAAAGTTACAGTATGAGTGGGAGTGAAAGTGAGAGTGTGGACAGCGGCAAGGCAATACCTAAATTTGATGTGGGCAAGATAAATTTTGCGAGGCCCTCTGGTGGCGCAAGAGGACGGATTTTATATAGAGAAAAACATTTTTTGAAACTGTCAAATTTTTATTCATAAAAATGCAAACATCTTCACTTTAACTAACATTATTAAGTAATAACTAACAGTAAAGAATTAAAGAAACAGAAATTTCCTGCTTTTAGCCTTACTGAACTCCTTAATAACCGTATCGTAATCCAGCTTAGATGCTGTATCTGCTTCAATAGATACAACTCCCAAAGCTGAAAGTCTTTGCTGACCCATTGTACTTCTTAAATAATTTTTTATTAGTTTTAATTTTGAAAAGCTCCTTTCAGCGGAGGCTGTACTTACTGGTACTGTTAACAAAATTCGAATGACAATATAAATATTTGTGTAAATTTCTTTTAAGTTATTTTCTGTTACGTATTGGAGCAGCTGTTTCACATCTTTAATGAAGTCGGGTAAATTTGGGATCATTGTTTTCTTTATATTATAATTCTTCATATAATTCGTAAGGTTGGAAGTCACTGGTCTCACCCACTGGCAGAACTGTGTGTAAATCTTGACATTTTTTTAATATATGCTCTTTTGGAATATTTTTTAACTTGCTTAGATTATAGAGAAAACTAAAATTTTCAAAATGTTGATTTAAAGATATAAATCTTGAATCCATATTGCTCACTATGGAATCAATCATGGTGTTAAAAAAATCTGTTTCGTACCGGCTTTTGGGAGACCGTATAGGTTCATCGCTGCTTTCATAATCGAACATTGTTTTCTTTTTGGCTACCCTTTTATTTTTAAAGTCTTTTGGCAGATAATAACTGCTTTTCTCAATAAATTGACGAGCATCAGACAAGCATTGTTCGAACCCAGTTTGTCGATATTCTTTGATCCAGTCACAAAATGTACGCAAATGTTCAAGAGCAATGCTTAAATGGACTTGTACAGATTGCCATAATTTGCTTATGATATTAACACGCGATAATATCTCATACCATAAATGTAATGATATGATAAATTCTAAGCTGAGCATTTCGTTCAAAACCGAATCACAATCACTGAGTGTGTCTGATTGTTCCGTGTGATTTTTTAAGCTTTCAATGCATTCAACATCATCAAATTGCAATAATATGGCCTTCACTGCCTCGATTCTGCTTTCCCACCTTGTGTCTGATAAAGGCTTTATAGTAAGCTTTAATTTGCCTGTGATTAGTTCCCAGCGTTTGCTGGATCTTGAAAATAGCAAATAAATTTTCTGAATAAAACCAAAAAAATGTTTTTGCTGCCGCAGAAGAATTAGCTGCATCTACCAACAGGAGATTCCAACTATGACACCCGCAAGGTGTAAAAAATGCCCTGGGATTAATATTTAATATTCGAGTTTTAACTCCACTATTTATGCCTACCATATTTGCACCATTGTCGTATCCTTGGCCACGACAGTTTTGAATATCTAATCCATTTTTTTCTAGCTCTTCCAGTATTGCATTAGTTAGATATTCTCCAGTCGTCTCAGCGACAGCAAGAAATCCGATAAAGTTTTCTTCTATTGTGCCGGTTGATGTATTACAAAATCTTAAGATAACTGACATTTGTTCAACTCGACTATAGTCTATAGTGCAGTCGAGCAAAATAGAATAATATTTTGCCTCTTTTACCCTACGAATCACTAGATCGGTAATTGTTTTTGACATCAATGTGATCAATTCATTTTGAATATTGTGGCTTAGATAATGGTGTGCAAGTTGTTTGTCATTAATGCGTTTCATGTGTTCCCGTAATGTAGGATCATATTTAGATATCAATTTAAACAAGTCTATGAAGTTACCAGAATTCCCACTATGTCATCGCCTATCTTGAAAGATTCTCTGTGACCTCTAAATGCCAGATTATGAGAGGCTAAGAAATTAATGATATCAATTAATCTCTCAAACAAATTGTGCCAATGTTTTTGAGATTCACGAATTAGCCTTTCGTTTTCTTGGTCTATTGTTTTTCCATGCTTTATTCCTTTCTCTAATGTCATCCATTGGAACATAAATGCCATATGTTCTTTGGTATTCTCATGTCTTTGTAAAATACTACTTAAGTGTTTCCAGTCACAGCACCCTCCCTGTACCATCTGAGTTCGTGAATTGCCAAATAGTCTGCATGGAAAACAGAAAATTTTATTTTGAGAATTTGAATAAACCAACCAGCGACGATGTTGAGTTTCACCATTAATTAGTTTTCTTGAGAAATGAAAATTAGAAAAGTGCCTATGATCATCGTCTTTGGGATAATCTTCATCAATGTTATTTAACTGCTGTGTAGGGCCGCTTTGAACTAGCCTATATCATGGCGCTGAGAATCCGTTATGGGAAACGTCCACATTCCCGGATCCGAACTAACAAATGCTTGTTTAACTACATCACTGGCATCGCTGCTAACTGGCGGAGAACCTATTTATTCTTCTTGAATTCTACTGCTCAACACAGGAGTTTCAGTTTCAGATTCTGATTGGCTAGAGTTTGATCCTATCTCTATTTCCGACTGTGGTTCGGTACTCAGTGCGTCTGGAGTACTTCCCAAATTCAACGGAGTCTCGGATGTGGCTATATCTTTTTTGGAAGTCGAAGCAATCGATTCAGATGATTCTCTACTACCAGATGCAGTTTTTTTGAGAAACTTCATCATACCTGAACTTAAAACCTGATTTGATACAGCTCTTTCAGCTTTTCTTTTTCTTTTTGCTGAACCAGATTCCCATTTTCTCCCGATATCTCTATCTCTCTGGGGCCTGAGCCTGACATGTTAAGATAAGAAGGTCGTATATTGTATCTGTAACCTGTAAACAATAATAACATTTTTACTTCTTTGCATAAATACACTCTAAACTTGAATGTAAGAAATCTGACGCGCCAAAGATAGAAAATACCCACTACCTTACCCGCATAAGGTAAATTTACCCGCAGTTTGGGTAATTACCCGTAATTTGGCAACACTGGTTGCTAGACTAGATTTTTAAAAAACTAATGTGGTAGGTTAGTATTGCCAGATGCTTGCTAGCCGGTGGGATTTATCGTTTTATGATGAGTAAAATCTTTACTCGCGGTCACGACTTTTAATGGTCCTAGCTAAATATTTTTCATGAGTTAAAGAAAGCTGCATAAACCTTCGAGGCGCGAGGCCCCTCGGACTGCGAGGCCGTAGGCGGTGGCCCACATCGCCCACGCCTTACGCCGCTTCTGAGTGTGGACGTTATTTTTGGCCAACATTAAATACTTTATCTTGAGGCGTTGGTTTGTGAAGAATTATAAGAGTAAACATAAAGTCATAAAGAAATAAAAAGGGAGTTTGAAATAACTGCAGCATAGAGTTAAAAGAATTATTTCAAGTAAAGTAAAAATACATGCATGTAACACTAAAAGTATGGCAAGGGCGGAAATGACGTTGCCGCCATTTTGAATTTTAACCATTAATGCTGACTCGCAGTGTAATAACATATATCGCAAATAATTGAATAACAGAGAATTCATTAACCTCATGTTGTGTAACTGGTCATTTCAATACCCCGACAACCTCTGCCTTTTTCTGCTTAACACAACTTTGGACCCAAAAGCCTAATGCACTCAATAAAACTGAGCAGGTGTTATACCGGATGTGTGATAGATTATGCAAATTACATAATAATTGAAAATCATACATTATTATTATTAATTTATTATATAAAGAAAGGTGAAAGTTAACAGATGGCGCACGAACTTGGACTTTATATAAAATTAAAATTATATAAATAAGCAGAAAAGCGGAGGTAGACGGGTAGAGAAATAAACATAACAGTAGAGGTTATCCATGTAGGTTATGTGTGGTATAAAGAGCATTGTATAACAATTAAGACAAAGTTTATTACTATCAGTACAACAAAAATGGCAGATAACGATGAAAGTAGTAATATAGAAAGCACAGCAACAGAATCATTGGTCTTAAACGAACCACAGGTGAACTCAACGCCTATTATAAACAATAAAATTTCATTAGAAGATCTTTTTCAGTTAATTAAAATACAGAATGGTCAATTAAATGATAAACTAGACCAATTTGATGATAAATTTAATGACATTAAAAAAGAAATTAAAAACCAAAGCTGTCATTATGATAAAAGATTGAGTGAAATAAAAACACGGGTAGACGAAATAAAATCAGAAAATAAGAAATTAGAATTAAACAAGTTAGAATTGAACAAAGATGACAAGGTAAGTAGTAGTGGAAATGACGATAAAATAAATAAAAATATAGTAATAGGAGATGATAGTGTGGATGTTGGTAGTAATAATGAGGTGTTATGGGGAATAGAATATGATAATAAGGGAATGATAGTGTGTTTTGAAGGTTTAAAGAGAGTGCGTAGAGAAGGTATAATTGTAGGGGAATTTCAGGGGTTAGATTTCTCCCTTAATGGTGTATTTGGGGGTGATGTATATGTTTTTAGGAAGGACGAGAGTGCCTTCGATGTAAATTTGGGAGACAAAAGGTCTGAAAATAGTTGTCCCTGGATTTTTTGTGCACCTGATAGGTGGTGCGAGAATAAAGTTGTAGTGCACCCTGCATATATTGAGAGAGAGAAGTGTTGTTGGGAGAGTTATAGTGAGAGATATTTTAAAAGAGAGAGATGTTTTAAATGTGAGAGGTATTGTGAGAGAAAAAGAGAAGTAGAGATTTTTAAGATATGTAGAGATTATGAAGAATTTGTAGAAAGGTTAGGTGGAGAGAGAAGTGAAAATAATAACAAGTACTTACCTTATAATAAAACTGAAGTAGTAGGAGATAATGAGAATAATGACTTGATAAAATATCTAATTATGACTTATTATACAGGAGGTGACAGGACAATGACCAATCATGACAGGTTAAATGAGTTTGAGGATAATGATGAACATTTGAATTGTATATGTATTTATAATGATAGTATAAGACACCTAATATTAAACAATGTATATAGTTTTAAGATTCGATTGTTATTTGACGATGGAGGGTAAACATTTTATTGTGTTATGAACATTTAATTATGTGGACAGTGTTTTTCAGGATGGACTGTTTATGACTGATTTTTGGTAAATGATAAGATGATAATGTGAATTGTATATTTTTGTGTATATTAATGTCAATTATTTGTGTATTTTTGTTGCTGTGTATTTTATGTATTTTTTATGTAAACCATACATTGTAGAATTTTAAATATTGAAGAATAATTAAGTTTGATAATGATTTTAAATGATATTATGGAATTCAGAGTATAATGGTTAATAAATGATGAAGCTTATGATATATTTGGATATTGAGTTGTTTTAGGATTGTCAGATAAGTGATGAATTTTCTAGTGGTATATTAAGGTGAAATGTTGTACAGAGTTTGGGTAATAGTGATAAATAAGGGCATTGGAGTTAGTTAAATAGAGTTAATGGGAGTTAGTGAAAATAAAGTGTTGAGATACTGATAATATGTAAAGAGGTGTTAGATATTTTAGGGACACAGTAGTTAGTGATTATATGTAGAGGTGAGTAATGTGAATGGTAATTATATTTGTTGTTGATGATGATATTTTGTAGTAAGGATCCGGTGTAAGGAGTGATCAACGAGCGACGTGGCAAGGGACCAGCGTGCAGCATTGTGGCAGGCGGAGTAATTTTGGTTAGAGTGTTTGCCGATATTTGGTGGAGGGCAAATGGTTAGGAATGGCTATGGCCAGGTAGGGAACATACATCCTTGTACAAAAATGAGCGGTGCCAGAGGTTTTAAATGGGATTAGTGAAGGGGGTTATTATAGAGATATTGGTGTCATAATATGTTAATGGTTAGAAGCGGTTGTTAGTTAAAAAGAGGTGAGTAAGGTTAGATTGACAATGCCAAAATAAGATATAGAGAATAATGAAAAATAGAGAGTCACCCAAACTAGTAAGGATAAAAGGGTTAGAAAAGGAAAATTCATAGTAGAAAGGTGAGGTAAATGAAAGGTAATGTAACAGAGGGATTGATGATAAATTTGAAATTTTTGTTTGTATAGAATCTAATGATAAATAAATGTTAAATAATAAAAGTTAATAGAAAGTCGAAATAGTAATGTCTTATTAAAGTTTTGCTACCAGTTATGTAAATATGAATTAAGTAATGTGAATTGTTCAGTGTTAGTGTTTAATGTTTTATGATGTACAATGTTTTATTATGTTGATGGTACAATAGGTCAGGAGGTTACTACAGGGGTAGTGACGGTAATAATATTAAATTTTATGTTGGTTAGCAAATCTATGGTAATGATTCTGTTATAAAAAGAAAATTAATGTAAAGAAAGTGAGTAAAGAAATGAAATAGTTTTGAAGTGCTGCCTTGATAGTTAAATATACTGATGTTATTGAAATAAATGCGTAGAGATAGTAGTTGTTGTTGAGAGTAGCATTTGTTTTATGTTTAGTATAATAGTATAATTTCTTATGATGAGAGAAGTAAATTGATATTGGCTGGAGTCAGAGAAATTGATAAAAATATATAGGAGTGTCGAAAAGTAGAAGGATTATCTGTCTAAATCTTGTTGTAATTTTTGTGTTATTTGGAATTTATGAGTAAAGAAAACCAACGCCTCAAATCACAAACCAATGCATCTAAGGGGAGACATATCAGTTGCGGATATGTAGATAAATAAGGCCACTATTTTAAATTTTTGTATTACATGTTTCAGAGTTTTGTGGTGTTGTGACCGCGGTCCTGCGCTGGCCGGAGCGTCAGAACAGGAGCGTTCAGTGCCTCATGGCCTTATGGTGTAGGGATCTCTCCGGAGAAGTCCAGTAAGGTCAGACAGGTACGATCAACACTATAGGACCAAGGGTAAGTGGTTGAGATTCTTTTTTTATATTAACACTACAGGGGGTTGTGGCAACATATCTGGACTGATCCTTTTAGAAACGTATGGATGAGTCAATGAAAGTTTTTGTGTCTCGACACCAAACCTTTCATTGAGGGGGTTTTGTGACAGTACAGAATTACCTGTTACCAGAATTATGGGATTCAGGAATATTTTATTGTAAATTTTATTATGATCAGAAATGTTAACAAGGGCAAAGTTAGTTTTGCACAAGTCCCAATAACTACGCAGATCAACAAGAGGGGAGACAAGCCAAGGTCATCATGGTACGAGCAGAAAGTAATATGTGTAATGGCGGTATAAGCGAAACAAATTAATAATACGAACTTTTCATTGGTCCACAAAGCCAGATCGTCATAAATCAACAATGACGGCATGAAACAATTACGCATTCACCGGGGCGATGGCTAAAAAGAACAATGCATAATGACGTCAGACGCACGACCACTTTGCATAACAATTGCGTCTGATTCCGCCCAGTCTCCAGAACATCATCATAGCGATCACACGTTAAAATTGTGCTGGCCTAAAATAGTCAGCTAAAGTGTTTTATTTGAATCAACAAAATGTAATCACAAGTAAATAGTGTTAACAAGTAATTATAACCACCATGTAAATTCAGTGCAAAGGACAGACGAAAGTTAGAGAGTAAAACGTCTGCCCAGTTAATCAAAAACAGTCAACCGAGCATACACGCTTGGCCGAGTGCAGTGGGCAGATTTTGCCAAAAATTCAGTAATTACTTACAAAAAATGAAATAGTTGTGTTCAGAATGTAATATTAACAGTATGTAGAGTCAGTGGTTAACTAAAATGAGATTCAAATAAATTCAGTGGACTAAAAACAACAGTAAAGGTTCGGCCGAACACCTGTCAACCGCCATGGGAATCTGCTAAGGAATCTACGCCACATCATATTCAGGAAAGCCCTTATAAATTGTTTTTCTAAATTTTAAAATCTAAGAGAATGAGCTCAATCCAAAATAATTAACCAGTGTGCAAAGTTACAGTATGAATGGGAGTGAAAGTGAGAGTGTGGACGTTATTTTTGGCCAACATTAAATACTTTATCTTGAGGCGTTGGTTTGTGAAGAATTATAAGAGTAAACATAAAGTCATAAAGAAATAAAAAGGGAGTTTGAAATAACTGCAGCATAGAGTTAAAAGAATTATTTCAAGTAAAGTAAAAATACATGCATGAAACACTAAAAGTATGGCAAGGGCGGAAATGACATCGCCGCCATTTTGAATTTTAACCATTATTGCTGACTCGCAGTGTAATAACATATATTGCAAATAATTGAATAAAAGAGAATTCATTAACCTCATGTTGTGTAACTGGTCATTTCAATACCCCAACAACCTCTGCCTTTTTCTGCTTAACGCAACTTTGGACCCAAAAGCCTAATGCACTCAATAAAACTGAACAGGTGTTATACCGGATGTGTGATAGATTATGCAAATTACATAATAATTGAAAATCATACATTATTATTATTAATTTATTATATAAAGAAAGGTGAAAGTTAACACGCTAAATATAAATACTCGTAAAGCGTACGTAATTTTTGAATGTTGACTAAATAATTTATTCAAGGCAGTATTGCATATACTCGGTATTACATTGATTTATTGTTACAAATTATATTTAGATATATTTATTACTGAATACTTCCACTCATTTTTGTATTATTGATTAATTTGCTTGGGCACCAGAGCAGAGTATCTCAGGATTGTTATGAAATAATAACACTTCATTCAGATACTAAGATTTATATTGTTATCTTCTTATTACTTAATACATCTGAGAATAATTAATCAGTAATATCATCTTTCCAATCTATACTCATTAATATTCTTTATAATTAATAACAAAAAAAATATCAGTATGGAGAACCATACATAACTCCATGTTCTAAGATTTATATTTAAAATCATTTTCGAAATGAAATATTTCCATAGAAACTACTTCTTTCTACTTACTGCTTCAGCCTTAACCACAGTACTGTGGTCACTAACGTATACCACCTCACGTTATCGCACTCGATTTTCACTGATGATGGAAGTCGATGGCATTGCCAAAACGTCTGGTTTTGTAGAAAACATTGGACTACGGCCAAACATCCCGGGAAGGAATTTTAACAAAAACTACTTCTTTGTTGCCGATAATGTTGTATTATATATATATATAAAATATGCATAAAATTAATGGCTTGTATGAGTTAATGTTTGATCTCCATTAAGTAGTGCTCAAGTTTCCAAAGTTTTAATATTATGATGTCCGTAATTAAAACAACAGAGTAGGTTTAGTGTGTATGAGGGTACACCGTGGACAAAAATTTTCAACATTTCCTATTGAGTGTTGCTTAGAGTAAAGCTGCGAATCTACAGTGTACGTTTCACAGAACAAACACACGGAAAAGAAGGAGCGCTCCGAAGTCACTCATGGACCCTCAGTATCTTGCAGAGGGTTCATTCCCTAAAGACGAAAATTCTGTCTATGAATCGTTCCTCTGTAAACACGTGCAGTTACACTGCCCAGCGATCCACAGGAAGCAAATCGCTATCCACGCTGGACAATTTTTCGGCTTGCACGCATTATGTTGGTGTGGGTTTCGGCACTTTCCATTTAAAAAGCGTGCAAATGTAAGAAAATAAACATGAGTGAGGCCAGAAATAACGCGAATTGTGTGTGTGTGTGTGTGTGTGTGTGTGTGTGTGTGTGTGTGTGTGTGTGTGTGTGTGTGTGTGTGTGTGTGTGTGTGTGTGTGTGTGTGTGTGTGTGTGTGTGTGTGTGTGTGTGTGTGTGTGTGTGTTCCCTGCCTTTTTATTGCAGTAAGCATAATAATAAAATGGAAACGTAAACATTACATAATTGAGATATGCTTGCCTGCCACGAACGATATATTTTCTCTCATACATGATTTACATTAAAATGAAAAAATTATAATTTTATTGCCTGGCAACAAAATTATTTTATTTTTAACAATTACCATTGTTTGAAAAAGTTTAAATGATTTTTCAAGTACTTTACTGTTGTTAAAACGTAAAAGGTTGCAGGTAAACTACCCCTTCCCCTTAACAGATCTTCACCAAAATCAAAGGCCTTGAGATCACTACAATTCAGGGATGTATGCAAAAAATTATTTGATTCTGTTTGAATATGCGGCAGTTACCGTTCGTCATAGAAAAAATTACCCTTGTTAAAACATAAAATGTTGCAGGTAAACTACCCTATTCCCTTAACCGATCTTCACCAAAACCAAAAGGTCTTGAGAAGTCTACAATTCAGGGCTGTATGCAAAACATTATTTGATTCTGTTTGAATTTGCGGCTGTTATCGTTTGCCAAATAAAAAGTTACCCTTGATAAAAAAATGCTGCAGGTAAACTACCCCTTTCCCTTAACCGATCTTCTCCGAAAACAATAGGTCTTGAGTACTCTACAATTCAGGGCTGCATTCAAAAGAGTAGTAGATTCTGTTTAAATTTGCGGCTGTTATCGTTTGACAGAAAAAAATTACCCTTGATTTAAAAAAAACTGTTGCAGGTAAACTACCCCTTTCCCTTAACCGATCTTCACCAAAAACAAGAGGTCTTGAGTACTCTACAAATCAGGACTGCATGCAAAAAATTATTTGATTCTGTTTGAATTTGCGGCTGTTATCGTTTGCCATAGAAAAAAAATCTATAGACAGACAGACACACACACAGACACTTTTCGAAAAATGACTTTTTTTCATGTTTTGAGTGTAGTACAATCAGAATCTGCAATAATCTCGAACACGATTTTTTTTGCCATCACCATACTTCCATTTCCTTAAGGAACATGGAAGTAAAAATCATTAATATTTCTAGTTTACAGATTCTTCAAAATCATATTAATCAAGTATTATTCAAATGAGCAATCAGTAGATTCAAATTTACTTCCTTAACACATTTAAATCATCAATATTAATCAAAACATATACATTGTAATGGTACATATCTTTAACTAACAATAATGAAGAAACATGACAAAATAAATTATTTAAATAATTAGCACTATAATAAAAAGTAAAAGGGATGAATCAGAGATTAAAGAATGGGGAATTCAAAATAATAAAACGATCAAACATATCGAGGTAATCATGAAAGTAAATCTAATAATAAAAAAGTAAACAAACATTTTTAAACAAATGAGAAAGAGAATTTTAGTAAGCAATACCCACCAGAAACACTTAAACCATATAGAGTGCAAGGTGTTAGCATTAATATACCCCAAAATAAATATAACCCCATTAATAGTGATAAACACTGATAAGTCAGTGAAAAAAGTTTATAAGTGCATAAAAAGTGAGTGAGAGCAGTATAACTTTAGCAGTTATAAGTGAACACCAGTATGTGATAAACTAAACTAAAGTGTAGTAGAATTAAGTTAGCAGTAGTAGTAACTACATATCATGTTTTAAATTTTGAACAATTAATATTCTAAGTGACAATTTATATTATTACCCATGAATTTAAGAAAAATGGACTATTAGTGTATTAATACATAGCATAGAGAATTTCTAATATACAGAGATATAAAACCAATCTTTATTAACCCAAAATGATAAGGGAAAGACAATTAATAATAACATCATCATTATAAGATTTTAAATAAAAATATAGTAAATTGTTATTAGAGTAAGATATTAATGACCTAATGTCATATAGGATTAGTAATAAGGATTTATCATTATAGTCAAATTTTTAATTAATGTTTATATGTTTGTTGTTTATACTGTGTAATAATTGTTACTCACCAAAGAGTATGAGTACATGATGAAAATGAACATTGTGGGTAATGAAAAGTAAATAATATTATTTTTTAATGAATAGAATTATGTCTGTGGGAATTGTTAAACCATAAGATTCAATGTTATATGTTTAGTAATAAATAATAAGAAATAATAATTAAAAACAAACAAAAACAGTAAACAAGAAACAAAATAAATACAGACAAATACAATGATACTAAAAGGCAGTTATGACAATAGACAAGCCAGAATATGAAACCAGTAAAATCACATATAATTACAAGAACAGACAAAAACCATAGAGCAAATGAATAAAATCATGTATATAACCAATCAGAACCCATACAAGGGGAAAATAAAATGTAATCTCTGTAATTTAATAAAAATAACCAATTGCTGTTTAGGCCTAGGCAAATGCTTAACTGTAAAACTACAAAAAAAACTTCAATTTTGAGAATTAAACAACAACATTAGCAAAACTAAGGCATATAAACAATCAAAGACGATTAGACAATCATGTTAAGAAGGAAATATTAAAGTAATCATGTACATTAAGAAAACAGTGTAATTAAACAAAATCAACAGAACTGTCAAAATGTTAATACCTAAGTAAACACAATAGTATTGGATGTCAAATTAATCCTTGAACCAAAATACGGACAGTGGTAATGATATTTAATACTTAAAAGGGAATACTGAAGATTAATTGCATTCAGAAGATCTGTAACCATTTTAAATAAAAATTCAAATCTCCTAACAATGGTCTTAAGCCAATTTTAACCAATCAGAAATTTTGAGTTACCATGACAACAGCAGAATATTGACTATTTTCAGTTAGGAACGTTAGAATCTGTAGTGACGCTTAACTGAAGAGACGCCACGCTGTGAAGGGCCCAAATTTTTAACATAAAACATAAAAAGTGCCCATAATTTTATGAAGAAAAGGACCAGACCAACTGATGAGAGGATGTTACAATCAATCTAGACCAAGGACCAGCTCAAATTAATCCAGATGCATGGAATAGAAGGAAATTAACAAGAAGACGCCTGACGTACCTGAAGCCCAAGATTTGAAGAAAGAAGAATTGACATCGACGAATTAACCTACGTTAACAATTGACAATACACCTCCTATCCACTAACGATAAGTATTGTTGAATTCATTGAACTTTTCAAATAAATTCTAGTTTCAAATTTCTAACTAAACCGTGAACTCTCACTATCACTGAAGGTATTAATTTTCAAGGATTGATGAACAAACATAATTTGTAAACACTAAATAACTGATGATAACCTATGTATTACACCAACAACACTGTCACACACTTTAACACCACAACATTGAATTTAAAGTAAACCTTGTTTGATTTTTATGCTCACGATCATTCAGAAAAAATATTGTAATTTATTATCTTGTTTGTAAAGCTTCTTTGTCGTACTTAAAAGGACTCTATTTTGGAAAATTTATTTTGTAAATAATAACCAACGCTGTCTTGTGGCGAATTGAAACATTGTATTGCCAACCCAGCCATCAGCTGAGTGAACAACTATTTATTGCCGAGGCTAAAATTATTATATCAATTACTATTTTGTACAAGCGTTAACAAGAATTAACATTTATAATTTAACATTTAACATTTATAATAACAGCAATTATTTATAGAAAAATATTATGTATGTTTTGTTGTGTACCAGTGAGTCAACCTAACCAACATTATTTCAAGTTGGTAACACGTTTCCCCCACTCAAACAAGATTCGAGTTCAAGCGAGTCGGCGAACTATTCGAATTTACACTAATACACTGTAAAACCATCCAGGTAAGAACTTTTGTTTTCTCGCAAAACAATTTGGCGCCTATCGGGAAGTACAAAAGAGTGAGAAGGGACAGGTAAGGCACACAGGCTACCAGACGCTTCCGAACGCGACTTCATAATGTTCGCAAAACATCAATATTAAACAATATTAAAACTTATAAACACGGACACAAGTCTTCTTACAATATGTATCATAAATTCTCTACTATGAACTTCTATAATCTTCAATAGATTCAATTATTCAACTTCGTTACCATTTCTATAATTATTATAACTTGTTTCCTTACTTTACTATACCATAACTCTCCAAACATGTCATATAGCATAAATTGTAATATTTAGTATCTGAACTCGTGGGTCTTTTGAGAAAGAGATGAGTTATTTTGAGATGCTAAAATTATGTTAATTTATTGAGTTGTGAATCATAAATGATATACTGTTACTTGTTGCTGGATTCCAAGTAAAAGAATGACGAACTGTAATCCTGCGTTGAACATCGCACTACACTTTGCACTAATCACGCTTGATCAAACCTTCTTTATTTACTTCACTCGCTTGCGTTAGTACTAGACGTCGCACACTTATAAATAAGTATACTTCTTGCTGCAATATATGCGCACAAGTTAAACATCTTCTGGTCTGTACGTACTATCCCGCACACATATAAAATAACCTTCTTGATGACTGTAATTCTTTCTCAACTATTTAACCAAGATAATCTATTGATTTGAACTTAGAATTATAGTATTAAAATGCTCACATCAAGTGACGCAGGTTTCCCATGTTTTTCGTGAAAATTAAACTTAGACTTCCCCTTTTTGTTTGCTTCACTTGTTTTATATAGTTTTCCGAGTCCTTCCCTCACTACAGCTCTTGTTGATCGTACTCCCATTGGCTTGACTTTGAAATATTTGCCGGTAAATTCGAACGTACCCATTCCGGTGCTGTATCTTTTTCGCGCTCACTACCGACGCTATCCGTGATTGGTTGCCAGAGAGCGGGCGATGAACTTATGCGGACGTTCGTTAGACTCCTAAAAAGTGACGCTACTTTCTAAAATGGTCATACTTATTGGCGTGTCATCTATTGTCTGTTGAAGGACACAGCACCGTTGACCTAACGGTACATGGGCGTTTTTACTTCCATGTTCCTTAAGGAAATGGAAGTATGGTGATGGCAAAAAAAATCGTGTTCGAGATTATTGCAGATTCTGATTGTACTACATTCAAAACATGAAAAAGTCATTTTTCGAAAAGTGTCTCTGTGTGTGTGTGTGTGTGTGTAGATTTTTTTTCTGTGGCAAACGATAACAGCCGCAAATTCAAACAGAATCAAATAATTTTTTGCATACAGCCCTGATTTGTAGAGTACTCAAGACCTATTGTTTTTGGTGAAGATCGGTTAAGGGAAAGGGGTACAACTTATTTTGTCAGTGCCTGACTGTCGCATATAGTCGAGCCTCTTTTGATTCAATTTTTACTTCCATATTCCTTAAGGAAATGGAAGTATGGTGATGGCAAAAAAAATCGTGTTCGAGATTATTGCAGATTCTGATTGTACTACACTCAAAACATGAAAAAAAATTGTTTTTCGGAAAGTGTCTGTGTGTGTGTCTGTTTGTCTGTCTGTGTGTCTGTAGATTTTTTTTTCTATGGCAAACGATAACAGCCGCAAATTCAAACAGAATCAAATAATTTTTTGCATACAGCCCTGATTTGTAGAGTACTCACGACCTATTGTTTTTGGTGAAGATCGGTTAAGGGAAAGGGGTAGTTTACCTGCAACAGTTTTTTTTAATCAAGGGTAATTTTTTTCTATGCCAAATGATAACAGCCACAAATTCAAACAGAATCAACTACTCTTTTGCATACAGCCCAGACTTGTAGAGTTCTCAAGACCTATTGTTTTTGGTGAAGATCGGTTAAGGGAAAGGGGTAGTTTACCTGCTACGTTTTATGTTTTAACAAGGGTATTTTCTATGGCAAACGATAACAGCCGCAGATTCAAACAAAATCAAATAAGTTTTTGCATACGTCCCTGAATTGTAGAGAACTCAAGGCCTTTTGATTTTGGTGAAGATCGGTTAAGGGGAAGGGGTAGTTTACCTGCAACCTTTTACGTTTTAACAACAGTAAAGTACATGAAAATTCATTTAAACTTTTTCAAACAATGGTAATTGTTAAAAATAAAATAATTTTGTTGCCAGGCAATAAAATTATAATTTTTTCATTTTAATGTAAATCATGTATGTGAGAAAATATATCGTTCGTGGCAGGCAAGCATATCTCAGTTATGTAATATTTACGTTTCCATTTTATTATTATGACTACCACAATAAAAAGGCAGGGAAGACACACACACACACACACACACACAAATTTCGCGTTATTTCTGGCCTCATTCATGTTTATTTTCTTACATTTGCACGCTTTTTAAATGGAAAGTGCCGAAACCCATACCAACATAATGCGTGCAAGCCGAAAAAGTATCCAGCATGGATAGCGATTTGCTTCCTGTGGATCGCTGGGCAGTGTAACTGCACGTGTTTACAGAGGAACGATTCATAGACAGAATTTTCGTCTTTAGGGAATGAACCCTCTGCAAGATGCTGAGGGTCCATGAGTGACTTCGGAGCGCTCCTTCTTTTCCGCGTGTTTGTTCTGTGAAACGTACACTGTAGATTCGTAGCTTTACTCTAAGCAACGCTCAATAGGAAATGTTGAAAATTTTTGTCCACGGTGTACCCTCATACACACTAAACCTGCTCTGATGTTTTAATTACGGACATCATAATATTAAAACTTTGGAAACTTGAGCACTACTTAATGGAGATCAATCATTAACTTATACAAGCCATTAAATTTATGCATATTTTTTATATATATGTATACAACGTTATCGGTAACAAAGAAGTAGTTTTTCTTAAAATTCCTTCCCGGGATATTGGCTGTAGTCCAATGTTTTCTACAAAACCAGACGTTTCGGAAAGTGCCATCGACTTCCATCATCAGTGAAAATCGAGTGCGATAACGTGAGGTGGTATACGTTAGTGACCACAGTACTGTGGTTAAGGCTGAAGCAGTAAGTAGAAAGAAGTAGTATCTATGGTAATATTTCATTTCGAAAATGATTTTAAATATAAATTTTAGAATATGGAAGTCATGTATGGTTCTCCATACTGATATTTCATTTATACTTTACTTACATCTATGTACATTACAATGCTTTATATTATTATATATTTTTATAGTTACCATTAATAGTTGATTTATTATTTTATGTGTTTATATACATATTAAATTAATACACAGGTTCACAGTAATGTTTCAGGTAATGTACATAGATCTTTCTGGAGGCAGTATGAGAGAGAACGGCCATAATATTGCAGCATAATTTGTGAGTTTTAAATAAAACATATTCATCATATTATCATTACACACGTATGTATTTCTAATTAATATTCTCTCACAGATTGTTGAAACAAATTGATCGGTCTATATACTTACGATAAAATTGGATATAAATACTGACAAAAATGAAACTATTAACAAAGAAGGATGTCTCTTTTTCTTTACATTAATTATATCACTTTCAGATGAAATTAGTCAAAAACTAGCCGTCAGTCCCAGTAGAGTGAAGCCTGTAGGATTTAACACAAATAAATTATGAAGTGTCACAATGCATGAACAGTTCAATGAACATTTCTACAACCATAACTGGATTCTGTTAAGTTATTATACAAAATACCATTTGACTCTTGTATAGACTTTCTGAAACTATGCAACAAGACTGTCAGTAGTGTATCATATCAAGACAAAAACTGAGAAACATTCAGTTTCAGACCATCTCTGGTGACTCAGGTAACATTTACCCATTATGAGCCAATATGCCATGTGATGTAGATGTGGCTGTTTTGTTCTATTATTATCTCATACATCTGAAGGAAGAAAAAAGCCAGTTTCTAAGTTTTGAACACAATAAATCCAATTAATCAAAAAAGACCCATCATTCATTTTTTGAATAAATTATGGAGAGATGAAAAGAAGTTCTTCAATTTTACAAAAAAGACTACAATAAATAGTCCTCATTATTTATATTCAAAACTACAAATGAGACCTTATTACATGAGACCCAATAGTCTTTTAATGCTTGCTTTGCTATTACCAAAACTACACGTTCGACTGCAGATAAATCATCAAATATGTACAACTAAACGTAAAATATCGGTATAGAGAACCATACATGCCTTCCATGTTTTAAGATTTATATTACTGTGGGGTAGTTGTTTAATATAATGTTATTTTATAGTCACTTTATCTATAACAATTAGGTACTTTATTCTTATAAAGAAACTGAACTACACAGATAATAATCCTTCCTCCTCAACCAAACCCCGCCATTAATGATATTTATACTTCCATAGAGTAATAGTTTTATCATATGCAATTGCTAAGGTATCTTATTCTTCCAAATTAAATACTTGTACTTTACTTGATATCAGCAAAATAATTTAAAAAAAAACTGACTGGTTCGCTCTGTCTTTCACGTTTGTGTCTGTAATGTATATTTGACAAGAAGCAGAGCTAGATATGGTGACAAAACATCAAATAAGTGGATGCTTGGGTTCTGAAGAAATGATGTATCAGCTAAAATGGTACCGCCATGTCAGATGGGTGAAGACTATCCCCAGCCTTCATGAGAAAGGACTGTACTTTTGGATAAAATGTTTGTGGGTCAAACGAAGAGGGAGGTGTGATCTGATTCCTGTAATGGATTTGGATTCTCACTGTGCATTATCAGCCAAGGTGAATGATGTCTGTAGTATTATCAAAGTCTTTCCTCTCAATACCATACTGTCCATTTTTCTTTTTTAAAATAGACTCTTTCATTCTTTCCATTCGTTTTCTGATTTCTTGAACGACGATTCTGTTCATCCGTATAATTATAAAATTTCTCAGAAAAATGTTTGTCCCTTAATACATTCGTGTTTGTTTAACACCCACCATTCTGATCCATATCATAACGCTACATTCCAGACAGGGTGGTAAATAACTAGCTATCAGGGAGGTCAAAATATTTTCAAGGAGGGGCAAATAATTTTCCAGAGGAGAAAAAAAATTATATATTTTTCATACATACATACATGCACATGTTAGTTTGTAATTCTTACATCATAATAGAAATAAGTATGCAGATTGTATTAATTTATTAAAACATTTATTGCTTTAAATTGTTATCTTTCAAAATATACATAAAATTTAAAGGCTTGTAAACTTAATGTTTGATCTCTATTAAGTAGTGCTCAAGTTCCCAAAGTTTTAATATTATGATCGCTGTAATCAAAAGATCTGAGCAGGTTTTAGTGTGTATGAGGTTTTTCGGAAGACTTTTCTTCATGTTTTGAGTATAGTACAATCCGAATCAGCCCTTATCTCGAATAAATTTTTTTCACGATCACCATACTTCCATACCCTTACAGAACACAGAAGTAAAAATGGTGTTAGACTGTTGCCAGGCTAGCTGGATGGCACTCTTGTCAATTTCCATGTATGTAAAATGAATCAAGCTTATTTGTAATGAGACGTAATTCCAAGAATCTTAAATCTTTTGCTTCAAACAGGTTCTGACTCTATGTTCAAAGACCCGCACCCATGTGTAATTGACCCATTACAACCAATGCCTACATCGTACCCTGCAAGCTGTCTTGGCACACACAGAATTTGGTCTACCTTAGGCCTACCTAAAAGGACATTATTGAAAAGTACCATGCAAAATCACTACTTGTAAATTGACTTGGTAAGGTTATTTATCTGACCAGCATTCTCTGTACCTAGAGGCTATAAGGGTATGCAAATTTAGTCCACTACATAGAAACAGTTTCCCCTGATAAGCCACAGTAAGTGAATATGTTTGTACACAACTGAGGGTAGGTTTACAGATATGAATAGTCAATTATCTCAGAGACACAACATTAAACCTCAAGTTAAACAAATTTATTGATTAGCACTGCATTGTTGTAGTGTATAGGTTTCTTATTCATACAACTGGTTATACGAACACACACACACACAAAGGTTTGATCAAACATTTGGTTTTGTTTGTTTATTTGAAATACTAGTATTATGTCTTTATTGTTTCCCTTTTAAAATAATCTCCCTTGGACATAACACACTTATCTCAATGTTTTTCGACCTTCAAAACATTTCTGGATTAAGTAACGCTGAATTAACTAATAGGTTTTTATTTATGTCTACAACAGCTGCAAAATGTTAACGTGTTAAGTTTTCTCATTTTTGGTAAGATGTGGGGTGAATATATGGGGAATACAGTGGGAGAAGTGTTTTTAAATTTTATTTTTGGTAAACAACTCTTGAACACAAAAATTACTGAGGCTTACGAAGCTCTGACGAAGCTTATACTAAGCAAAAACTGGTTCAGGCTATAAGGTAAAACTTTTACATTTTTACCAATAAAAAACTTTGTGTTCCGAGTCTGTAGTGATATACTTATATTTAGGATTACTACAGTCCTTAAAAGCCTTCTGAAACACTCTGTCAGCCCTTTGAAGAACCAATGCAACTGTTTCACTTCAGTCCAATCCTTGTGGTTTACAAACTAAGGAAAATGGGTGTCAGACACATTGGAAACGCATTTATTTTCCTAACATAGAAAATTCTATACTGCTATTTATGAGCATTTCACATTTCACTGTACTTGTGTTTTTTTACTTTAGAATAGATATTTTTAAAGTCATTAACATCTGACACAGTCCATGCAGTATCATTTGATTTTTCAATGAAACATGTATTGCACGAAAAAGCATTTTCAACTTCGCAATGGTATAACCAGTCAGCAGCATCATACGTATCACTTCACTGCAATTTTTAGTAAAATTAATTTTGTTTTTACTTTGTTTTTGCTTCTGAATTATTTTGAGTTCTGGTATTGGTGGCCAGAATAAACAAAAAAATCTCTTTCAATCTTAACATGGTTTAAAAATAAAGAGACATTTTAAAATGTTCTGAACAGAATTAGTTTTTCCCTAACATAATTAGCCTACTGAATTAATACAGCAATAATAATCTACAACATTGTGGAAAATTGTACATAACATGTTATTCTACACATTACCAATACAATACACAAATTGTTTTAAAACATGCTACAGTAACCAATGGGAGGGAGACTGAAAGCGATGACTGTGTCGCCTTGTATATCAGTGCATATCCCTTCTCTTTCTCACGCCAAAATCCTTCCTCTCTTGATAGAGGCACATAGTTCTAAGCTCATCTAAACTATGTACATTCCAAAACATTATTATATTCCTTATATCAACAATTCCAAATACATTACACATTTTATAACTATATTATTTCCATATTAAAATGGTATTGAGTTGAAGTTAATAAATATTACCTTCCTTAACTTTCACAGGACTGGCTCTGCATTAGAGCATTCATTTACAAATCGTGGTGCTTCAGTCCTTCTAAGAGCTTGTAAAGGCCACTTAGGCCATTACATAATATTTAAAAACTAGACCACTTGGCCTAGCAGAAGCAAAAAGTATGCTGGAGCCCAGAGTGACAGGACTTGCAATAACATACTCTTGTAACCAGTAACAATTTTTATTAGTGCTATTTTTGTTATCATAACATGTTTAGTTAAACGCCTTCAAACAATTGAATTCTAGTCTGATTTACATTACATCAATTTAAATTATCCCAAAAGTTTAGTTACACTATTATATTTAAAACAGCTGGACTTCTGGTACTCTTTTGTTTAAGAGCATGTCTTTATATTGGTATAAAATGTCAGTTACACTTGATTTAAAACCCATGGAGTTGTTGTTGACTGGTTTAGTAATTGGAATGCTCCCACCTGTACTTTTGAAGAACTCAAATGATACCATGTAGACCAGTGTGCGATGAGTGTTGGTGGTGGTGCTTGAAGTGTTCAGAATGTGCCGTGGAAATTTTAAATTCCCCAGCAAGTTTTAAAACGTGAATCTCTCCGCTCGATGCTGCCGGGCTGCATCGATAGGCCGTGGCCTTCAGTGACAATGTTACTTAGTCAAACAGTCGTTATGACTTTGACCAGCGACGTTATTTAGTAGACCGTGCCGCGCTGGGGTGAAGTAAGATAGCTGCGCCGACGAAATCGAGGTTGCCGCCCGTGAAGGGCGAAGCGATTATGTTAGCCATTTAAAACCATTGCAGTTAAATGCAATTCAGCTGATTGTGGTTCGGCAATTTCTAACAAGTTTTTCTGGACCGTCCTGAGTTCATGAATCGTGTGATCAGGTCTCATTTTTCTTCCATCCGCTGACATGGTGAGTTGGTCCGACAGCTTGGAAACAGACTTCTAGAACTATAGATCTATCATGTGCGAGTAAAAAGTAAAGGTCTCAGGTGAGGTTATTTTACATTGTTTTATTAGAGTGTTCAATATTTAATTATTCTGAATATGTGTGTTATGTCGTGTGTGTGTAATCTAAACGTTGTAATGTAACGTTTTATGTTGCCGAAATAGATGAGAATATTCCTATTTATAGTCTGGAATTTATTTCTATCTTCCTTCTGGGTAGCGGATTTCTTTAAAATAATGTCCCACGTTTGGACGCCACTTTGTAATGGAACCTTTTTATTTGATCAATTAAAGATAAAAAATTTTGTTGAATTTTAATTTATTGAGAAAAAAATTATTTGTTTTTTCTTTTATTATTTATTAATTATTTATTATTTTATGAATTATTGCATTAATCCTAGTTGTTATATTAATTCCTTTCTTATTTTATTTATTTTGGTTGGTGATGAATAATTTGTTTAAAACATTAAATAGATTATGTGATTTGAATAATCGATTTATTGTATTTGTAGATTCGGTGTTTTTACTCCTTTTCGATGTCGTTCTCTTCCTCCTTGACGTCCAAGTTTCAATTAATATCTGAAATTCTTTTAATTATATACTTTGCAAAGAAATAAAACTCAAATATGGAATATTTAATTTAATTTATTGATCTTGTGATTAGTCGACTTTGAGTCGAAATAATCATGCACAGCTTGAACTCTTATCTCAGGTCCATTTGGTTTCTTTTTTAAATTAATAACATTTTAAAATTAATAGGGTCCCTTTTACTGTTATCAGAAGTCAGAAAAGGGCAATGCTGAAAAGTACAATACTTACAACTAAAAGTTCTTACTTAATAAAATAGAAATAATATTTATCATAAAAATGTTAGTGAAAATGGAATATTCAAACCACAGGCTAAGCTTGGCCTGACGTCATCACAGCTGATTGAAGTCGACTCTCATCAAAATGGGCGATCCCTTCACTCGGATTTATACAAAGATCTTCTCAACGATTTTCCTCCAAATAAATGTTTATTCTTTAAGTGTCCCTCATCAGAGCAGTAGTTATTAATTTTCTTCATTGTAGTGTGATGATTCAGTGTTCATAATCCGTTTTAGTTTCGGTAATAGGTGTTGGTTAAAAGTGTCTTCGTTTCAAATAGTTCATCCAGAATGTCGTGAGAATATTCACATTGGAAATTTCTTGATTAGTGCCTGGACCGTTCCTATATCTGGTTTATAATTGCCAATCTTCATAAAACTAATGGTTTGGTTCCTTTTATTTAACTTTTGTATGAACAACTCATATTTTAAATTTCCTTTCTTAAGCTTAGTTCTTGTCAAAAAATTGTTTATATCTTTTTTAGCTATATCATTCTGATGTGTTCGTCTTGACGTTTAACAATCAACTCTCAGTTTTTTCTTCATCATTCAGAAGGTCCTGGCTGATTTATTAGTAAATTTACATTGTTTTCAGTCAGCTGATACTTAAGTCACAAGTTTGATTTTGTTCAAAAGAATTGAATTTTACATTGTATTATAAATTACATTTTGATTATTATCTATTCTTATTAAATTCTAATTACATAATCAAATTCCTTATTTAATTCTGCATAATTTAATACCATACATGATATATTTTATAGTATTTTTTAACTCAAAAGTCATATTTACATAATATTTGCTTGTAGGCCTTACCTACTTTACTTCCTTACAAATTAAATGGTTTACAGTATTTGTTAGATTCCAGTTATCCTTAAACAAGATCATTGATTGAATTATTATGAATTGGTTTCTTTAATTCTCAGTAATTTGATGATTTACTTAGCTAATTTGAACCCTACCTTCAATTTAGGCTTTTCTCTAAGCCCCAGTGTTATTACACTTGCCTTTTCCTAATAATATCCTATACATTCCTTAATTACTTTCACTAAGTGTTGTTACATTTATAATAAATTGTTAGTGTGTTAAATTCAACATTTTTCATTTATTTGATTTGTTTCATTAACTTATTTACTATTAATTTATAATGTTGGTGAGGTTTACAATTTGGCCTATGTATTGATGTTAGTTCTATCACTAAGTTTACAATTATTTCAGATTGCTATTACCCTTTCTGACATACAATTCCAATAAAATCCTAACAACTAAATAACCCTTACTTAACTACAACATAGTCTATGATTAATTGACATTATTAAAACATAATAAAGGTATTCTCTTAAAATAAATTTAATCCCAAGCATTCAATGCTACTTCTAACATTCAATGAACTTCTAACACAACAAAACAAATCTGTTTTTATTTAAACAGTTATTAAAGTTAATTTTTATTCAGTCTATTTCTGTTTTTGTTTATTGATTTAGGGATTTACCCTGGTTTCCCTCACTAATCGCTGTATTCCCTAATCTTATCTCTAGTAATTTTATCTAGTCTTGGGGAATAAGGAACATCACTTAATTTGCATTATTAGTAGTCACTTTTCACAATAAAAATAAATTACACTTGTCCACCTTTAGTCATATAATCTTGTGACATAATTGCTTTTATCTTTTGCCTTGAGGTTGTCTTATATCTAACATATTTACTTACACTTAATTTACATTGTTTTTATTTTATTGTATTGTACTTTTCTTATGTTATCTTTTTGGGTTTTTATTTTTATAATGTGGTATTGTTTTTCAATAGTTATTTTTCTATTCTGTGGGTTTGTTTATCCATGGTTTTTCCTTACCTGCTCCTATTCTACCTGGGTATATCTACACTATAAGTTGGACTATAATTATCTTCCTATTATTTATTATAGATTGTATGTTTGGTTTTAATGAACTTGATTTCTTTGGATCTAGAATTTCAGTTTACTGTTGTTCTTGATTAATTATTATAGTAATTATTCTTTATGCCAGTTTGTTTTTATTTTATATTTGCTTATTCTTGAATTACAATAAGGTAGATTTTCTGTCATGCTACAATGTATAAAGCCGTCTTTTTGTAAGAATCTAATGTAGATTAAATTTTACACGGGACTTCCGGTCTGACACCACGAGGCTCATTTTGCACTCAACTGACTTAAGAAAATTAAAAAAAAAATAAATGTAAAATAAAGGTAATGTTAATGTCAATGTGTATAAAAGTTAAAAGAAAAAAGGGATGATATTATGTAATGAATTAAAAGTACATCAAACTGTTTCTGTTTCGCATTGAGTGTACTATGTATGTGAGTGTAGATGTTCAGTACGAAGTTTTTCTTGTGAAAAAAAAATAATTAATGGAATAAATGCATGAATAATATAGGGGAACACAGTGTACAATTGTGAAATTAAATTTAACTCAAGATGCGTAATATTTTTGTAATAAGATGACTAAGACAGCCATAAGCCTTATGCATGAAGCAAACGAAATTATATTCATGCAATGTTTAAGCATCACCAATAACAGGGTAGTAGAGTGCCTAAAAATTAGGACAGTGTGAGTGTGGTGTTGGTGTCCGAGACAAAAGGAGTTGGGTTGACCGTATTTTACGATAGATGTGTACAAATGAAATGATGTTGCAGGGTCCCCGCCCCAGCCGGGAGAAAGGTTCATGGATGGCGACTACAACACCTGTCACCTCTGCAGAGCTATGCTAACATGCTCCCCAATGCCGTCGGATCCAACCCAGGAACACCAAGCAATACCCAGGAAGACACATGCATCCTCAACCTCCATCAAGAGCGGTAAGTTCATGTAAAGAAGTGAGCAGACTCCTCTACTGACCAGGACACACCACATCCATCACGTATATCACAGGACTGAGTAATTTTACAAACGCAGATGGGAGAATTCCAGTTTATAAATTTCACACAACACTATACTCATTTCAAGGAAGAAACGGACATATATATATATATATATATAGTTTTTTAAATATTGATAGTGAGCAACATTTTGTCGAAACATGTCCTGTGTATACATACCTGCTATTTTATTCTTAACTGTTAAAAGAACATGCATTTAACATATTATTTAATTACTTCTTATTGTTGATAGTATTGGTAATGCTGATTAATGAACATTGATAATAATGTGAATACCTTACATATGTATGTATGTCTGTTTTGTCAAGAATGAACGATAGAAACTGTTATTGCAAGTATAAGAATTGAATTTATTTATTCATGTATTGATGATTGCTATATTCAATTAATTCAAGTTATTGATGAAACACTAATAAAAAAAATTTGTTATCGTTGAATTAGCGTTTTATTGCAAGTCCTGTCACAACGGGTCCCACCACATTTTTTCTTCCGTCTAGGTCAAACACCTAGTTTTAAAATTTAATGTAACGGCCGTAGCCATTTCAAAAAGTTCCAGCCAGTTTCATTCCGGGCAGATGTCTTTTGGTGTTCTGTGGTAGGAGTATTTCTGGGCCTGACGGCTTCGGGGAGCATCCTGCTGCACTGCTCTGCAGATGGTGACTGGTGTAGGTGTCACTATCTCCGCATCTCCTTTCTCCCGGCTGTACGGGGACCCTGAAACACTTTACTAGGTTACGAAGTCATATTGATATATCAACTAAGTACTTCCCCCAGGGCCGTCAGACCAGCAAACACCCCATCAGAAGGTTGGAGGCGAAATGAGGAAGAAGCACTTATTCTTCGAACCCACCCTGAGACATAAACTCAACCTGTTGTGAATTGCCGGTCATAACCTTTGGCAAGTAACCCATCAAGCTGCACATAAACAGCTCATACGGTTTACTAGATAGCTTTGCCGTAGCGCAGACATGCCCTTAATGATCAAGTTAGCTGTGCCGCCCAGCGGCCACGCGCTTTGGCGGCACTGATCGTTCAAATCACGCCGGGAAAATTCAAACCCTGGCACACCTCCCCCCCAAAAGGGCAACATGGTTGCCCAAAAAAATCAAATCAATCCACAGCCTCCTGGCTACTTTACCATGACAATCACAGTCCTCTTGGCTGCCTTGGGAGTCTCAGAAAAATAGACCGCTCTCAGGAAGACAGAGGCTCAGAGGAAAACGAAACAAGAAGGAAGAAGAAATGAAACTGTGTGGGTGCATGTGTACCTGGGTGTGTATGTGTGTAAGTGTGCAGTAACTGCATGCTGACCTGGCCAGGGCCAGCACAAGGAGAAGAAAGGCAAGAATTCGTACGCGTACTAGAGCTCTGGCCTCCTAAGGCCCCCAAACTCACAAACTGAGAACCCAAGAGCTGAATCAATACTTTAACAAGGATAACCTTTCTACCAGCACTCGCCTACCTATGCCCTATGGCAAAACTTCAACTTTGATATGTGAGTGGTCGACTTCTCAATGTCACTGTTGGGATCTCCCAACTTCACCGTCACTGGTGACACAAACCTCAGAATGCGGTATGGACTGGACCAATGAAAACACAACTTGGCGGCTCTTTTGTCCGTGGCTGAGCTGATCGGGTGGCTGCGGCAATAGATTAAATCCCCAACCTTAAAGGGATTAGGAGTTCGCCACTGATTGTAACGAACACGGACACGCTCGTGCGCACGAAGCAAATTTTTCCGGGCCTCTTTCTACCTGTCTGCTGTCCTAATGTCAGGAGTATTAGGCAGAAGATCTTCAATTTTCCACAAGTTGGCCAATGGAAGTGTGGGCGAGAATCCAAACATCACCTCAAAGGGAACAGCCTTATGACTCTCATGGAGGGCTGTATTGAATGCTAACTGTAACCACTTAAGATTCTGGTCCCAACAATTCTGTTTCTCTGCATGGTAAGCAATTAGCGCAGACCTAAGATTCCTGTTGAATCTTTCCACATGGGATGGCTGAGGGTAGTATGGGGAAGTGGTTACATGTTGGATACCGTTTGCGAAGCACATTCGGCGGAATTCGCCTGAAATGAATTGTGGGCCATTGTCAGAGACAATGATGGCCAGAAGTCCGAAATGCTGAAAGATATTGGTCTGGAGTGCTAGATTGGTTAACCGACCGTTTGCCTGCCGTAAGGGCAATAACCAGACAAACTTAGAGAAAGCATCCACACAAACAAGCAGGAAAGAATTACCTGACTTGCTATGTGTGAGAGGTCCCACGTAGTCGATGAATAACTTCTCCATTGGTCTGCTCCCCACGTCCGATGACAAGAAACTTAACTTAGTGTTCTGGGCAGGCTTGCTTAACCCAAAAAGATGACATGCCTTAACTCTAGCAGCAATATGCCTATCCATGCCCTTCCAGATAAAATGTTTCCTAATCCTGGAAATGGTCTTTGAAATCCCCTTATGTCCACCTACTGGGGAATTATGGTAGTAGCTGAAGACCATGGGCACTAACTTGCTAGGCAGCACGATTTTAGGGACTTGTCCTTTTCTTTCTTTGCAACATAGGACGCCCTTGGACAAGAAATATGGGACCTGTACGTTACCCTCTTTTAACTTATTGATGATAGGACCCAACTCTTCATCATCTAACACATCAGTAAAGGTTAGCAGAAAGTCTAACAATAAGGCACAGGATTGCTCAGATTGAACTTCACTGGGTTGGGAAAACATGCGGGACAAAGCGTCAGCAACCACATTCTGAGTTCCCCTAATGTGTTGCACTTTGAATTTGAAGGATGAAATTTTTACCATCAATCTCACAATTTTACCCAGTTGCCGGGGATGAGCAAGAACCCAAGAGAGGGCCTGATTATCGGTCTCAAGTAGGAACTCAGCATGTTCCATGAAACGCCTGAACTTATCTAGAGCGTATACCACTGCCAAGCACTCTAGTTCATAGACAGATGACTTCTTTTCTTGTTGGGCCAAGGTCCGAGATATAAAGCCACTGGCTGCCTAGCACCATCAACAACCTGGGAAAGAACAGCCCCGAGCGCAACCGAACTAGCATCCATCTGCAGGACAAACTGCTTAGAAAAATCGGGCATCCTTAACACCGGCAGAGACATGATGGCCTCCTTAAGCGCTTCAAAAGTTTTCTGTTGCTTTTCTCCCCATACAAATTTAGCCCCCTTTTTTGTAGTTCATTGAGTGGGGCAGCGATTTCTGCAATACTCGGGATGAAGAGTCGATAAAAATTTACCATGCCCACAAATCTCGCGATGCCTTCGGCATCCTTAGGTGGGGGAAAATCCCTGATGCCCTGTGTTCTCTCTGAGTCCACAGTGACACCCTTATGTGAAATAAGGTCCTCCAGAAAAGAAATTTGAGTTTGGGCAAACTTGACCTTTTCAGGGTTGACAGTAAGCCCGGCACTCCTCAACCTGCACATCACCTCATGAAGATGACCCATATGTTCCTCAAAGTTCTCACTCTACACCAGCAAATGTCTAGATAATTGAATACAAAATTAAACTTGACATCGTGAAAAACGGTGTCAAGTAGGTGAATGAGGATTTGCGCCCCCACGGCCAAACCCATGGGAACTCGTGTGTACTGATACAGATTCCATGGAACACAGAACGCTGTATAGGGCCTACTTTCTTTTGCAAGTGGAATCTGGTGATATGCAGAGTTGAGGTCAATGATGGTGAAATACCATGCTTTACTGAACCAATCGAACGCCGAGTGCAGATCTGGGAGACAGACAGAATCAACTTCGATATTGGCGTTTAATTTCCGATAGTCGACAACCATCCGGTGCTTACCTCCAGGCTTGGGTACAAGGAACGCTGGACTGGCATACCTGGAACTAGAAGGTTCAATTACCCCTTGGTCTAATAATTCTTGAACCTTCTCTCTCAGAATGGTCATTTTAGGAGGGGCAAACTTGTAAGGGTGGGAGCGTACCACCTTGAGTCCGTGAGGCGGATTTTATACTCCAAGAGATGTGTTAGCCCAAGGGTAGGAGACAATATAGAAGGGAACTGCTCACACAACTGATGTAAGGCGGACTGCTGGGACAGATTGAGATGGTCTCTAGATGTGTCGGGGCACTCTATCTCGTGGATATCCTCCCTAGTTCCTTGATATCCAAGGAAAGGAATCACTACTCCCCAATTAAATTTAAAATAACATTGGTGCTCTTGGATGTCAAGGATGAGACCACTCTTAAAGATGAAGTCAGCACCAATAATACAATCGACTCCCAGAGCCGGAAAAACCAAAAAGGTCCACACCCAAGAAAATCCCTCGATCTTGAATTTGAAGGAAACTACCCTGGAAATGGGCAGAATTTCCCGGGATGCCGTCCAGCACACTGAAGACTCTTCCGACCCTTTAAGTAAACCCTTGTTGTCAAGGTCCTCGCACACTATGGACAAAATGATTGACCGTGCTGATCCGGAGTCAACTAAAGCTCTGAGTTGACTCCTTTTCAACTCCAACATCAGGAAGGGGCATACAGAAATGCCGTTAGCGACGGTTTGTAGGACCTTGTTGCCGGAAGAAGAGGGACCTAATGCCTGCCTGGAGTACTTGTGAAGACCCGCGATGGGGAGGAGAAGACAACCTCCGACTTATCATCCCCTTGTTGCCTCGTTTCTTTGAATTTGACTTTGATGCCTTGGGAGAGGACGTTGGACTCGGCCTGACCCCAGAACAAAATCGTCTAATGTGCCCCGGCCTATTACACTTAAAACAAATAACCTTAGGGGGGTTACGAACCCTTGTGCCAGCGGACTTATCAACTCTCGGAACCCTAGGACAGTCCTGTGATAGAACGGTGCGTCCTTCACCAGTCCTGTAATTAGGGTCACCTGCAACCATGGGACCACTTGATTCATCATTTGCTTGGATGGCCCTACACATTACACACAACCGGTCCAGGTCACCGAAACAACGCGGACGCTCCGCAAAAACCAAGTGCAATCTTTCTTGGGGCGTCACGCCCTCCAAAATTACTTGAACTATTTCCAGCTCCGACAATCCCAACTTCAAAATCCAGGCCGAATCTCTGATACTACAAACAAAATCGACCAACCTTGTGCTGAGTCAAAAGATTCAGCGCTAAGTTCAGTCATTTTATTGGCAGTTTTGACGTTAAGGACAGTACAAAAATTAAAGTAATAATGAGTGCTGCGCTCTACCCGCGGATAGGAGAAACTACCGTTTTCGATTTTACACTGTTTGGTCGGTGTTGCCGTCTGCTGAGTTTTTCCAGCAGTTTTAAACAACAGTGCTGCAGCCTGGTGAGATTTTCGTTACCCAAACGAGGACGGCGTTCCGTTTTTTTTTTTTTGTCTCTACAGGAAAGTCTAGCTGATTGCCTCATGGTAAATCTCTTCGGTGGAGAGGTAATAATTTCCAACATCTTCTAACTACTATGGAAAGATAAGTTTCTTAAACGACTGCGGTGAGTTTTGATTTCATTATATTAATTATATACTAAATTTCACGGGAGAAAACGTTTTTTTTAGTAAGCTTGAGTAAGCCCCCACTTGTCGAAGCATGCATTGTGAGATACGTAATTGTTCGTAAAGTTTTTATAAACCAATAAAACTTGATTATTGGAGTGTCAGAATCTCGGCCTTAATACCTAAAGTACAATAACCACAATATAATTAAGTTTGAACTTTCATTAACACCGATGTAACGAGATTCTGTTGAGCACTTAACCTATTACACAATGTGTCGTTATTAAGTGGTATAAGGTTTTGCTACAATATCTGTAAAACTTTATACATATATAATTGGGAACTTACTCAGGCACGTTTTAAACGTAAATCATGTCTCATTCAAAGTAATAGTATTCTCAGATTCTATGGAGTAAAAAACTATGTGTTTTAAATAAATTCTACACCACGTGGTAACCTCAATTTCCCTCAAAGTAATAAGTTCATAAGATGTTACAGAGCCAAGATAAATTATTGTATTGCAAAAGCAACTCACATTCAGTGAGGTTCAGGTTATAAAGAATCATTGTTAGAGAGTTTTTTTAAGTAAGGCATGTTGGCCAAAATAATGTTACCAAGTTTTATTATGTACAACATAACTAGGTGTTGTTTTTATTTATGTATTTTGGAGGGTGTCCAAACAGTGGGGGCATTTGTGTGTGGTCTCTCACTAAAAATATAATGTGTGAGCAGGGTTCACCGAGCAGAGACAAGTCCTGCTACATGACTGAAAGAATGACATCTTAAAAGCTCCACACTCGCACCGAAGAGAATAAGACCACAACAACATGCCAATCATAAGATTGCCACGTTACAAATAAGAGATCATCCTTCTGGGCACATAAGCAGGTGAAAAACAACCATTTATAATTCACACGTAGAATCAACATGGCACCAGTTATACATAATCATCAGTTTTTACCGTTCAAGTATACATTCATTTGGATCCCCAATTGATGGGACAGTTTAGTGTGAACACTAAGAATTAATTGTAAAATTTCAATATATGTATAGTAAATTGTCAGTTCAGAGACTGACATGTCTACAACACAGCATCCAACTTAGATTTCCACTCATTTCTTTATAGGGCTTTCGCTACAGATTTAAAGTCAGTTTTGTTATTAGTAATTTTCTCAAGTTTAATTTACTATGCATAAAAACATATATTTTCTCTTATTTTTAAAATCAGGTTATGTCATTTGTATAAAAAGATTACTGGGGAGGTAGGTGAATTTTTTTAATTAGTTTCAACCAAGCTATGCATGTCTAAACACTTTTCAACTTGTTTGTCGAAACAAGGTTGTTGAGACAAATTTGTTGAGACTGGTCATAAGTTGAAGGAACATGTCCGTCTCTGACACACAAATGTATTTTTTTATATAAGGTGCTAATATTGTGCAATTTTTCTCTTTTCAGTAATTGGCCCTATTTTAGTCTATATAAATTCTTTATATTAATCATGGTAACTGGGGGGCGTTAATTATTTTAAACAATTTTTATTTCTCACCTTAATTAAGTATTTTAGCACTTAGCCACTTAGGCACTTCTTTTAAATTTTTAATGTCCTGGGGACATTTGTATGCAATACTTTATGATACACATGACGTGCAATTAACCCACACCATGGGGGTACATTTTGGGGGATATATATATATATAAATATTATGCATTGCTGTACTTTTGGTGGGGTATAGGGATTTATTATTAGAATTTATATACACCAGTAGACGAGTATTCTATCTCAATAATCGTGGCTGATCATTTCTTTAAGGAAATTAATTATTTTATTTAACAAGTATAGGAAGTGTCACCTTTAAAGTTCATTTAATTGGTTGAGTAATCATTTTAATTATTAATAGTAACCGGGAATGAAATCATTTATCTTCATTAATTTATATACTGCATTTTAAAAGGAACACATGATATAAATTTTATATTTTAATAAATAGTTTAATGGGAGTTTTATTTTGAGGTTAATGATTATTTTAAATTTTCAATTCATTGATGGTGACATAGCAATTATTTTCGTGGATTCAGTTAATATTATTCAGGTGGCCTTGTTGAGAGGGTATACTTCTTTATTTAACCATTTAAAGGGAAATTATAAATCACTGTTGTATTCATTTGTTCATTATATTTTTTTTATTATGAGATAGAATAATAAAATGGGATTGTTAATTATTTAATTCTTGAGTTTTCATTGCAAGTCCCGTCTTACTGGATCCAGCGCAATTTTTAGCTTCTCTAGGCCTTAGCCTAGTTTTAATTAACTTGTAGCCCCTCTTTAAAAAAAGAAATATTCCTTTTGTTTTAACTACTCAAGATGAAGTAGGGGTTTCATTTGGTAGCAGAGCGCGCTTACGATGAGGGTCCTGTGGGTGTGACGGGGCTTGCAAACTTAGGAAATATTTTGGAATTTTCACAATGTTAAGTTCAAATAGAACTTAGAAAAATTTTAAAGGCCCTATATCCCCAGTGAAAATATTTTTTGTTAGTTTTAAGGTTTGAAACATATGTATATGTACTTGCCCGCCTTGCATAGTGAATAGTGCCACGTGGTGGGAAATTTTAGAAGGGGAAATCCCTGGGTAAGACTTATCGCAGTCGGTGCTTGGTTAGTTTGAGTTTACCTTGCCCATGTTTGGGGAGGTGTTGCGGTTTTTTTGTAATTATGCGGTATGGCCCGATCGGCAGTCGGTTTCTGCCGATAAATGGTAGCCGGAGGTAACCTAAGAAATGGTTAAAATAAATTTTCGTTGGTCGGTATTTTGTTTTTCGTGTTGTGTGTGTGTCGCGTTCCTTTTGTCTGGTGTAATCGAGTGTGAGCTGTTCAGGTAGTGGGCTAGTTCTCGCATCGGTAGGTGGACCCGCAGTCTACTCTTTGGAAGTATAGTACGCGAGTTTTTCTTATTCCAATCTTATTATTGTCATTATGTTTGTAGGTGTTAGGTATTTGTAGGGTGTTGTGTTTTGTTGATAGTGTTTTGCGAATTGTGTAATTCTGGCGGCGCTATGCTTTCAGAAATTGTCGTCCCCCGACCACCGGGAGGACCAGAAATTGCCCCACCCTCTCACCCCAGTTCTCCAGAAATTTTCGGTGGTAGATGGATTTAAGGAGGACCAGCTGCTGGTTTTCTTGGACCTTGTCCTGCAGTTGGCAGCTTATCCGGGTATATCCGATGGGGAGGTCTTGTGCCTTATATACCCGTATTGCCAGGGTACGTTGGCACAGAAGGTCACCAACACTTGGCATCGGGGCGGCACGGTCGACACTTTTCATGCGGAAGTGTTGGATTACTTCATGTATCCTCCACGACGTTCCCAGCTTAGGCTGGATTGGTTCTATCGTTATCAGGCCGACGGAGAGCCGTTGGGGGACTACGTGCAGGACATACGAAAAGCTGCCCGGGTATTAAGATTAGGGTTGACCGACACCGAAGTCCTAGATATAATTATAGGAGGACTGAATTCCCAAGACAGTTGCCGTTTGGGAAGGTTTGGGAATCGTCCAAATAATTTCGCGGAGATGGCCCGGTGTTGTGTTGCTTCAAATACGGTCCGACCAAAGGTCGCAGTAATTGTTCCGGTAAATCCATTTCTGCCCAAGGTGGATCCAGAGCCGATAACATCATCATCGCCTATGCCGGAAGATGAGAAGTCACTTGATGGTGGAGCTTTACCATCGTCAGGAGAAATTAATTTAGACATTGCACATGGACCTGGACAGCTGGATTCCAGGTTGAGTACTGTTGAGGAAGTTGTAGTTGCTGAGAGTGGTGAAGAAGAGGAATCGAAGGAGGAGGCAGAAGAGTGGTCTGCACATGCTACGCAGGGAGTATAAGTGTAAGTGTTAGGGAGGCTGCAAGTGTTTCTGAGGTCGCGGATGGACTAGGGGATGTCCAGTCTGCAAGTGTGGTAGAAGTAGATGAGGTGGAAGTTGGGGAGAAACTGGGTGGCAGCGTTGTAGAGTTTGTGGGTGAGAATGATGTAGTGTGTGAAGATGTGCAGACGCTTTCTGTAAGTATTGTTGAGGATTCCGAGGAATGGAAAGAAGTTCCAGGCGGAGTAGGGGAGCAACTAGAAGATGAAGATGTGCAGTGTCGTGATGATGATTTGGATTATGTAGAGGAGGAAAAGGAAGAGGTGGAAGAAATAGAACCAGAAGCAATTGTAGAAGAGAAGAAGATAGAAGCAGAGGAGTTAGAGGTTGAGGATAATCCAAATCGGGGTAAACGTAGAAAGGTAAGTTACCTTGATTATAATTTAGAGGAAACAAATCCGTACTGCTCGACACAAGATAGTTTCTCAGAGAGTGATGCCCACAAGGAACGGGTTCCTAAAGTTCGTTATAAAAGGGTGAGACAAAGCGGTTAATGGGTAGCGGGTGGATGTTCCCCACAGTCCCAGTGGTGTACATCTACTTCAGGGTTGCGCCTCTGCCTCCGCGAGCCTTGGTTTTCTCCACCTATCCTTATTACCGGAGGGAACCATGTCCTTTACCTTAGTCCTAGCTGTTGAACTTTCAATGATCCTTGCCCTTATCATCTTCCCAATTTTCCTACCCCTCCCCTCAGAAAACAAAGTAAAAAACCAAAAAACAAATAAAAATTAGAAAGGAAAAAGCAAAAAAAAAAAATTAGAAAAGGAAAAAAAAAAAAAAAAATCCGAGAGGAGTTAGAGAGAAGTTAGTGGGAAGAGGTGTGACTACGTGGGTAGTAAGTTTAGTGTCGTTTTCATTTTTTCTTTGTTGTAGTTTGTCGTTGATTTTTGTAGAGTCCTGGCCATGCCGCATTCCCTAGTTGCTTTCCGTGGTAGTTATTTTTGATTAAGTGTAGGTTGTTCGAAGTTGCTGTGCTGAAGCAAACCCCCCTCGTTAGTTCTGCAGTAATGAAGACCAAGTGAAGGGATTGATGTTCGCGTGCCCTCGATGCGGTTTTCTCTGTCCGGCTAATAGGGGCCGTCCGCCCTAGTATAGGGATGTTTTTTTTTAACAACCAGTTAGATATGTCAAGGATATGTGATGCCTTGTTTTAGCATATGGCTGGTCAGTCCATATGTGGACAATAAAGTTATGGGCGCTCACATACCAAGGTATTAGTTACCTTGTTTTGGTCTTCGGACGCGTGTGTGAGTGGCAGCAGGAGGAGTAGGTGGTGGTCACCAGAGAGTGTGACGTATTGGGGCGGTCCTGTGGAGTTGGTCGGGCGGAGAGGGTCGCATGAGGATGGTTGCATTGGCGTTGAGATTTCCAATCCAGTAAGAAAAGGGGGGGGGTAGTTGTTGTCCTGAGTAGGTATCTAGTCGTGTTCAGGCGAATGGGGCGAGCCTCAGGAGATCGGAAGATCCATACGTAGGAATCGTTCTTTTGTCTTTTGCTGTCTCTCTCTCTTCTGCTGTATGCGGACTCTGATCAGGTCAGCATGCAACACCCGCACACTTACATAATACATATCTTCTTTCGTCTCTTTCATTTTCCCTTTTTGATTTCTGTTCTCCTGAGAGCAAGCTCAGCTGAGCCAACCCAACCACGACGTCCACTGGTATCTTTTGGGGAGAGGTACACTGCAGGGTACCCTCCTTGCCTTTAACGTTGGGGCAACTATGTTGCCCTTTTGGGGTGAGGGTGTGCTGAGTCAAAAGATTCAGCGCTAAGTTCAGTCATTTTATTGGCAGTTTTGACGTTAAGGACAGTACAAAAATTAAAGTAATAACGAGTGCTGCGCTCTACCCGCGGATAGGAGAAACTACCGTTTTCGATTTTACACTGTTTGGTCGGTGTTGCCGTCTGCTGAGTTTTTCCAGCAGTTTTAAACAACAGTGCTGCAGCCTGGTGAGATTTTCGTTTACCCAAACGAGGACGGCGTTCCGTTTTTTTTTTTTTTTGTCTCTACAGGAAAGTCTAGCTGATTGCCTCGTGGTAAATCTCTTCGGTGGAGAGGTAATAATTTCCAACATCTTCTAACTACTATGGAAAGATAAGTTTCTTAAACGACTGCGGTGAGTTTTGATTTCATTATATTAATTATATACTAAATTTCACGGGAGAAAACGTTTTTTTTAGTAAGCTTGAGTAAGCCCCCACTTGTCGAAGCATGCATTGTGAGATACGTAATTGTTCGTAAAGTTTTTATAAACCAATAAAACTTGATTATTGGAGTGTCAGAATCTCAGCCTTAATACCTAAAGTACAATAACCACAATATAATTAAGTTTGAACTTTCATTAACACCGATGTAACGAGATTCTGTTGAGCACTTAACCTATTACACAATGTGTCGTTATTAAGTGGTATAAGGTTTTGCTACAATATCTGTAAAACTTTATACATATATAATTGGGAACTTACTCAGGCACGTTTTAAACGTAAATCATGTCTCATTCAAAGTAATAGTATTCTCAGATTCTATGGAGTAAAAAACTATGTGTTTTAAATAAATTCTACACCACGTGGTAACCTCAATTTCCCTCAAAGTAATAAGTTCATAAGATGTTACAGAGCCAAGATAAATTATTGTATTGCAAAAGCAACTCACATTCAGTGAGGTTCAGGTTATAAAGAATCATTGTTAGAGAGTTTTTTTAAGTAAGGCATGTTGGCCAAAATAATGTTACCAAGTTTTATTATGTACAACATAACTAGGTGTTGTTTTTATTTATGTATTTTGGAGGGTGTCCAAACAGTGGGGGCATTTGTGTGTGGTCTCTCACTAAAAATATAATGTGTGAGCAGGGTTCACCGAGCAGAGACAAGTCCTGCTACATGACTGAAAGAATGACATCTTAAAAGCTCCACACTCGACACCGAAGAGAATAAGACCACAACAACATGCCAATCATAAGATCGCCACGTTACAAATAAGAGATCATCCTTCTGGGCACATAAGCAGGTGAAAAACAACCATTTATAATTCACACGTAGAATCAACATGGCACCAGTTATACATAATCATCAGTTTTTACCGTTCAAGTATACATTCATTTGGATCCCCAATTGATGGGACAGTTTAGTGTGAACACTAAGAATTAATTGTAAAATTTCAATATATGTATAGTAAATTGTCAGTTCAGAGACTGACATGTCTACAACACAGCATCCAACTTAGATTTCCACTCATTTCTTTATAGGGCTTCGCTACAGATTTAAAGTCAGTTTTGTTATTAGTAATTTTCTCAAGTTTAATTTACTATGCATAAAAACATATATTTTCTCTTATTTTTAAAATCAGGTTATGTCATTTGTATAAAAAGATTACTGGGGAGGTAGGTGAATTTTTTTAATTAGTTTCAACCAAGCTATGCATGTCTAAACACTTTTCAACTTGTTTGTCGAAACAAGGTTGTTGAGACAAATTTGTTGAGACTGGTCATAAGTTGAAGGAACATGTCCGTCTCTGACACACAAATGTATTTTTTTATATAAGGTGCTAATATTGTGCAATTTTTTCTCTTTTCAGTAATTGGCCCTATTTTAGTCTATATAAATTCTTTATATTAATCATGGTAACTGGGGGGCGTTAATTATTTTAAACAATTTTTATTTCTCACCTTAATTAAGTATTTTAGCACTTAGCCACTTAGGCACTTCTTTTAAATTTTTAATGTCCTGGGGACATTTGTATGCAATACTTTATGATACACATGACGTGCAATTAACCCACACCATGGGGGTACATTTTGGGGGATATATATATATATAAATATTATGCATTGCTGTACTTTTGGTGGGGTATAGGGATTTATTATTAGAATTTATATACACCAGTAGACGAGTATTCTATCTCAATAATCGTGGCTGATCATTTCTTTAAGGAAATTAATTATTTTATTTAACAAGTATAGGAAGTGTCACCTTTAAAGTTCATTTAATTGGTTGAGTACTCATTTTAATTATTAATAGTAACCGGGAATGAAATCATTTATCTTCATTAATTTATATACTGCATTTTAAAAGGAACACATGATATAAATTTTATATTTTAATAAATAGTTTAATGGGAGTTTTATTTTGAGGTTAATGATTATTTTAAATTTTTAATTCATTGATGGTGACATAGCAATTATTTTCGTGGATTCAGTTAATATTATTCAGGTGGCCTTGTTGAGAGGGTATACTTCTTTATTTAACCATTTAAAGGGAAATTATAAATCACTGTTGTATTCATTTGTTCATTATATTTTTTTTATTATGAGATAGAATAATAAAATGGGATTGTTAATTATTTAATTCTTGAGTTTTCATTGCAAGTCCCGTCTTACTGGATCCAGCGCAATTTTTAGCTTCTCTAGGCCTTAGCCTAGTTTTAATTAACTTGTAGCCCCTCTTTACAAAAAGAAATATTCCTTTTGTTTTAACTACTCAAGATGAAGTAGGGGTTTCAACCTTTCGTCATTGGATTGAACTCGTAGCTGGCTGGGTATAAAATAGTCCAACACCTCTCCATGGAATGAGTCTAAATTTCCGCCACATCGCATGACATGTGTGACCCGCTCAGCCATTGGACCCCAGCAATACGGATATATGAGTGCAAAGAGGGCCTCATCAGACACCCCAGGGAAGTCTGATGACTGTAAGACAATCCCAAGGAAAAGTAACAATTTGCCCTCATCTTGTCCATCAACCACAGGAAGTTTCTGGATGATGCTGGTAAGGAGGTTGGGCAGTTTCTGGTAACAAGCCCCTGCCAGAATTACACAATTAAATACCACATATTAACAACTCACTACTAACAGACGACAGAAGAGGAAAAACTTGACTTCCTGCAAGTGGCTTCAGGGTACCCTAGCGAAGCAAGAGAAATGGGTAAAGACGAAAGGCAGAGCAAGCTCCCCGAATTCACCAAACAAACAACACACAACAACAATAACACTAGAATAAATGCTACGCGTATAACACGACACCCAATAAATAAGTACAATCCATTAAACTATCATCTAAGCAATTCTCAAAATCAAGAGAATTTAAAAATACTCTAGGATCACTCAAAATACAAAACTCAATGTCAACAACGAGGGTGCATGATCCGATCACAACCGCATTCTCCAAAAAACAATTAATATATATATATTTGTTTTGATGGTTCATTCTAATCATTCAAGCACTTAATATTAGTGATAAACTGTACTTTCACTTGTGAGCACTTACGTTTCTTAATGTACTCATACGTTTCAGTGTGGTGTACACCTTCCTCAGCGAGGTTTAAATACAGAATGTCGTGAATGGTTGTAATAGATTTTTTCACAGGTTGGTGGAATGTGTGGGGGGTTGTTGGTGGGAGGGGGTTGGCGCTGGGATTCAAAGTATAGTTTGGTTTGTGTATGATTGTGTCAAATAGTATGTGTGATTTAAAGTGTAGTTTGTCATTTAATATGTTGTTTGGTTGTAGTGTGTGGTGTTTATATATTTCATACTGTTCAGCCGTGTTGAGTTTCCTACTTTTTGGTAAGTAGTGTAGTATTTCGAGGTTGCTTTCTATGTTGGTGTAGCTGTGGTTTTCAGTCTGTATGTGTGTGGCAAATGCGGAGTGTATGAAAATTTTCGATAAACACAATACACCACAAACTAAAATTCACACTAGAAATAGAACACATCAATAGTATAAACTTCCTGGACCTTACAATTAACAAAACAAACAACACACACACACACACACACACACATATAAAATATACAGGAAACCTACCACAACTGACATGGTCATACACAACACATCTAACCATCCAACACAACACAAACATGCTGCATTCAACTATATGCTCCATAGACTCACAACAATACCACAAAGTAAACAAGATTATCAGGAAGAACTTAACACAATCAAATACATAGCGATAAAAAATGGATACACCCCCACGAGTTAATCAACAAACTGCACAGACACACCCTAAACAAAACACCAAAATACAAAATACCAACAAAACACAACCTAATAAATACATCACACTTACATACTACAACTCTAACACACACAAAATTGCAAACACATTCAGGAAACACAACTATAAAATAGCTTACAGAACTAACAACACCATCAAAAAACACATAAACGATACAAACACAGACTCTGACACATACAACAAAACAGGAGTACACAAATTAAACTGCAGTGATTCCAAACATATCTACATAGGCCAGACGGGAAGATCTTTTTCTTCAAGATTTTCCAAACACATAAAAGCCCTCTCTAATAACTATATAATACACTCCGCATTCGCCACACACACACACACACACACTGAAAACCACAGCTACACCAACATAGAAAGCAACCTCGAAATATTACACTACTTACCAAAAAGTAGGAAACTCAACACGGCTGAACAGTATGAAATATATAAACACCACACACTACAACCAAACAACATATTAAATGACAAACTACACTTTAAATCACACATACTATTTGACACAATAACACACAAACCAAACTATACTTTGAATCCCAGCGCCAACCCCCTCCCACCAACAACCCCCCACACATTCCACCAACCTGTGAAAAAATCCGTTACAACCGTTCACGACATTCTGTATTTAAACCTCGCTGAGGAAGGTGTACACCACACCGAAACGTACGAGGAGATTAAGAAACATAAGTGTTCACAAGTGAAAGTACAGTTTATCACTAATAATATAATATATATTGTTAAAAGACGGGATTCTACTCCCTTTTAATATTATTTTTTATGTGGTTTTGTTATTATTTTCAATTAGGTTAATGTGTCTGACCTGATTCGAACCTCATACGTTGGTTCGCCAATTCTATAAGATAACTGTTTCTCAAGTAGTATTTTAGAAGTACGTTTTGGTTATATTGTGTAATTAACTATTATTATTAGTCATTTTAATCCCTCACTAAAGGAATGTGTGGATTACACGACCCTAATGGCTTGAATTGCATGAAGTTCACTGGTTTATGTACTAACACCACCCGCAGTAATCGTCACTCAATGTTGTTATGATACATAATTCTGTTGAGGTTATTAATAATTATGTTGTTGATCAAAATAAGTACTTACTTCTGATGTTTTCTTCACTGATTGCCACTGTTCATTAAATTATGTTCATTGATAAATAATAATATATTTGAATTGCTTCACTTAGGCGGGCAATGGGTGCTACCAACCGATCTCAGATGTACACATAACCTGAATTCAAATCATTAAAATCGTATTGTCTAAAGAAATAATTCCATAATCCCTTTAATGTTGTTAAAATTCAATTTATTCATTGAATATTCCTTATTGTGATATTTCTTCTAATAATTAAATTGATTGTCTTTACAATAACACGTAACGTTGAATAAAACTCTTTCTCTCAGGGTTGGCAATATGGTCTTATAAACCGTATTAGTGAACAATTGTCTAAGTTATTTCAATCTAAAATAAGTCCTTTTAACTGCATAATACGTAACTAGAATGTCTATTACTACTATAACAATCGAGTAGTAGGAGAGTGATTACATCAAATAGAGAAAATCTTAAAGTAATATCATAAAGTTCAAAAGACGACTGTCGTCAAAATTTTTAGGTTAAACCTGGTTACTAGGTTACACAAAATTAACCTTGATTTGTGAATAAAATATTTCTAACAATGAATAAATTTACAATATTAATAATGTTTAGTGTTTCTTGTAGTGTTAATAATAGTTAATATTGTTCAATAGGCTATACAAAATTATCGTATAGGTTAATAATTTTAGTAAGTATAAATAATTATCACTATACTTTCCTTAATTCACTTAATTGCAATTTATTATACACTATGCAATTGAATATACACTGTTAAACCTTTAATAACCTTCATTGGTTTATAATTCACAACACTTTATAACACTTTGAGTAACTTCGAGTAATTAGGTTAGAATGCCCCGTGTTTACGTTCGATTCTGCACAGGATTATGGGTAACTGGCGATAATTTGTGTGCGTATTCAGTCTTCCATATAGCATTAAAACTCTTGAAGAACTGTTCAAAATTTGTGCGTCTCTCTCACTGTTACTTTCTGTGCCAACGGGGGGAATCTCGATCTAATAGTTTTGATTGGTCGAAATTCATGATATTCCTTCATTGACACATCAATGAAATTATTTAATTTTGTCAGACACGTGGGTTCTTGGGTTTCAGAGTATAAAACTGACGCCAAACTTTTTACTAAAATCTATAAAAATAGTTTATAATTGATAATAATGCTTTATGCTACTTTTGAGCTGCAATCTAGTTTTACCATCATCTGGCATCTGTCCTGCTAAGCATTTAGACATCTCACAAGACATAATTCTGTTCATGATTAACAAAGATAATAATTCTAACTTATATCCTAATACGATATTTTTATAAAATTATGTCCTATCTTTATTTAATTAACATTTTGTTATCATTTGTATTGAATGTAACGAGTTCCAAGTGATTTGCTGTAATTCTTTAACATTATAACCATTCAATTGTGAATACAGCACACAATTAGGTTCTAGGCTTCATGAGGCCTATAGCACTCTGAGTTAATTTTACATCTTATGATATAATGCTTGAATTTTAATGGTTCATAACATTTCATACTTAATCCTAAAGAACCTTATCAACTTTTGGTTAATTTAATTTTGTTCAAGAGATGCCTTTTTTCATGTATTTTATCATTAAAATCACCTTAGTTCTTGTACCACTAGGCATCTTGTTGTTTATCCTTATTTCTATATAATACATCTGTTATTATGTTGATATCTTATTCCTAATTAAGCATCTTAGTTACTAGTAAGTTTTACAATAGGATGGTTCAGCTTAACATTCTTATTTTCTTGTGATTTCCCCTAATGAACCTTTACATCTTGTTGCAATAGGTCATGTGGATTATAGGTATATTATTAATGGTCCATTCAGTGACAATTAGTAATTGGTTTACATATCAATAGATAGTTTACATATCATTGGTTATATGATTACTATTTACATGAACTTATAATTGGTATATGTGGTTTTTTTTAATGTACAATCTGAGTACTTTATATTCTATCATATTCATCATGTTAAATTACATTAATTACAACCTCTTAGGGATCTAATCTCTGTCTTAGAATTGTCTTTGTCATCTAGTTTCATCTAGGTATAATATCTAATAGTTTTACATCATTTTTAATACATATTTTTGTATTTACAAGTGTAATTTCATAGCTGGTTTAGGTTAGGTTGACCCCTTGTACTTTCATTGACTAAAATTAGTTCATGTGTTTTTGTTTTTACTAGTTATTTTACTCTATTATTATTATTTATCAATAGTACTATCTATTATTCATCACTTTGATTAAAATTATCTAGTTTGTCTTATTCTAAGTACTTTTTTAATTATTAATCAGTCCTTTCTGATATTCATTTGGTTACTTTAATGCTCGTTTTTAATAATAGTATACAATCTTATTATTTTACAACATACTCTGTCATTTATTTCATACTCATCTGGTTATTAATTCACTCTCCTAATCTAGTTGGGTATCTTTTTATTTTAAGTTTAAGTTACTGTTATCATCATGTCATTATTATGTCTTCTCTGTTAATTCAATAATTATTTTCCTTCAATTTGGAGTTCTATTTTCTCCTCTCTTTATCTTGTAGATACTATCTTCTTTATTTATAATGGTTGAGTTATGTTATGTCTCCTTTACTTTATAAACTTAATTGTTTCTTATGATTCCATTGATCTCATTTATTTTTCATTGTTATGCCTCCTTTACAAGTTATTTTTGGATTGTTTTAATTCTGTCCTATGTATAGTTTCATAATTATTCTACTCACTATCCTAATCTATTGGGTACTTTTTAGTCACACTTTGTCTAGTCTATTCGTCGGTTTGTCTTCTTTACTTTAGCCTTTATGCTCAATTTGGGTTTTTGTGGTACTGTGACGTTTTGTAATGTTACAATATTGATCAGGCTAACTCCCATATCACGACCCAATAACTCAATAATTAGAAATAAAACCATCAGGACAATCACTTCAGAGCTGAGCTATCATTAGATCATATGGTATCATTCAAGAATTTAGATCAATCCCTAACAGGGTCGGACAGGCTATAACCAACTCCAACAAGGTCTGACAGAACCAGGGGCATGCAGACAATTTTTCAGGGCTACACCAAACTCACATAAAACCTTAAATTAATGGAAAATACCCGGTTTAATTCCTACACCGTAAATTTAAGCCAAACTGGGAACTAGACTCACCATCCCCCATAAGCAAACTTGAATAAATATACATGACATACGAACATATATGTGTGTGTGACACCACAGAATTATATACATTATCTCCGGTTTACAATTTAATAATAATAACATTTTAAATAAAGAAGCAATTGTAACATTCAAAGATATAATTTGCACTGAATAACAATGGTAATAATACATCTTTCAATAAAATATCAAACATTTTCTAGATTCCTAAACAATTAATGCCCACAAACAGTAATAAAAAAATTTCAACTCATTTCATTTTATACATATTAAATATATATAACTACTCATCCTTCCTTTCAGACCCAGAAAATATGTTAAACTCTAAAATCCCCCTGCAAATCCTGCCACCTTCAGGTCAGCACACATAGATGTTAAAACCACGCTCTGCTACCATTTGTAACGGCCACTTAGGCCATTACATAATACAGTAAACCCTCGATTTAACGGACTAATTGGGGCTGAGGGGTGTCCGTAAAATCGAAAGTCCGTTAAATCGCAAATTTTGTTATTTGAGGATATATTTAAATCAAATAGGCCTATAACACTTGAAATTTTAATACTATTAACATCATGCAAATACCGTATTTTTCCGAATACAAGCCGCACTTTTTCTCCTAAAAACATGGTCGCTAATTTGGCATGCGGCTTGCATTCGCGCGCTAACAAAATTCGAAGTTATACCTGACTTCTGGCAGGATGAACGCTTTTGGTATCTATGGGTTGTTTACTGCCTAAGCAACAGCAGTTTGCCTGGCTGTAGTTAACTCTGGCGTTATGATTTATGACTACAACCGAATGTTTTAACAGCAAACTGAAGAAAGAATAGGAAGATAAAGTGTACGTGCGTGCGCACGCGCGCGTTCGCACCCTTCTGTAGGCAGCAAGACAAAGGATGAGTAGAAGGGTGTAACATGTTTCTAAATAACGGGTAAACTACCAGTGTGGTTTTCTATTGTAACAGCGACAACATCGCTTATCTGTACTTTGTTTTCATTCGGTGTTTTTGTGGTGCGTTTGCGGTATGAGTGATATTGTGGAGACTAAAGGCACGCAGTCAAATCAAATTAAACGTATCCCGTACGATGCGAATTATAAATTAATTGTGATACAAAATATAGAAAAAACATACAATCGCGAAGCCGCAAAAAATTCGATATTGATGAATCCTGTATTTGACGGTGGAGAAAACAGAAGGAACGACTTTTAAATGCAAATACTGCGCGACGAGCATTCGCGGGACCTCAAGTTGGGCGTTTTGTAGCAGTAGAGTCCAGCGTCTGTGAATACATACGGCTTTTAAGAAGGCAAAGACTCCCTGTCACTAGACATGTTTTAAAATTACAAGCTTTAGAAATCGCAGAAGAATTAAAAGTTTTCGGTTTCAAAGCCAGCTTCGGGTGTAAAAGACGAATGATGCGGTGAAATAGATTTGCGCTTAAATGACGTACATCACTCGCGCTAAAACTACCGAGTGACTACGAAGAAAAACTCCTACAGTATCAGCGGTTTGTCATTCATTTACGCAAGAAGCATAATTATTCACTTGAACACATGGTAAATGCTGATGAAACGCCCGTATTTTTTATTTTTTATTTACTGTGGACCAAAAGGGAACCAAATCTGTAACAGTAAAGATTACGGGAAATTGAAAAGTTACGTGCCACTGTAATGCTTGCTGTATTAGCCGATGGACGAATATTTCACAGTGAAATAAGATGCACATCAGTGTATATTGTTCAGTGTTAGTCGTCATGACGTCTTCCACTGAACGCGTGCGACGCCTGCGTCAACGACAACGCAAAGACAATGATCGTGAAGAATTAAATGAATTCTTGATGAATACTCCGTTCTCATCAAATACAATTGAAGATGAGAAAATTTGCTTGTTTCAAAACAAGAAACAAGAAAAGAAACGAAAGAATGCTCCGATAGCCAAGCAATATCGCCAGAACAGGAGAGTCTGCAGTTTATGCACATTATACGTTTCAAAAGCCTAAAAACATTATCATGCTTTGATGTTTCAGTTTTTTTTTTTTGCCCCGTTTGTGTCTGTCAAATTCTGTCCGTTAAATCCGAAGTCCGTTAAACCGAGGTCCGTTAAATCGAGGGTTTACTGTATTTAAAAACTAGACCACTTGGCCTAGCGGAAGCGAAAAGTGTGCTGGAGCCCAGAGTGACAGGATTTGCAGCTATTTTTGTTATCATAACATGTTTAGTTAAACGCCTTCAAACAATTGAATTCTAGTCTGATTTACATTACATCAATTTAAATTATGCCAAACGTTTAGTTACAATATTATATTTAAAACAGCTGGACTTCTGGTACTCTTTTGTTTAAGAGCATGTCTTTATATTGCTATAAAATGTCAGTTACACTTGATTTAAAACCCGTGGAGTTGTTGTTGACTGCTTTAGTAATTGGAATGCTCCCACCTGTAATTTTGAAGAACTCAAATGATACCATGTAGACCAGTGTGAGATGAGTGTTGGTGGTGGTGCTTGAAGTGTTCAGAAGTTCCAGCCAGTTTCATTCCGGGCTGGATGTCTTTTGGTGTTCTGTAGTAGGAGTATTTCTGGGCCTGAAGGCTTCGGGGAGCATCCTGCTGCACTGCTCTGCAGATGGTGACTGGTGTAGGTGTCACTATCTCCGCATCCCCTTTTCTCCCGGCTGTACGGGGACCCTGAAACGCTTTACTAGGTTATGAAGTCATATTGATATATAAACTAAGTACTTCCCCCTGGGCTGTCAGACCAGCAAACACCCCCATCAGAAGGTTGGAGATGAAATGAGGAAGAAGCACGTATTCTTCGAACCCACCCTGAGACATAAACTCAACCTGCTGTGAATTGTCGGTCATAACCTTTGGCAAATAACCCATCAAGCTGCACACAAACAGCTCATACGGTTTACTAGATAGTTTCGCCGTAGCGCAGACACAGCCTTAATGATCAAGTTAGCTGTGCCGCCCAACGGCCACATGCTTTGGTGTTACTGATCGTTCAAATCACGCAAGGGAAAATTCAAACCCCGGCACAGGCTGAAGCATCTCTACTGGTCCTTTTATGACTAGAGTAAAAGCACACAGTATGCAATGTTTCTTGCACGATTTTGGATTAATACTATGAAGAAATATTTTAAAACCTTTAGAGAAGGATTATCTTCAATACTGGATCTTGTTGCTTTAGATACTAAGGACTTGCTGCCAACCCCCCCCCCCCCAGAAAGTCCGACTGTAACATATGTTCCATGTTGTGCTGCCATGCTCTAAGTTTGTCTTGTATGCAGGGTAACCAATATTTTTGTGTATTCAACACACTTCATTTTCTGCCTTTTGCATTATTAACCTTTTAAATTCTAGGTTTCATGAGCTCAGAATAACATTCAGCCTGAGCGTTTTCCTATTTTGTATAATTGTCTTTGCTTCACTTCTCTTTCAAATGTATGTAAATATATTCAGTTTTCTTGGTCACCCATATGTCACCAAACATTTTACTCAAACTATGACATGAAAAAACCACCCAAAAGTTGTACATTTAAAAATTAGGGGTAATATCCTTTCTTTGTCTTATTTTCACTGAATTATAAAATTAGGTTGAATATTGTAAAAGTCGTTACACATTTATAAAAATATTGTAATTCATAAATATTGTAATGCACTACTAATTATTATTAATTTTACATTTTTCAGGCCGACTTAATGTAAGAAAGTGAGCAGTGTCTGTGTTCAGTTCATTATCTATACTATCACTTTTATTCTCACAAATCTCACATACACATTTTTCATCAACGTTGTCACCAGAATCAGAGTACAAATCAATATTATTTCTTCTTCAGGAATAATACACTTACAATTATTGACAAGCCACTTTTCACAACATAAACAAAGAACAAAAACACAATTTAGGTTAGCTAAGCGTGGTGTTTTATAAGTAATAATAGATCGGTAACTGCCAGTTTGTTTGTCTTGAGTAGGTAGTATCTTTACAAAATAGCATTACTAATATTATTACTAAAGCGATTGTATATGAACAGTTGTAGCAATTTGAGAAGAAACTTTGAAAACGTACTGGTACTTTTGTAGCCTGTAACATGTGTTCCGTGTGGAATGTACCAGTATGTTCATAGTACTCAAAGGGTTAAATTCCTAACATTAATTTTTTAATAATTTTTACACATTTTGTTTTCTACAAACATAAATCAATAGAGTATAAAGCCCATCTGTTTAGATCTCTTTTGTTCTATAACTTCATTTTATTAATTTGAATTTGGAGTATGGAAGTACTGTATATCATCTCCATACTGATTTCTATTTCTTCTAGCCTAACTACCTTTTCTGTTGTTTATTGTATTAAAACCTAAATTTTTAAAATTATGGGAAACAAAAGTACATACAAGTAGCATTAAATCTGTCAATCATGTTTGTTTAATTTTGTTTATTCATATCAAGAAAACTGATACATTTTTTTATTTCACAAGTTTTCTAACTGCTAAAATCAATACAAATGTACATTAATGTGTATTTACAAAATAAAAAATGAACTTAACAGAAGAAAGATGTAAAAATGTAAGACTAAAATTAAATGTCAATTTTTGTTTAGTAACTTAATTTATTTTGAATTTTCTGTACGCCTTGTCATAACAGAACACACAAATTATAAATTTAAGCCTCTTGGACATCATTACAACATAATATTAATTAAATATATCAAAGGAGTAGGGAAAGGTTGCCAAGAATAATGGAAGAGCTAGTTATAAGTGGAAGAGGACCCGAGGGCACCCACCCCAAGGCACAATAGACAGAAAGAACTAGGAAGAACATGGAGAGAAGATGATTTTCCTGACATTAGGTGAAGGATAGATTATGAGCTCTAGCTAGTGTGTGCTTCAAAATATGATTTGGAGCCTGACTGACAAACTAAATTTAGACAACATTTACAACTCAAAATCATTAACAAATATAAAAGAAAACATTTATGTTAAAATTACAGTTTCCTTTATTTGTATATTTTCACAAAACAAGTCTGAAGCCATTATATATAACATCATTGTGTATTATCAGTTACAAAAGATTAATTTATTTTAAACTTCTTAAGGTAAAAAAAAAAAAAAATGTTAGAGAATGCTTAATTTTTTAAAAAAGAATCATAATTCAATAAAGTGTGTACACACAGTGTGTTGTCTTTGACATAATGTATTTGCATTTTGGTGGAATAATAACATCCAGGGAGTAGTAAGTTATTTTATCAACAGTTCTTGTCCATGTTCCAAATACCTCACAAGGTAAAACAACTATCTACATAACACTAAACATGTGTTATCTACATAACAGGACAAAACTGCAGTATGAGTTAAGTAGACCTCAAATTGTAAGAATTATAACATCTATACAAAATACACCTCTCCACCATACAGCTAATCACTTTCTCACTGGTGATAGCGCAGTGTGAGCAGAGAGGCCATGGACTTAATGCCTGCATGGAGGGAAGATGACAATCATGGTAATAATAAATATACCCCCTTTTCATGCACATGAACTTTCACTATTTATTCACTGAAAGGTAATTAAATAGATCATAATCTGTAGATGTATTAACACAAAACTCTGAGTTATTCAAAATCCTAGTATTATGTGCAAATACTGTTCTAAACATTGATGAATCTGACATGGATAATATTGGAATTTTTGTACCAATCTATAGTATGAATTCACTACTGATGAAATCTGCATAAAAAGAAAGTAAACGTGTACCAGTATTATTAGGAAATGACATATAAGCAAAAAATAACACAGTGAAGCTGGACAATTGTGTACTGTATCTTCTTTATCCACACCGGATTAAAGGATATAATACTTACTTTCTGTAACATTCATATACTTCAGATAAAGTCTATCAAATTTTTACAGAAATGTACATTCAACAGATCACAGAATCTCGAGAGTTAAAAGTTGAATTCCAACTTCATACAAAGTTACAATTCAAGTGCAGTTCTACATAATAGTTTCCCTTCACACTTTCAAAAATGCAAATACAAATAATGAGTGAGACCAAATTACAAACACTACAATCCCTTGTCAATAACTGTTTTGAATCCAACAAACCTGAACAAAATTCATAGTAAAAGGTTAACTGGGTGAAAAAATGAAATAAAACATAAGTTAAAATTTCAACAAAATTTAAATTTAAAAAACAGTCTGAATTCAAAAAGACTTCATAAATTCCACACAATATTTTAAACAGCAAAATATTACTTAGTTTTTCTACACATATTACAGTAGATAAAAAGAAGTATAAAAATTCACAATTTACAAAAATAATAGTGGTAACGTCTTTAAAAACATTTGTTTATTCTAAATCATTGAAAATATAAACTACACTTACCAATCCTGATATCATAAAATACTTTAAACTGCAAACAACAGTGAGTGAATGTAAAAAAGTTATGATTACATGGAAGTATGTTAGCATATCAGCATGCTACACTGTTGTTTAATACATCTTTATACATGAATATTGTCTGGCAAAACCCCACAAAAACATAGAAAATATGTAGGTTGTCAATTGTTAATGTAATAAATTGTGGTAACAGAAAAAACCCTTGTACTGAAAGTACAAAAAAAAATCTTTACTTAGTACACAGAAGTTTATCTGAACACTTACTTAAGCAATAACTAACAAAAATTTTAATATTAATACTCCACTTACTTTAAACAAAGTCCACATTAATAAGTAACCAGATTAATAGAAACTTTCCTTTTTCATTTTGAACAAATTATATTTTTTCATGTTTTTTTTTTTTTAAATTATTCTTTATATATCAATCCTATATACATCTTTACAAATAGTGGACTGTTTGTAATCACTACTACTGTCACTTCCAAAACACTTATTACATCGAATGTTTTCTAGAAAGTGACAAAACACACACCATACATTAATTTATTTAAGAGCATATATTAATTACAGCAATTATAACAATAATAAAATATTCTACAGGTTATGATTTACAACTAATCAATCTGTAAACAAACTCCAAAACTTTTTATCATATAAAAAAACTTAGCAACTACATGAAACTCTGATGTCAAAGTTGGCATCAGACTGGTTTTAAGACATTAGCCAACTTAAGCGGCTGGTTATGAAGTAGTATAGATTGATAAAATTAAATACTTAGTTGGAGAAGGATTTCTTAAATAAATTTATATTCTATTTATTTATACATCACAAAATAACATTTATTAAGAATTATTAAATTACAGAAAACTAAACTTCTTGACTAAAATATATCACAACTTAATAAGATAATGGCAATTACTGATATACATATACTTTGGTCCTATGACAATTATACTTACAACAGGTGTATTGCCTTTATATAATAAATTTATTACACTACGTATTTATTAGCCATATATATACATATAGGAACAGTTCTTATAATGTTTGTGATTGCAGGATCATTGCCTGCTTGTTTTTAAAACTGGATTATTAGCACTACATTTAATACATATTTATAATTATGACTAAAATCTTATTTTAAAGTAAGGCAAATAAAACTCAGGTAACTTTCAGTCTTGGTGCGTTGAGGTCATTGAACTAGAAGTGGAATCTTGTTCGGAATCATCTGTTGAACTAGAAGAATCTGAACTACTGTCTTCACTATCACTTCCAGTAATTAAAATACTTGTTTGGTCATTATCTTCTTCGCTAATTTTTTCTTCTTTTTTATCATCATCACTTCCACACTCATCCTCTTCTTCTCCATTATTTACAATATATATGTCACCATTAACAACTGGTTCTTCAGCTTCATCACTTTCACTTGTTACACTTTCTGTTTTAACTGGAACTTCACTAGCATTTTCCTCCTCATTGTTTATATCTTCACTATTTTCTTCTGGTTTGCACACAATTTTCATCTCTTGATTTTCCTTATCTTCGTCCTTTTCAATATTTTCTACACTGTCATCACTCACTTCCATTTCACCAGTTTTCAGATTAATAAAAGTTTTTTCACCAATCTCAGTGTCTCCATTCACAACAGCTACAGATATTTCTGGTAGAAATCTATCTGTTTTTACTGTATTACCTTTATCTTTAAATATTAAAACTTTCTTTGCATTATCACCAGTCTGTTCAACAGGTTCAGACCACAATTCTAGTCTGTCACACTTCATATATGCTTCTGGTCTCATTCCCTTTAACGGTGAAAAATGTAATTTGTTGTGTTCACGCAAGAAGTGTTGCTGTGGCACAGTGTAGTCACAGTGCTTGCACATGAAAGCTCCACCTTTTGCATTAGAATGACACTTCACATGACTACCGACACCATCTTTTCTCTGGTTACTATATGGACAGTATGGACATCTATTAAGTACCTCTGGAGTACTAACAGAATTACTAACAACTCTTTGTTGCATTAACATTATAGTCTGTTGATCTGCCATTGACAGCTGCATTTTCTTTGCACTTCGACTGACTACTGGAGTAGTCACTTCCTCACTTGGTGTATCATTATGTTCTGAAACATCATCATTTCCAGATTCATCAACACTTTTATCTGAAGACATCTTTCTTTCTGCTTTTGTTGCATCATTGTGTTGATGTTTCCTCAAGTGCTGAATGTAATTGGCATAATATTTAACTGAATAGTCACACCTTTCACATCTGTATCTTTGTTTTGACCCATGGAGGGATAGATGTACTTTGTACTGCTCCCTTTTTTCAAATGCTGATGGACATTTATGGCATTTATAACGTTTTTCTTTCATTTTTCCATTTTTAAGATAAGTGGGGTAAATAAATTCAGGACTCCCATGCATCAGAACACCAAACTCTGGATCAATATGAAGTGGTGGAGGTGGTGGAGGAGGTGCAGGCGGTGTGTTAGCAACTTTCTGAGCAGCTTCTGTTTTATGACGGAACAAATCTGTCCCTGATGTTGGTACATAATCTACTGGTTTTTTAGGTTTCACCTTAATTTTAGCTCTAGGTTCTAGTTTTCCATGAACAGCTTCATGCTTAATTAGATTTCCATATGTTTTAACAGCATAGTCACAACTTCGGCACTTGTGAGGACCACTTCCACCATGCAGAGTCATATGATACTGTAAAGCAACAGATTTGAAGAATGTGGCTGGGCATTTGTCACAAGCAAATTGTTTCTGTACTATACGGGTACCATGCTGAACAACATCACCTGATCGCTCATCAAGATCATATTCTGTTTCCTCCTTACTACCTGTCCTTTGGGGTGGAACTACTACCCAAGCTGGCCCTACTTCTTCAGATCCATCTACAATAATAGCAATTTTTGGTTTTGGATGCTGACCAGATACTGGATATACTTCACACAATGAGCTTGTCCTATCCTGATACTCATCTGTATGAACTTTATAATGTGCAAGAAGATGTGGCTGCTGTCTTGCTGTATATGAACATGATTCACACTGAAACTGTAACTGAAGACTGTGAAACCTTGTATGTATCTCCAGCTCCTTCTGATAGAGAAATCTGGCTGGACATGTTGAACAAAAATGCAAAACTTTGCCATCAGAATTTGGTATATCCATATCTTTCTCAATTTTGATACTAGGTGGAGGCAGAGATGGTGGTGGTGGAGGTGGAGATGTATTATCTTTAAACTCTTTGTTGATTTCATGTGGTAATATTTCAGGTGGACCTTCTTCTTCTCTGCCTAAAAGTGCATTCAGTTCTCTAATCTGGGCCTCATCACTACGATTTAAGTCAACCAGACTACACACTTGTCCAAAAAGTCCTTGATGTACTTTGGCATGTGAAGATAATACACCAGCATTGTTACAGACATAGTTACAGTCAGGACAATGGTGCTGTTGAGGATTTGGTGATGTGCCATCTGAATTTGGTTTCACACGTGAACTATGCATCTTTTCATGTTCTTGAATATTTGACTTACGAATGTTAACATGTGGACAATAACGGCACTTGAACATTTTTGTCAGGTTGCCCAACTTTGAAACCCAAACTAAAGGAATTTCTGGTAGATTACTCGTATCAATAGTGGGAATATCCACTGGAGGCTCTGAACCACCTTCTTCAAATTCTTCATATCCACAATCCTTGGTCTTTTGAATAGGTATATTAATACCGTGAAGTCTTAAATGCTGATGTAGCAAGTGTCTGCGGGTAACATTGTATGAACATAAGTTACATCTGAATGGAGCTCCACGAGGTCGGTGAAACTGTTTATGGTACAGAAACTGGCTTTTGCTGTTAGACACATAAGGACAGATGCTACACTTGTATCTCTTGTTTGCAAATGCATCTCCATTCTGAAAATAACATTTAAAAATCAGCAACATGAAAATATATATAATCAACATATTTACATGTCTAATAACAACAGTATCTAATAAACATAACTCAAGCATGCATTCATTAGGTCAAACGTCAGATAAATATGAAGAGCATTTTAATTCTTTATGGTACGCCATACAGACTGGATACTGATCCCTTTTATTTCTTATATTCTAACATCCTGTATTTGCCCAAGAGTTTATGTTACTCAAATGGTTACCTACATTATACTGTGTTAGTATATCCTTTCAACTAATATTATTTGGATCCTAAACATGTTAAACATAAAACAAAACAAAAATACTACAAGTATTTACTCTATTTTTTCAGGGAAAAGCTTCCTTGTCTTCGTAAACAACAAATACCTCTCAAAAGATATTTAACTTCATCACTCACTATAATATGTAAGTATTTTCAGTGACTTAAGTTATGTCTTTTGTATTTATACCCATGCATGTTTTTCCTTGGTTAACCAAAATGTTGGCAATTTTATATTACACTTTATAACTTTTATTTTTTGAATATTTTGTTATTGTATATAACACAGATATTGTATGTACACAGATATCATTTTATAACAGACTTAGAAATTCCAGTACGTTACTGTTGAATGACAAATGATAGAATATCTCACAGAACGGAACAAGTGTGCTCAACACAATTTGTTACAGAAAAAATACACACCAACCAAATTTCCCTTTTTTTCTTAGCAAACTTATCTTTTTGTGTAATCTAACATAATTTCCTCACAGTCTGTATTATTGTGTTATACATTATATATACAATTGTAAGAAATGTTATACATTATGCTTTATACAGATCTTAGTACTGTGAAACATATACAATTATGACAAAATTATTGTTCTTACACTAGACAAAATTAGACAATGTCCAGCACCTAAAAAATCAAAGTTAGAGACATCATATTTTACCAGAATTTTTATTTGTTTTGAAGTGATGCCTGCCTTTCTTCTAACAAAACTGATTTAAGCACTTTTTATATAAAATAAAATAATGTCAACACACAAATACACATTCAACAGATCTAGTTTGTTCAAATATTTGCACAAACTAGACCTGATGGATGTTTTTCTACAGAATAAAAAAAAAATTAAGTTCTGTACATGAAACCTCTTTCTATAATGTTATTCATCTGGTATAATACTTTTTCATGTTTGAGTTTTGTGAAGTTTGTATTCTGTCAACAGGTTGTGCAATTTTCATTTACAACCCAACCACTAAGAATGTATTTTGAGTAAACCTTTTCTCAGATACAAAGCAACTAGATTTGGTTGTATAAAATACACAATAACTATTGGTTTGTTTGCTCTATATTTCTTACGTTTTGATACATATTTCTGAAAAAAAACAACAACAAATCCTAAATCACAAATTGCTTTGCATTAAAAATCATCATGTTCTCAAACACTGGCCAAACTGACACCACCCCTATATGAATCGATCTTAAGATTTTGTTCAGTTATGACTAATTTCAATTTAATTAGTCTAGAACTTTTTGTGACTTTGTCACTTCAATAAAAATTGAAACAATATATATTATACAAACAATAAATAATGTTGTTTGATAATTTGTATATCCAAAATATTTCTAGAAGTTATGTTAATTTTCTATGCAGACTGCGCTGATATTCAATTACTCTACATCTCTTATTTGAATTAATAATACCATAAAGTTCAATTATTGTTACTATTAATCTGAAACAAACAATTTCTGTAACTACTAGTGATGGATACTTGACCAATAAATAAAAAGCCCTGGTAATTTTAAAATATCTTTTGTCTACTTTGTAACAGTTTTTTAAATTTCAAAATGTAAGCATCAAAAAATAAATATATGTACTACATAGATTACTTCCATTTATACATGATTACATAATAATTCTAACATTTCCTATAAAAAGACACTTACATTACAATTTTTAATATTATTTATATATTATGTTTTTTTCATTAACTTCATCTGAATTCAATTTCACCATTTATTACAATTTCCACCGTAAATTTAGTATGCAGTATAAATTTTGTAATTTTTCAACATATCATCTGTCAATTGAATTTTAATCCAACACTAAATAACTGTAACTATATCAGCCCCTTAAAAATGTAAGTATAATTTAAATTGACAATATAAAAAATAAATTTATTTACTAATATATTTTTAAGATTTGGTCTGATTCACATTACAAAACTATTTATAGCAATAATAATTTCCTTCAGCTCTTTTAAATGTACCAAAGCACAAGTGAAACATATATCATGGCTATCAAAACTGTAAGAATATTCATACAAAATTTTCCCTTTAAATAATTTAGTTTCCTAATTACTTGAGAAAAGAACATGCCTGTAAACATGATAAGCTGTCATTGCTGTGTTTGCACCCCAAAACTCATGTTCATTGCCCTTAAGTTTCTTCTCCCCAAGAAAGAGGTTCCATCAAAAACCTACACAACATATTCTACAGTCATTCAAGAACTAAAATAATTCTGAAAATAAAAAAAAAAATTCAGAGTCACCTGCACATCAGTTAAGCACAACTGTTTCAATCATAATATTACAACATCTGACAACAAAAAAGTTTTACAAACACTATCAGAATAAGCTTTGTTTTGTTTTTGTCATGGAGGCTATAATAAACATGCCACAATTGGCTTCTCGGTTTTGTATGTATGGGGGATGTAAGAGGGGAAAAAGCAATGTTTTTGCTCAGGTACATTACTTTGAGAATTTTAATCTCTTCCATTCTTTATACTTGTATTTTTAAAATTGTCCTGATTGTATTTTGTAGTTGTGTGTCACAGTGCTGGCAGTGCTGTTGTTCTTTGTAAAGTGTAATGTCCCCCTGTATTCAGTTAAATTAAAAGTAAAATATAGTTGTCAGTTACAAAAAATAGTCAACACATTCTCTGCTGGTGTTTCTTCCCAACTCTGTCCCCCTGCGATACATGGTTTTTTTCTTTGCACACAATATAATATTGATTTTCAGTCATAATGACCAATGCGGCAGGATTGGTTTGACCAATTTTCAGTCATTATGACAGAAGCAGCAGAGAACATGTTAATAATGTATGAGAAGGAAAGCAGAACGTGCATAACAAATTCCCCTACCAATAAATGTCAGTTAAAAAAACATTGTATGAGAATGAAAAGGAAACAATTTCCAAAGTGGCACTACGAGTTTGTAGATGAGCAAGAAAGAAGAAATTTAAAACATAAAGGATCAATTCTAACAATGTAATAAGAACATGGTTTAACAACTTTTACATGAAAAACTGTAAATCTTGTTCTAAAGCATAATTAGAGCCAAACAGGAAAAAGAAGAAACACTGTATCTACGGATATGACTTTCATTGTAACTGGGGTGCTGGTGCTATATACTCATAGCAGTATGAAACAACCAACACATTTGCATGTCACCTCCAAAAGACAACAAATTATACTAGTGCATGATGATCGAAAATAGTATTGTGATTTGAATAATGAAAAGTTACCTATAATACATGAGATTAAAACATGACTATAGTTACAAACAACTATGAGAAATGAGATGTACAAAACAGAAATATCAAATTTAGAACAAAACAAGATTTGTGTTGTAATACTTATTATCTAAATGGTATTCTGCACAAAGGATCAACTAAAAGCTTCAATAATCTTGTTACAATAACATATATCAGATTTGATGATTCCATGTACTAAACTGAATTGAATTATCTAATAACAACAAGAAAACCACATGCAAAATTTATCTGAACAAAATCACAGAAAGATGCTTTTGACCTCATATGACTCGATGTCAAAATGAAGTCTCAATAATTTGAGTTGATGTCACTGATAAAGATACCAGTAAATTTTGCAAACATATCAGTATACAAAGAAAGAATGAACTAATGTCAAATAAATGTAGAAGGCAGAAGAGAGACAACTGAAATAAAGCAACGTGATGTAATCACATTATTCCTTTCCAAAGTAAGACCAAACTTTTGGGATCAGAATGAGTTTAAAATGTAAATGACTAAATGGCTAATGTATGCATACATACTGAATTTTCAAATCATAATAAGTACAACCTTAGTGCTTTTATGGACTACTTTCAAAGTGGATCTGTGCCTTCTTTCTAGAATGAAAAAAGACTATTGTTACAAGAAAATTATTTGTGTAAAAAAAGAAACGTTAAAGCTTACTATGTGCAGTGACTGTAAAAATAATAAGACACAAAATAAATTAACGTAAACTCTATGTATTACTATCATGATTATCACTACTTATTTTTTACTTTGTTTACTTGTTAACGTTGTCTATATAAAGTCTTTTGTGATGAGAACAATAATTCCAAGGAATATCAATTCAGACATGCACGCACACACGCACGTGCACATGCGCACATATACACACACAGGCCATACAAACGTATTTTACGTGTGTGCAAATATTTTTACTGCATAAGTATCCTTTGCTTTTATATACTGACCTGAACTGACTGTCCTGATGTATTTATGCTGTGGTTTGCTCCTTCTTCACCATCTGAATCTCTATGAAGAATCATGTGTTCTTTTAATTCCCTGTAAAATAAAACGTTTTTGTTAACTGTGTATGGAACAAAAAATATCACAAACTAAATACAAAAGAAAAAATTAAATATTTAGTGCCATAGAAATAGCCCTCTCATCAGATGCTCTCACAGGTTTAAAATTTGGTGTCCATATTCTCCCAACAGACTATATGTAACGTCATACTATGGTGGAAAAGGAAGTTACGGGGTGGTAATCTACATATTTTGTAATAGAAAAAGTAAAAATTCATACACAGAGACCAGATAATACACTTTTTGCAAAAAAACTTTCTAACACATTTCTAACAAGTAACCAGTTGTGATGGTACAATCTTACTTTTATAAAAATATGGTCCTAAAAACCATAATTATTGTATTTATTTCATAACAATTATTTTGTAATAAATTTTGTAATATTTCATAATCCCTATAAAATTTTGGTGAGTGGACTATATAATATTTTATACAACGCAGATTGGAATTGACAGGATTTCGATCGCATTCATTGTAAAACTGCAAACATAGCAAAAAACCGTGTGTCACAGATAGCGATAACGAGCCTAGCCCTGATGACGTCAGCCGAAGGAATGCATACTTTTGTAAACAACTCGAGGCTTGGCTGTACGAACAAAAGACTGGTGACGTAGTTTTTGCCCCACCTACGCAATGTTTAACAAAGACTCTGCGTCATTTTCGCCTGGACAGTGAACAGAGCCGGCCGGCAGAGATTCACTGAGTGTGAATTTTTAACTTTTACACCACCAAAAGTGGTTGAATAACTATCGTCAAGGTATCAGAGATGTTGGTGCGGTAACCGAACTTGAACAGGTGTCATCGGCCAAGGGATCGGCAATTACGTGCGGCTAAAATCTGCCAAAGTGTTTTCGAGGGGCGACACTATGGTGTAGGCCCGAAGACGATGTAAAATGACCAGATTGTGCACGGTGGACTGATCCAAGCAGTACGGGGAGACCTGTCTAATATTTATATTATCCAGGAAGTTCATAACTAAATTCAAATGACCAATTCAAAATTTCAAACATTCATTAAATAAACAAAGTTATTAAATTAAAATGAGCTCATATAATAACTAAACAATTTGTACCAGGGAATGAGAGGGAGAGAGAGAGAGAGAGAGAGAGAGAGCGTGAACTAAATAATTTAACAAGTGCTGGGTTGTGCAAATAGTATCCATTGTTTATCATGTTTAGTATACCGTAGTTGTAACAAATGTTTATTTTGGAGGGTCAAAAAATGTAATTATTATTAGTGTGGCAACATGGCGCCCGAGTAAATATCAAAATAATTGCTTCACAAAAATAATTAATTGGCAGTAATTTGTAGAATCACACAGTGTTTTTATAAAGTAAATTTCAACTTCTCAATCAATATGCAAATTTAAGGGGGCTGAACCATTTCAATAGTCTCATTATCTAAAACAGTAAAAACAGCTTATGAATTTGATCAGAAAACCCTAGTCCTTGATGATTAAGTAAATATGTGTGTAATACATTAACATGACTGGGGTAACAGACTGTCAAATCTCGACTTTTCAAGTACTGATTAAACGTTGTTCAATATATCAGTTGAGAAACTAAATAGCGGCTCTGTGTATTTCTTGACACACATAAGTAACTATGAACTAGTAAAAATTAAAAATATGTTTTGGTTTTAGTGTTCTAGCACCTAAACATAAAGACCCTATGCTTGTACCAAATTATCAACATAATTCCTTTAAGTTTTTAACTATACTGATATCAACAGGTTTGTTCAATCCCTCAGAAGCATCTTTTGATATTAGGACAAGAAAAAAAAGCAAAAGAAGCTATAATAACTAATTTAATCTGTTAAAGCTCAGAATATTTTTTTGTCCTGCTATCCCTCCCTCAACATACACTTCAAATTTTGCACACTGAAACAACTATTACTTTGGGTTTGACTAAGGACAGAGTTAAGACTGACATTCTCTCTATCATTAACACATTTTGCACACTGAAACAACTATTACTTTGGGTTTGACTAAGGACGGAGTTAAGACTGACATTCCCTCTATCATTAACACATTTTGCACACTGAAACAACTATTACTTTGGGTTTGACTAAGGACGGAGTTAAGACTGACATTCCCTCTATCATTAACACATTTTGCACACTGAAACAACTATTACTTTGGGTTTGACTAAGGACGGAGTTAAGACTGAGATTCCCTGTATCATTAACACATTTTGCACACTGAAACAACTATTACTTTGGGTTTGACTAAGGACGGAGTTGAGACTGACATTCCCTGTATCATTAACACATTTTACACACTGATGACAAGTTAGGTTATTGATAGTTATTAGAAAACAGCAATAAATCGAAAGAATTACACATATCATCTTAGACTATTTCATATCATCTTGAAATAAAAGAAAATAAAGAAATTGGTAGACCAATGAAGAGAACAAATAGATACACAGGCAGATTGATGAATGGTGGGTACTGTGTGAAGCCTATAATGCCATAATGTCATCTTTATGGATCGGTTTACAGCATTCTCTGGCATTCTTTGTCAATTTTGTCTCCATCTCAGTTAGTTCACAAGTTACCCTCAAGCCTCCTCTTTCATGTCATTGTCTGTGGCTCCTATCCAACTTTTCTTAGACCTGCTTTGGGTTTTCAATTTAACACTAGTTTTAATGACTGTTACGCCATTCATTGCTTGTGTCTAAATTTCATTAACAGCTCATTTCTCATGAATTCAATATCCCCGTTCTTTGCCTTCACACCCTTCCAGTTCCTCCATGTCCAAAAATCCATTTTGGTTGCCCTTCACACTTTTTTGTGATACTTTCAATTGGCATACCTCAGGACTATAGTCTGTTGTACTTTTACATAAAGATGACAACACATTAAACTGTAATAAGGATCTCGTAAAGAAAACTTTTAGTTCAGTGGATATAGTGCTTGGCTAGGATTGTAGGGTCTTGGGTTCAGTCCTCACCTGTGTTATAATAATGTACATTTATTGGCCTCCATCTGTATTACAATTATTTGTGACATATTACAATTATAAATTATGTCATATAGGACAACTAACACCACACAAACACACACACACACACACACACACACACACACACACACACACACACACACACTCCTGCTTTAAAAGGCACTATCATACTTACATTTTATCACTGACAAAATATGGACAAACATAACATCTCAAAGTGGCTTCTGGTCTTTCAAAGTGGTATTCCATGTGTTGGTCAAATGCTTGTTGGGTGTCGCACACAAATGGACACGTCTCACACATAAATTCACCACTGCCTGCAATGATAATTTACACTCATCAATTAACTCTACATAATACACCAGAAACATTGTATGTAGAGTTTTTAAGTCGAGTAAACACTAAAAACATTTTATTAAACACACACACGTCTGCATTTCAATGTAACACTGGCTTACAAACCTACATCATGCAAAACTACAATTCATTCAAACCATTTAACTATAGCTCTCATATGACATTAGCTATTAAAATTACGTTTCACTTTTAACATTGTCATTATACTAAATCAACTGCTAGGAAATATAAATAATGCTGAGCTTGACCACCGTTGATGGTTTAACACAAAACTGGTAAAATATTTGCTTTTTAATAACAGATTAATATAACATATAAAATAACAGCTCTGTTTTTCATTTACGATATTTTGCCATTGAATGTATGAAAAGTGTTGTGGACAGTGAAACAAATGCCAGTTTATGAACAAGACTGTTCGAAACATTTATTTGTCCTATTTTCTCTTTCAGCTGTCCTATTTTGATTTCTGCTAAACATTTTTTCACTGCATAATTCCAATGTGCAAAATTGTGTAATCACATACAATCACATTAGTGGTACACTAGTACTGCCTTCTAACATTGTCATACTGTGGAATACAAAAATTACAATATTTGTGCTTCCATATCACCACTTAATTTTTAGTTATACAGTAGAACTTGGCTAATTCGAAGCTGAAGGGACCAGTAAAAAATTCGAATTATCCGAAAATTCAAATTAGGAAAGTTTTAATAAGGGTAGAAAAATCAAATCAAAAACCGAAATTCAGTAAAGCAATATGTTATTTTATTAAACAATTTCCTTATACAGTACATATGTACTACAAATGTATAAACACGTTTCAGTACAAAATATAGCATTTACAGTTTTTTAAAAATCTAGAAACTTTTGATTGCATTTTGCAGTTAATACACTGAGTTGTAGTAAACTCTTCAAGTTTATTAAGTGCTTGGAAAATAGCGTCACTTACGTTCTGCTGTCCTTCAACAAACCGTCTCAAGTCTTGAATGTAATTTGATGCCTGTGAAGCCGTTGGAATCGGTATCTCTGGAAGTTCTAGCTGGTCCCCTTCATCATCTGAAGATGCACCATCATTTCTTTTGTTCATAACATCAGCCACGATCTCCGCATCTGTCTGTTCACTGCACACTGCCAAGTCTTCATCCATGTTTACAAACTCTTCGTAACGAATGCGTGAGTCATGTCCAACATCTTCCCAGTTATCCGTAGTGGGTACGACTTCTCTAGCAGCTTTACTCTCCTCTTCACCTTCAATGTGCCAGAAACTACCTTTACGAAAGCAATTAACAATTTGTTTTTTGCATAACTTGGTCCCAAGCACTGTTGCACATGCGGGCAGCTTGAAGGATGTTAATCTTGATATTTTTGTGCTCATCTAAATAAGCACCTGACAGAATGTTTTGGACCACAAGCCGTCTGTAAAAATGCTTAAAATTTTTTATTACACCTTGGTCCATAGGTTGAACTACTGAAGTCATGTTTGGGGGGAAAAACACAACCTTTACATTTTCCATCACAGGAATAGTGTTGTGCGCTGTACAGTTGTCAATAAACAAGACAATTCTTCTGTTTTGATTCCAAAATTTCCTGTTGATTTTCAAAAGCCATCTTTCGAAAATTTCACCTGTCATCCAAGCTTTATTGTTTGATTCATATTCAACTGGTTTTGTTTTTACATTTTTGAAACATCGTGGGTTGGCTGACTTCCTTTTAGCAAAGGCAGTTTTTCCGAGCCATCCATGTTTGCTCCGACTAAAAGTGTTATGCACTCCTTGCTGTGTTTGCCGCCACTACAACTTTCTCCTTTAAAAGCAAGTGTTTTATCGGGGGTGCATTTGAAAAATAAGCCCGTCTCGTCTACGTTAAAAATGTCTTTAGCGTCTCTATCAGAATCATTTGCAACAAATCGTCTTTCCATGAATTTGCAGTTTCAACGTCAACAGATCCACTTTCCCTACAAACAGTTTTGAAAGACATGCCATTCCTTTCTTTAAAACCATCGAGCCAACCAGTGCTGGCCTTAAAAACATTTTTCCTTAAATGCGAATTCCTCAGCTTTGGCTCTGACGAGGGGCCCACTGACTGGAATTTTTTTGTCCCTTGCTTGCTTAAACCACTTCACTACACATTCATCCACGTCAGGATTTTCTGGTCCTCGCGCTCTTTTCCTATCTTTGTTGCTGGCTTTACACACACTATTAAAAATCTTCTCTTTATTTTTTAGATACGTTGACAGTGTATTTGGCAGTATCCCGAATTCCTTAGCAATTTCAGATTTCTTTTTTTGTCCCTTTTCCACTTCCCGAATAACGGCAACTTTTTCGGTGAATGTCAATGATTTGTATTGGGTCCGTGTTGGTTTTGAAAGGGCCATGATGAACACACAACACAATAAAACTGCACAATAAGCGTCACTAAAACCCACCAGTCTGTATATACAGTACTGTATAAAGAAAGGAACGGTCTCTCACTACAGGACACAGCTCCCACAGTAGAAACTCAAAAAGACTTAACCCTTCCACGAATGCAGGCAGACCGAACTGAAAGCAACAGTGAGGGTCGCTGACTGACGAGGCATGGAACAAGGGACAATGGCGGACGGTACCGTTACATGAGCCAGTCACGTGTCATCGCGAGATACTGGCGCCAATTCCACGAATTTTCCACAAAGGACTAGCGTCTGTTCACAAAGGGTGATGCCTGCTTGTCTGTTTCCAGTCGTGTCTCTATTGTTACGTGGTCTAGCCCATACTGCAGCCGATTTTTTGTAGTTTGGGCAAATTTTTTATTTCAAATTAACCAAAAAAAGTTCGAATTACAGACGATGTTTTTGCACGGTTTTACATAGGATATTCAAGAGACCACGGTAAAAGTTCAAATTATCCATGAATTCGAATTATGCACGTTCGAATTAGCCAAGTTCTACTGTATCTCTTTTATTACATACACTCTTATTAAAATTTGTTTACACATAAAACTAATCTGTTAACAACAGTGTGGTTGAAAATGTTTAGTTAAATGCTTCAAATGCCTCCAAGAAAATACTTTCTCAAAACCAGTCAGTCACAGTTCTCAATGATTCTAGGAAACAATGGTAAATATAAATTTGTTGAACATGCAGTTACCTCACACAGAGTTGCAATTCAAATTGCTTTCATTTCATACAATAACACTTGGTTGTTAATGCTACAATAAAAGCATTTTTAATATACTAGAAACTACTATTATTATATACAATTAATGAAAAACGTTAGTATAAGTGTGAGTTAATTTACAACAAGAATGAAACACACACCTGTGTCATCATCACCATCATCATTCTGTTCATTTTGCTCGTTCTGTGAGTTTTCATCTTGCCATGTTCGTCCACCACCTTGCTTAAGCCGATGCTGTAAGTACATTACACAGTTACTTACAGTTTTAGTCACTTATTAGTAACATACAAATGCATATAGTGTAGACAGTTATTTGATGAAGGTGAAGTGAAGTTGCAACAATCAAACTATATTATTCTAGATACCATACAATACACTCCATAAATAAGTATACTTTTCAGCTATACTACATTACGGGACCAATGAATGATTTACTTGTTTTTTCTCATTATGTACTTTCCATTTACACAAATCTATGCACCATTTAAAATACACATTTTCACTGATTCATAAACCCGTCAATACACACTTCTGTCATAAAAGTTTTGTTTTATATTGATTCCGAGAAACATTTTACACAGGTAAACGTATGCAAAAATATTGAATTTACTTAATTACAAACATGTTATCAAAATGTGGCACTTGCAAATTTGCAATTTTTATTGGTTGAACAGTATTCTGATAAACCCAGTATAAATTATGAAGATAATTCTTAAATACTGTTTATTAAATTTCATGTATGTAAGCACTATTTCAAAATGTAAAAGTTACGTAAAGATAAATAACAATATGTTCTGTGAAAAATTTCTTTTTGGCCGCATCAGTAATTGTCAGGAATTTGAACAAAGAAAAAGTTATTTTATACCACATCAAATAACACACACACACACACACACAAATGTTCAGCTTTTTCATGATTTCCAGTACTTAATTCTACAAGAGAAGATACTTTATCCGATATTCAAAGAAATACAGAGACAGTGTGAAATTATTTGCAACAATTAGTCATGGCTAATTATAAAACATCAATTAAAATTTTGGAGCTATAATGTTAATACTAATTCAATGTAGAACTAATGTCACTGGTTAGTGAACATTTACACTACTGAATACATTACATGTTACGTCATAGTGCAATAACATAAGGGTCAGAATCATATTATTATATACATTGTGACCAAAAATAATATCTACATATTACAAAAAAACAAAACAGGCACAAACTTTCAAATGCACTATGTTATTAATAATAATTTCTGACGGGAGTGTTGTACTGCGGGGGGGGGGGGGGTCAATCTCCCCAGAGCTATTAAACATTTTAGTGAAACTCCATAAACATTTAACGGAGGCCTATTTCTAAGCCTACGTTTCTAAGCAACTGCATGTGTTAAAATAAGGCTTATAAATAATTGTATAAATAAGAATCTTAGATATCTGTCATGAGGGAAATTGAGAATCGAACCTTCAAGCTAGTCCCATTCCCCCCCCCCCCCAACAAGAGTAGCTCCTATATAGTTATGCCATTGCCTTACACCATATCCCGGCACATAGTACATGACACATGGGAAAATCTCAGCATTTTTGGTGCCACTGTACATGCATATTGTTCAAAGTAAATCATCACTGTTTTGAAAAACTGAGTAATTAATAATTATTAGTGTAAGATGAAACTTTTCAAAATGATTAAAATAGATGTTTCAATGGTGTAAACTGTAAACCATCATCACCCAACAATTTTCTGATAAAATAACTCGTTATACGTTCTTATCCTAAAACTATTCAGACTAGTGAATTAGTTACCTGCCTGAAGGTTTTTTTTTTTTTTTTGCAACTAATCTTAGATAGATCGACGAGCAATTTGACTCTATCAATATCTTAAAACTAAATGTCTATTTACTGGGTTTACCCACTGGTATCCCTCAGATTACTCTAATGGTGAAAACATACACATACACAACACTTCACACTGTAGTCTGCTTTACACACACCACACTAAACCAGGTCAAAAGGTTTGGTCCTCTTGAGCCTTCTCAATATCCCATGTTGGTCAAGCAGCTGAATTGCCTCTACGTTAACGTGGTTATGAAGCCGGTCTTCATGCTTCTGTGCAAATTTTCTAATCTCGTCAGCAACCATTTCCACACCCAGGTCTCTGTGCAGGTCACTATTCCTTATGTACCAAGGGGCATTAACAATATTTCTCAGTACTTTATTTTGAAATCGTTGTATGATTTCGACGTTACTCGCACTGGCACACCCCCACAGCTGGATTCCATAGGTCCAAACTGGTTTGAGCACCTGCTTATACAGCATAATTTCATTATGTATTGCAAGCTCGGAGTTTGCACCAAGGAGCCAATACATTTTTTTAAATTTGAGATTCAGTTCCTCACGTTTTTTTTTAATGTGCTCTTTCCATCTAAGCTTAGCATCTAGGTTCATGCCCAGATACTTTGCTGTGTTTGCATACGGAATAGTATGATTATTTAAAACGATTGGGCCTGAAGAGTTTGACACACATAGTTTGTAAACATTTGTTCTATATAAATAATTAAATTACACTGCTTTATTTAAAATGTAGAAAAACAGAAAATATTACATCACTGCAATACTAAAATATCAGATTTTCTTGTCAATTCAAAACATACACAAATTTGTTCAAATAGTTCATAACAAAAATTCTGATTTACACCTGTCCAAACAAGAATAATTACTGTCAAAGCTGCAAAAAAAAGTAACTCTGCACACTGTCTCACTCAAGTTGTGTTTGTTCAAGTGTCAGTTGTTCTAAGAAAACGTCTGTACTGAACTAATTGTAACCATTCAATTGTGTATCATACATCATGGGATAAAAAAGTATCCATATGCGTGTGGTTGTGTGTAAAGTTAATGAGGCTTAAAGAAACTATACCTTGACTGTTTCACCATCTATTTAAAACCACATAACAGGAAAGTTATATGAGGATAGTCATCGGTATGTTGTGTAAAACAAAGTTGTTAGCAGCATCAATAATCCTTATGAATTGATCAGAAAAAGCTGATTTAAGTCTCATATAACAAAATGAACATACACTATACATTCCTGACTCTCACAAAGAAAACGTTTGACCTTTGTGCACTAGTTCCAATACTTAATATTATTCCCAAGTTGGATATAACTGTCACAATAACCAATCCTATTAAGAATACAAGAACGCATTCTTCAGTGAAGATCTTATACTATATGAAAGACAACAGCACCTATAGGATATACGAGATATGTTTATCATAAATTATGTTGGATATAGGAAACCATCGAAAAAGGCTATTAGAAAAGAAAAGTATGTAGATTTGAGAACATTGGTAGCTTGTCCAAATAAGTAATCACAAGACCCTGAGTACAATTTTAAACATCACAACTACTCTCTGAATTACTCTACAGTATTTAATAGTAAGAATGGCATACTTCCTAAATGTTCTGCTTCGGTATAAAAAATTTACTGCTTTAATATAAAAAAATACGTTACATTTATTTTTGAAACAATAAGAAATATAACAATAAAAATATGTTACATATCAAAAAAATTCATAGATTCTAAAATAAAATCACACCTATACACAACGTGCCTATACAGGAAAACAAAACATGTTAGCTTCATAAAAAATTCAAAACAAAAACATGCTGCCCAATTGTTAACTGTTTCAGTTCATCAAAATATTGCCTAACCAAACTTGCCTCATCTTCATTCCTTTCTGGTCTAGATCCACCACCTAGTCCTCGATTCTCTGCATCACTTCCCCCTTGACACTGATTACGATAATGTTCTTTTACATGTGCAAGTACTACTGAACGATCACTGTCTCTGTAAAAATATAACACTTCATGAAGTTTAACTTTTCAAAATTATGTAAAGTTAATTAATAATTAATGCATATGTAAAGTTTGTATTTTTTAAACTAGGCCTAAATACTTATTGAATATTTTACCTGTACTACTCCTCTTTAGGAATTCAAATTCATCATCTTGTCAGAAATTATTAATAATTAATAATGTTCTGGATTTTTTAATACAAAATATTACAATCGAACTATTTATAGACTACAGTTAGAAGTTTTGTAAATAATCACAGTATAAAATTTAGGAGACTACTATTATTTTAACTCTTTAATTCTACCATCTTGGATTTTGAAAGCAATAAATGTAAATTTTCTCTTTTTTATAGTTCATCATTTAGACATTATACTGAGGGGTTAGTTGTAAAACTAACCAAGTCCAATGATTTTTAAAAAAGACACTTTACTTTTTTATTAATTTATATTTTTCTTTTCATTTTCCAAAAGCTATGTAATCAATAAAGAACTCTATTAATAATAAAAATTCACTTTGAAAATCAGTTTGATAATTTTATGATTGTTATAAAATTATAAAATAATTTTAAAAATAAAATAAGCTTTCATTGCAATTGAAAAACTTTGAGTTTTCTGTAAATTTACGTAAGTGGACTTGGGTAACTTGACCAATAACCACACGATATGTATTATGTATGTAAGAAAATAACATACTTAGGCTTCTTAGGTAAGCTTTATGTGTCTAAATAACTAATTCTAATATTTAATAGGAAACAATCTACTTCTGAAACTTCAGACCTATATTTCTGAAACTTACACATACTGAAATGCCATTTATATTCAAGTACCAGTAGTAAACTGATACCGTCTTATTACATTCTTTTATAGTAGACAGAAACTATTGATCTGTCTACTGAATATTCATCTTTTTAAGTTCCAAACTGCTACATATGAATCAGTAGGTTATAAATTAAATTGTTATTGTCTATATCTGCAGACTAAAACTATCAGAAATAGAAAAGATATGTGAAGTGGGTCCATACATACAAGTCTTCCAAATCAAAACGAACCTTATCTGAAAAAAGGAATCTTGAAATTCCTATTTAGAGCAGCCTGTGAAAAGATGACTTAATAGAGTGTGAGAGCAAACACACACACATACACAGATGGGGGAGAGACAGACAGACAGAAAGAGAGAGATTTGAAATAAAACTATGAACAGAATTAAATATTATATTTTAGGTCTGTTAATGAAGTAAATCTGTCATATAGAAAGAATCACCTAAACTGTAATAATAGCTTAGATTTCATGTAAATTTTGCTTTTCAATATCCATTTCAGTATAACAATGTTTTTATCTTACCTGAACAAACACTTTTTGCATTTCCACATGGTCTTCTTATTTTCAACATTTAATTTCTTCTTTGGTATGTTATCATCACGACTGTCTTGCATTGGCCGCTTCAAATCATATGATGAATGAAGAGGCGGTGGCTTTGGATAAATAGGGCGATGCTGTGACAATGGAGGTGGTGGTGGTGGAGTTGAACTCTGCATCTGAAGGTTACTGCTCGGATTGGAAGGATGCAATGCTGGAGCTGGTGTCAACTTAGGAGGTGCTGGTAAAATAGGTACTGGTTCAATTGGTCCATATGACTGAGTCACCGGCTTTGTTCTTCTTCCAGATCCACTACTTTCTGCTGATGGCTCATGAACCTTCATTAAAGTCAAGTATTTGTTATACTTTGAGTAATTTCTCCTGCCAGTTTCATCAGTCATTAACACCCTAGCCCGCTCATGGCTAGAGTCTCTAACCGTTTTCAACCTAATATGTTTGGTAATGTCCCAGCGCCAGTTAGATCGGTATGCACACAGTGAACATTCAAATGGTTTCTTATTTAAATGGCCAACAATGTGTACATGGAACCGTGAAGCAGTCGAAGCCCAGAAAGAGCAATGAGGGCACTTGTATACCTATAAACACACAAAAAATGTAAGTCATTAGTCTGTTGTTATTATAAATCATGTATTTTTAATGCACAAAAATAAAAATTATTATGGAAAGTATATCATGAATTAGAAACAACCAACAAAAAACATACTGATGGACAATGCAGTCTATATCTTGCTATTCTCCATATCGTTAGACCCTTTACTTCTAAGTTACCATTATTGCCAAAAGAAAAAAGGAAAAAGACTTAGAACAGTTAGTGTTGCTGAATGTGCAAAACTAGTACACAACAATAATAAATATCACAGATCAGAACATCGTAATCTTTTTCAACCCAAAAATCCATTTTAAATGAAACTTTTGTCAGTTTTATCCAATTTCCACACATCCTACAGACCTAATAATTTTTCATTCCTGGTTTAAAAAAAGGTTGCATATCTTTGCACTAAATGCTACTGAAGTTATTAATATTTATCTCTATTCAAACCTTGAATTGTGATTTTAAACTTACCATTTAATTCACCTTGTAATACTGAACTTCTTTTGCTTTTTGTCCTCATATATTGATAAAAATTATGAAACTAAAAGTTTATTTAACATGATCAATATGTTTATATCATTTTTCTTATTATGAACTATTTAAAAATTCAAGTACCATTACTTAAACAGTCATTTAAACAATGACACTATGATGTAATAAACATAAAGATATTTTAATAAAACAGCTTCACAACATAATTCATCAAGTTTAGCTCTGAAAAACTTAACATTATATAAATATAATTTACCTTTTTAACAGAATGGTCTCCTTTCATTTTCATCACTTTCTGACCAAGTATATTGCCAGTCAAATTGCCATGAGACGCAGCCTTTGATTTGCTTGTTACTGCCCCAATACCAGGCGCTGTTTCAATTCCCACAACACTGCATTCATCACTTTGTGGAGATTTACTGCGACTGTCGTCATCATTGCTTCCCATATTGGTCCATACAAACACCTTATTTTCCATTGGATGAGGTGGCTTTTGCCCATCACCATTTTCTTCTAAACCATCTTCAGATTTTATTTCTTCTCTGTTTTCATCCACATCCATAATTTTATCATCTTCTTCCTCTTCCTCTTCATCCTCATCATCAGCATGTTCTGTTTTCTTCATAGCTTCCACACAAGACTTCAGGTGAACTACTAAATCAGCACTAGTTTTACATCTCTGACGACAATGCTGGCACCTAGTTGATGATAATTCTGCTCCACTAATTACAGAGTTACCGCTAGAAGGACTAGCACTTCCTGCAGGTTTCGTTTCATGCAGTTTCTTATGTCTAACGGATTCTGACAAACATTTTGATTCATGACCACACCAATTACATACAAGATTGCAACTTTCACCAGCACCTGTCATTAACTTTTCTTTTAATTTATCAAAAAATGATGCATTCTTCTTTTTAAACCCATCTGGAAGGCTTTTAGTCTCTAATGAGTGTTCTGGAGAACTTAATCTGTTTTTATCTGGAAATGCAGATTTACTTCCAATCGGTAATGGAACAGAATCATGCGAATTTTTGAAGGCTTCCTCATCACCAATCAGAGAGGCAAAATCTTTTAAAGAACTATTTGGACATGATTTAGCACAAATATCATTCAAATCTTTTTCGGACATTGCCTTTTCAGGAGTAGTATGAGCACTACGGCCTTTGACAAGATTTGGGATTTTCAAAATCGGTGGTGGTGGAGGTTTACTGGTAGTGCTGCCTCCAGTATTTGCGCCTCCACCACTACTGCTAACACCACCTCCACCACCACTATTTCCACCTCCTGATGCTACTGGTGGTCCTGATGTGTTAGTACCTCCTGGTGTTCCACTTCCCCCTGAAGACTGAATTGGAATCAAGTTTGGTATAGGCCTTGGGGCCTTTTTCTTCTCCTCTAACCCATGTACACGTAATTCATGTCTAACCATCTCACTTTCCCAAGCTGCTCGATAATTGCAAACCCGGCATTTTATTTTCTTCACATAAACTGTACCATTCTTATGTTGCAACACGTCACCAGGCTTTACTACCTTCTCACCTAGTTTTACTGTTAACTCTTTGGCATTAAAATGTGCTACTGTTTTTGGCTTTTTCATCATTATATTTTTTGACTGATGCAGTGGTTGGAATGGCTGCTGTGAAGATGTCTGTGACTGAAGAGGTGGTTTAGGCGTTACCTCCAACTCTTCGAGCCTTCTAAGGCTACTTAAATCTGCTAGCTGAAACAAAAATACAAACTGAGATTAATTTTTAACATTCAAATAGAGTAAATCAATGTTAAGCTGCAAATTTAATCAAACATATAATTATTTAGGAAAGTTAATATGTAAGTAAAATCTCCTCTCAATACATCACTGAACTACAAATTTTTAATAATTGCAACTAAAATAGGAACCTATTTTTTACAAAATGTATATCGTAGTTACTATAATATGACACAAACAAATGCTTTGTCATCTATTTCATTATAGTGTTTTATGTTATGAGCAATCTACAGTACATTTTCATATGTGCATACATACAGCAGCACACATTGCTACATATGCTGTATTCCAATTTAGATCACACTGCTTCCTTACAAGAACATCTTTCATACACATACAAACGCTAAATTTGTTTCCAAGAACTTCAGTTCACACTGTGAGACATGAAAATGTAAATAATCACAAAAATGATTAATATTTGTTTATGTAAAAGTTCTGATTTTCTCTTCAAAATTAATGAAACAGAATTAAATAATTAAAAAATAAATTATCTGTCTATGCCAAACTGTTCATTAACACAATTGTAAGTTATGTTCCATGTATTTATAATACAATTTCTCATCCTTTCTAACAGTTAAAGCAAATATAATATCTATACATATTAGATTATGTTTAATTAATCTTGTTGTCAATTACTTTTACAAAACTTAAAAATAATTTGTCTTGAATCTATTATATTCAAGTTATTGCTAACCATCCATCTGTATTGACTTTATTAACAGAATCACGTTATTAATACTTATATTACAATTTACTTATCGCAGAATTTTTGATAGAGATGAATTACTTTTATAATGTATTCTTTATATTTTACCACATAAATCATTCACTATTAAAATCCAAAATCTTTCCCCACTAAAGTCAATAATAAAAGAATCTACTGTCTGCAAACCCATTACATTTCTTTAATGAACTAAATTTTAATTCAGTTAATAAAAAATTATTCGATCTTCAACAACAGAATGCATCCAATTTGTTTTAACTAAATGTAAATTAATATAACATAGTTACAGACCAACATGTGTGTTCAGGCTCTGTTTCCTGTCTTAAGACTTCTATTTCGTTACAACAATCATTTTTTATTTTTATATAGTTAATAAAATTTCTTAGTCAGTTGATAAGGATTAATACTTTTTTATCAGTTTAACCAACATTATAATTTATATAATCTCGCTTCTTATCATAAAGATAAATCTTGTGTAATTTTTAAGTATTTTCAAGAAGTTCTAAATTGTCAAGAAAAGCGGTAACGCTCAGTTTTAACTTTCTTACTTGCTCATTCTGTGTGTGTGTGTGTGTGTGTGCTCTGTGCATGCGCCTTACGTCTGCAGACTGTTTTAAATAATCCAGACAGCAGCACTACACAAGTATACGTAAATCGTTGCAGTCGCAATTCGTGGCAACTTCCGAACACGTATTACAAAATTCACACAAACTGAAACGAATATTTAGAAAAACGCAAGTTACAACAAAGAACTGATTACCCAAAGAACCACAATGGCGTTGTCTGAAACCGCTGAACCGGTTATCAGTCTTCTGGAAACAAAGACCTAGTTTCACGGACGAACGCAACGCCATCCTACCTGGTACGTTAACCACACACACTGTTCAGTTAACAACACACGATACAATAAAGTATTTACTTCCTGCATAAATCCTGATTCCTTCCGCTATGCCATGTGCCGAACGGACGACGGACGAGTAAACTGCTGGGCGCTAGTCAGTGAAAGAATGCAAAATGGCGGCTGTGCGTATCGGCCACTGCCTGGGCTAGCTCCCAGACTCTGCTGCTCTTATCGTGGGAGTTTGTTATATCGGGTTCAAAGTCCTGCCCTGCCACACTCTCAATCCTTCTGGAGGCCACGAAAGAATGTGATGCCCCACGACTGACCTCAATATTATTATATCGATTACTGATTACGAGATTTATTATTATTGACTCCCATTTATCTCCGTAACTGTCTAACATTCGCTTCTTCCAACGTACGACTGATGGCTCCGTTTACTGCGACCACACAAAGGCAGAATCACTCAACGACACACGGACGCGTACCCGCGCAATACACGGACGACAAGGATATCTCTGTACAACACTCTTTCCGCGACTTTTAGCCGACGTTAAAAAAATATTAATTGTGTTTGATTACTTACACGTATGGCGTAGATTCACGAGAAAAATTATTTTGACGATTTCTCTGTAAATAGATTTTATATTACATTTATGGCTACGGTTAGAAGTGATTCTGAAATATTCGCCACGGTTTTTTGTATACTTCCGTCACGATTACGATTTGTTCGAGATCAAAGAATACCTATAGACCCACATCCGTAGAAAGGCTTCTTCTTTTACAAAGTGATCAAGATTTCAAGCATTACGCTTACCCCCCAGAACGTGTCATTAACTTACACTTAATTGAAATACCTATTAATTTTACTACCGGTTTTAAGTAAGCAGAAAAATATGAAATTATAAATAGCTCATTTATTAAACCGCATTCAACATTTTTTAAACACACATATTCTATGATTCTGACTTCTTCATATTTTAATCTTACAAGAATAAATTATTTTTTAAGGCCTTTTACTATCACCTTAATGATAGGTCGGCAAAGAATAACAAATATCAGTATTACAGTCAGTTAATATAAAGCTCTCTCCTGATAGAACTTTCATTACAGTTTATTGAAACAAGTGTATCGTTTTCAAGATGAACATGCTTTTAAGTAAAATACGAACATCCTTTCACACTTCATAATTCATAACTTTCTTTCTTCAATACTTAACAACACAGAATTGCCTATACTTAACATAGATATCCTCCACAACCGATTGTGTCAAAGTATAAACGTTTTTTGTTGTTTTAAAGAATATAAGGTTTCTTTAAAATTGTGTGTAAACACTTAGGTCGGTTACGGAAGAAGAGACTCACCAAACTCCTAGTTGCACAACTCACCAACCCACCCTCATAACATTTTCTAAGTGAAACATGAAGCTTGTTACAAGAAGTACATGCGACACAAGGTAATACTCTGTTACAGCTTGCACTCACTCGTATGATATCATCGAACAAATTAGTCATGCTGTGCTTCTGACGTTTTACTCTACATTCTGATTAAAAAATGCATACTCACGTACGCATATGATTATGAGTCCGTATACGTTCTGCAGGAAATGCGAAATAACAGACAGAAACCTTTGTCATATCGTAAAGGTTCACACAAATACTGAAGTTAAGATGTCTAAACAGCGAAGACAAAATTGTCTAAATTGGCAAAACTGTGCCTGTAGAGGCATATCTTTTATTTATAAAACTTGTCGGTTACAACTTGTGGTAGTAAATATTAGTTTAATTTAACAGCTTTTGTTAGTAAATATAGACCTAATTTAGAGTGGGTCTAGTCTAGTGGTATGCCTATATTTATTTATGTTAAATATAGACTTTATACATATATATATATAAACTACTAGATATATAGACTTCTTTTAAATACATAGACTTTTTTGGAGAAGACCACTGGATTCATTAAAAACCAAGTACTTCTTCAGCGAACAAACCAGACGGAAACAATAACGTTATCAATGTCTTCCAGCTGTACGATTGAGTGCCGCCTCGGCAGGGTGCACAGGCGGCCGCCAGCTGCATGGTGGCGTCTACCGAATCGATACGGACACGCCAACACCGCGTCTCTCGATCGTCGCCATCACACAGCAGATTCAGTTATTTTTGTGGCGGTTGTTTCTGTTCGTCTGACCGCAACGACTGTCACTCTCCGAAAAGTCTATACCTGTTGTTCTCTGAATAAATGGGATGAACACCTACGAACGGTACATAACCTAGTCTACCATATATCCATCCCGTAGACGACACTGTTTAAAACAATAAATGGATTCAGCGTCAAAGACCGTAAATTAAACAGTAAACCCTGTTTAACCCGGTTAAAAAATTATACATCTCTATTTAGTACAAACACGCAGGCTCTAACTGTACCCTGTATTGTCTAAACATAGTTATTTCTGGGTACGTTTTCATTACAAGTTTTTATCACGAGCTTTATCAGTTGTTTTTATTCTACGTTGGAAAATGTTTGGAAGAGAGGCGTCTGTGCCACGGCGGCCGAGCGGTGACACGCACGCGCGCGCGCTCTATGTACAAGCGTGTGAACGTTCTGATATCTGTTTCAGATTCGTAACATATCCGTCGTTTGCTTCCTAGTTCGCGTTTCCCAGCTCGACTCGGACAGTTCTGTTAGGCCGTACAAAGCGGTTTTCGGTTTGTCCGCATCGAATCCCCAACGTTAACCTTGCGTACACCATTCAATAACTGGGACTCTACTGCTGACCATTAAACGTCCCCTCTGTCTTCTTCGCAATCAATACTTCACTCGGCCGCTGTGCCACAGCCGCTCCTCTTTCAATCGACACGCCACGCTCTCCATTCAAACGTATAATGCAAAACATTTAACCACAATCATGCTAACTGCTTGTGTCGCGATAACTAAAACCATTTCCACAACGAAGCAACAATTTTTTTTTTTAATTCTTTGATAGTCCACGCTTCAGTCGAATAATTTTACAGTATGGGCGCCATTTAAATAACCAATTCTGTAACGTTACTTACTTTCATCTCTTTTATTACTTACTAGTCACGTTTGGTTATGTTGCGACCACACTGTCCTATTTATATTTCCACTGTTGACATAGATTACGCGCTACTGAAACGTAGCACACAATATTTCTGGAATTCATAAATTAATATTCGCATCAACGTTTTCTTGCTTCCAAAAATTCCGTTTATTAATTTTTTTTTATTTGTATCGACCATCTGAGGACCACATGCCAATTTCAATTCTTTATTCCTTGTTCTTTTCCTTTTCTCCAGTATTCTTTCATCTTTTCACTATGTCTCTTCTTCCTGTCTTCAGTTCACTTTGAACCTGCGTTTTTCTCTCTCCTACCCTGGACTCCTTCCATTTTTAACACTTTTGCCAGGAAAACGTCTCTTTCAATTGCTTCTTCTGCGTTTATATTATTTTTTTTCTAAATCTTTTTGGACTTCTTTAATTCAACTTGATTTGACTTCTTTCCCCTCAGATATCTGAAGATCTGTTTTGTTAACCTACTGTTCTATATAATATAAATAACCTACTGTTCATTCTATATAAATGTCCAAAAAATAATAGTCTTCGTTTTCTCATTGTTTCTGTTACATTTTCTATACTTTGATATATTTCATCATTACTTCTTAATTTCCAATCTTCTGAAGTTTTTCTTGGGGCTAATATTTTCCTAATAATTCGTCTTTCCAATATTTCTAGTTTGTCTAAATTATAATTCAATGCTAGACATTCACTTGCATATAGGCATTGTGGCCTCAACTACTGTACTGTAATGGCTTATTTTCGCATTTTTAGATATGCACTTTTTATTGTAAATATCTTTAGTTATACCATATGTTCTTTCCATATTATGGATCCTTTCTGCTATAGCAGATTTTTCTAAACCATTCTCTTAAATTATTTCCCCTAGATACTTAAATTTTCTAACCCGTTTATTTTATTTTATTTATTTATTTTTGTATACACTTATGAAAAGAATAAATCTCGAGCGCCTTTCTATATGATTTTACTTAAACATATTGAGTAGGTGGCGATGTAACATGCGACCGTCTACGTATTCAGATTTTATATACGAGACGGATGATAGTAACTCATCTTCCGAAAACAACAACACATCTCCAGAGAAGACAAACACGCGCCACTACTGTGCAAAGTAGGCCAAGTATGTTGTGTATTAGAACAGCAGTCGACTTCAAGGCAACCGCGCGCCTTGCATTTCTTGAGATAACCCGGAATGTCATTAATTTTAAGGCCATCATCACAGGCTGCTGCGCTGCCAGCAGTACTACAAAACAAGTGGATCGTCCTCAACTCGACAGTGAAACGAAGCCAAGAGAAAGAACGGTCACACGTTGTGTTTCCAAGCTCGCGTGCGACACCGTGTCAATTTAGGCGTAATGTTGTTTTAATAGTAAATGAATCGAATACATAGTAATAAAAATTACCGTTTTAAATGCTGTAATTACATAAATGTTAGTTGTATAATTGTGTTTAGTCTTTAGCGTAGTGTCTTCAGAATCTGTCACGCCTCATGGGCGTGTACTTGAGTAGCAAGTCATACCGCGCCACTTTTGTATTCAAAACAGAACTGCTTACGAATTTCGACATGTTTATTATTACAGTCTTCGACAAACACGTGAATGAATCGTTCTCATTTATACAACGCTTTAACAACAATGTCCGCATTCTCGGTGACCAGAACTGTTGAAGCTGTCTATGGCTCAGCAGGATTTAGCTCAATACAATAATAATACTCTCTCTCTCTCTCTCTCTCTCTCTCTCTCTCTCTCTCTGCAGAGAGAGGAGAGTAAACCAGGAATCTGAACATAATAGTGTAAACTAGCGTTGTCCTGAGGTATTTTTGTGCAGCCCTCGATACCAACAATGTCAAAAAAATTAGGCTAATAAAAAAACAACATTTTATTCTGCTTGTTGTTTAAAGTTAAACGAAAATACTGTTCCCGTCTTCTAAATGTTTAAACTAAATGAAAAAAGTGTCTAGATAAGCTGTTAGATTTAATTCTGTGTTGTCTGCGTTGATATAAAATACTTCATTCTTTGGCAGCACAGAAGCTTGATAGCAGTTACATTTTGTAACATTAAATTTAACGAAGGAATTGGATGAGCGCAATTCAAACATCTTCTGTACTGTGTCTGCACTGAACCGAATCACTTCCTATTTTCAGTAAACAGAAACCCTCTGTTTCCCGAAATAGCGTGAATTATTTAATTTTAACCAACGTACACTTATGAAACATTTGACAGTATTAAAACAGTTTCATTCACGTACGTATCATGTTTAAGGATGCTGTCGCAATAAATATTCGCTCGGATGACCGATGTGTGTGTGTTTATTCTCTACGATATGTTTATGATATTAAAAAGTATATACAAACTGTGTAAGTAAAGTGTATCTCCAGAAAGCATGCTTACAACATAAGTGGCCCCCTAGGCAATGAAGTTGGAAGGACCTGAAGTAAACAGTTAAGACTGTGCTGATCGTTACAAACACGGGTAAATCTGAATGTCGAATAACCTACGCTTTCGGTGCAAGTAAGAAACACGAAAATTCACGTACGTAGAAGACGGAAACAAGAAGGCAAAGAATGTAGGACTGGGGCTACGCCGTAATGGAGATCTAACGGCGAACACAGTTCCGTTGAGGCGTGGAATCCGAGATAACAACTCACCACAGGAAATTTAACAGCGTAAAATTAAAATAAGAACAATACGTAATCACAAGTATAATAGGCCACTGCTTATGAGGCAATGCACGACAACACAAACCTTACATGAGCTCCCTGATAAAACTTTATATTATTATTATTTTTTTTTAATGCATCTACACGTCTGTAGGTTAAAAATTATATACGTTAAAAAAACGAAAAACCTGTGATAACTAAAGATTTGCGCAACAGAAATTTCTTAACAGTGCCAGAAGAGGTGTGCCTGCGAATCGGCTTAGAAATGAGGACACACAAGCAGAATTAAAGGCCCATACAGCGAACGAAGAATCTGAGCAAGCAGAGGCAGCAGAAGCGTATACAGGTATCTAAGCGAACCAAAACCGTCGGGACCAGAGATACTGGAAGACCGCATAAAAGAAGTTTGGACAAATGACGTCATCTAAGCCCTGACCCGACGATAAGAGACAGAGAGAGACGAAGCAGATGAGCAACAATCACTTCAGATGAATTTAGGTTTAACATATAATTAAAAAAAGCTATTAATCAAACAGAATGAGGTAGGTCTATATTTAGTAACCGGATCTGGTGTTTTATTCTGGCACTAAACTAATTTGAAATCGAAAAAAAAAAAATATATATATATTCGTAAGTTCTATATATATGATACCTAAGCCGGGAAAGAATTCTTCTCGAGTGGAAAACCTCAGGCCCATCAGCCTCTTGTCCGCGACGTCCAAGGTTTTTGAGCGTCTGATCCAGCGTAGGATCCGCGACCATCTAGAAAGACTAGACGTGCTGATCCCCGAACAGTTCGGCTTTCGTGAGCTGCACTCCTCGACTCATCAGCTGATGAGACTCGTGGAATGCATAACCGAGGCTGGCTGCCAGGGCAAACAGACGGCTGCGATCTTCCTAGACGTAGAGAACGCCTTTGACCGCGTGTGGCACGAGGGTGTCCTGTACAAACTCACGGAAGTCCTTCTCCCAGACTGCTACGTTCACTTGATCGGCAGCTTTCTGCGAGACCGTAGCTTCCGAGTGAGAGTAGACCAAGCTCTCTCTTCGGAGAGGCGTATTACCGCTGGCGTCCCTCAGGGAAGTGTCCTTGGGCCTCTCCTGTTCTCGTTGTTTGTCAACGACACGCCCCTAGTTCCTGGAGTGAAATTGTCGCTGTTCGCGGACGACACTGCGGCTTTTGCCTCAGAGCCGAACGCGAGTTATGCGGCAGTTAAGCTCCAGCGCCAACTCGACGCGTATGTCGGGTGGACCGATGACTGGAGAGTTGCCGTTAACGCTTCCAAGAGCGCCGCGGTAATATTCTCGCGCAAACGTAAGCGGCCTCGGCCGCTTAAAGTAGGCCCCGTCGAGGTGCCCTGGACCAACAGCGTCAAGTACCTCGGGCTCCACGTGGATTCCCGACTCACCTGGCGAACCCATACAAACTACATCAGACAACGCGCTTCGGCGCAACTCAGTAGACTCTGGCCCGTGCTTTCTAATCCGGCAATGACCCCCCGGCTAGGTAAGCTCATAGTCAACACGTACGTGTTGCCGGTGATTACCTACGCCTGTCCTGTTTGGGGATACCTGGCTCGTGGTCATAGAATCACGCTCCAGCGCGTACTCGACCGGGGACTGAAGCTCGCGTGCAAAGTCCCCCGGAGGTACTCTTCTCGTCTTTTGAGGAGAGGACTCGGTGTCCGCTCTCTTGATGACACCGTGAGACGCCTGGCGCGACGATTCTATGTTCGTTCCGACAGAGTGACCCACAATTCCCTCATTGCCGGACTTGGTAAATACACCCGGCGACCAGGTGAGTCCTGGAAGCGACCTCGTTTGCTAGTCCCGGTGGTATAATCCACCAATCGCAGGTCGTTTCAGACCCCCCCCCCCATAATTAGATAAAAGTATAAAAAGAACTCAACCAGACCCAGTGGCAGGAGTCCTTTCTGAGACTCGGGACACTGCACTACTCGCGACCCCCAGTTGTGTGTGTAAGTTCTATACAATATGCACAGACTTGTTTATTTATCTGACAATGAACTTTCAGATGTAGCCTGCAGAAACGGCCATCTTACGAATCGATTTATGCGATCGAGAGTTGAGCTATATCCGCAAAAGCGCTAAGTATTTTGGTTTTCGTTTCCTGTTCACTTACGCGATCGCCCAACAAAACCTGTGTAGTACACACGGGTACGCCCGCTCACGTGCGCTACTACATAGGCTTATATTGCCATATACACATTCAAAAATCTTCTTTTAACCGACTTATGACTTATCCGGATACACGAAATAACTGTTGAAGCTTATGAGTACTTTTTGGTTACGTAATGAACAGCTGTTATGCTGCATAATCCCGCGGTGTCAAACTACCAAAACGTTTTCACAAAGGCCTTCTTGCTCAAGTAGATAGCGATTCCACTAGCCTATACAATATTAGCGTATTCCACTGAAACATATACAACATTTATCTACAGTATTTATCACTAAGAAACAGACTGGAGCTATGAAACGTGTGTAGTACAAGCACAGAACGAAAAATAAGAAAAATACATTTTTGGTACGGTCTCCAAGTTGCATAATTTAATAAATTATATAGATTGGTAGTTACCTTTATCTAATTCCTTCCTTGCAACTTAATTATTTGCGTACCAACGCGTTTCAGGATCACAGTCCCATCATCAGGTTATGAAATTAAATCATGCACTTTAAGTCGACTTTTAACTTTACGTGAGTGAATACACATAGCTATGAGTTTAAGCAAATACGAATGTTGTGCAGTGGTTTTATAAATTTAAAAACTTAACGACGAGTGACTAGTGCATGATTTAATTTTATAACCTGATGATGGGTCTGTGATCTTGAAACGCGTTGTTACGCAAATAATTAAGTTGCAAGGAAGGAATTAGATAAAGGTAATTACCAATCTATATAATTTATTAAGAAAAATACACTTTCAGAAGTAATTGTGCGCGCGCGCGTGTGTGTGTGTACCAGTGGATTTAATACTTGGTTACTACCTAGAGGTCCTGGGCTTGTATAGAATCAAGTCGCGTTTTTCAGCCCCCAAGTCATTGCTTAGCCACGCGGTGTCTTGCTTGTGTGCCATACAGCTCAACCTATCAGCCTAACCTGCACCCCCCCCCCAAACCACTTCAACGGCAACAAAAGGAGTCTATATTATTATATATAAGAAATTTGCTCCTTATGTGAATTGCAGGATAACTGAATCGGCCGCCTAATTGAATCAATTTCTGAAATCCCAACCCCATCCTAACAAACGATAACTACATTTACTGTAACTACTAATAAATTATAAACTATGTTTTACACACTTGATTCAAGCGTATGGGGATAATTAACAATTAAAAATTATATCTATGATGATAACGATAACAACGTAGACCTACGCACGATCTGCGACTAATTCTGTTACCAGCCTTCTCCAACATACAGTATACGACTACAGTAGCAGAAACTGGCTGTTGCTTTCGGTAACCATGTCTCACGTAACTCTCCATGTGTCATAATTTTGTATTGTCACACGCATTTCCTTTTTGTGTTCCATGAAACAACAAAGTTTTAACGTTAACTTTGAAAATCCATCTACTTATTCGTCACTGCTTCTTATACAACTCTATAAATGATGAATTTAGTTCAGTAATGAATGTGGTGATGAAATTTCTGATTGTATACTTAATTACAGCTGTTCACGTCACCGTGAATCTCTATTGTTGATCACTATTCGTGGCATGGAGTTGCACACGCAGATAGGCAGAATACTCCAACACATTATTTCCTTTATTGCCGTTTGATGAATTCCAGTATCAACAATTACGGATTTTATATCTATTAGTACTGCCATCTACCTTCAATGTAGCTAGGTAATTTGATCGTCAACGCGTATACATGTTGCCGATCATCACCTATGCTGCCGCCGTCTGGGGTTACCTTGCCCCTGTTCTTAGCAGAAAGCTGAAAAGCGTTCTCGACAGAGGACTTCGGCTAGCGGCTAAAGTCCCCCGTCGGTACCCTTGTCGTCTCTTGAGAAGTGGACTCGGTGTCCGCTCCTTGGATGACAACGTAAATTTTACGTTCGAGCGGCAAGGACCCCCACAAATCCCTTCATAGCCGGCCTTGGCTATGACCAAGTGATACTTGGAAACGGCCTCGGCAGATACTGTACTAGAGAGATCTAGTACGAGCATGCCGTTGTACAAACAGCCCATAAACAACAAAATATTCCGTTCTGGACCGGACCACATGGCAGGAGCTCCTGCCGAAAGCTCGGAACCTAGGGGACGTCTCAAACCCGCACATCCCGTCAGCCCTGATGGACCTTCACTGCGGAAATGGTATCGAGGATTAAAAAAAATCTGAAAGATACACAAATGCTATTTTGACCAGACTAAATCCTTGTATTTAGTGTGAGTTGAACTAAGACTACCATGCTCCACGCCGCGTAACATACTCCACCATAATGGGAAATCTCTCTCCTATGTAGTAATCTCCCTCGTGTACGCAGTCATAAAACTACATGATCGAAATTATGTAGTCTGTTCAGTTACATAATGGACAGAAATCCTAATGAAGAAATGGGATGCTGTGGCAACACGCTGTTGTCTATCACTTAGACTCGATTGAGATGAATTCGAATAAGCGTTGTCTGTCGCCTTTTGGCACCCGTCACGTACGCACTAACGAACAGTCGCCACCATCCTTCCAGATGGCGCCCAATACTCAGTACGTCTAACACGATTCGTGTTACACGTTTCCAAATAAGCCCGGGTTCTCCATTCCTGTATACGAAATTTACCAACTTGTGACAGTTCACAACAACAAGGCAACACACCGTATCATACGACGTTCTACGGTTTACCACAAACGCCGCGTCGCCCAAAAGACACCGCAGTTCTGAGGTCTACTCTCGGAACGTTTTCCTTAAAGTTAATCAAATCTCTGTGGCAACATGTCTCTTGACCTTCTCTGCTAACATCCGTCTTAACAAAACCGCAACCACGAAATTTACTCCATCGTGGCTACCATCCAGATTTACCATCGTGTCCTGTTACGAGCAGTAACATATGTCAGGCCGACCTGACCTATATTGCGCTTAACGCTTTCATTCCAATGATGTATAGAGTCTATGCCACGAGACGACTCTAGATGAATTTCAGAGCTTAACAGGTGACTTTTTACGACAGTACTCTCAGGAAGAACTCTTCTGACACTGTGGCTATAACATGAACCAGAAGACGTAATATCTCCTGGCAATTACTGCCACAGGCTATAATGACAATTGCTGACGACAGGTGCTTGTTCACTTCCTAGAGTGATTTCACCGGGAATGTCAAAAGTAACATTTACATTCCTCAATTATCTAACAGAGTGTTCCAAACCGGATGACACCTAAGGGATTAGAAGACCCTTATTCTTGCACGCCCACTCATAACCGGCCCGGCCCGGCCAGGTACGACATGGGCGGTTCATGTATAAGTATACGGTCCAATTCAAAACTAAAAAATTTTTAATTTAGCTTATAATCCAAATTAAACTATAATTTTTGTAATCTCAGTGAAATTGTGAGAAAAATGAGTCCAAACAACATATAGTTGCGATAAATATGAGTGTTTTATGGATTTATAAAGTCAAACGCAGAATTGGAGTATTTAGTAAAGACAGACTTAGTTGTATACCTAAAATATATCACAACCACGCCGTGTTTGGTGTCATTTTCTTTAAAAGTTTATGGAGATTACAAAATATATGGTAAGCTCGTTTGTTAAAAAATTCATATTATAAAAGTTGCAGTTATGTAGTGGACGCCGCAGCAGATGATTCATATCCCAGGCGTGCGGGCCAGCTGCGTTTGTGTGTGTGCGCGCGCGCGCCGCGCGCGTTAGTGAGGGTCTCCTAAGCCCTCGGGTGCCATGCGACTTGAAACGCCGTATAGTGAGGTAGTCACAATTAGTGTATTTTTAAACCATGGATAGCTTTATCTTTGCTAACAGCTAAACAATGTTCCTGAGCGTTCTGTGCAGCTTACGAGACCTACGAAAATCTTATGATAATTTCAAATACTTTGTTAATTAGTCACAAAACGTCGAAATAACAGCCGGTAAGAGCGAATGTCGAAAGGTCTGATCGAAAGACAGCAACAACTACAGCAGGAGTCACTTGTGTGTATGAAAAAGATTACGAAGGACTCTTTTATGAACTGAACCTTATTACAAAAACACATTGTTAAGCAATGGGACGGTGTAGCTATATTTGAAGAGATTTCTGGGCTGGTTATACTTTATTATACTGTATTATTTACTGGAGTAACGTAGAACGGCTGGTATATGATCCACAAAACGCTAATTTTGTGCGTAAACACTAAGCGGAAAGGAACTTCCAAAGCATAAAGTACCATTACAATATCGTAGCAATTAATGCCTCTTCCTGCATGGCGGGAGTGCTTGGCTACACGGTTCGCTCTGAACTAGTGATCATAAATGGCGCAATACCAATTCAACAAATCATTGCGTTAATACAGCCGCCTTCTTCAGTGACATGCCTACTGTCACATGTGTTTCCTTGTATTCAAAAGCAGTTTTCATAACGACAGTCTATTCCGTCGACTCTCTATATCATAAAATTTTCGTTATGTTAAATTTTATTACAACGCGATAAACTGTAATTCTTTTTTCTCATATAATGGGCAGTTAGCTGAGCAATATAGCTCAAGAAAAGATTATGACCATTTCCAAACCACAATAAAAGTTCCTTCTACTGATAACAGCTACTACAGCGCATGATAATACACTTCTATTTCTGTTAAAAAATTGACGCGCGCGCGCTTTTTGGTGCCTCACTAACCTCTCACACTCACTCACTAACTCTCTCTCTCTCTCTCTCTCAAAGCAAACAACGGGCATGCGCTGTAGGCTCTAGAAAATTAAACCGATCGCAGACTTCGCTCGCGGTACTGGTAACGCATTCTATTGAAACTTTTCATAAACCGATATAGGCCCTACCCAAAGTTAAATTATGGAATTCTTACATTATTTTTCATCTGTGCATTGAATTAATTAAAATAATGAATTATAAAAATTTAGTAATTTTTTATATTTATTGTTAATTGATTGTGATTATAGATATTTTTAACTTCTTTTCAGTAAATTCTTCAATACGCAAACGCGATTACTGTAATTTGCTGTAAATATGTATGTATAGGCTACCTCTGATTCAGCAATTCATAAGAATGCGTTTCTGAAATCTGTTACAGTGATCCTTATCCTTTATGAAAAGTCTCCATCATTGAAGCGTTTCGTCCATCAGTTATCGACATTATCAGAAGAGTGCCGGTACTTTCACATTCATCCGTAGGCAATTGGCATAAAGCCATTAAAGAACACGATCTTGTCTAGTTTGACTTCAAACGGTCTTAACGTGCTTTCTATGATCCGACTAAGCAAACTTCAAATCACTCTCTTTTGTATACGATTAAATCGGGTTTTCCACATCCGGAAGGATTCACTGACTCCCAAACAGCCGCGTTTGCTTATCACATTGACACTGTTATCGCCATCGTCTACTAAACGTTTCCGCGTTTTGCTGCGCTGAACACAGACAATGGTCAATAACACGTGATCGGTAAAAACACACAAGCGTCTCAACATCATTACCATCATCGCCATTGCTGTTACCCGTTCAGACCGTAATTATTTCTAACGATGGCGCGAGTTTTACGATTTATTCATCTTATTGTCCATTTTGTCTTACCAGACCGATCTCTGCATCTTCCTTTCATGTCATTTAATAAGCAGCGCGCTCACGGCGACTTCGGATGTTTTCGATATCTGTCTCTGTGGGTAACCCAAAAAACACTAGAGACAGGGAATCACAAAATCTTAATGTAGTAGAAAACCGGGGAAAAGACTGCTGCTAACAACAATATGATAAGCTCTTGGTTCTCTTGGCTGTTTTCCTTATACATGTTTTGTCTGGAGTAATGTTAGCTGTGACCAAGGAGCGAAGACTGCAGTCACAAAATGATACGGGTGGTTCAATTTAAGCTAATTTTACAAAAATGTGTTTCGGAGGACTCGAACAAACTTCACGCGAGGAGTTTGCTTTCAGTGGCTTGTCCAGTTAAATAAAAGGCTTATCCTCTCCGATAAAAAAATCAAAGTAGGCTATATTATCAAGGCTGCCTCCTCCATCGGCCTGCCTAAGTAAGCCTAACATAAAGAAAACTGAATGTTTCTTTGTTAAATTTCTGAATGTTAAATTACTATTTTAAAACGTGAAGTTTTAAAGCACATTAGTGATTACTAAATGGTGACAACAGATCACCAAATTGATTAATACCAAATCTGTCAACGTACTGCTTTCATATGACCGACTTCTTTTTGGATTCATATAGTTCAGGATCGATTTTTATTATACTTCTGATAAAAATATAGCACACAATAGAATCAAATATTACTCCAGAATAGAAACGTCATTGGCATTATGCAATAATTAACACAATACCTGATCACGAGATCAGGTCATACGCCTACCCCAATTATGTAAGAATGTACTTACAGACTGTGACGTATATGAGGTTACACGGTACAATGGGGAAGAACTCAACATATGCTGAATAAGGAAAAATAACGGAATACACCGAAATCGGGATTGGGAGAACCTTGGCTCCCTCGGTTTTGACCAGATCTCGCTAAACATTTTTGGTAATTTTGCATTCACAGTAACTAGAGTCTAAAATAAATTATTAACTAAATTAAATCTAAAAAAAAAAAGTAACATAATACTCACGATTAATAACGAATTTCTCAAGTGAAAAAACCAAAAACCAAAATATCTTGAGAAACTCTTGAGAACCACACCTAACAAGGGCCAAAATTTTACGGACTAAACAATAAACACCACTAATAGATAAATTAGATGATTTTACACGGTTGGTAAAGAAATATATTCTCTTCCCCCCCCCCCATGATAGAAAGTACTGCGATGAAGTGAGCCTCGTCCGCAAGAAACGCATACGGAAGGAACAATATCGTTAGTAGCCAGTTTACTGTAGCAAATAAAATAACTAATTATAATAAGATTCGAAATCTTTGCCTGGTAATACCACATTACTTAGCCGTTCGTAGCCGACGATAAACTGTAGATCCGTTGTGCTTGTAAGAGAATCTGAAAATAAAGGAGAGAAGTGAGGAACAAAACCCTTCCTCGGGATGCTGACCAGAGGGAAAAATAAGATTAACGTTCAAAAATATGACATTTTTGCCCCAAAACTCTATTGAATAAGCGAACAACTCATGGTTCAGAAATTTTTAACTATAAAAATATTAAAAAATGGCCGCTACAAATTGTAACCACTTAGTGATTAATCACATTAAATTACTTACTCGATCCGACTATCAGGATACGAGTTCCAGCTATCTTTTCAGTCACGACTAGGCGCACAAGCCTAATACTTTACTATTATTTCCCCATATTTATTCTATCAGTAACGAAATTCGAATAGTATCAGTAAGTGATTTGTGTCTCAAGAAATCATATTAATTTTCCCGGCTAAAACTTTCAACAAAAAAGTAATCTGTTCAAATTAGGGATACTGGGAATATTACTGAAGGTGCTGCTATAAGCTGGTTAACTGGATAAATAGCCCCATCACACACAAACACTTGCGGCTAAAAACACTGTTATTGAAATACAGTCATCTCATTTTAGAATATAATATTTTTCGATTTTAGAATTTCTATACAACTCGCGGTTTCTGTAAGAACTATACCAATCTAAAGTATTATTAAAAAAAAGAATACGAGTTGACCAACTTTTTCCTACACTTTTCCATTTACGAGTAATTAGTATAAACAACTGCTCGAGCCAAAATACGATATCATGGTTGGTGTCTTTAAGAGTTTTTAACCGAGTCTGTAAATAATTTAATTTTTTCCTCCGGGGATATGTAAACGTTTTCCTCGATACAGGTACGTTTAAAGCGACTGCTTAATATGGAAAATACCGAATGAAAAATAATAGACGATGATCGCACAATAAGCAAAAGAAAAAAGGAGAATAGGTTTTGTTATCTTTGACATATGCTTAAGCACAATTATAAATGTCTCCCAAAGTTATATTTTATTAATTCCTGAATGCCTCGTTTCTTTACAAGTTCACTGAAAGTTTGAACTAGAGGTGGGCTAACCTGTTATTTTAAAATACTAGGTATGAAAATACCGTTCCAAAAAAATAACAGGTACAAATACCTGTTATTATATACTATACTGTATATATACATAACCTACATTATCCTTTGTAAGTAACTCGTTTTGAGTTTCCTGCAGGTCTCCTATGTAATATCTTCAAATAAATACACTGCAAGTAGGTTTATTTTCACCTAGATAAACCTATTAATATATTAATAAACCTACTTGCTGTGTATTTATTTGAAGATATTATATAACCTATACTATATAATTTGTTATAAGAAATAAATTGAAACTAAAAGTATTAACAGTGTTACTTTACACTGTGACTTTATTAAACTATTACTGTTTAAATGAAAAAAGAAACAAGAGAATTTATAGGCCTATCTCCCTTTGGGAATACCAATTTAAGTTTTCACTAGTAGTAAACAAACTAACATTGGTTAGACAAAATCAGTTGCGAAACTCGGGGCAATTAAATAATTTAGAGTAGGCCTACACGTAATACCACAAAAAATAATGTGAAAAAACATCAGAAACGTATAATAAAAACATAACAGTAAGCCACAAGAGTGAATGAGAATAAACAAAATTTTACAAATAAAAATAAAAAACAAATTGTAATAAAATAAATATAAATACATAAATAAAAACTTATAAATAATAAGCAACAACAAAAGTAAATTAAATGCATTACAGATATTAAAGGAACAGGACTAGATAAAGTGCATAAATGTCCATTAGGCCTACAACAATCTCATCATTTACGTGAGATGTGTAGTGAAGTTAAAGTCACATTAATAAAAAGTATAATATAGCTTATCAACATCAGCCACTCTATAGGTTATAACTCAATATAATTAAATACAACTATTTCACTAACGACTCGGAACACAAAGTTTTTTTGAGTAAAAACAAAGTTTTACCAACCGATTTTAGTTACAAGTTGGTGACTAGTATAATATATAATTTATTAGCATATAATCTGTATTATATATCTGCATATCACACGAGAATAAATGTAACATCAGGATGAATTTTTTCCTTTATTAAAAACAGCTCCGTCTCTTTGCGCAGAATGAAGATAGTTCCTACCGAAATATGCTTGATACTACCTGTTCCTAAAATACTACTGTTCCTCTGGAACGCGTTGTTCCTTGTGTATCGGTGATACCACTAGTATTTGAAATACCTAGTATTTTAAATACGCGTTACTGGCTGTTCCTTGCGTTCCAGTGATATTTTTGTACGCCTAGTATTTGGCCTTGGCGTATTCGTTTACGTGATCTTGCGTACTTTTTGTGTGTGTGTGTGTGTCTGTGTAGGTGCGTAGGGGGGTGCCTCGACTCGGAACAGCGAGGGCGGCGTGTCTCGACTCGGAACAGCGCCGCCGCGAATAACAGGTATTTCAACTTTTCAGTCACTGTTACATCCGTTCCACAAAAATATCGTTCCAAAATACCTGTTACAGGTATATCGGCCCACCTCTAGTTGAACATTCAAGGTGTCTGGACAATATCCGAGTAATCATTCACCTCACGAACGCACTGTGTAAACTAATCTATATTCGGTGTTATAGGATCACCAACTACGACTTTATTATATTCTATTCGAGGGAAGTCGAATAATTAGTTACACATCACTTTTCCATTAAACTGAAACTTGTTCGTATAGCCCTGATGTCACAACACGCATACCTGGTGCTGCACGAGACTACTAAATGATCTGAAGTGTACGAGGTAAGACATAGGTGGAAGATTAGCAAGTCTTTATGCACACCTCAGTATCACAAATACAGGTGTGTGGTTTGTAATAGTAAGACCTACCATGTTATCTCACTATAACCTTGACTCACACGTATGCATTACCGAACAGTCACAGACACATTCATGAGTAACAATTAATGTTTTCGAAACTGAATCGATGGGTTGAGAGTTTGAGTCCAGTTCGAAGACAAATGATACTTGATGTACCTTTGAATTAGAATGTTTTTGTTCTTGCTTTCTGATGGTGTTATCATTTTCTTAATGTAAATCTAAACAAATAATTCATAGGAAGGTCGTGTAGCGTAGAAATACCACTTTAGTAGCCCATTCTCTTTCCGGCACACATTCAGCTAGTGTACACGTAGCCTCGTATCTTACCTTACGTATGGACAATCCCAACATAAGCTGAAACAAGGTAGTTTCTTATTAAAAACCACTGCAAACTGTAAGATTGCTGTAAGAGCCACCGCAAACTAATTTTAATTGCAAACTTAGTTGACATCTCCATTTTCAAATATGATTTATTGGGCAACAAAATTTAACGGATTAAAAGATTTCAACTTTTATTTAAAAGTTAAACGTTTACTAGTTAAAAATCACCTATCCGTTAGGCATAGTGTGGCACATCGTGACAGGTGCCAGAGCCAAGCTTTGTTGAACTTGCGACTTCACACTTCTTTCTATTACTGGCATCCGTTTTAGTTCCGCGTTTGACGACTTCCTGTTCTCTGCGCGTTTGACGCTTCTATCTCGAATGTCAATTGGCGCCCAGCTTTAATCCTGATTTAATGCCAATTAAATTTTTTTTCCTTACTGCTGTGAGAATTATTTAGTGTGGATCTCACTGACAGTTTCGATAATATATCGACATTTCCCTGCGCACCGATAGCTGTCTGCACCATCAGCATATTTTACTGCTCCACGTAAGTTTTTTAAGCTCACATCTGTCAGTGTTTACGGTTAAACAAGTCTACCAAAGCACGATTATTTTGTTCGCTATAATATTCTGTCCGACTTGCGCTAACAATACAGTTGTCTGCAATAATGAATGCAAATTTTTAACGATGATACAACGTTAGGATTAATTATGTACACCAATGGTGCATGCATCAGTTAAAGAATCATTTCGGTGCCTACGAATGTCAGCGACTTGACATGACAATCACTTCCTTTAGATATGTTAGATGGATTCACAGCTACATATAGCTATAGAAAGACGGTTTTTCAAAGCACACTTTCATTCATTTCTAAGTATATGTTACAAGTCTTCCATTCCACAATAGTGTAGGCTATATAGTGTTCAACAGTTCCACATTTCCACCGTACACAACTTAATTTCTCCCACATTAATACGTTAAATATATACGTATACTAACGGCAATAAACAGGTTCCTCTACTCTGTTTTTGTTTGTGAGACGTTAGAATTAAAATCTACCTGTACAATACGTGCGTGCAATACTTTCCGACAAACCGAACAGTGACAGCGGTGAAAAAATTACTTACTGAGATACTTTTATCGGTACCACAAATGTAAACGTGACGAAGTGATAAAGCAATTATAAACTCTCCTCTACAACATTAGCCATAGTGTAAAATATTTAACAGTTAAAAAAGTAATAATTATTTTATTCATTTTTTTTAATGTCAGGAACAGGATACGAAAATTCACTAGAAGCAAAATGGGCTCTCCTGTAAATACACAGCGGAGGGCAGCAAAGTCGAGTTCAGAAAGAGCGATGCGCACAAAAGGCAGTCAATTACATGTTACGTATCTAAAAAGGGCATCCGGATCAGAAGAATTATACGAGGAGGGGAACCTCTGATCGGGTTACAGCAGGACGCGTATTATATGATCCTAAAACGTTCTATCGTCTGAACGAGGAAAATGCATGAACGCGCGCGCGCAACCGTACGCTCGCCCACACGCACAGGCGCAGCCAAAAATCACTTACCACTCAGCAGTTATAATGTACTGCGGCTTACGAAATCTATAGAGCACGGGAAATGGAAGCGCTATACATTTGCCCCTCCGACCCGGTGGGCGACCTGACCCGTTTGTGTATCCGAGGTTGTTTTCTTCGTCTATAAATAATCCAAGTGCAACAAACAACAGCAGACGGATGCAAACGGGAACAGGTTAGGGCATAACCGCCTCAAAAGAACACTGCCAAGAGCATTGTAAGTCTAATGGTTTACAATGGTGTTACGTTTGATGGTTATAAATTATTATTTATGCGCTATACCTGGCAAACGCAGGCTACAATGTTACATCATTAACGGCAACCACCAAAGTAGGCATTACACATCCCGTACGTGATGAGCGAGATACACGTTTGGATAAGTCGATTTTTTTTTAGTTTATTTCCGATTAAAGTCGATATATTAATAACTGACACGAACGGACTAACAGTACTCCAGCCACAATAGTTCTGAACACAAGGTAACTTTGATGGTTAAATGGATAGTAGTTAATTAGTTCCTGCGACCCACGGAGATGATCGCACTTCCTTGGCCTTTAGACCGCGTAGGTAACGACCGTTCTGGACACCCAGACCGCGCCGTTGTGAAATCATGTCTCGCTCACCACATCGGTAAGTTTACCGGTCTTATTTTATACAGTTTGCAAAGACTGAAAATGATGAAACTAACACGATTTTCTTCTTCTATAATGGACAACCGATTTCCTAAATGTGGATATATCAATTTAATATACAAATAAAACGAGAATTGTACAAGCAAGCACCCACAATCAGCGGGAGCACATAACGCACACACGCAAGCGCGAGTACACGCAATATCGATGTCATACACGACTGACCAACCGCAGTGGATGTATATGTAATTTATGGGTTCAGACAGATACAGCTGTTATGTTCGCCATACCTATTCGCCAATTTGTAGCACGCATCGTCATTATGCAGTTCCAACGATAAGCGACTAATTTGCAAGCAAAGCGAGTCACTTTCTGATCTAAAAACACAAAGAGGTTCACTTACCTTCACACACACACAGAGATTGATTCTACACAGCTGACTACCAACTACTACTAGTACGCTATTATTTTAATAAAACAGGACACTGTGAGGTTGACCCGATCAGATACCATCACACACACAGCTCTGGAATACTGTAATACAAGTCTCAAGCTACCAAACAACTAAACACTGCATCCGCGTTAATGATAACGAATTAATTCTTAAAATTAACTTGAATAATATAATCTGTGTAATTTAACCAGAGCACTTTGAAACGAAATTCTAATGTCACAAAAAGAAGCAATACAAATTTGTTATTTTTCAGAGTAGAAGGCCTTCAGAACACGTCTCCACTCTTCCTTGTTATCGGTTTGTCTTTGCCACTTCTTTCCAGCCTACTCCAACTCCCTCTGAATTATCTTTCACAAACTGTCACCATATGTTTAGACGAAACACTCTTCCGTCCACCTCATATAAATTCCAAAACAGCCCGAGTGCCTAAATTCTGTTCTATTGTATTTCTTACGCTTTTATCGTATAAATTCCAAAACAGCCAGAGTGCCTAAATTCTGTTCTATTGTATTTCTTACGCTTTTATTTTCTTAATGAAAATCATGTAGGCTAATTTTACTTGCATTAATACCTACTCATTTCCTTCGTCTTCTTTGTATTTCAGTAGTGACAAATTTTTCGTGCCCCCCTCCCATCCCGTATTAACTCGGCTACTTCTCTGATATTACTGGTCATTAAATCTGCACATTCTGGCATCTGCTATTTCTCTTGTATAAGTACTCTGACGATACTATTCAATTCTTACGGTTTATGGATTTCTCGATACCTGATTTAAGCAAACGTTGAAAAAATAATTGTTACCAGAATGCATCCCTATTTAAGTACCTACCTTATTTTTTTTCATTTAAGCGGCCTTTATGCACTTTTTGACAGGTCGGATCTCTATATATAATTTTAATCAGCCATACCCCCATTATATTGCTGAACAAATTGACAAGACTTTTCTTAAAATCTATTTAAAAAATGAGAAACCTGAATTCACTCCTACGATTTCAAGGCTATGTAGTATTGTGGTAAAAAGACAGCCTTAAACTGAAGACGTTAATAGAGCCTATTATATGCATCAAACGAAATCTACTTTTAATTCAGTGGAATAGGGATGCCACGTAGTCTCCAACTATATACACAGACTCCATATAGAATACAGGATTTAACCTGACGCGGTTAACAAAAGCAATACATAGTAGTGGAGTATAAATGTCTCGGTTGACTACTGAGAGGGAAAGCAGTCGAACTTCGGTATCTTCAACTGGAACACGAGAAAGAAACGGGCCAACTATCGGAGTTTATAAGGGAAAATACTACCACGCTAGACACAGTCGTACTACTGATTCGTGATTACGGGAACAATCTGATCTCCAGAAAATGGTGCCTACATGGAGGATGATGCTTCGATATCACACTGGAAAGAAAAAACAATGGTAGTTCGTTCAATGGCCAGCTTCTGCTCCAGACACAATTCTTCTTTCACACCGTTACTTAGATACGAGGGATCACTACTTTTTTCGTGAGCCCTCCACCGGCTGTAGATCACGCGTTTCACATCTTTCATATGGTTAGCTGCTTGCAGTGGCGTATCTAGAATTTGACTGGGGGGGAGGGGAGGTCCAGGGTCGAGTGGCTTCATACAAAAGAAAAAAACAATTTAAGACTAATCAACATTAGGCTACTATCTTTAATGTGGCTGAAAAACGCATATTAGCATCCTGAAATCAGTTCTAAACACAATAAAAATACGTATAAAAAGCGTTTTATTGAAACATTGTTAAAAAATACTTATTGACTGAATTGATTTTCTTACCTAAATTTCATATTTCAAACGTATACCCTACTGCTGTGAAATAAACCTGTTTGTATATTTAAAAAAGACCTACTACTATATTATCGTACACAGCTGGAAAAATAAAGTAAAACAGCCCCAAAATTAAGAGATTAACAAAATTGATTAACTTTTTCGACCCTCTGGGGGGGGGGGGTCCGGTCTCGTTCGCCCCCCTCCGTAAATCACCGATAAAAATGAATCGACAATAATGATTAAATGGAACTGACGAGCTTTTGAAGTATTTGCGTCTATATCGTATGTGTGAAACCCAAAGTGCACCGACTCATAATTCTAAAACAGAAGGCCCTAAGAAGTTTAAGAACAGTTGCAATCTTCTAATAGAATATGATAAACGCGTTATAGCGAATGTAAATTATCATGACATAACGCCATCCGGTTTATCAAATATGATTAATGAGAACATGAGAAGGACTCGTAACATAATAGCTTTATAAGCTGTTCTTACCTAGTCTTGTTGACGATCCATATAGAACGTCTGTGCCGCTCTAAAAGTGAAGACGCGAGGCGTACATTCATAAATTAGGTTTCTTTAAAGGGAGTTAACGCAGCTTTCTAACGCACGCGACGTGATTAATCCCATTCGCGAGAATTAGATATCAGCAGATTACTTCAGGAATTTGATATCGTTTGAAAAGAGGATCGCAGTCAACACGTACAACGGACGGATGATTCACGCATTCCAAAGATGGCAAGACTGAAACAACCAGTCACTGGAGACGACGAGATAGTTTGTTAAAAGCGATTGGTTGGTTGTACCTTGTCGGAAGAAGTAGAAAACGTCAAAATATTACAATCACACGCGCGCGCTGAGATAATAACAAGCCGTGGTTAATTCATATTTTCTTGAACACCCACAAATTCAGATCGATCACTGCATCTTCAATACGTCGGGCCACGCCTTCCACGCTTTTGCTCTAAACGATTCCACATAATGTTAACGTTATAAATCTAGGTAGACTTTCATATCTCCTTCGCTAGTACGTACAGAGCTGCCGTTACGATCAACCCTTGGGCTCAACCCTTTTTTTGTCAAATCTAATCTTTTGGAAAGAAATATCTTGCAAACTTTCTAAGATTCAGATGAAACACTGCCAACGGAATTTTAAAAAGCCATCAGCAATGGTTTTCCCAGTTTTTATTAATTACACGAGACAGAGACATAAACGAATATAACATTCGCTTCCTGGAAACTCGCTCTCCTGTGATTGTTTGAAAAATAATTAAATTTCATTAATTTTAAATTGTCTCCTCCTGTGTGTGTGTGTACGCGCGCGCGTGTGCGTGGCGCGCGGGGGGGATTCAAGCTCTTCTGTTTACATATCAATGACAATGCGTGAAGCAGGCGTTCGCACCAAGACAATAGTTCGGCAAGACAATCGACTGGCTATGTATTGGATTAACTAAATCTAATACGTTGCAGTCAGTTGTAACATAACCACAACAGTATACCTAGGCTGAGACAGTCAGGCAGTGTCTTGGTCTCCTGGGCAAGGATGTTAATAACAGACCCCATACAAACCGATATAGGCCTACTGTTGTTTTGAAAGAAAGACTATAAAATTCAAGTAGAGAATCTCCCTCCATCCCCCCTCTCTCTCAAAATGGTTTTATTTCCCATAATCGTTATTTTCCGAATACTTAATCTTACCACATAGCTCACAGTTTATTCTGACAAAATCTCAGATCAAATAATCTAAGATCAGGTGAGATTTATAATAAATATGTACAAATATTAGTAATACGTATTACTAATTCTTCGTTTTCTACCATATTCAACTGAATGACCATTATAAGTGTACAAATAATAGAATATTCGAATTTTATAAAATTATTTAAAGAGGCAAAGTTAATCCTAAAACTACAGCTACTATTAGGACTGATGAAATTTCTTAGTGAAAATATACCGATATAAAAGTAACCTGAAACTTGCATGTTTCAGTTCTTTAAAAAAAAATCGATTACGATATACAAGTCACAATCTTATAATATAAAACGGGTAAATGACATACCAGCGTAATTAACAGGTAACTGATTACAAAAAGTACATAGTTACGTACCAGTTTGCTTCGGTACTTCATATTGAAGTCAACAAAATAACGCCGTTACTTTCACACGGAGAAAATCTCTGATAAATCAGTCTCTCCGGAGTTCGTCACATACCACGAATGCCACAGCACATCGCTAGCAGGGGCACCGTAAACACGGGCATTTATAAAACAACATACACACAGTAACGATAATTTTGCCTCGTACTTCTTCAATGGATACCGAATCGGCAGATATCAACATGAAAACGACTGAATGCGCGACGTTTGCTCCGAAACTTCTTGGATCCTTGGTTTGCTACTTCACAAAGTGATTCCTAAGAAGTCTGACTCCCAGAACCGGTTTGTTCTCTTCGGACGGGTGAAGCTAAACAGTAATGCTCTGTGGTCTGCTACACTCAGTTTCTTAAAATTAGGGTGGCTGCGGAGCAGGCAGGTAACCTGCCCACACGAAAAAGAATCTCCGCTTTACTAAACTCACTACGTATGGCGCTTAACAGGTCGCAGATTCAATTTGATAGGAAAACAAAATCGTCGCCGTCGCTCCTATTATAATTCCCTACAACACTTCCCACTTGCCTGCTACAACATTTCAACTTTAAAAATCTGGAAAGATAACGTATACTCATAAATCTTTTTAAAGCATAAAAATTAATTTTCATTGCCCTAGTTCATACCGACAAGTACAAAAGTTCGAACAAGATCTCGCACTGGTCTAAATATTAGTAGTAGAATATAGAGACAGCAATTCTCAAGTTAAAAACACCATCAACCGAGTACAACGGAAAACCTCGTGTTTCCAAATTTCAATCGATACAATAAAAAAAAAAAACTAAAAAGAGTAATGGAAATAACACACAAAGTGCATGAGCCCGAACGCGCGCACACACGCAAAGCTGAGTAAAGTTAATTTCATGTTGAATAAATCAACACAGCCAAGTGTTTAATATTTTGATTTTGTGGATCTGGATTTTCATTATATCTGTATCTCTATTACAGCTCACAATTACAATCCATCTTGGAACTGTAGTAGGGTTCAAACCGTTTTGATTTTGGTATTTCTAGTCTGAAATTGGCTGCTGATTGTACCCGCATACGGAAACACTACTACACTTATCTAACCACAAATAACAGTTCAACAGGAATTTCCGGTAACACTAAATAACAATTTAACAGAAAAATATGGAATTGCAGATTATAATTCTATTACTTGATCATATTCCAATGTCCTGCGGATATTTCACAAACATGGGCATATCTGTCCACTATTACCAACACTACCAGTGTCAGTGAAAGATACTAAAGTTAAATATGATTACTAACTGTATTAGTTTCAGTAAATACTAAGGGAAGTTCGTGCTTATTCATTTCCTCGATGCATGCAACGAATTAAGAATATACATATTCCTGTGTTCTATGTTCCTTCTGTCTACATACGGTATGTATTCCAACCTTCCCCTGGAGATCAGGGAAAGCTGAAGGCTACGTTTAAGAAGGTCTGCACTACTCCCGAGTCTACTGAGGAAATATATCAAAATTTAAGCATTTTCATGTAAATGACCTACAGTCGAGTGTGAGTGTGTGTGTATGTGTTTAAATGTCAGATCTATTGTGATAGCCCGTTGAGCCATGTCCAAGTCTTGTAATTTTAATAAAACTCGCGAATACCGCGTACTTATCCGTCGTCAGCCTCTATGGGAAATTGTACGAGTCGCTACATAAATCACGTACAGAACACACCTTTTTTCACATCAACAAGATCATTCATCTCCGCAACGCGCGCACGTCTTTCACTGATGTTCGGATTTAACTTAAACCGATCGACAAAACGCAATAATAAGATAAATTGGTTTGTCCAACGTTGGACTAATAATAATACGTCGGCACTTCACAGAGCCAGTGTGTGTTCCGTCTGTGTGTTATGAAATTAAACCGCCATATCACGCTGTCCTCAATTCTTATCAAGTTAATAACGATCTGTTGGTGATAGCAATTCCTACCTTGGTCGTTTTTTCGGTACAGGCCAATTTGCCAGTATCTGTCTCTATGCGTGTATAGATGTGAACGTACGAAATATATTAGGAGACCCACGGAACAGTCTTGTATGGACAGACGGGAACAGGAGAGAGAGACATAGACAGGCACATAAAAGAAGGGGTTTACATCCGAAACTGGTTACTTCACAGTTTAAACTTTTTTTGTCTTCTTATACGAATATACACAACGTAGAGAAAGGGGAAGTATTAAGTAGCCTACACAGAACGCGTGTTCTCTGTAACATCGACATACTGGAGGAATACTACTACTACTACTACTTGTGAATTCTTATTCTTTGAGGCATACAGTCTTCACAGGACTATATGACGTACGATCGATTTCAGAATAAACACCTCAATATAGAACGACGTAAAATTAGCCTGTGTACCTATAGTCTCGACCGTTTTACTAAGGAATTATCGAGAAATATATGTAACCTGAAGAAGACTTAGATAACAAACGAGCAAATAAACACGAAAACGAACGAGGCGCAAATACACACTGGTGAACGACGAAAGTGCCAAAAGTGGACCAGACTGTCAACCGTTTGCAGTGCAACTATGTCGTACGAGAGTCGGTATAATATTATTATAGGCAACACAGACCACAAATGTTGGCGAGTTGTTGACCAAAGTATCAAAAAGTCCAACTGACGCGCGTTTTTACTATCTATCCCCCACCCCACCCTCACCACCACACACTATGCATTGCACGTATAGGCCTACTACTATAGGCTACAACCCTTACGTGTACGGTTCGTCAGTTACACCAGCTTCTCACGTGACTTTTTTAGAATTGATGACTGGTTCTTAGCATCGTCTGGGCTGATTCACATCATTCTTTTGAAGTATTTCCAATGTTCAGTTTTGCTTAGTCGACAAATCGTTTACATCTTCTGAACTAGTCTTACTAAGCTGTTACGAGAATTTATACAGCTACGACAGACTCTGTTTATCGACTATTTAACGAACGCATTGTAAAAATCAAAACTTTTGTTACGCTATATAATCTACACGTGTTATTATACTTACGTTACACGAGAACTGAAGGTTTCAGTTTATCGTATTCCATAAAAACACATTGAACTACGTAACAATCACACGACAATAGGCAGATCGTTACCCTCTTATGCTAGTTACGCAACACCGATTAACGAAAACGTAATGCTAACAATAATCAGCATCAAACACGAACACACTTTTGTCTACGGTTGGACAAAATAAAAACACGCACACCCCCCCGAGAAGCGAACGTCACACTTCGATTATGCGTTAAATTTAAATTTACGTTCGACGTTAACAGAATTTCCGTTCTTTAACGGGCTGCCTGACGCAGTAGTAAACAAAATACTGGCACAGCATCCTGAGAACCTCGCTTATTTTCGTCACACGCCTCAGTTCTGGTGTTCTAAATCTGACTGCAAAGGTCTTGAATCGCTGCAGACTTCTGAAGCAAAGAATTTTATATCTCCATAGTTACAGCTTCACCGAGCAGCGCCCAGTTAACAGTTACTTATCAACTATGAACAAGACGTTGGTAATAGATCTGACGGGTACTGTCCATTGTGAATTATGATATTTCGTTAAACAGTCGTCCTAATCGCATTATCAAGTGACGTTCATTCCTGTTCATTATGAATCAACCTAGCCCGGTTTTTTAAGGAATTCACGGTGCTTATAGATTTCTGTTATACAGTATTTATTTAATACTGCGGTCCGCAATGTATTGATCGAAGAATCTTTAACATTTACTTTATAAAACGTATATTATATTTTTCAACAACTGAAAACATAATTTAAGATTTCTCCATCCTGAAACCTTATTGTGCAAGATGCCAAAACTAAAAAGTGGGCAGTAGGTTTTTATTTCTAAATTTGTACTAAATACGTAACAAAATTACATTATTGCCCACGTAATTTTTATATTATTCTGGGATAAAAACACTTTTTTCTTAAAACCAAATGTTTCGTATATTCTACGGATAAGAGTACTCACACGTTGTACTGAGATTGAGACCGTTTCACCTGAGCCACCGACGATGCCCCATCAAATGAGCGAAACTTTTGAAGTAAACAAAAATATAATTTCAAGACTTTTGATGTGTTATCTCAAAGGCGTTCTTAATCATGAAAACAACAAAACTGTATGAATTACGTTGACAGTACATCTCCCAATAATATAAAAATCCATGTGTTTGTGGAAATATTTGTTTTAAATTTGAAGTTTTAAAATTTCAGTGAACTAAAAGCATTCAGCTCTGTTCCCTTAAACGTGGTTACGTATGCGTGTGTGTTTCAGACTTCATGATTGGTCCACCCTAGTTACGTCACTGATCAAATTTCGTAAACTACTATACGCCTATGCCAGACGTAGCGTAATCCGTTCTACGAAAACATTTACTTTTATGACTGTTCTACTGCGACTGTTATTTCTATAAAACTACTTCAACTCGTTTATTTAAATACGTAACCTAAATATTAACCACTTCTGAAAGGAATATCTCTATTTAATAAGCATTCAGGTCTTTTAACGCGCTCCAGTGTACAAACCCACGCACGCGTCCGTAAACTTATAGGCCTACAAATAATTGTTATATTAACAAATATGCAGAAAAACAATTCAATAAACCCGCAATAAACAAGAACGACTGGGCATCATATGACATGGTCAACGCACTTACAACATCGCACACTAATATTTGCGGTCAGAAGACAACGGCCTAATCCGCGGTAAAATAATAATAATAATAATAATAATAATAATAATGAGATGGCAACTGGTCTTCAGCGAATCCTTGAAAATAATCTGTCAGCTGACGTTTCTGCCAGTGTAACGAACGCGCCGCTGAAGTACCTGGCTGTAGCCGCCACGAAATTAACACGGTCGGTGCTAAATATAGAGAACGGCAAGGACATGGTGCTGCTATGTAGGGCAAGCTAGGGCCGGTCGTCTGAAGGCAGACGGATTTCACTCGAAGAAACGCACTCACACAATGGTGTCAACTGGCAACACACGGTGAAATCCCAATTTGTCCCACATGCCACGTAGCGTGTTTTGTTTAATATCGCATGATTAGGTCGCATATACTTACTAAGTACACCAACAACCTGTTACAGAATACGCGAAACACCGCATATTCTTTCTTGCACTGGAAAATTGCTGCCAGTAAAGACTAGTTCTACCGTTTCACACCAATTTTGTAAGTAAAGTGATCTCGACGTTTCCAATTTTTTTCGCAGACCCCTACGGCCCTTGGTTTCCACTACACTACAAAAAGGATTTTTTTTTTAATAATTCAAACTGTCAACTGCTACAGAGAAGATACTTTAATCGGTTCAATTTGTATAGTCAATTTAATTCAATTTAATAGTCATTTTTAAACTGTGAATCACATAAACGAGGTTGCTCAATCTGTTACAGAAAATAATACGATTTATTGCAAACCTTACAATAAATGGCAGGGTAAAACCTCCAAAAATCTATCAAACATTAGTCATGTACACATCATGATGTATCATATCTGTTACGAGTATCGTGATAATGTATTATCGTGGTCTTGTGTCATATTTGATTCGCAATATTCACTTTGTAATCTCCTTCACATAGCCTAATCTCTTCACGTCATTTTTAGTTACAATATACAAACGTAAGTACAGTATGTAAATTCTACTTGTATTTATTACAATTTACAATTTTAATTACTTGGCGTGTGGTGGGGGCCTTGACTCCTTACCGACCTAATTTCGCTGTCTAAACGTTTAATATATTATTTCGCTGTCTGAAATAATATATTATTTCATTATCTATTATATAATCAAGATATAATTAATTATTCAAATTATTATCCGGGCCGTGGTCTATTATCTCATGTTATGATCAGACGTTTCGGCCTCATCTCTGGAGGCCATCTTCAGTGAACGGTTTTTGAAATGACCGACAACGTGTGTGTTAGTAAACCACAGTACTGTGGCGAGCCTGATATAATTATTTCGGAGTTTTAATAACAATTTTGAAGTATTTATAAATTAAAATGCTAAAGACCCAGTTATTTGTAAATAACGCTCACGTGGATGTAGGCCTACTACAAAAATTTATCCAAATTTCAAAAAGCGTGGAAACGTCTAAAAAATCCTTACAGCTAACAATTTGCCATTTTATTTTTTAAAACGTGTATGCTGAAGACATCCTATTGTACTTGCCAGTATTTATAAAATATATACATCGTCTGGTCCGAGGCTGGATGGAAGATGTTCCTGAACTACCCGGACTACGATTGACTCACGATAACATCACCGTTTCACGTACTACTGTATTGGTGACACAAGTAGTAGAATATGCCAAATTCTTATTTCGACTTCGCAAAACTTAATCGTCTGCTTTCACCACTTACGGCGTAGGCCTACTGTGAGTTCGTCATTACCTGTGAAGTATGTATTACGATCGTTCGTTCAGTATAAGGTAAGCATATTCTCTTTTAATACTCTCAGTACACCTATCTCCTGCCTGGGTGTAATTAGTGCCATATGCCGTGTACTATATTGAATACTTTTTGTTTTCTTTACAAGTACCATTTTCCAAAACATTTAGAACCGTTATCTGTTTAATTGCTGTAGACTATAAACATACAATACTATAAGCTCTGTCATAACCCATCGTTTGAGTTCCATAAATCGGTAACGGTCCATTAGTACACCGGCTGCTGGCCGTTCTAACCTTAGTCAACCGATGACGCAACCTTCTGCGTAGTTAGCGACTACGAACGCCCTCATGGTCCGTGAGTGTTTACAAACTGAACAATTAATTGCGTAACTGAATTTCCTGATAACGATACGATTAAGGTAAAGCGAAACCATTACAGACGTGTACCTGATACTGTAATTGTTCGACTCTGTAAGTTGCTTCTGCACATTATTCTCTCGCTTATGTGCCCTAATGCCGAAGCGACGGCATAACGCGTGTCAAGACTGAGTAATCACTGTAATGTACAAGCTGGCACAACCCTTATACAAACATACGAAAAAAAATCAATACAATATTTATTGTAGAAGCAGAATTCAACAATTAAAAACAACAGTACCATCATCATACAAACTGTAGCATTACACACCCAGTAATTACAAAATATAAATCATATAACATTCCAAAGACTTTATAAAAAATACTCGCCATATTTCAATGATGAAAGAACTTCTTTAGCTGTTTCACACTTTTCTCGTCTACTAACTACCTTCAGTCACTTCCTTTATTTGTTCCCGCTTGATCCCTCTCTTTTCGGCCTTTTCTTTCTTCTTCTCTCTATCGTCTGCCGCGTTTATTCCTTGTTCTTTTGTTTTATGTACTTCTCTTAGTAGTTTGTTGCTCATCCCCATACGGTAAAGCCTTTATGTGCAAACCACCCTAACCGCCTTCCACCGTTCTGTCCTGTACAGGCTTCATATTAAGATGCCGCCTGTATGTCTTATTTCGTATTCCATCCCTTCTTTTTAGTCCTTTACTCTTTTCATATGTCTCATCTCTTTTGGTACCAAAATCTCATTGTAGCCTATACTATTCGGTCAGTACGCAATACGGAATATAATAAACACATTCGCTCTATACAGTCTCGTCTAACTTGATGACTTTTGATAATTTTTCATTCCTCATAATATAATCTGATGTCAAGTACGTACTTCACATAATCTGACTGCTCACCTTGTACTCGCTGACCCTCGTTATCGGACTTACATCTCGAAAATAACAGTTTATAGAAGACGCTCCTGTCATACGAACGAGGTTACGTATTAGAGGTCTGTATGGCTATTTTCACGAAATATTCATTCCAAATTTTATTGCTCACTCTTATGAAAAAAGATCAGATACTCATTTTGTGACTAACAATGTTATTCATGTTTTTTATACACCAAGACTTACGTCGCCCTTGCGACTTATTTAATTGTAGGCCTATCTAATTTTCAATGATTTCTTCACATTCACAAAGTTTGTCCTATAGGGCGAATACTTGGACATGCTTTTAAACGACCATGTCCATACGCCTAGCACGGGTGATTGGCAGCTAATTAGTGATCAGTACACTGTAACTAGTAGGTTTTTGTACTTATAGTAATGAAAAAAATTCGATAATAATCTTCTTCTTCAGGCTGTGGACCTTACGATCCGAGGCGCACTCCTTGGTCTGACCAACTAATAATATTTATGCAAGTATTAAAATTATTTCACACACACACACACACACACACACACACACACACACACACACACACACACACACACACACACACACACACACACACACACACACACATTGTTTTTTCAGGTCCCCGCAGTTTGGCTCTGGTCCCCAAAGAGTGTTTACGGCGTTTAGACAGATTCCCTCCTCCTGTTGTCGCTATGTGCCGTGATTCCAGACTTTCATGGATGTTAACATCTAGCATTTATGTATTCTGAACTTACGTATTGGCTGTTTTCCCTCCTCCTGTTGTCGCTATGTGCCGTGATTCCAGACTTTCATGGATGTTAACATCTAGCATTTATGTATTCTGAACTTACGTATTGGCTGTTTAAGTAATTAAATACGCGTGGACAGAAGAGGTTTTTCATCGTCTGGTCAGCCGACTTCCACAGTACATTACCGAGTACAAGACAGAAGACCGTGCGTGGGTCCAACCTATTTCTCGGACTTAACGTTTGTTATTTAGGTTACAAAGATCGTTCAAACATAATTAGATAATTGTTTACAAACAATTAGTTATTAGGTGTCAAAATATGTAAGTTAAATATGTGCTTCCAAACTAATTTACCCAGATACTCGGTCTCTATCCAAAAAACGGGCTCCTAAACTGACCTAATTGTATAATTATTGGACTCGGTAACGATTTTTTAATTGGACAAACAAACTTGAAACAGCTAAATTGCCTGACTACAACGTAATGAACATTAAAGGTTGAAGGAATACAAAGCATATACGGTAGCTTATTTACCTCAGAACACTAATAACTGTCCAGACTAACTGACAGCGTTTAACTACTATTATAATTGTCTAGGTTGTGTCCGATGACAATTATATACGCCTAAATGTTCATCCATACGTTATTTTATGTTACGCAATCCCGGTAAACTTAAAAAAAGGCGAAATATTTGATTCTATTAAAAAATTTACAGCTCATCAATTATTATATGAAACTGTGTGGACTTAGATAAATCTATACACTGATATTATGTATTTTACCTCCCACGAGAATTCATCTTGAATTGTGGAATACAGTATAAATGCTTGGGACAGAGAAGCACAGGAATTAATGGACAGATTAATATTTGAAGACTTTGAAAACGGAGCAGGCACTTTGCCAAGACCTGCAGTGCAGAAGAGCCAGGAGAACTCAAAACACTGAGTTCATAAAATAATGAAACAAATTTTTTGTAACCATGAAGGCCAAACGTTACGTAAACTGTATGAATATGAAGATCCTATTTTTTAATAGATGTTAAATGGGTATCCCCACACAACTACTTCAGCAGCAAAAACTATCGATTCTATAGAAGCATCGATTTGAACTCGATTCAGTGGCTCGTTAGTCACAAATAACAATCCCATTGAGTTTATGTTTGTATTCAAGGAATTCCGTGATATCAGCTGATTCAGTCAAATGACCGCTCAAGTGATAACGGTTTGTCTCGTTAACGGGACGTCCTCGACAATTTCTTTAGGTTTTAGTTAATGATACGCTGTCTGTGTTTTGAGACGTTAGTTATTTCTTCGGACAGACTTTTTACAAGCGTGAAACCCGTGTCTACATGATGGATTATACACAAAACCTCCACATTTCAACTATACACTAAACCACGCATTTTTCAAATAGATATCCATTTTGGTTTTTCGAAGGGTTTATCTCAACGAAGGTCAAACTACAATCACTTTCCCCTTAAGCCTGTTGTTGTAAAGTAAGGTACGCCTGTACCCTATCAAATTAAGATCAGCTATTGAGTGAACCACAGCGTGGCTGCTGTGACCAAATGTCATGGTGTGCTTAGACGTATCCAAACTAGCTTTGCCGACTACTAAGCAACCTGGATTTCCTGTACGCCTATAGGAACTCATGTTGCAATATCCTTCAAATAAATATATCGCTTCCTCGATAACACAAATTCTAACTGGGCGGAATTTAATCACTTTTCAATTAACCATTAAGCGCTCTTTAATTCCGTTCTTGTATTAATTGCGGTTAGCAGTGAATCAGCACCGCTGCGACCAGATCGAGACTAATTAGTAAGTTAATAACATTTCACTAAGAAAATTGTTTAATTTTTCCTAAAGTATTTTTTTATTCTTCGGTGTCGCCTTCTAACACCTTCTAAGTATTGCAATTTGTCCAGTTCAAATTCTGTTCTCTTCGTCTCTCCGAATCCAAGCATCACTTCTATCGACAGCGGCAGTCCAAGTGTTGTGCGGGACGAAGTGCAAGCCCGTCGCCCGCTCGTATGCCGCATGCCGAGCTTTTTATAGAGCTCATGCCGCAAGGACCATGATATTCTGGAGTTTAAAGGTGTGGTCTGCTACCGGCCGTGGGTGCCAATTAGTCGCCTAATTAAGAGTGAGTGAACGCCGAGGCCGGGTTACCTGGCACAGATGGGTTGCGACCGAGGGCGCTAATTAGGTGATTGCCCTCAAAGCGGGCACGAAGGCGATAAAACTTTCGGGAAAGTGTCCGTATGGTGGCGTTCAGGAAACGGATACGCACGAAGTCTCTGATGGTCTTGTTGGAAGCCAGGTAGTGAACTTTGCGCGCCCAGCGCAATCTTCGGTCCAGTTTCATAGAGAATAAGTCTTAATGCAGTCTTAATACATCCTTTCGAGCGACTTATGGATAGACATGGTGCAGACAATAATCTTGTACAAAATCTAGATTTAGTATACTTCGTCGCTGTCCGGCTTAGGTCACTGGACTTGTTCCAATGGCCGTCTCAATCTACGGGGACGACATTCAGGCTAAGGCACGACGCAACATCCATGGTCAGATGTTCTTCCCGATTGGCCTTCTATTTCTGCACTTCCTCTTCTAGTGGCTCAACATTCAACTTATTCCGCATGGTTGCGTTATTTATGATGATGATGATTCTCGGTATTACAGCCCTTGTAGAGCCCGGGCCTCAAACATTTCTAGCCTCTGTTCTGCGCCACTTGCCTTACTCTTTGTACGGGTCTTCTTCCACCCATCTTTTTCAGGGCCTTCTTCTTCTTCTTCTCCCGCCTGGACCCTCATTTTAATACAGTTCTATTGTCCATTATCCGCTGTAGACGACCTGCCCACCTAATTCCATTTCTTCTGATCTCAGTAACAATATCTCGCTCACCGAATAGTTTGGCCAGGTCTTCGTTTGTACGTATTCTCCAGCCTGGCACCAAAATTCCTTCGCAATATCATTCTTTCCCTTCGCTTAAGCCGACTCTCTTCCTTAACTGTCAACGCCTCACTTCCGAATATTACAATGGGTTATAAGACTGTCTTATAGATCATAATTTTTAACTTTATATTTTTTTGACCTCAGTGCACTGCCCAAAGCACAATAACATCTGTTACCAGCTGACATTCGAGCACAGTGCGTTTCTAATTCTATCCTCTTTTGTGTATTCTTTAATTCTCTTGAGGGATTTAATTTCCGTGCTCGGAGTCTATGTCCATTTGCATTTGTTAGTGTCCACGTTTCACTCCCGTACAGCACTACACGAAGAGCCTGGAAGTGTTCCTTATAACAGCGTGTTTCTAATTTATATATTGTTTTCACTATTTATTATAGTTAAAAACAAAATATACATTACAAGTACGCTTTCCAAGGAATCATAAAATAGGCTTGTCACAAACGCGCGCTCGCGTGCACGTCTTCACAGCACTTTACAAACCTTATTAACTAGTTAAAGGACCAAAGAACGTAGTTAAATAAGTGAGAGTTTATTTAAAACACAGACACACACACAACACATTAAACGCCGAGACGGTGTAGACAGTAAACACAATTCGCAAACAATAAAACACGGAGAATTACACGGCGGTTTTCCAGCAGCCCTTACTCACACTGTATTCACCTTCAATTAACTGTGATTAAAGGGGAACAACTATTACTACAACAAGGACATTCTTACTCCCCCCACTGAAACCTGTTGATTCAATGAAAAACTAATTGAATCTGTGTGCGACGAACACACCGCGTATTTTATTTATTACCCCTTACGTCATCTCTTCCCTCTCACTCTTTACTCGTATATTCGCTTGTTTTTCCCTTATCCGCAACAATGTTCTGCCTGTCTGTCTCACTGCGTCGTATTCCCCCTCCTTTTCTCCCCCACGCCCTTTACGTTCCACCATTTAGTTTTATACGATTCGATTATTTAAGTTTTCTCTTTAAAGTTTATTCTCGGACATACTACTTTCATCGTTTAATTCTTTATCCTCCACGAGCCTGTGTGTACGAAATTCAATTCAATCATTCAGCTAGCGAGAGAGAGAGAGAGAGAGAGAGAGAGAGAGAGAGAGAGAGAGACGACACATCATTGTTACGTTATTTCTATTACAAATCATGAGATATAAATTAAGTAATATCAACCATCAAACCAATTAAAGTAATTAAGATACAAAGTTACAACTCATTTTCGTTAAGATTACTGACATACTTCTTCAACGATAGGCTTTCTCAACATATTTTACGAAGTATTCACACGTCGATACTAGCGCCAGCTACTGGTGGTACAAACATTATCATCGAATTAGGTTGAGTTTCTGAACACGCGCAACCAAATATTAACGATTGACACCGGCTATTCTAATCTGAAACACTTTTGCATAACTATTCAGTGTTGTCAATTATGAAAAATAAATTATAAAAAAGCTTTTCCGTCTCTTTGCCAAGCAGACATTTTGCCTCTTCCTTCTTGTGACTTCGACCTTCATTTGACTATGTACTCGTATTTGTCTACTTTTAGCGGTTTCATTCGGACGTGGCGTAACATGTAAACGTGGCAATGTCAGTTAAATTTAATGTGATTTAATACGAAAACAGATTTACAATTTCCAGTAAAATATTTACAAATGCATAAGTAATAATGAAAAGTTTTTGTTGAACAATGGAGATAATTTAAGATTTTTCTTTATTTGCAGAAACTAATACACAACAATTGAAATGAAACTGGGCATGGCATATGTGCGTGAGAAGCGTAAATGAACCCGTCTAAGGCAGTTTCTTCAGGCACATCCTTCTGCACTACCGAGCTACTTCAGTTTCCAAACACATTTCCAGAAGCATTCACTTTCTTTACGCTTTCACTCCCCACACTACGGTAACATGCCAATTATTATCAACATTAATTATATGACTTTAGTTCCGGACCATGCCTGTACATTCTTTTCGGCTTCCATTATACCCTGTTAGGCCTATACTTAAGAGTTCACATCACATCAAGTCTACTTGGAGTTAACAATATTTTAGTTTTCCTGTACAATATTTACTTTTCCCCATTCTAACTACAGATATTCTTAATGATAGAATGTACAAGGCCAGCAGGACGCAACATCCTCATGTGAGAACGACTTTTGACGGGTTACAAGAAACCTTTATGGGTTGCTAAAACCGTAAATATTTCTACTCGAAAGAGCGAGAAGTACTGAATTAGCGCATATAGAAGTTGTTACGATTCTCCGTCCAGGAATGGCGACCACAATAAGAAAGGGTAATCGTATCTTTGTTTTCGTAATATATTTTGTCGCTTCCAACACTGACAATGTATGGAGTGCACATAACAGAATTGTTTCCGATACAACTAAGATTTTATTATTTTGTAAAATGAATTGTTCTAAATGTAATGCAAGACTTGTAACACTGAAAATATTATGCTCTAACTCAACTGCCACAAGAATACTTCCTGCTGGAAGGACCCAAGGCTATGTACAAAAGTTCTTCCGGAAAGGTCCTTCCAGCCTGTACGTCCTATCATTCATTTCCAAAACTTTGTGTCTAATCGATATCTCATAGACAATAATAGTGTGCTTACATAACCTGTACAAAGCAATAAAAATTATTATATTATTTACAGTGAAATAAATTTTACATAAAGATTGCGACAATTTGCCTAAAGGCTCGTTTATTTTAGTATAGACGTGGTCAGTGCAATCAGTGACCGGTGAAGCCCTGACTGGTTAGCCAGGACCATAACCGTTCAGATCACCTACTCATTAATGAAGGGGTGACACCAGATTTTCACGTCTTTTTTAGGCTGGTTCTCATTATCGACTGGTCTGATTTACGGACATGTCATGTTTTTACAATGTAAACTGTATGCGTTCACTGACTTTGCGCACGCAAATTATGGTCTGGTATTTGTGAATCAGTCTTACTCAGCTGTTCCGAGAAGCTGGAGAAAACACGTGCTGTTTTTACCGAATCGTAATTGTCAAAACGTTTAGCAGCTCCTAACCACTACTGAGACGGTCGTATAGTATTTGTACTTATAAACACGAAACACTCTTTAGCCATTTTATTTTGTACTTTCGCTCTTAATAATTAAGACACATTTTAACACGCAACTTCACTGTCATTTACGTTCGACCGTTGTCCCTATAAACCCATAAAACAAAAAGATAAATTATACATAAAAAAAAAACACACACAAACTACTTATATAATATGGGCACAGAAGCGGCAAGAAAGCGAACAGATCGAACTGGAACCACGGTACGCTATCATAGTTAACAAAGGACCAGCATTAACAAAACATCAAGTGCTGTCCCAAATACATCGGAGCAGTTATATAATTCGGCGCTTGTTGGCAACGCTGGCTCTAGATTTCAGAAATCCTTCTGATAACATCTTCGCTCTCGTGTTTCAGCACAACACGAAGCACCGTCACCAATCGCTGGAAAGACTACAGGATATCTAATGCACGTTTTCCGTCACAACGAAGGTGAATTCTTCAGACAATATGAGAAGGAAGAAGTTTCGTGATACTCTGGAAGAAATTTGGTTACATTAAGCGAAAACCTTACATGACACCAAACGTTTAGAAATTACTATTAGTATGTTAATTGTAAAATCTAAATACACTTCAAACGTTCTGTTTAAAGTGTACCCATTATTGGCAAAAATGGGTTTATTTTTATGGATGGTGCGTCCGGATGTGTTAGCAGACTCCTTAGAAGTAAATATCCTGGATGTATGATATTCAGGCATACTGACTCTCGTTCTCTTTTCCGCAAAGTAAACACACTTTCGACATGTCAACAATTCACACGGAACGAAACTAATTTTCAGCGTACACATGTTACACTGAACGATCCGTCTCTAAGGCCACGGCCACACGAAGCGTGTTTTCACTTTGTACCGCAGCTTAAAATCCCGCCATGGACGTGGCCACACTGTGCCCTTGTTTCCTGTGAACTCAGTCCTGATTTGTCTGTCATTGGGTGCGGCAAGCGTTATGAATCCGTTTAGAATTAACAAAAATGCGGTTAGGACATTGTGTGCTTTATTGATTGTTCGCCGTCGACGTCGTCGGCGACAGAGAAAGTACTGGGTGCATCCCATTGTTATGGACAGACAAGAAAATGGGAAGTTTGTGCTTTCACATACCAAGTTAAAAGAATATCCACAAAAGTTTATCGAGTATTACAGAATGTCTGTTCCCTCTTTTGAATTACTCTTATCTAAAGTTCAAGATGCTATATGTAAAAGTGGTACATAATAAAATAATTATTTCACTGTCCAAGTACTCCATAACAACTATTATGAAACAGAACAAAAATATATCGAAAACTGGGCCTTCAATAATTAGAACTAAGTGACATCCAGTGCGTACAGCTACGGAGTGACTGAGCGTTTCACGCAGGAAAATAGGTCTGGACGCATTCGTCAGCGTGAGACCGTGGGAACGTGCCAGTTACTTCCGCGGTCGGCGGGAAAACACGCTGCGTCTGGCCACCCCAGATCCTTTTGAAAGGGATTTATTTTTCCAGATGGTTTTCAAGCTGTCATGCAGCGTGAAAACACGCTTCGTGTGGCCGTGGCCTAAAGCAAATATTATCAGCTGATCGCCGAGGTAGCAATTAATGAACGCTGTTACCGTGGAACAGCTGTTCGACCTGAAAAACAGCTGTAAAACGATACAGCTGTAACATGGTAAAACGGCAAGTCTGTAACTGTGACGTTTTCTGAACGAATATGTCAGTGATTGCTAATTTTTTCTGTATTCTATATTTTTATCACTTGTTGTGTACACAAATAAAGTTAAAAAAAAAATGAGGAAGTTAGTTTCTGTAGTGCTTATGGTGTTTTCCTCAGAACAACACTTGGAATTAATTCAATACAGTAGTGCAGAAGTGGCATAGATCAGACTTGAGGTAATAGGTGGGGGGATCTGTATCCGTGTATGTGAATTGAACTGCACACAAACAGCATCACAAGAGAGTTTTACTATACATATCTGAAAACTCACACAGATGAATTTGAGAGAGAGAGAGAGAGAGAGAGAGAGAGAGAGAGAGAGAGAGAGAGAGAGAGAGAGAGAGAGAGAGAGAGAGAGAGAGAGAGAGAGAGAGAGAGAGAGAGAGAGTGTTATACATTTTATATACACACGGTATTCTACACTTTTATGATGAATATGATTACTCAGTGAACACCATTTTTAAGATTAATTTATCCAAGGTCAGGGCTGTTGGGTTGCGCGTCGTGAGACGACCCAATGGTATCCTAGTACCGAGCCTCCTATGAGGGGCTCCTGCCTAGTGGTCCTGTCCAGACGGAATATTGATTAATTATTTTTAATGGTCGTTACAACGACATGCTCGTACTAGGTCGACTAGTACAGTATTTGTCGAGGCCGTTTCCAAGATTCACCTGGACGTATTCGGTACTTGCCAAGGCCAGCTATGAGTGGGTTTGTCTGGGTCCTCGCAGCTCGGACGTAAAATTTACGTGCAAGTCGCCTTGCGGTGTCATCCAAGGAGCGGACACCGAGTCCTCTTCTCAGGAGACGAGAGGAAAACCGATAGGAGACTTTGGCCGCTAGCCGAAGCCCTCTATCGAGAACGCTTTGCAACCTTCTTTTATGAACGGTTGCGAGGTAACCCCAGACGGGAAGAGCGTAGGTAATGATCGGCAACAGGTACGCGTTGACATAGCCTTGCGGGTCATAGCCTTGTTGGCAAGTATTGGAAACAGTTGCGCGAGACGAGCGGACCTTGTTGGCAAGTATTGGAAACAGTTGCGCGAGACGAGCGGACGCTTTCTTTCGCATCGTCTCAGCGTGGGTACGCCAGGTGAGCCGACGATCAAGGTGGACACCGAGGTACTTAACTTCCCTCGACCAGGGCAGGTACGTTCTACCGAGTCTCACTCGGCCTCGTGGTTCTTTCCGGCGCTTCGTGAATAGCACCGCGGAGCTCTTGGTTTCGTTGACGGCAACTTTCCGTCCACGTCGAATACGCATCGAGTGCGCGCTGAAGTCGTGGGATAGCAAAGTCTGCGTTCCGATCGGCGGTATAGACCGCCGTGTCGTCGGCAAACAAGGCCATCTGGACTCCAGGCTCTCTGGGTGCGTCGTTGACATACACGGAGAACAGGAGAGGCCCTAGCACGCTACCTTGAGGTACCCCGGCTGTGATACGTCTCTCGGAAGAGACGTGGTCGTCTATTCGCACGCAGAAAGTCCTCCCCGTCAGAAAGCTAGCAATCAAGCGAAGGTAGCAATCTGGGAGCTGGATTTCCCGGAGCTTGAACAAGAGCCCGTCGTGCCAGACACTATCAAAGGCCTTTTCCACATCTAGGAAACAGGCGACAGTCTGCTCTTTCCGACACCCGGCGTCCGTGATGTATTCCACCAGTCTCATCAGTTGATGAGTGGTGGAATGCCCCACACGAAAGCCGAACTGTTCGGGGACCAGTACATCGAAATTTCGTAGATGATCTAGTACTCTCCGTTGTACGAGACGTTCGAGGACCTTTGACGTGGCTGACAGTAGACTAATGGGCCGGAGGTTGCCGGGACGGGAAGCGTCCTTTCCCTGCTTCGGGATCACTATGACCGTCGCCTTACGCCATTTCTGGGGAAAATAGGCCAGTCTAAGACACGCGTTGAACAGCGCGACCAAGAAAAGTACTCCTCGCTCCGGGAGTCGAGTAAGAGCGGCGTTCGAGACGCCGTCCGGGCCAGGAGCTTTTCTCGGCACGAGTTCAACGAGCCGATCTGTGACCTCTTCCCTAGTAATGGGTTCGGGCTCCGAAGTGATCGGAAGAGATAGAAAGTCTTCCACTTCGTTCTCGACTTCTTCGTCGAAGTCCCAGTCCATGGGCGGGTTAGGTGCGAACTGTCGCTCAAAACACGCGCCCAAGTACTCGGCCTTCGCCTCCGGGCGAGCCAGGATTTGACCGAAAGGTCCAGCAATGGCCGGGATGCGAGGCCGGCGCCTCTTCCCTACCAACGCCGAAGGTATCCGGTAAGGGCTACTTTCGTCCGATCCGTCCCCTGCTTGGGCCACGGCGAGTTCCCAACAGCGTCTCCGGTAGGCCTGCATTTCACGACGTAAAATGCCGGTCGCCCGGTTGTACGCTGCCTTGTCGGCCGGATCACGGGTCCGCTGCCAGCGTCTCCGGAGGCGATTTCTCTCGCAAGCGAGAGCACTCGTCTCCTCAGGGATCCGCTGCCAGTGAGGCGTGACGCCAGGCTTCATCCTGGAAGACGCGTCGATCGCAGATACGACAGCCTCATCAAACGCGGCAACTGCCTCGTCGACTTGGCGGACGGTTTCGAGTGGTCCCGCGTCTGGCAATCGGCGACTTAACGCCGGGCCATAGCGGTCCCATTCTACCACCTTCCTGACATCTCTGCGTACGACGTGCTGGGTAGCGACGTGTATCAAGATGGGGAGATGATCGGACGATAGTTCCGTTAGCGCGGACACATGGACCGGACAGTCAATTCCTTGGATCACCGCTATGTCCAAGACATCGGGAGCCGCGTTGCGTTGTGAGGGGTAGAACGTAGGTTGGGTAGGCCCAATCACTTGAATCCTGCGAGAATCGGCAAACCTGCGCAAACGTTTCCCGTTTGGGGCAGTCAAGCGACTGTTCCAATCGCGATGTTTGCAGTTCAGGTCGCCGGCCATGATGACCCTCCTGTGTGCATCGAACGCGACCGCTAGATCGGGATGAAGGAGCTCTTTTTGCGGCGGTTTATACGCCGCGACCATCTGTACACCGCCTAGAGTGTTCAACAACTCCACAGCGGTGCCTTCGAGGTGAGTCATTGCAGGCAAGACGACTCGGTGATGCTCGAGAGTGAGCCTCACCGCGACGGCAGTGCCGCCACCAGCAGTGCCCGGCCTGTCGTTTCGATAGCACACATAGTTGGCCAGTCGTAACCGACTCGCAGGAGTCAAGTGGGTCTCATTGAGAAGCACTACATCGGGTTTGAGTCGGGCCAGTAATTCTTGGAGTTCCTGGATCTTGTTGGACAACCCGTTGGCGTTCCAGGAAAGAATCGAGAGATCTCGTTTGAGGACCCGACTCATAGAAGACCTACACAAGTGGCGGCTTCCACCAAGAGCATGAATCTCTCGGTTATGTCGGCAGTCTCCAAGCGGGAGCGGATGGACCTGAAGGTCTGGGCGACTTTTTTGAGATCGAACTCAGCAAGGAAGTCTTTGACGACATGGTAGTCGTCAGGTACGGTTTTTGAGGCAGTTTGCCTGGAGACTGCGTGCGCATAAGAGCGCCGAGGCTTGTCAATCGGGGGATTGGTGGAAGCCAGGGGTTTCTTAGGGCCAGGTGTAGCGCCTCTAGCGGAGGTGCTAGGAAGAGGGACAGATGCGAGTGCGTCGGACACTCCCGGAGCGAGGAGTACTTTTCTTGGTCGCGCTGTTCAACGCGTGTCTTAGACTGGCCTATTTTCCCCAGAAATGGCGTAAGGCGACGGTTATAGTGATCCCGAAGCAGGGAAAGGACGCTTCCCGTCCCGGCAACCTCCGGCCAATTAGTCTACTGTCAGCCACGTCAAAGGTCCTCGAACGTCTCGTACAACGGAGAGTACTAGATCATCTACGAAATTTCGATGTACTGGTCCCCGAACAGTTCGGCTTCCGTGTGGGGCATTCCACCACTCATCAACTGATGAGACTGGTGGAATACATCACGGACGCCGGGTGTCGGAAAGAGCAGACTGTCGCCTGTTTCCTAGATGTGGAAAAGGCCTTTGATAGTGTCTGGCACGACGGGCTCTTGTTCAAGCTCCGGGAAATCCAGCTCCCAGATTGCTACCTTCGCTTGATTGCTAGCTTTCTGACGGAGAGGACTTTCTGCGTGCGAATAGACGACCACGTCTCTTCCGAGAGACGTATCACAGCCGGGGTACCTCAAGGTAGCGTGCTAGGGCCTCTCCTGTTCTCCGTGTATGTCAACGACGCACCCAGAGAGCCTGGAGTCCAGATGGCTTTGTTTGCCGACGACACGGCGGTCTATACCGCCGATCGGAACGCAGACTTTGCTATCCCACGACTTCAGCGCGCACTCGATGCGTATTCGACGTGGACGGAAAGCTGGAAAGTTGCCGTCAACGAAACCAAGAGCTCCGCGGTGCTATTCACGAAGCGCCGGAAAGAACCACGAGGCCGAGTGAGACTCGGTAGAACGTACCTGCCCTGGTCGAGGGAAGTTAAGTACCTCGGTGTCCACCTTGATCGTCGGCTCACCTGGCGTACCCACGCTGAGACGATGCGAAAGAAAGCGTCCGCTCGTCTCGGTCAACTGTTTCCGATACTTGCCAACAAGGCTATGACCCGCAAGCTGGGTAAGTTGATTGTCAACGCGTATCTGTTGCCGATCATTACCTACGCTCTTCCCGTCTGGGGTTACCTCGCAACCGTTCATAAAAGAAGGTTGCAAAGCGTTCTCGATAGAGGGCTTCGGCTAGCGGCCAAAGTCCCCTATCGGTTTTCTTCTCGTCTCCTGAGAAGAGGACTCGGTGTCCGCTCCTTGGATGACACCGCAAGGCGACTTGCACGTAAATTTTACGTCCGAGCTGCGAGGACCCAGACAAACCCACTCATAGCTGGCCTTGGCAGGTACCGAATACGTCCAGGTGAATCTTGGAAACGGCCTCGACAAATACTGTACTAGTCGACCTAGTACGAGCATGTCGTTGTAACGACCAATAAAATTTAATTAATCAATATTCCGTCTGGACAGGACCACTAGGCAGGAGCCCCTCATAGGAGGCTCGGTACTAGGATACCATTGGGTCGTCTCACGACGCACAACCCAACAGCTCTGACCACTTGGCGAGTGCGTCGGACTTCGCGCGCTGTGCAGGCTGTCTGGACTGTGCGGCCGGGTTGGCAGGAGCCCGGGAACGAGCGCCACGGGGCTTTCTATGCCGCTTCTTTTTGCCTGCGTTGGGGAAACGCGGGGGCGGGAGGTCTGGCGAGGCTGCTTCTGAAGCAGGGGAGGGATTCTCCGGTGCTGGGGGGGGGGGTTGAGTAGTCTCAGGCTCCACAACCGAGATGTTTTCTGTAGGCTGGGTGGTCTCACTTTTAGATACCACGAGGTTACGGCGCTTTTTCGCCATAGGCGGGACAGGGGCCTGTGAAGGAGCCTGAGGTGGAGTTGCCTGTGCTACAGGTGTTTGCTTCGGGCCTTTAGATCGCTTTTGTTGCCTGTTTGAAGCTGGGGCGGAAGACACGGCAGCCGTAGCAGGAGGCGCAGGGCCTGGCTGCTCGGTTGCAGGTCTTGAACCAGCTACCGGATGCCTCGGTGGTGGCAGGCGCCCTTTCGGCTTTCGCCGCTCGAGCTCCTGCTGAAACACCGGACATGCCCGGTAGTTGGCGGGGTGACTCCCGCCGCAGTTGATGCATCTTTTGAATGCTGGTGCATCGCAAAGTTTGCTGGCGTGAGGAAGAGAACATCTCACGCACGCCGGAGCGTTAGAGCAAGAGTCAGAGTGGTGCCCGAAGCGTTGGCACCTGTGGCACTGAGGCAGAGCCCCGGGAGCGCGGCTTCTTTCCACTTTTACGCGGAAACCAAAAAGCCGCGTAAGTGAGAGTAGGCTAGTGCCTGCCTCGCTATTCTCCGCCAGGATGCGGACCAGAGGAATTGGACGCCTTGGTCCGGCAGGAGTAAACACCCGATGGACCGCGCGAACAGGATAGCCCAGCTCGCGCAGCTCATCGAGTATCTCCTCTAGAGGGGATTCCACGTCCAAGCCTCTGAAGACAAGCGACAGAGGCTTCACGTGTTTGGGCGAAAAGGTATGGTACTGGAAACGCTGGGATTCAACGTATGCCACGACACTGCGGTACACGTCCATTCCGCGGACAACGATCTTGACTGTGTCGCCCCCAAGGAGCTTCAGGTCAACGTTGGCCGGGGAAAGTCCGGGAGCCACTATCAACCGCCGGTAAAAACCGGTGACGTTGTTCACGCCGTGAACGTATACGGGCGGGATGCGACCAGAGGCCGGCGGTGCTTGGGCACCGCCGGACACAGTCGGCCCCGGGCCGGATTCGCCATCGGCGGGGACAAAGATTAATTTAGAAAATACATCTTACCATTCTTACCATACATTGCTACCATAAACAACTACAAAAAAGTACCGCGCAACGATCTAACGTTGAATGCTTATATCATTGAACTTACTATTACATTTTATTTTCTCCGCATTATCGAATCGGCAGCATGACTATATCGGTTCTGAAATCTCAGCCTGCTTTAAATAGGTGCGGCACTTAAAATAAATCCAAAGCCGTTTCTTTTGCAATGAGAAATATTAATTTTAATAACATAAACTAAGACAATGCCCGATAGAATAATGTACTGTATTTCAGTTAGCACGCTTTACAGCGCATAAAGTCAGTCATATTATTACACATCCAAAATTTTATAAATCGTATAAAAGTACGATCATACAAAATCTATGACGCTTTTACCGTTCTGTATCTGAAGGTGCAGACATTAGAGAACAAACCATTGGTTGCAAGCAAAACGAGATTTATTAACGACAACAGTATGACACATGTAAAAAGTGCGCGGCAATAACGTTTGATGCCAAGCCGGATATATTAACGGCATTTTTACACAAAACTCAACTGATTAACGTAACATTATTCATTATCAATACAAAGACACTTAATTACTTCTGTCCCAAGTAAATTTTAAAAATGTTGTTTTATTAAAATACTTTCTATTAATAGGAAACATTTTCTTTGAGCTAATTTCTTAGTCCCGTTGGCATTATTCAACGTGTACTGATGAGATTTCTTTTAACGACGAGCCGTTTCAACAGTTTATTTAGTCTGCTGGCCATTGATTGCTTCATCAGTCCACTGGCAATGCGTTATTGTAATCAGATGAAAGAAGTCGAACAGTAGAAAAAGGAGTCGACTGTTGCCCCCATACAGTCGAAAGAGTTCCGACACTACAATAAAAATTGAGAAATTCACTGAAGGCCAAACACACGAATGTTTTTAAAGTACTTTTTAAACGTACGTACTTGAACGTTTATTCCTTTTCTGTTTTCTTTATAGGCCTCAAGTAACAAAGTAAGGACAGAGCTGAGGAACTGACGCTGTCCTCAGGGTCTTCAGGGTTAAATCGTATTCTATCTTCTTCTTCTTTCTTTCATCCAATGCCCCTCCGTGGCTGCTCGGCCATTAGACGCCTTGCTGACCAGTAGAGCCTGGCCCGTCCTTGCAAGTTGTCCACGACTTCCAGGGCTCTGCAGCTTGTGAGGTGGTCGGCCGTCCCCTCATCCTCGAAGCACAAGGGGCACAGGGGGGAGTCGGCAAGGCCGATGCGGTGCAGGTGGCTCTGGAGGTAGTCGTGGCCGGTGGTCATTCTAAACGTGGCGACTGCGACGTCCCTTGGCAGGTTGTTGGGGATGGCGTTGAATTTTACAATCGGCTCCCATATTTTGCCAACAGCGGTTGCCTCCCAGGCTGTCTTCACCATTCTGCTGATGGATGTCGTGATGAGGCTGCAGATTGCTGGGTAGCTAACTGGCCGGTCTTCTTGTGGGAGAAGGCATCTGCTTTAACTAGTTGATCAGCTCTCTCGTTTCCCTCGAGGTCGCAGTGGCCAGGGACCCACTGCAGACGGACTTCTGATCTCGATTGCAGCTTGAAGAGGCGTTCTTGGCACAGTGGGACAAGGTCGCCATCTTGCGATAGGGAAGAAGTGATGGCTTGTAGTGCTGCCGTTGAGTCGGATAGAAAAACAATTTTCTTTAGACCAGGAAGACCAAGCAGTTTGTCTGCAGCTTCGCTGATGGCAGCTACCTCCCCGTCGAAGCTTGTTCGGTTTCTTCCCACTGGGATGGAACCCTCGAGAAAGGTTGTGTAAAACCCTGCGCCGCTTTTATCGCCCATTGCAGAGCCATCGGTGTAGACATGGGTCCATTCTGCTCGTGGGTATTTGGTGGGTGTTTGGTCCATTTCCAGGGCAGTGGCCTTTAGAAGGTGCTGAGAAACGTCGGCTTTGCGTTCCGTTATCCCGGGAAGGAACAGGTGAACTTGCAGCTCGGGCTTTTCGCGGACGAGTTCGGCCATTCGGAACGGCAACCTTTCTTGGGCATTTTTTGATACTTCTGCCGGAGTTCCAGCTCTTTAGCCAAAGGTGTGGTTTGTGTCTTAAACCGTGCGTTCGCGGTGCAGTAGGTTTCCCAAAATTTGTCACCGACTCTGCGAGATCTCTCAAAGAAGTTTAGGACCGCTTTGTCTCATCGGGGTTCCAGGGGTTCGGTCAGAGTTTGGCTTTCAAGCGCTGTGATGGGAGTCGATGCAGCCGCTCCACAGACCAGGCGCAAGGCGTTGTTCTGCACTGTGCTCAGTTTCTCTTTGTTAGCGTCGCTGGCAGTGGCGAAAGCTTCGCAGCCGTATTCCATTTTTTTTCGCTCTGGGCTGTGCGGTTGTGCGTCGCAGAGACGAACCGCTCGGGATCTGAGTTCCGAGCTACCTTCTGGAGCTCCTGCCTCGTGGCCCTGCCCAAGTAGGGCGTGTGCTCTATAGCAGGCCGATTCTCGGCTGTTGTGCTAGCCTACACTAGCGCATTATACACCGAGGGCGTTTCCACGAATCACCTGGACGTATACGGTACCTTCCCAGCCCAGCCACTAGAGGATTGTCTGGGAACCTCGCCGCACGTGCATAAAATTTGCGTGCTAGCCGCCTGAAAGTTTCGTCTAAGGAGCGGACGCCAAGTCCTCTCCTTAGAAGGCGTGATGAGAAGCGACGGGGGACTTTGGCCGCTAGCCGAAGACCCCTGTCGAGGACGCTCTGCAACTTCTTTTTATGCATTGCGGCGAGGTAACCCCAGACCGGGCAGGCGTAGGTAATGATCGGCAGCAGATACGCGCCGACGATCATCCTGCCCAATTTCCTGGTCATGGCTGAGCTGATCAGGAGTGGAAACAGTGCGCACAGACGAGCGGATGCTCGCTTGAGAACTGTCTGTGCGTGGGTACGCCAGGTGAGCCGACGGTCGAGGTGTAATCCGAGGTACTTGACCTCTTTGGACCAGCGCAAGTACGTTCTGCCGATACGTAACTGCCTAACAGGGTTCTTCCGTCGCTTAGAGAATTCGACGGCTACACTCTTGGTAGCGTTGAGTTGCACTCTCCAATTCTCAGTCCAGTCCACGAGCGTGTCGAGCTGGCGCTGCAGTCGTAGGACGGCCCTTTCCACATGACGATCGGCCGTAAATACGACCGTGTCGTCCGCAAAGAGGGCCATCTGGACTCCAGGCTGTCTCGGCACGTCGTTGAGTAGATCGAGAACAGAAGGTGGCCTAGAACACTACCTTGAGGGACGCCGGCTGTGATTCGTCTCTCGGAAGAGACTGAATCTCCAACTCTCACGCAGAAGGTCCTCTCCGTCAGAAAGCTAGCAACCAGATGGAGGTAGCAATCCGGGAGCTGGACTTCCCTAAGCTTGAATAATAGGCCATCGTGCCATACGCTGTCGAAGGGTTTTTCAACATCTAAGAAACAGCCAACGGTCCGTTCTCTCCGACACCCGGCTTCCGTGACGCATTCCACCTTTCTCATCAGTTGATGAGTGGTCGAATGCCCCACACGAAAGCCGAACTGTAGGTTGTCAGAGTGGGTGGCATCCTTTCCCTGCTTCGGGATCACGATGACCGTCGCCTTTCGCCATTTCTTGGGAAAGTAGGCCAGTCTGAGACACGCGTTGAACAAATCAGTCAAGAATTGAACTCCAGGCTCGGGAAGAAGTCGTAGAGTGGTGTTCGTAACACCGTCCGAGCCTGGAGCTTTTCTTGGCTGAAGTTCAGCGAGCCGATCTGAGACCTCTTCCAAAGAGATGGGTTCGGGTTCCGCCGTGATCGGAAGAGACAGAAAGTCTTCCACAGCCATCTCGACTGGTTCGTCGAAGTCCCAGTCCATGGGCGGGTTGGGAGCGAACTGTCGCTCGAAACACAAGCCCAAGTACTCGGCCTTCTCCTCCGGGCGACCCAGGAGTCGTCCGAACGGTCCAACAATGGCGGGGAGTGGAGGTCGTCGCCTCCGTCCCGTCAATGCGGAAGGTATTCTGTACGGGTGACTTTGCGGGTCCGTATCCCCCGTTCGGGCCACGTCGAGTTCCCAACAGCTACGTCGGAACGCCTTCAGACTGCCACGCAGTCGTCCGGTGAGCCGATTGTATGCTGCCTTATCGGCTGGATCACGGGTCCTCTGCCAACGTTTCCGGAAGTAATTCCTCTCGCGAGCGAGAAGAGAGACTTCCTCAGGAACGCGTTGGTAGTCAGGGGTGAAACCACCTCGCGTACGTGAAGACACGCCTATAGCCGAGATGATTGCCTCTTCGATTCCCGCTACTGCTTCGTCTAGGAGGCGAACGGAATCGAGTGGGGCCGCTGGCACAAGGCCGGGCCGTAACGATCCCAATCGATAACCTTCTTCTTGTCAGAACGTGCATAGGCGTGCTGGGTAGCGACGTGGACCAAGATGGGGTTGTGGTCGGATGTCAGCTCCGTGAGCGAGAATACATCGACCGGGCAGACAACTCCTTGGGTCACCGCGATATCCAGAACATCGGGAGCCGCGTTAGTTAGTGTCGGAAAGAACGTGGGTTGCGCTGGACCAATTACCATCGCCCGGCGCGATTCAACAAAACTAACCAAGCGCCTCCCGTTCGGTGTAGTCAAGCGACTATTCCAAACGCGATGCTTGCAATTCAGATCGCCGGCCAAAATTACCCTTCGGTGGGAATCGAAGATGACGTCCAGGTCGCCGACAAGGAGTTCAGCTTGTGGGGGCTTGTATGCTGAAACCACGAGGACGCCGCCAAGAGCTCCGTGGACCTCAATGGCGGTGGCCTCGAGGTTGGTTAGCTGCGGCAAAACGACACGATGATGACCTACGGAGGTCCTCACCGCGATCGCTGTGCCGCCTCCTCGTCGGCCAACTCGGTCATCGCGATAGACCACGTAATTTGGTAATCGAAACCGGTTCGCCGGGGTCAGGTGGGTTTCAGAGAGGAGAAGTACGTCGGGTTTGAACCGAGCCAGGAATTCTAGAAGGTCGGAATGCTTGGAACCGATGGAGTTAGCATTCCAGGCTATGAGCGAGAGATCTCGTCTAAGGGCTCGGTTCATAGAAGACCTATGACTTCGCACGCTTCCACCAAGAGCATGAATCTCTCAGTTGGGTCAGCAGTTTCCAGGCGGTCTCGGATGGACCTGAAGGTGGATGCGACTTTCTTGAGGTCATAGCCAGACAGAAAGTCGCGAACGAACTGTGCGTCATCGGATATGACGGACTGGGCTGTTTGCCTGGAAACTGAGGCCGCGTAAGAGCGACCAGGTTTTAAGGCAGATCGGGTCGTGGTGGAAGCCACAGAACCAGGGGCAGACGGTTTTGAGTTAGCGACAGGAAAAGTACGCTGTTGCGCTTCGTCGGACTTATACCGGGAAGCAGGACTTTTCTTGTGCTGTGGGCAGGCAGGAGCTCGGGGCCGAGCATCCGGTGTGGTTATCAGTGGCGAAGCTAGTAGTTAATGAATGGGTAGGAAAAATCTTACCTTAAATTTATTTTAAGGAATCACTAAAAGGACGGTAGTTCAAATCGGACGCTGAGGTAGAGTTTGCTGTTAGCGAATGGTTTCGCAAACAGCCGTAAGAATTTTACTAGGAGGGAATCTACAGATTAGTGCAACTGTGGGACTCATGTCTTAATGTTAATGGAGACTTCTTTTAAAATCGTTGAATAAAAAATGCTTTACAGCCCTAAACGTGTTTTTATTGAACAATCCTTGTATAAGTCATACACAATAATACAACTGATTGAACTTCAAATTTTTAAACTTCAATAGTTTCTATATATATGTTTAATGTTACAAATAATTCAAATAACAATCTTGATCATCTGTTAGTTCAGCGGTATAACAGGAACACTTTTAATAACCGCATAAAATAAACACACTTATAAACAACACAGCGTGCTTTAACTTAACTTTTTGCATCACAGAAGTGAGACATGCCTCAACGCTCTATGTGTGCAGCGCGGGACAATCCCCTCCCCTGCACTTCCCTATCACGCCAGCACATTGCTTACATACGATGTACACAAAAAACGCTGAGGCAAGTTCACGTTGCTTCATTCGGGGGAGATATGCCGAATCTCACCTGTCACCATCTAGCGGTCGCTCAGTAAAGCACCTTTCGGCTTAATAAATTCGACAGTCACAGTAACAATGTATAATCTTTACGTTACGTAGTTCATACGTATTTATAATTTCTATTCTACAGAATTTTTTAGGGTAGGCATTGCCTCCATGTAACTTCGCCACTGGTGGTTATCCCTTTAGTCTGTTTAGTTTTAATGTTGCCTGCTCGCGGAGGTGGCAGTGGTGGCGAGGCTACCTCTGGTTCAGAGGCGGGAGTTGGTGGTTCCGCGGAGGTGGAGGGTTGATTCTCCGGCTCCATAACCGAGATGGCGGCTACAGGGCTTGTCTCTGCTACAGAAGGCGACGCGGTTCGTTTTTGTGCCTTTGTAGGGCTGGAGGTGGAGCCGGAGAGGGCGCGCGCCGTGCCGGTTGTGCCTTTGGTTGCGGCCTAGCCTGTGTTTTAGGCTGCCTCTGTGGCTGGGGCTGCAAAACTGGCTGCCTTGGCTTCGGGAGGGGCCCCTGTGGCTTTTGCTTCCGCAGGAGTTCTGCCTTGTAGACCGGGCAGTTAATATTATTTGTGCGTGGCCTTGGCCGCCACAATTTATGCAGCGAAAATTGGACTTGTCTGCCACAGTGCAGGCCTGCGTGGAATGTCCCAAGGAACAACGTAAACAGGCCGGGGCACTGCGACAGACGTCGGTATGATGGCCGAACCTCTGGCACCGGTGGCACTGCGCGAGCTTGCCCGGGGGACGACTGGAGTCCACCCTGACGCGGAAGCCAAACAGCCGCGTCAGTTGGAATATCTTGTCTGCAGCCTCGCCCTTCTCGAGCTGGAGACGGACGAGTGGGAGAGGTACTCGGGTTTCTGAGTTGGTGAATAGGCGAAAAATTGCCTGCACCGGGTACCCGAGTTCTCAGAGTTCCAAAAGGATCTCCTGAGGATCGGTATGCGCGTCAAGCCCACGCAGAATTACTGACAAGGGCTTGACTCGCTTAGGAGAGAAGGTGTGGTATTGCAGGCTGTGCGCCTGCAGAAAGGCCTCGACCAAGCGATGGTTCTCGAGCCGACGGACGACAATCTTGACCGTATCACCGCCAAGCAGCTTCAGGTCAAGCTTGTCGGCCGACAGGCCGTGGGCCGCGATCAGTCGCCTGTATAAGGCGGCGACATAGGACACCCCGTGGAAGAACAGGGGCGGCGCACGACCAACAGCGGCAGCAGCCGGAGCTGTTACCGAAGCAGTCGGAACCGCAGCCTGTTGGATCTGAGAAGGTCCGATTTCCATGGCCGAGGTCCGAGAGGAAGCGGATCCGGTTGAATGGGTCCTCTTCGGTTTCTTAGTCGGACGTCTACGCCGACCAACGGTCGCGAATTCGTCCGACTCGTCCACCGGGAAAGGGGGAAGCGGGTTGGGGAGAGGATCGTCCGTCTCCATCGCCCGAGGCGATTCTGGCGAGTCGCCCGCGGGGGCAAGGCAGAGCTGAGCGACTCAGCACTCGAGCCGTTGCCCGTAGTGGGCATGCTGGCCAGGTGCGGCTGCCGGGCTGAGACTGCTAAGCAGTCACTGCCAGACGCCAGGGATCTTGGGTCCGGCCGAAGCCGGGTTACCCACGCGACTTCCCTGCTCACGACCATGCGGGAGGAGCTGGGCTAACGACCAGCTTCGTTGAATACCAGTCCTTACCAAGACTGGTGTCCACTGGTCCCTTTACCCCGGCGATACCCAAGCTCGCTTACCACTGGTGGGGGCTTGCAAGGATCGTCCGGGGCAGCGCTACCTAACAGTTGCGAGCAGGTTAGGGTTTACACACTGATAAACGGCACTCACTAGGAGCCCAGAGCAATCCTCTTCAATCCTGTCCGGGAAGATGGTTTCCGGCGCAAGTGGTCCTAATAAGGGCAACTTCGGCCAGCTGCTTCTTCTACCAGCTACTCAGTTCACTGGCAGCAGCTGGCTCCTGAGTCTTCCTTCCCTGAAGAAAGCAGTAGTATTCCTCGTCCAAGCGGAGAGGTGGGCGAATGCAGCAAAACAGCGTCCAGTCCAGGCAGGAGAGACCAGTCCGGAGAGAGGTCAGTCCTGTTGACGAGCGAATGTCAAAAAAGCGCGCCGTATTCCATTAATGGGCGGATGTACGTCTTATAGGTGCTGGCTAGGACGTCTTGTGTGGCCCCCCACTTGGTGCCTGTAAGCCTCCTAAGAATGCATAGTATTTTAGTGGCTTTGTCGGCTGTGCTGTCAACGTGCTGAGAGAAGCTTAGCTTGTTGTCTAGGGTCACGCCGAGGTATTTCGTTGCTTGGAGTAGGTGAAGGGGCGTTGAATCATATGTCAGATTGGTGGTGTGCTCCTTAGTGGGCAATGTGAAGAAGAGTTGGGCAGTTGTTTTGTCCTTGCTGACTATCATATCATTGTCTTTGCACCAGGCTTGGAGACGGCAAAGGGCTTTGTTGATGGAATGCTCCATTGCAGGGATTCTAGTGCTGGTGGCCCACATAGTACGTCGTCAGCATAGCAGAGGACCTCGACTCCGAGCTCTTTCTTCAGTTCGCCGATCAAATCGCTGATCATGATGTTAAAAAGCACACAGCTAAGTACTGCACCCTGAGGGAGGCAGTACTGCACACGAGGGTTAAATCGTGTGTACCATCACAGTAAAAAAAATCTTAAATTGTATACTTACTGGTATTTCGTTAGTATTTTAGCTAGCACGACTGACCGTGATCTGCAACTTGTATACATGATTGTAGTGCAAACGAGATGACTCCCACTCATAAATTATTTATTTTTTATTTTTGATGTGAATGCGAATGAACATCTTATGGTTCGTTCTCAGTGTCATGTAAGGTTTTGCCGGGACCAATATTTGTGTACTTTCGAGGGCCTCGTGTGCAAAAACTATAAGGATTACAGAATGTCTAAAACTATGACTGGATAGCCCGTTTCGTCGACTACCGGAAACGGTTTGTCGCGAGTGGAGGGGGGTTGCGCGGTGACGTCACAGCGCTGGGCGTGGGGGTCTAAATTTGGGCTTGTGTGGGCATGGCGCGCGCTCAGTTCAGTTGTATCTCCGGAACGAGTTGGTCGATTTTAGTGATCGAGGTGTTTACGGAGAGCTGAGAACGTGAGTTAGACGTTAATAACACAAGAAATACAAAATTAACACTGGAAAGCAGAAAATATTGAGATATTGTGAAAATGCCGCGTCCACAGAAAAGAAAGAAGGCTGTAAAATCTGGAACTCCGAACAAAATGCGTGCACCACGACTTACAAATATAGAACGTTGTCGGCTACGTCGATTGCAACAAAAGGAATTGGAAAGGAGACGCCAGAATTCGAATTTGGATGGTGGAAGTGGAGCGCCCAGTACAAGTAGCGAGTGCGTACAACGTTTGGAGCAACCTAGCACTTCGTCATCGTGTCGAATGGATTTGGAAAGTGGTCCAATAGACGTAGAAAGCAACGACGATTCCATTGATATGCAGGATGACAATATTGAGACTCGTACGGACGGTAACATCGGTCCGTCAATGGCGCGTTCAGACCTTTCGCTCGATTTGACAAATAAGTATGCTGCATGCGATCGCCACTTTGTGAAAATGTTCTTTGACAATGAATTTGGACTTGGTTGTGATGTTTGTAATCGACTTTGGTTCAAGAAGGATCTTAAGCTCGTTAAAGTTAAACACTGTAACATTTTGCGCAGCGAGTTCCCCGACCACGTAGTGGAGGCTATGGTAGCATGTGTAAATTGCCGTCGATGCTTGGATATTAATAAAATCCCATCCATGAGTGTGTCTAACGGTTTCAAATATACTGATCGGCCTAAAACTTTGCCAGTGTTGAGTCCGGTAGAGGAACGGTTGATATCACCTAGGCTGCCTTTCATGCAAATTCGCCGACTTCGACACGAGGGCAGTTATGGCATCATTGGTCAAGTAATAAATGTTCCAGTTGATGTGAACAATATGGTGAAACAATTCCCTCGACAGTTGGACGACGATTATGTGATAAATGTTAACATCAAGAGGAAATTAATGCACAAATCGTCATATTTGAGCGGGTATGTTCGGAAATCCAATGTAATGCAATGGCTGCAGTACTTGGTGAAACAGCCGTTGTACCGTATGTATGGAATTACCATCGATGGAACTTTGTTGGACAATATATGTGTCGACAGAATTGACGATGATGGGGACTGTGTAGAAGAGGCACCAGTGTTAGACTCGGATTGCATTGTGGCCAGGCAACATACACTTCTGTGGAACGAGGAGAACTGTCTTGATATAGCGCCCGGCCAACACAGTATGCCGTTGAATACTGTGTACGATACACACGCCGAGGAATTGTCGTTTCCAAATATTTACTTGGGTATAGATCGTCGCTACAAAGATGGTGTAAGAGTGACTCCTTATATGATGGCCACGAGTGAAATTAGACGTAAAGATCGGCGAGGTGTGACCCCACAACACATCTTGTATATGGCGATGAAAATCTTGAGAATGAGAGTCGTCGAGGGAATGTTTCATACTTTCAAAACGTCCAGCACAGTTAATGTGACTAGGAGTTCATGTGATAAGGAGTTCATACGTGATTGCATGGAAAAGAATTTGTCATTTCTTAAATCCATTCCAAATTCGATGCAGTATTGGCAGGATCGTAAGCGTGACTTGTTTGCAATGATGCGCCAGCTTGGGAAGCCTACTGTGTTTCTTACGTTGAGTGCAAATGAAATTCGTTGGCCAGGTTTGCTGTCGGTGTTGCATCGCCTAAGTGATTCGTATAAAGATGTGCAAAATGTTGAGGCACTTAGGGGACGTCCATTAATTACGTGAGGTTTTTTTTTAAATTTGGACCCCCCCCCTGGTGAGATATGGTGAGATGTGGTGGGACCCCCCTCCCCCTCACGTGAGGTTTACCCTATAATTTTTAAATAATTAAATTTATTTGATATGTTCATGTTTTTGCTTCATACCACTAAAAATACCTAAAGCATATCTTCTATGTACTACATTTTTTTCTGTGAAATTAGAGGTGAAAATGATAACTACGTTTAAGGTGCACTATAACGAGTTTAATTAAATTAATTGCCTTGAAAGCTGCCAAATGGCTCTCTACATATCGTGGTTTTTGCAAATCATTTTCGCAAATAAGCAAATACAAAATAGGCTGCGACACCACCTTCCCTAATTCTTCACTCACTCCATGGGCATTCATGTGCTTCCTCTATTGTAATGATTGGACACATTTTAACCGTTTTGACGGATCCCTAAAAAATTGACCTTTTATTGATATATTATATACATTAAATGTCATTGAACCTTTACTTACTTTGCAGATGAAAGACAACATTGTTTGTACCTTCCTTTGAATCGTATGATTACGTAGCTTTTCAATCTCTTGATTTATATGATCACTAAGAGAATTCTTGTCGGTGAATTTCAGCTTAGCTTCCTTCCACAAACGATTAACTTCTTGCTGGCACGTTTGTTTCGACTTGTCTGCATGCCGCTTAACATACGCATTGTAAAAGTTTTGATACAAATTCATGTTGAACACAATAACATCGGCTTTATATGCGTTGCAGAATATCACGACTGACTCACTGACTGACACGCAGTGATTTCGACCGGCGCGGCAGGGAACTCCCAGAATGAAATCTGACACTTGTGCGGCTCTTTGTTTCAAATCGGGGAATCCCGGGCATGCACACGTGTATTAAGCATTCAGTTCAGTTCAGAGAGGCCATAAAGATTGGTGGGCACTTTAATATTGTCTATGCTCGGGATTAATTTTATAAAACAAAATGTTATCCGTTATAATAATGTATATTCTCTGAATTAAAAAGTTGACGTGAGATTTTCATTGGCCCCCCTCCCTTTAAATGAGATTTGGTGAGATTTTGCCGGACCCCTCCCCCCCTATTTTGAGCTCGCGTAATTAATGAACGTCCCCTTAGCAGATCAATGCGGTGTCATTTGGTGAATGAAGATCCAGTTACGTGTTGCATTGTGTTTAACAAACTGGTCGACATTTTGATGAGTATGTTGTGCAGTAAGACAAAGGCGAATCCATTTGGTGATCGGTATCGAGTCGTTGATTACTTTAAGCGCATCGAGTTCCAGCATCGAGGCAGTCCACATGCGCATATACTCTTGTGGTTGAACAATGATCCTAAAGAATCAATCAGTGAAGATATGCCACGTACAATTGAGTTGATGAATACATTGGCGAGCGTATCGAGGGGAGATTTGCCTGCAGAGATGTACTCCAATAAAACGCACCAGCATACGTTTACTTGTAGGCTACCAAGCGTGGAGAATCAACGTGTCGCTTTGGAATCCCGTATTGGCCAATGCGAAAGACAATGGTACTGTTGCCGCTCGCTAAAGGTGATCCGAGAAAAGCTACCATGCAGAAATCAGCTGAGCGTTTAAAAACAATACTGGAGCAGAAAGTGTATGACAGTGTTGAAGAATTTCTTGTAGATAACCATTTGACAGAGCGCAAACACCTCGATACAATTCGAGCTTCACTGCGACGGCCGATGATGTTGTTCAAACGTAATATGTCTGAAATCTACACCAATACTTTCAATCCGTGGTTAGCCAGAGTGTTGGGCTCAAATAGTGGCTTGCAATTTATACTGGACGAATATAGTTGTGCGACATATGTTGTAGAATATGTTAACAAGGCGAATCGTGGAATAAGTCATTTGCAACGAGAACTCATAAAATTACAAGAAGAGAATCCGGAGTTGGACTTCACCGAGTTAGTACGCAAGATTGGTGTGAAAGTTCTTAATTCGGTCGAAATGTCGGCACAGGAGGCGGCCTGGTATTTGCTTCGTCAATCGATGAGCCATTGTAGTCGTCAAGTTGTGTATATTCCAACGGTGTGGCCACAAGAACGACAACGATCAAGGAAATTGAAACGTCAAATGGACTTGGAAAATTTGGCTGATGATAGTACGGATGTGTGGACCAAAACTAAAATCGAACGTTATGAGGAACGCGATGAATCGTTAAAAGATCTATGCCTCGCTGATTTCATAGCTTGGTATTCTGGAAAGAAGTCAGTACAACAGCAGCCAGACGAATGTGACGATCCAAACGCCGATCAGAATGATGAGGTTCGATTTATCAATAAGAAGCGGTCAGTTCCATGTGTTATACGTTACAGACAATATGATATAAGTGATGTGGTCAATTACAAACGGGAAATGGTTACGCTATACTATCCGTTTCGAAATGAGACAGTTGATATACTCGATCGTAATAGGTTTATCGAGATCTATGACACCAACGAATCCGCAATTCTTACTAAACGTCGTGAATATGAGTCCAACATAAATATTGAAGAAGTGATGCGAGAAATTATATATTCATAACGATATAGACGAAAATGCGACAAATGAGGAGCAAAAAAATCGAGATAATTTTGTGAGTAGCGTGTTGAATGATGGCAACCAAGAGAATAACGATGACATCGATGCAGCACAGGCTTCGCCTGTGGGCATATCTGCTGTACGAAAACGATCGAATGTGCTTTCAAAAGAAGACTACTGCAAACTGTTCCGCAGTACTAATAAACGCCAGCGAGAATTCATATTGGAAATTATACTTCGGATCCATACATTCGGTTCGCCGCCAATCCAAGTGTATCTCACTGGGCCAGCCGGTAGTGGCAAAACTTATGTGTTACGTGTAGCCATGGAGACCTATAATCGATACACTCAACAACACACTACACGACGAGATGCTTACATTGCTTGTGCGTCAACTGGAAAGGCCGCTGTAAATTTGCAGGGTACGACCGTTCACTCTGCGTTTCGTATAAGTCTAATGCGAACATCAACTTCATTGCCCCATGAAGCTTTGCAGTGTTTCCGAACTGCCTTCGTTGGAGTAAAATGTGTAATAGTTGGCGAAATAAGTATGATTGGGTCCGATGTTTTCAATAAAATCAACTCTAGACTAAATGAAATTACGGGCGTATATGATCATCCATTTGGCGGCATGGATATCATTCTGACTGGAGATTTTCGGCAATTACCGCCTGTAAATGCTACCCCCGTTTATAAATCACCACGAAACAACTTGGGTGGGTGCGTATTGTGGCAATCAGTTGATTCCTATCCGCTCACTCAGGTTATGCGACAAAGCGACCTCTTATTCTCTAAAATTTTGACGAAGATTGGTGATGGAAAACGTTTAGACTCTGAAGAAATGGCAGCGATCGAGTCTCGTTTCAGAACAGTTGAATGGTGTAGGGAACACGAACCAAATGCAATACGTCTCTTCCATAGAAATCATGATGTGGATGCTTACAACCGACTTGCAATATCAGACAGAATTTGTAGCAGTGCCTCCGATTTGATCACTGGCTACAATAACGGCACTCAACTTGGCACTGCACGAGTCAAATTACACAAGCTCAGTGTGATGGAAACTGGCGGTTTGCCGTATCTGCTTAATTTACAGAGTGGTATGCCTTATATGATTACAACTAACATTAATGTGGACGATGGAATTGTTAATGGTGCAATAGGAATACTTGAGTACATCGAAGAAGTCACTCATGAGACAGCAGTTCAATTAGTCCAACAACGCGACGAGTCTACACAAATCAATCGTTATATCAGATTGTGGCTACACTTTCCACAAGCCCACATCGGCAAAATGGCAAGACTAAAAGCAGCACCAAGAGTAATTTGCAGCAATGGTCTAATAGATCGAACTTGGACACCCATCTATATGCGTAGCGCTAACACCAAACTCGGTGGTTCTATAAGTTGTAAACGAATGCAATTTCCAATTGTACCCGCTTGTGCCATAACCATACACAAAAGTCAGGGAGGCACTTGACACGGTTGTGTATGACTACAGCAAAAGTCAGCAAATACAATTGGTCTATGTTGCAATGAGTCGAGTAACAAGCATCGAAGGTCTTTACATTACGAACTCGCGCAACGACTTTAAATTCTATCACGGACTTGGTTGCGACAGCTCAACTGTTAGAGAAATGCGAAATGAATATCTGCGACTCGAGAGCCATCCACTTAATACACTTACCAAACGTGTTGAACTGTTTATGAATTGCTCCGACAGTTTGATTGAAGACGACACGATTGTAATATTCTTCGTTGGAATGAATCCGCAAAGTCTCGTTGCACACAAACTTGACATTGAAACGGATCCTGTCTTAACGAGAGCTGATTTTCTTATGGTTTCAGAAACATGGATTACAAATGACGAGTCTGTGCAGCTTGAAAATTATAATCTCATCTCATATGAACACGAAGCCATGGATAATAACCCCACTGAACAACAACAACAACAACAAAAGAGAAAGGCTGGCGGTGTTGCAATTTACCAACGTCGTAGCAACAAGCTATGTGCTATGCCTTTCAATATACCAAACAATATAACCCAACGACTTGGTGTATACGTGGAACCTGGCACAGGCGATATTGCATTGGCACAAATCACAGTCAACAATTCTTTCAGATTCATTGCTGCCTCATTGTATATTCATCCAAATGCAGAAACAAAATACATTAAACTTCTCCTCTTTCGAAGTCTTTGTAGATTTGGGCGCTCAATATCTAAGGTCATTGAGGAAATTGATATTTCTTACTGGTGATTTCAATGTCGATCCCAACGATTCGAGAAATGATTGGCTGGTTCCATATATGCAACAAGAATACGATCTACAACTTGTACAAACCTCTCCGACTACACTTGGAAACACCACAATCGACTTAACGTTTGTACGTCAACTTAGTCCGACGATTATGCCCTACGTTTCATATTTTAGTTACCATCGACCAATTGTTCATAGGTTAGCCATTTCTACTAATGATTTCGATGAATAAATGTTATGTATAGCGTAATTTTCTTTCTTTCATTTCAACTTTCTTTCTGACAAACAAAACAAAAGAATCTCCCAAAAACGAGAGTAACGTATGTAATTTCGCATTCACGAAATAAAGATCCGACGGGAGTATCAAGAATACTCCCTGAATATTTTTTACATTTAGTTTTTATTATTATATTTTTATTATTTTTTCCTTTATTCTCCATAATTTCTTATTTACTTTTAATTACAGCGCCCTTTCTGTTGGAAAATTCAGTACGTATAGGCACCGTAATTAATCCATAACGAATTGTTGATGAAGTACGTAATGTTTATCAGGCAGCAGCTATGCTCGGGCTCTCCGGAATCCTCTTGGTGTGGGCTGCGAGTTAGCCTTGTGTGAAAGACTTGCGCATGGAAGTGAAAGTCAAGAGACCGACTATTTGGAATACTACACGCTCAAAAAGTTTAAGAATCGGATATCACGGTGGTTGGAACCGTTTTCTGAGAGAAACGGAGAGAGTGTAACAGCGTCTTTCACAAACAGACCAGCATACCACAGACGAAACGTTAGTCGTTAACGCAAGGTCCGATATAAGTTTCGAGCTGCAAAACACTTCTACAGGTTCACTTTTTTCTCATAACTCATACTTTAGTTAATTTTTTTTTTTAACTACATAAAATCGGATAAACTAATTTCATACACACCAAAATATAAAGTTACAGATTTATATTTAAAAGTAGATGTTTAAGCTGACTTGAAGCTTTCTCAATGAAAGAACAATTCCAAAACGCTTATAACCTCACACAATGGCTAGTTACAGGAACGCACACGAACCCTGTCTTACGACGCAGACTTATGTGGTTTGTAACTCAACCCCATTCCTTAAAACAGAAGAGACTCACACACACGTATTTTATACGGATTCACCTGAGACGCTGGGAAATGAAACCTTCTACAAAACTACTTTTCCAAAAAATTCGGCCTGACTTACGTTGCATACACAATAAATTCATTACGGAAACTTTCAGATGAATTACGTATCTCTTCTTAAATGATTCCGAAAACAACGAATCAATCCACATAGGCTCAAAACTTACGTATTACTACACGCACTGGCTGTCGCTATTCGGCGGGGAACCAGGGATATGCAGTTTATATTGGGCACAATTACATAATTTATTAATCCAAAATTATTGGTTTAATGAACAGACCTACCAGTTATGGTTATTTTTTACTTTAATGATTTTCTGATTTTAATTCTTTACATACAATCCTGTTATGTATCTTCAGCTATGATCACGTTCCATTTAACTTTTACTACATATTTAGCAAACGGCTTCACTACATATAGGCCTACTAATATGTTTGACGTACACGATTTAAACAAACATTGGATATATTTATTTTAAACGTTATTTCGGCTCTGTGAATTAACAAAGAAACATTTTGTAAGATAAAAATTGCAAATTCATAAAACAGAAAAATGTAAAAACTCCTAACACAAAATAACAAAATACGAATGGTAGCCTAAATTTAATAATATTTTTCAAATTAATTTTCATTTAGTCACCATTTGATTGTTGTGTTAACATCTTCAAGAGCACTCAACTCAGTGAAAATGTCAACAGAAAATAAAATTTATTTATTTACTATGTGCGTGATTATTTATTTTTATTTTTCGCTTTCGCAATATTTTTATTTTATATTTACAACCACTTCCGCTCTCTCTCTCTCTCTCTCTCTCTCTCTCTCTCTCTCTCTCTCTCTCTCTCTCTCTCTCTCCACATACACAAGCATTCGCGCGTAAACGCAACACACTCTCAGAACGTTTTTGTGTTTACTGTTATTGGTCAGTTAGGATCCCTGGAGAACAAACAAAACCGCTAACCAAACGTACCGTGAAATTAAATAAAACAAAAGAAAAACAAGACGACAAAATGTTAACAGAATAACGATAAAAACATCAAACGGCTAAGAGCTGTCTGCTAGCACGGAATTGTAGGAACAAAAGAATTAACAGCTAAAGAACACGGATGATACTAAATCACAAAACTGTGACTCTTAAAAGACATGGCCTAGCGACCACAATAAAGGGAACTAATGGACAACAGACCTTGAGATAAACCGACACAAACAAGGGAAAGAAGGATCTCTCTCTCGCTCTCTCTCTCTCACTCAGCGCGCTCACATACGTTCATGCGACTGCTAGACTACAATATAGGGTGTGATGATGCGTAGGCAGTGGGAGGGGTAGTATTGGAGGGGGATGAACTGGACACACTTCTCAGCGAGGCCTTGAAAGGACATAAAGCTATCGGACTGTAGAAATCTCGCTTGGACTGACGGAAGAACCACCACCAGGTAAACATCAAGCAGACGATGTTGTGTTGACCTTCAATGTGAGCGATCGCGCACTTCCTTTGCACAAAGGATGTGAGCGGCCGCAACAGAATGTTACGACACTGCTGACGTACGGGGATCAGCAACAGAGGCAGCTGTACATAACTCGAGACAGGACCTCGAACTAAGAATACCCGCCGAATCCCTTCACATAGTCATATATAGTGAATTATATACAATGGCCACAAATTTGCTTACGTGTGCAAGCACGCCTTATTGTTCGGCAATGTTGTACACTGAATACAATGTACACTACTAAATATTAACAACCGTTAATCCGATTCTCATAAATTTAAATGTACAAATGCACAAACATTATGAGATCTAACGCTGTATACGAAAAAATAATAAAATGTTACAAAAGAAAGCAAACAAGAAGACCTGCTGAGCCACGCAGTTTTACACAACGTGTATTTAAACTTGAATGACTTGTTTTTGTTACCTGTGACTGCATCCCGTTTCCTTGCGCCTGTAAATCGTCTTCCCGTTCCAAGCGTAACATTTCCAGTTCATCGTGGTCAATGTTGCCGTCTTCGAGCGTGTCCGAAGCTCCCACTCTGTTTCTGCGTTTGGTCGGCACCGCTTGTCCGACCGGGGGAACGTGATGATTCATCTCGTGCACCGTTAAGCTCTGTTTGATGTCCGCCGTGAAATTACACAGGCTGCACTTGAACGCACCGTCGCCCATGTGGTTCTTGTTGTGTCTATCCAGATTCCACTTGTACGGCGTGCGGAAGTCGCACGAGTCACACTTTATCATCGGCATCGAGTGATACTTCACGTGCTTTGTATACCTGGCCTTCATGTGCGTCACGTAGTTGCATTTTATACAACGGAAAAACTTCTTTTTCAAGTGCACTACGCGCTCGTGACGGGTGACTAGGGTTTGGCTGCGACTAGTGAACGGACACAAAGTACACTTGTACATCTTGTTCTCGCCTTCTCCCGTGCAAATGGGCGGCGATACGAAACAGTCGTCGTCGTCTTTGGGTAAGATACGCGGCACCAACTTGGGCGGCGGTAAGAGTTTGGGAGGTTTGGGCGGCTTCGGAGGCGGTTTGGGCTTCGGCGGTTTCTTCCTGCCGGCCCCCATAACGTGCACCATGTGCACATGCCTCTGAAGCTTCTGGCTATGCTTGGACGCGTACAAACAGCTTGGACATTCGTACACTTTGATTTTCTCCTTGTGAACGTTCTTCAAGTGGTACAAATAAAAACGCGGATTCTGAGTATAGTACGAGCACTGAGAACACGCGTAATTTCTTTTGATTTTACACTGTGGAAGGTCAACATCATCGTCTTGATGTGTAGCCGGAACTGGTTTGGGAGGAGGTGTCGGAGTTAACGTCACTTCCGGTTCGCCAGGTGGCAATTGGTCTGTTGTACCAAAAAGAGCGTCACCACTTACAACACTGCGCACTACCAGCTGATCTCCCACTCTGTTCACCATAGATGGCGCGGCCATTATTTCTCTACTAATCTCTTTGAAGTCGTCTCTCGCCTGTGAACAAACAAAACAAAATAATCAGCACTAGCGATATTTAATTATTAAATATCAGAAAAGCTGCACGGTTTTAAAAATAAAATTTTAGTTTTGACAAATTTAGTCAACGCGGTTAATGTATAATGTTACCTACTATCAATAGTTTACAAGCTGAAGCTGCAATCCTGTCTCATAACGGACCGACTGTGCACAATGTTAAAGTTCACAATGAAGAACGTTAAATGAAGAGATGCTGTTAATTGGAAATTTGGACTGAATCGGGTGGTCGTAAATGTCAGTACAACAAACATATCCATCGAACATCATGGGTTGCGTTCACATTACCGCTTCAAAACCTTCAAGTTTCATTGAAGTAGTAAGATCTCTGAGCTGCATAACTCGCTCACTATTGTCAACGAAGTACATTTATTATTAGATAAAGCACATATTGAAACCTGCCAGTAAAGTCCTTCGTATGTATGATTCTTAGCGTTAGCCGAGAAACATTAAGAGGAGGCAACCACACACCCCTCTTCTAGTCTTATATGGGATTTCTCGTAATTTTTGTTTTTATTTATTTTTATTTTTTTACTTTTTACGAGTTTTTGTACACACATATACAAACTAAGAGGTCAAAATTTAATACTAAATATCTAAGTTCTATATACAAAACATTCACAGTAAAATTTATGGAGTTGTTCAGGAATCGGCCTTACTCCATTCCCGCATAGATTTCAAAAATTTTTTCAATATTTTGATCTTTTTATGGGTCATAAAATTTTGAAAGTTCCGAAACTGAAAATCTATATCAAGGCTATGGTTACAATTCTCTTTAAATTGATATCCCATATGGATTTCTACGATTTTTTGAAAAATTTGACCCCTCACAATTTTGCCTCCCGTTCCCTGTAAGAGGATCAATCTCAAAAACAATACGCGTGAAATATCCTCCAACAGATAGACAGAAAATGCCAAACAGTCGAGTCAAACCACAGAACCCGCTTTGATATGACCAGATTATTCGAATTTCCTGTTACCAACTTGGCACAACTTTTCATCACGTGAAACTGGAAAAACAATTTGTGTCTGAAAACAATAATTTATACCTTTCTGTTGACTCGAACCAACGGTTTATTTGTAGCAATCGAGCGCCAAGTATGTTAGAACGAACATGCGGACCGGAAGACTCCGATTCTGAATTATTTCTATGTTTATAATTAGACGACATACAGACTTTCTGAGTAACTGATCAATGGCTTGCCTGTCTGTCTTCAGTGCTGTTATCTGTACCGTACGATAGCTCGTATCCGTTCTTCTATTACTGTTGCCCGATAACGTGTCCTGAGCATTTTCCAGAATTCGTTATCTTATTTACGACTCTTCACACAATAACGTTTCTTAATAAAATTTTAATATTACTAAATTTCAAAGAATAACTGTAAACATTATATTTACAAATTAATGCCAAAGTGAACGTAATGGTTCAAATTTCAGCCTGTAATATCGTTTTGAAATGACAGATAAACTAAACTAACCAATTTATAGTAATACTAGTTTCAGTAACGTTGAAACTTCTTCGTTCTTGGTTAGCAATACTACTGTAGAGCGTGAGTGTCGCCACGACTAAAGGCGCTCAGCTTTCGGTTAGAATGCTATCTAGGGAATTATTTAAATCCCTCCCCTCCTCTCTCTGTCACAGGCGCCTGATTAGTTTGATGTGGACCCGGCTTCTCCTGTCCAAAGTCAATCTCCTCGTCTCCGAATACATACGATATCCCACATTCTCTACAAATTTGGTTTTTACCTTTATGGCGACCCCTCCTAAATAAAGCATCCCTAGAGATCAGAATGGAAGACTATTTAACCTCCTAAAAGATTTTCCCACGAGGAAGCTGCCATTACTTCCACAGAAGTAAATAAAATAATTAAATATCACTTGGCGACCTTCGCAAACATCAATACTTACTTACATCTGCACGACGTCTACCGCACCCTAGCATCCACCGTCTTCTGTCCTCACAATCTGTAATTAGAAGGCTCCTTCGTAACATTTCTATACCCCTGGTCCATGACAATTTAGGGTTACCTCTTCTTCTTTTCTTGTGGGTGTCCACTGCCATATTTTCCTGGGATATCTTGTTCCAGACATTCTATTTACGTGTCAAAGCCATTTCAATTGCTTTATCTCAATGGATTCTGTGATACCTACACCCACTCCAGATCGTTTTCTTTTTTCATCGTTTCTAACCATGTTTAATCTCGTTAAATTACAACTTCTCCTGCAGTACTCTATTTCAACAGCTCTTAATCTGTCCCTGTGTCTTTTATATATACTTCAAACTTCTGATCCACTATCTATTATTCCCTCTACTATGCTTTTATGACTCTCCATCCTCTCTTCACACTATCCTACCACATTACGTCCTCTCCAAGTGTTATGACTCTCCATCCTTTCTTCATACTAGCCTAGCACATTACGTACTCTCCAAGTGTTATGACTCTCCATCCTTTCTTCACACTATCCTAGCACATTACTCTCTCTCCAAGTGTTACGACATTCTCTCCATCCTTTCTTCACACTACTTCCTGCAGGAAGTTTCGGTTGTGCCATTCACTGGCTGCCGATTTCGCGTAGCCACCTTACTTTCTCGCCGCCCATAGGAAGTCTGTTGCTATAGACGTACCTCTATAGTTTCGATTATAGCTGTACCAACAGCCGCAAAAACAATTTATTCATACCTTATTTTATCCGGTATTCTAAAGCCGCGCATACTCCTCCAGAATCTATCTCCACCGAGTTCATTTTTACAACTTTCGCGTTCTTTTGTGGTACGTCACGGATTACGACAGTGCAATCTGTGGTTGGCTGTAAACATACTTTTGACTGTACTTTTACTTTTATACCACTACCTCCTTATCTGAGTCAACACTGGAGCACTCAAATAATTATAACTTTGGCATGGTTTTACAATGGCCCCAGCTTCTAGTTCTGTACCTTTTAAATTACATATCTGATTATTTAGAAATATGAAAAATGTTCGTGGAGTTTAATGTAGCATATACAATGTAGAATTCGTCTTGAAGATATATGACCTGGTCATATTCAAGATTGTAGATGACAATCCTATTTGACAAAGCCTACTTGACAATTAGAGGTCACGTTATTTCCTTCTTTTACAGAATACCTGTCACTCGTATGTACGTATGTAACAGACAGCACGAGATGTGGCTTATATTTTGGTACCCGTGGCACGTTACAATTTCTGAAGACACACTAGCACTCACTTCTGCACGTCAACGAATATAGTGTATGCAGACTATGTGCTACGCGCTTGTCAGAAACTTGGCTAACAGTAAAAGAGTCAACACACGATCGGCAAGATCTAAATACACACAGGTGTTCTACATCAATGCATTCGCTCAGTTCAGAATTTAAGCACTGCCGTACCGTACAAACTTCATAAACTAGTTAGAACCGTAATGTCTCTTGTTGTTAGAGCGACCAGTATCGTTTCCTTTCTTGTGGATGCTACTTACATTACTAAGATAATCGTTTTGAAATCCGTCGGTGCTCCTTTTGCACGTACATTATCAGTCGACAAACACCTATTATGTAAATGCAACAATAGGCGAGGCAATGTTTTAAACTAAGCTGGATAATTACTAAACAGACCTGCAGTTTTGACATTATTCGAAGTTTTAAAAGCCTTTTTCGCTTAGTCTATTATTATTTCAGTTATCCGTTTGCATTTCCAAATATCGGTATAGAGAACCATACATGACTTCCGTGTTCTAAGATTTATATTTAAAATCATTTTCGAAATGAAATGTTTCCATAGAAACTACTTCTTTCTTCAGCCTTATCCACAGTACTGTGGTCACTAACGTATACCACCTCACGTTAGCGCACTCGATTTTCACTGATGATGGTAGTCGATGGCACTGCCGAAACGTCTGGTTTTGTAGAAAACATTGGACTACGGCCAAACAGCCCGGGAAGGAATTTTAACAACAAACTACTTCTTTGTTGCCAATAACGTAGTACACATAAAAATTACACCCTCCCCCTTCAACTATCATTTTCATTTATAGATATTTCATTTACCTTTCTACAGTGGATTATTATGACCTTCTTTTCAGGATACCTTATTTATCAAAATTAAGTACTTTACTCTTGTTAAAAAATAAAAACGTTGCCGGTAAATTACCCCTTCCCCTTAACCGATCTTCATCAAAATCAATAGGCCTTGAGTCCTCGACAACTCAGGCACATAAGCAAAAAAATATTTGATTCTGTTTGAATTTACGGTAGTTATCGTTCGCCATAGAAAAAATTTTACACATACGCGCGCGCGCGTTTCAGATAATGACTTTTCTTTGTCTTTTGAGGGTAGTACAATCAGAATCAGCCCTTATCTCGAACACGATTTTTCGCCATCACCATACTTCCATTTCCCTATGGAACATGGAAGTAAAAACTGTAGGCCTAAGTTCTTATATTGAAATCTTTGTCTTCATTCACAAGCATTTCAAAACAACTTTTTCTTGTCAAGACCGATTAGTTGTAGTGACATTTTTTTACAACTTTACAGGTCTTGTTTTACTAATTTCGCCAAATTTCTTTTCTTTTTTTTACGTTTGAGTTTGTTCAACTAGACTGATGTTCTACCCGAGGCATCTGAGTAGACGTACTCTGCCATAAACTATTTATAAACTACAAACTGTGTGCTTTTCTTCAACCACTTTGCTAAAAACATAAGAACACACCAGTAATAAAATTTTCTTTTATCTTGTTCACTGATATTTTTCATATTTACTCAAAACAAGACCATGAATAATGTGTAATATGTATTACATATGTCAGCCTCCCTTTGTCGTTAGTTATAATTTTTATCAGGTAATCCTGTAAACTCCCACATTCAGCAATCGATGAATAGCGCAAATAAAAAGCACGCTTCGTTACTAGGCCTACTACTGCTGTCTAAAAGCACAATTTCGGTGATTGAGGTATCGACACTGTTTTGCTGTAGATTATGAACGCTGAAGATTGTGAGAATGTCTAATGTACATACTAACACCCAAGACTACAAAAAACGGCAATCATCCATAATTCGAATCATAATGACGTTAACAAAGGAGTGACGTTAGTATTTGCCATCTTAAAATTAGTTGTACCCATTCGCTTTTATAATACATTCAAATTAACATAAAACAAAACTGTCGACAGCATATTAATAAAAATACATGTTAAACGTTTGCATTTAAAGTTAAAAGTGAGAAAAGTTTAAAAATTTCTCAGCGTCTTGCTCGGTATCAGTGTTAATCTGATGCAATAGCACTAGTTTTGTCACACTCAGTGGCGTAAATACGCGGGAGGGGGGGGATCCACGCTATTAAAAATTTCAGTGAAATTCCGTAATCACTTAACATACGCCTATTTCTAAGTCAGCTGCGAGTGTTAAAATAAGGCTTATAAATAACTATATAAGAAGAATCTTGAATATCTCATTTGCCCTGAGGAAATTGGGTAGTTCAACCCTCAAGCTAGTCCTATTCTCTCCCTAAATTACGTCTCTGGTCACATTTACAGGTTTTAATGACTGGCATTTATTGCGTCAGGATCTTGAGGCAAATTTTTAAACTAAATTGTAAAGATGTAATTTTATGTAAAACACCGTTCGGGGTACAACTTATTCTTGACATAGGTACATCAACTGGCATCTTGGCGGATTTTCACGGTCTGGTGATTTTAACATTCTGACAGTTAATACAACTGACGAGTTAAAAGAGTGGCAGATAATCGGGTTTGCACTGTACTTGGATAAACCAGATAGTAGGCTGTTACGAAAGAGATGGCGAAAAAGATAAGTAACCCCCCCCCCCACACACACACACACACACAGAAGCACACAAAAATAAGTACGATATGTTACCAGACACACGCGCGCATTTATTGCCATACAAGTGGTCTACAAGTCTCTTGACAAAAATGGATTTGTTTATAGTTACTAGTGTCACGCGACACATGAAGACTAATTCTGTATTAATAAATAATAACAATACTGCATACACTGTTTCTAAGACATTTAATAAAAGACTTCTTACATATTAATTTTTCAAAACCTTTCCTTGATCAAATTACACGTACATAAAAAGGAACATTTTCTGGCAAACAATTGTCCTCAGACGTGCCAAATGAATTCCACATATTGCTGTGTAAAATGCGTGAGTCTAGGAAAAACAGTTTAATTTTCTTGAGGATTCCCGCTGTGTTTCCAAGACTACTTGGAGTCAACGTTGTCACATTAAGATAAACCTGGTAAAAAATCAGTTCATTTACCGTTTTATCCAATTTCTGTACCCTAATATTTTATACAGTTACCAACAAATTTTGTTTTTAATGAGTGAGGTCGCCACAGAATTGAATAACAGCGTCAGACGATTTCGATTTTCCAGTGAACTGTTACCGAATGCTTAGTTCTTTAATAGGCCTACGATGTAGTAGTCGGTTGTTACATACAGAGTCTTTAAAGTAAGTGACAGTGAGGCAAACGAAACTCTCGGGCACATACAAAACATTCACTTGAGTAAAGGCAACGCGCAAACAATTCATATTATAATACAGAATAGAAACGCTTACGTGGGGAGACGCGATAGTTTTGAACAGACTACCGTCATTGAAGCTAACAAACTAAAGCCTTGAAACAATCCGCCTAAAAGTAGTTCTGAGAAAGGTAATCAGGGCCTTATTAGGTACGAACGTCCAGAAAGAGAAGAACTTGAAAGTCAAGTAAGTGACGAAGAATCCTTGACCGCAAATGAGACCGGTGCCAATTGATTTATCATAGTGAATGTAGCGCCATCTATGCGGATCTAATTTACACTAAAATTTACTATCAAAAAATGCTTGGTTTAAAAAACTTTAGCCAGAGACACACACCACACTTGTTTTCGATAATTGCTATTATCCGTTATGTAAACAGAAGATTTATAAAAATACCTAATGTAAATGTTCTCGTTACTTTCTGTACATTTCGTTACGAGGGAGTGGTGAAAATAACTCAAAACCACTGACAAAATATTCATATGAAGTTTACAAACTAGTAGGCCTACATCTTATTAGGCCTACGAAAGTGAGAAGCGCACAAACACTTGTGAAAACAGGGGTGAAAATCTCGAATGAACCGCGTCGAGAAGCTGGCATCACTTTCTTTTCTAAAACGTCGGTCCGTTGAACTAAATCTTGCTGCGGGGAAAACTTCCGTCTCTTCGGCTCTTATTTACAATTCAAAAGAATCCCAAACAGGTGGATAGATGGAAATGAAAACAGGGACAGCGGCAGCTTCCCTTGGGAGACCATCGATTTTTGCTGATAACGCAGAACACTTGACGGGTCTATAGGCCTAGACGTTTGCCCACTCACATACGTATAACATTAACGTACAAGCGGAAACTAGGTTTGTGCGATTACAATCGAAGAAACACTATAATGTAAAATGGATGGCTTATGTTAAGATTTTTCACGAAATTAATACAATTTATGACAATTATATATAGGTCAACACAATTATAATACGTGTATAATAATTGTATAATACAATTAAATATAATATACAATACAATAATTATACAATACAATTATATACGTAATCATTCACACCTTAAAAAGATACGGGACTACTTTAATATACAGAACAGCAATTGGAGACGAGAGCCGAGGATGCTACTCATTACGTTTTATAAAGGTACAGCTTTGCGAGATTAAGATATAGAACTATCAGTTCTGAATTATAAGTTTAATTAAGAAGTTGTGTTAGTGGTTATAATCACAAACAGAATTATCACTGCTGCACACCACTATAGAAAAATTGCTCCGATTAGCGTTTTCAAGCTTCTCAGCTCATCGTCAGATCGGAAATCTGTTTTGTGATAATACTGTTTGTAGTTCTGAATTAGGTACATATTTTGCATCTCTAAAGCAGCCTAATGCAAGTTTTTAAACATATTTCAAAAATCTGTGAATAAATTAAATGTTTTCGAAATTTGTACAAAAGCAAATAAAAACATTCTGGACTAGGACGTCCTTCTGGGAGTTCGCAAATGAGGTCAGTCACCTTCTTTAATAATTAATCAGCGCAATTAATGTATTCAACTATAGGTGGCTTTCGAATTAGGTGGGTTTATAAACGACTCCGTGAACAAGCCGGCATACTTTCCAGTACGAGAATTATGAACAATAACATTATCTGCTATCAATTATCATAATTACTGTATGCATTATAGCAATCCTGATTTACATAAACCGCATGTGCACATGTTACGATAACAGTACGCGCGAATCAACAATAAAACCTGAGCTTGGAAGCCGATATTTCTTTAACTTCTTGTATAGTTTTTGTTTTATAAAACAATTGGAAATTGGAATTTCCAAATTCAATACGATTCTTCGAAGTCTGAATATTAAAAACGAATACATGTAACAAAGGAAGGAAACAAACTGAAAAAAAAGCTGAAATAACGACTGACTGCAAAGATGAGAATACGGGTAGATATTGAAAATGAACGATTTTTGTACCAGAAAATGAAATAAGAAGTTAAATGAGGACTCACAAAACGTGTAAGTTTACAAACAAAACGCTCATCACATCATTATGTTTCATACAATATTAACACGCATGTATACAGGCAGTATACGCTTACAAACCCGCCTATATGATACTATTAACGAATTTTTGAATTGTTAAAATTTTAATATTTACATTAAAACGAATGCGAAACAAACAAAAATAAATAAGCAGAATTCAGTATAGTAAGTAACGAATGCTTTAAAATGAATGAAGGGTAAGGAATGCGCGCGCGCGCAACAGTGAATGAGGGGAGGTGGGGTAAACAGACAGGAACAGACAGATATAGAATTTTTATATAATGCAGCAGTAGAGAAAAACATTATAAGACGTCCAAAAAGGATGAGAATAAGAAAATGGACATGAGGGTTTTTTATAGCAGGACAGATTCCCACCCTCTGGTATCCGTCCGCAGTATTGATAAAAGATGAAGCTCACTCAATAGGAGGGCTGGAAGCTGTGGCGGCCCGGGATAGAAACCAAGCTCCCTTACGAGGGTATTTTCAGCAGCAAAGAGGATCTGATAAAACCGGCCAAAACTCAACAACTCAGGTGTTTGCCTCTCTCCACCAAAGATCTAAAAGCACAGGCTTTGTAAAATATTTTCTATACCCATTTCAAAGAACACTAAAACAGATTACACTAAATATTATATTTTTCCAATTAATTAACACTTGTACGTATTTGGCATACACTGTACCAACTGTACCAAGGTGGCAAGAAAAATGAAATGAAATGAGAAACAGTTTCAAAATAATGAAAAACGAGAACGAATTTTCACATAACGTAAACCTTCTGAAAAAGAAAGTGTTTTATTTATAATTATTCTTCAGTCATATTTTATCAATCACGGCACTCCATACCGTTCTCAGCGACTGTAAAACATATAACTCCCTATATATAATTTAATTGTATTGTTAATTACGTACAAAAATAGGATTGGAACTTGGACATGACTGCCAACTTGGAATGTGATGACTGATGCTTCCAACACCCCTTTTTCCCCTCCCAAATGGAAGCGAGTTAGACCACGCCGCGGCAGCCAGCGCTAATTTTCTTGCACGTTGATTATCTTATAAATGAAGTTACTCACGTAAATACTTCTTATGACCTGACAATAAAACAGAAAGCAGACACGGGAAAAACAGAATTCGTTATTAGCAATGGCAGCTGCCCATGACTTTATTCGGTCCCAGTGCCAGTCAAGTGGGCTACTTAGACTGACACGATATTATGACTCGTCTTAACTTCCGCTCTTGACAACGCGCACGTGTATGTAATTCTTTCGTGTAAATAGTTCGAAAGAATCAGTAACCGCATCTAATCAAGCGTCAGCGAAAATGAAAGTATTTCCTTTTGTTTCTCTGAATCTGGTTACAGATGAAACCGACTCGCCTCTTTAACAAAAGGATCTTGCTCGCTGCTGCTGCTCATCAAAATCCAATGTGAAACGAGATCATACTAGTTTGCACAAAAGAAGTAAACATCTGAAAGGTTTCCCGACGTCATCTGTTTTTAACACGCAGAAAAAACTACACACAAAACTACAGTGTTCTAATCTTAGTTTTTAAGATTACGACATCGGAGTTGGAAGCCAGTTACGCTGAATGGCGTCTCGTCCAGGGTGACCAGATATAATTTATGAAATGGAGGACATTTTTTTCGAAAAAGGAGGACATTTGTAAAAGAAGGAGGACAAATACAAAACTCAATATAAATAGTAAATGCAGACTTTTATTAATAAATATGTATTATGCGCTGTTGCAAACAAGTAATTTACAAAATTGGTAAAAGTATTAATCAGAAAAAATATATTAAAAAAAAATAATAATAATAATAGTCAGGTTAATTTGCTGTTCTCTTTAGTCATATTATAAATAAATAAGAGGTAAATCTTCTTATGAATACTCAGAATACTTCTGACTTGAAGATATTTTTCTCAGCAAATCTGGTTTTGATATTAAATATTTGTGAAACTCTGAGCAAGTCATTTGTTTGAAATTATATTTCACTATTAATATCCCCTTTACAGCTTCAATGTTCAGTTGATTCCGTTCATCGCTCCACTGTACGTTTATGTGGGAAAACACTCTTTCCACACTAGAGTTAGATCTGGGCTAAGCAAAGTAAAATTCACAAATTTTTAATAATTCTGAAAAGCATCCCATGCATTTCGTGAAGAATTCCACCCATTTCATGTGTAGCAGCTGGTCAAAAAAATCATCCCCACTTTGAGCAGCTATAAACTGTTTCAAGCATTGAAATTGGTCAAATAACTTGTCATCTGCTATATGAATTCCCCTTTCTTGAAGGTAAGTTAGACTTGGAACTAAGTTTTCGAATGGGAGGCTGGCCGATTCTTTTTTTAGATTCATCCACTCAAAACATTCAAACTCATCCAACTGAGTGGTCCACTTTCTTAAATAATCAAGGCAGGAAGAATAAAGCATCAATACCTCGTTTTCAAAATCATCACACTTTTCATGCATCTCGTTATCTCTGATATTCTTTAGGATGTTTCTTACTTTCAAAGGAATGAACTTTTCACTCTGCCTGTCTTGCAACGATTTTTCAATAGATTTAATGTAAGATCTAACCTCTATAACAGACGCCATCTCTTTTTGAGCGCTCTCAATTTTGAGATGAAAGACGGACATCAGAGAATGCAAGAACCAGAAATATGCCTCAGATAAGTCGTCTTGAAAAAAGTTTGTCAATATTTTAGGAGCTCTTTCTTGTGATAAGAAATAAGCCTTCAATGCAGGGTATAGTTTTAATATTCTCTCAATTGAAGGGAATAGGCTAAGCCACCTTGTCTTACAGTGTTTTATCAGCTGTTGGTGATGAATCTCTACGGAATCCCAAAACTCTTTTAATTCCTCAGTACGAACAGTGTATATTGAAAAGTAGTTATGTATTTTCATAACAATGGAATCGATGTCATAGCTGAGTAAGTCACATCCATGATGTATGGTGTTGTGTAAGATATGAGCTGGGCAACCGACTCCAACAAGAAGATCATTTTCCAAACCTGATTTTAAATAGGTGAACACATTTTCACCTGATTTCCGGCTAATTCCACCAAAATTAGCATTGGTGTTGTCTCCACTAAATGCAACACATTTAGACTGTAAATTGTACTTTTTTAACGTATCCAGTACGTGTCCAGTTAGTGAAGCTGCTTATTGTTTTAGCAGTTTCATTTGGAGTAGTCTTAAGCTCAAGTACTTTAGTTTTTATTCCCGTTTTCCAATCAAAATATTGGACTAAAATTGGAAATAGCTTTTGATTTTCATGGTTGCTACCATCAACGGACACACCGAAGCAAGATATTCGATGCATAACCTCGATCACAACTTCTACAGCATGCGGGAAGAGAATATTATTTATTATTGCTTCTGTTTTTGTGCGGGCATAGGCGTACTTTTTAGCAGTCTCAGAATCAGTGAATAATGTTTTGAATAATACAGATGTACAGTCATTTGATCTGTAAGATAGGTGGTGGTTAACTGTATGAAACGCTACAGTACCCTCAGCTGCACTTACTTGATCGTCAAGTTTGGAAAACTTAGGAAGAAAAAAAGAGCTAACTTTAGAGCATCCTGCAGAATTTTGAATGTTTTTCGTATGTTTATCACTGTTAATGTGACGATCTAAATCACCACTGCCTTTATTTGAAACTGAAATGTAATTGTCACAAACCTGGCATTTGGCTTCATGTTCATTCCTTCCAGCGGAAAAATTAGGATATTTCGCCTTCAACATGTCACTGAATTTACACTTCCGTTTCTCCGACATTTCATTAAAATATTAGAATTAATATACACTTTACTGATAACCACAAACTCAAAATCGGATGATCTCCGTTTAGCGAAAATTGAGATTTATGGAATAACAAACAAGAAATTGCAGGTTAGGAAACGCAGGTTACGATAAGAAAACAAAGACTGGACTGGTGGCTGGAGGGGAGAAAGACGCGGTCTGTTAGGTTAGACTCGTAGTTAGCATGAATGGCACTAGAGATCGTTAGTGAGGCGACAGCCAGGTCGATCTCCACTCTCCAGACACTTATCAAAGAGACGACTATTAAAATTTTATTTTTCAAATTCATATTGTGGTAAATGCCGGACATTTTTCATATTTCCCAAATGCCGAGAGGACAGGAGGACAAACCTTAAAAAGGAGGACATGTCCTCCAAAAGCCGGACGTCTGGTCACCCTGGTCTCGTCTTAAGTAGAGTGGGGCAGAGAAAAAAAAGGTTAGGCACAAGTGTCTCAAGGTTTGTAAGTGTGCTGACGACTCTCGCTAAAGTATTAGAAACGCGTTACTTCTCCAGTTTGCGGACAAGCAACTGAAGTGAAAGCAGATGGTAATGTGCGAAAAGGAATATGTCGTTAACTACGTACGAACATTATGTGTCCTTTCCACACCTGAAGGTGATTTCGACAGTCCGAACAACGGCCGCTACGTACAACGTACAACACACCTCTTCTGGGTTCTCATCCCCTTTTTCCTTCTCACATGCGCGGGCGTGAGTACATATCTCCAAAATTTAATATCAAGGATAGCGTGGGTTCTACTGAAGCGTGTGTTTCTCTCTTTCTTCAGACACATGCCCGCAGGCGAGTTAAAAAACGCGTGGCGTGCGTAAATATAGTTTATCTCTGCGTGTGAGTACGCCCGGCAAAACCACGACGACGCATTGCGATCTGCCGTTTGTCAAACGGGCTGTGATATATATTTATACTTAACGCTTGTCAACAGACATGAGCGGACAAAACTTCCGTATTGTTGGAGTCACCGGATACTGGCGCCTGTAAACTCACACCATCAATGCTATCAGCATCTCGAGCGGTGTTCTTGCGTGTCACTTAACGTGCACTTTGTCAATAAACTTTACAACTATTATACTTACTGTGGACGACTTTGCATTTATATTGCAAGCAATACAGTAAAACATTCTGTAACCGTGCTTTCATTAAAATAATTCCAATATTTCCTGCAAAGTCGAGTTGGCCTCAATGTAGACAACCGAGAGAAAACATGAAACCACTTGTCGATCTCCAAACAGTGACGGAGGACGACACACACACCCGCGTCTCTCTCAATATGACTGGACGTTAAAAATCATTTCACTCTCCATTACAGCCCACTGTATTCATTAGCGTTTACTGTTACCTGAGAACTGATTGCTCTGGCGACAGTGAAATAGATTTTCTTGAGTGCGTCTTGTTAACTTTAATCTCGATGTAAAAAACAAGTCACGCATGGAGAATGGTTCGGCTACGCAGGATCCTCATGAGGATACTTCTTTAACGTTCTTTTAATAAAGAGAATAACCTGTGCTGTGCTATTACATCAGAATGTGAAACAATCTTGTCGTAATCGTTCTACCTCCCCAAGGAAGACGCATTTACGAAAGTGGGTGAATCACAAACAGGATTTTTGTTGAACCCTATGACGTGTCCTGACAAACATATTGTACCTGAAAGTCTCTCCCACTAATGAGACAGTAATTACACTAGTACAACTACGTACACGTTTGCAATGACTATATCTGAAGATAGTAACCTGATGGTTAATACCCCCCCCCCCCAATACCACGTGTTCACAGCAGGATTCTGCACAGCCTGACCCCGTTTTGGTTTCGTGCGCATACGAAGAACTTACCACTTTTCTGTGGTGAAGTATTTGTCGTCCTTACGAAATACAAAGTTTTTGTCGGCTCTCATGTAAGTGTAGAAGTAAACACAACTAAAATAATATTTCGTACCGTCAGTAAGGACGTGTTTGCTGGCGTGTTACAAAACGTTGCGCGTTCTGCCAGCAATCAATTTGTTTCAAGGACAGCGGCGTGACTTGCAGTCTGACGCTGCATGCGAGGACGACGTCATAGTCGCTGTGACGGATGGAGAACTTGACGGACCTGACGACGACGACGATGATGGCCGCATGACGCAACAGCGGTTTTAATGTGTCCTCCTAGAAGAGAGTGGTTGCGAAAGCCGTGGAAGAAACCCGACCAGAACTACAAGGTTGTATGAAGCAATGGGCAAAACCAGTTCCCCCCGACCAGAAATTCAACTCTAGGCTGGTTAGGCACAATTCGTGGGAACGTGACCACTGCGTTAGCGCGGAGTACCTCCTCTTGTCTAATCATAGGGGTGGCTACACTCCTACACGTCTGCACACCAACACCAACTCAACTTCGGTTTATTATCTCACATCCACTCTCTACACACAACACTTTCCAGAAGCTGTACATACCGGTATGTTGTACGCTCATTATACAAAAACCAGTTGGTAATGTTTTATTCGAAAAGTTTTTGTGAGGCCAAATTAGCAAATGTATAACCAACCATTCAACGTCGTGTTCGCTTAGTAATAAAACACAATAAAATACTATTTCAATAAGTTCAACTACAGTAGTTTAATTCGAAAGAGCTTTATTGCTAATAATAATAATCCGTTTCGCATTTTTTCAGTTCTGGCTATTCCGACGGTTATGAATAAGAACTTTCTGGATACATCGTATAGTCCAGTTTAGTGACGATCACGTGTTTACAACTGACAGCCACTGCAGGTTACAAGTTATACGCCTGTATTAACGAACAGCGTCGCATTATTCTTATTGTACTTTAAAAAGCTCTAAAACACTGGTCACTCACTGAATATAAACAAAACAACGAAACACATAATTACACATACGACTCCAATGTTTTTTTACGGACACCTAAGTTTTCATACGGTCGTGCTCGTTTACCGTTACCATACCGTCGGGTAGATGACATTGTTAGCTACAGTCAAGTTACGGACCAACTCCGATACGACCCGTACGCTCATCTCGTAGGATCTAGCTCACACTTCATCTCTGCAGATCGTGGTCACATTAATTACAATTACCTGTTTTCAATTGACGCAATTTCCTGTTGTACTAAAGCCAATGAAGCACAGCAGTCTGAAGTCGCTAACAAATCTGCTTACTAGTATCCTTAAAAGTGTATTTTTCATCTAAGCAGTACGATGTTTATTTGTAAAGATAAAAACATACCTAGTGCTCTTATCCTTGTGTTAGTACAACGAAATAGCCTACAGTTTACTTCACCACGAAATAATTGTACGCGTTAAAAGCCGCTTGTGTTTTACTGTTTTAAGGATAACTGCATATTCAAAATGAAATGACTTGGGTTTCTATGAAGCTTTACTTTATGTAATTTAACACTTCCCAGTTACGATTAATGTAATTCCCAGAGCTAAAAAACCTAGTAATATTATAACTAATTCTAATAATACTTGCCCGAATAATATAAAAAAATTGAATTCCGAAAATTTTGCAAGATAACGTACAGACTGTTAACAAAATAGCAAATACATTGAAGTCTTCAACCTAAAAACTCTTTCTACTTATTCAGCCGTCTTAAGTTCTCACACACACACAGAGTTGTCTTTAAGTTTTCAAGTGGATAGGCATATATTTAGCGCGGCTTACAAATGATATCAAGACGTTTATTGGAATAAAGATAATGTTACATTCGTAAGAAATGTTCATGTAGTGGAAAGTTACTCTTACGGTTATAGAGCAACGTTGACAAGATCTTGGAACCTCTCATACGTGCTTGATCGATATACTCATTAGGTCAATTCATGCCTTTTTGAACGAACCGCGTTAAGTCAAAATGCCAATTGCGTAAGATAGGCTATTGTCTGTCGAGACCACCAAAAGTGATGAATTCAAACGAATCCTTCGACTTTTCAGCCGAATGCATAATAACGTGTGTAATATTTCCCCAATTACACGGAGTTCAAATACCGATCAAATAATCTGCATATTATGCTACTACGAGAACATCTTGGTGGCATATGCTGGCCTGTGGGACAATGTTTACTACCACTTCGCCCCCTTAAGTGTGTTATAATGAACTACTTAATAAAACTTTATGTTTTAACTTTCATGAAATACATTCGCTTGAACAGGGTAAGGATCACCTTTACAAGATACGTACTGTATGTACGGTCTTTATTCTTTCCTTATTCTTTAAACACATGAAGAAAAAATAAATAAAAAAGAAGAAACAGAAGAGGGGAAAGTAAGCGTGTATTATAATATAAACCGTTTATTTGAAACTTATCTATTGTGTCTGAATCTTTTGTACCAATCTGAATTTATTAGGTTTCGAGACGCACTATAACGAAGAAGAAAAGAAATTTTTGCAGTAAAAAGTTATCAACACCGCGTGTCATTATGAACAAAAGAGAAATAATGGTACTCGGCGTTTGTTCTGTATAGAATGGTTAGTGGTAATAAAACCAGTACTGATAAAATCGTTTGCAATAAGTTCACGTTTGAACGGTCGTTAAAAGAACGTTCGCTTCTTTCTTCCAAGCGGTCACGCGTTTTGGGAAACAAACACTGAGACAATTAAAATACTGCTGCGAAGACTAGAGTTTGCAAGCACAGACGTACAGTGTTTCAACGAATAAATTAAATCTGTTCACTCATTATATTACAAAACATATGTACTTACCCGAGAGGTTACTTAGATCTGAAAACAAAGAGAAGGAAGGCAAAGAGAAGTTTCTTTATGAAAATGAAACGACGTACGTATTTAGGATGGAGGATAAGGCAAGTTAAACAGTTAATAAGGCCTGACCACTGTGTACACATCTGCACGGTCCATCTTCTGTTGTTACCGACGAAAGGGAATTTGTATGGACATAATACCTCCGGAGCGGTCGTGGCGTAGTGGCTAGCGTGTGGCGCTGCTACGCTGTCGGCGCGGGTTCAATTCCCGCTGGGGCCATCTGATTTAGATACGACCGTTCCCCCTCGCAAGGCAATGGCAAACCAGCGAGAGGTATCCTGCTTAGTATAAACCTTCCCCAACTATGCCGTTCGGATCCGGCGTTAAACTGTAGGTCCCATATACCTGTGAGAGAATCAGTACCACACGCACCACGGGTATATGCGGGGAGGGTACAAACCAGTCGAAGACTGAAGGACTACGAAATATAATACCTCCGAAAGTAATTAATCAGCAACTAGTGTTGCTCTTTTTATAACTACAACCGGTCATGACTACCTGGCCTCCCACCTGCACCGCATCGGTGTGTTGTCGTCTCCTGAGTGTGTTCTCTGTGGATACGCTTCCATGAATGCGGATCACCTAATTACATGTCCAGCCTTGCTCTCAGACACGCAAGTCCAAGACGAAGATGATACGGCAAGGCTCTCACGTCTCTACTGGTCAGCGCGCCGCCTAATGGCCCAACAGCCAATGGTGGGCGTTGGCTAGTAAGTAAGTAAGTAATCAGCGGGTATCAGAATCATTAGATTTTGTCCTTCAACTAGAAAACTCTTCTTTCTTTTGACAGGTAAGAGGACCGAAATCTGGACCTCAATTCGAACACCACTGATTTCTGATACTACCAAAGTTAGTTTCTCTGGAATGCGGAAATCAAAAATACTTTCGAAAAATGTCTCCATTTTCCGTCATAGCGAGAAGTGTGTGATTCGCCTACACGTGGAGCTTCACATATCACAGACATCGCGCACCCCATTGCCTTCAGTAACTACAAAAACGCGGACAAGACAGTTGTTTATCCTTTTATGCTGAAACGCTACTACCGAGCTACCTCTCCTCATTATTGTAATAGCTCTACACCCTATTATTGGGTTTTAGCCTTTTTTTAAACTTCGCTACTATCTCTCTCCAGCCCTTGCAGTTGTCTGCTAGTTTCTCGTTTGAAAAAGACGTTCAGACACCCAACAAGCACAAATAATTAAAGCTCTATAAATCCAGACAAATGTCATCCGTAATTTAAATGTGCTGAAGTTAAAAGTGGAAAACAAGTGTTCAAGTGTTTGGTCCGTACAAAACTTGAAAGTCACGGTTAAACCTTATGAGTCGGTGTCACGTCATATAATGGCGAGATTATTGGGAAGTCGCCGTGTCCATAAAACAAGAATTAAGACGTTTTCTTCAACAAGACGGACTGCTTCTAACTCGTGTAAAAACCTACGTAGTTAATGGTATAATAAAAGTGTTACTATTATGTATTTTTAGACTTTTAGTGCTATCATTATTGTCTTATTATCATCCTGTCTTAATAACAATTATTGCTTTACCTTTTCTGGTTACGTCAGGTGAAATGATCGAGTGCTTAACCAAAACAAAACCAAGTGAGATAAATAATTTTGCCGTCTGTAGCACAATTAACATTCCTGTGTGTAATTCTTGACGGCGACGAAGAGACAGGCGATGTCTCTGTTATCAGGAGTTCTTGCAAATCTGTCATAATCGTCATCTGATAGCGACACTCATACACTGTATTCGCCTTATCGCCAAGACGTATGTTTGTTTCAAGGCGTATTTAATGTGTGTTAAGTTTTATCTGTAAAATATGTCACATGTTAAGTAAATAATGGATCGCTAGGAAAAAATTTCTTCGCCGCGAACCAAGCCTTATCATCATCAACTTACTTATTATTAATTTCAAGGAAAAACGCACGACTGCCTGTCAACAACACCACTTAAAGCAGATGAGTTTTAGAATCCGCTGAGTGCTTTGTTTGTTTATATATACAGATTTATGGAATATTCGTTTGTTTAGCGCTCCTGTCCTTTTTAGCAAACTGCAATTTTCTTCAAATTAGGCAGATATTTTTTGTTTGTTTATATAACGTCGTGTTATGACTTTTAAAGGGACCTCCCAAATCGCACGCAGCTTTTTCGTTTTTGTAATTTAGACCAAAAACAAACAAAATAATCATCTCGAAATTTCATGTTGGCGATACCCAACAAGTTAGTGTGAGTTTGTGGAAACAATATTGGACCCTGCAGTTTCAAAACAAACAGCTCTAGTCCAAATAACAGGTTCCCGTACCATTACCATCAAACTATATAATGAACATCATCACAAAAACCCCAATTATCAGATTTCACGCTTATTATTAAATACATGCAGGAGTTTATACACGAGTATAGTTTATACTGAATATTCCTGGATAAATATTACAGGAGTGTTTGGCGTTCAGACAAATCTCATACCGCTTATCATCTCACCGCTTAGCTGACTGTACATTATCTAAGAATCACTTTTTCTAAGGATTGAATTTGCACTTTACTATTAGAACTCGAGGACTTACATGCAACCGCAACTTCTCCGATTCCAGAATCAAAGAAGGGTTTGGAGTTTAGGCATAGCCAATCCATTTTTCTGAAACCATACAGTGACCATCAGTACGAAGATTTAAACATTAAATATTTCTAAGCTTTCGCTGTTTGGTTATTTCTCTAGGAATAAGGTGAACATGCATAGAATAACACATTTCAAAACCGATGACCGTTAAGTAGCTCAAAATTCCATCAGGTCCTTTGCTCAAACGTCGTGTTTTATGTGATACAGGATTAACTAAGTGGTCGACAAGTTATAGAACCTTAACGTATGACGAGTTAAATATAAGAATGTTTCCTAAACGTTCCATCATTTGAGGAGAGGACTCGGTGTCCGCTCTTTTGATGACACCGTGAGACGCCTGGCGCGTAGATTCTATGTTCGTTCCGAAAGAGTAACCCACAATTCCCTCATTGCCGGACTTGGTAAATACACCCCGACAGAACGATAGACACCTAGTCCCGCAGCAGATTTCTGTGTACGCAAAGTTTCGATAGTTTTGAAGTTCCCCAAATGAAAAACGCTTCCTTCAGACTTGCAGTTTTCTTTCGCTTGAAAGCGAGAAAAAAATTAAATAAGGATAAGTGTATTAGCGGCAATAAAATTACTCGTGCGTTACTTTTGAATACTTATTTAAGAAGTTCGGATTACTTTTTCTTCACGCTTATTACAACAGAGACTCGTGCCAGAGTAAGAGGAAATGCTACGTCTGGGCAGAAAATAGAAATCTGACGCAGCGTGTTTACGGAGAAAAATCGAGTTCATCACATGATAATAAATGACACACAGGGGAAGTGATCAATTCCAAACAGGGCGAGATACGTAGTTGGTTAATGACCTTGAAGGTGGTATTATCTACCTAAGAAGAGGTTTGGGAGTGGCTTGTACTATTGCGTTACATGTCACGTTGGCAGCTACTCCGACCCGTCTTTCTTCCCCGCCTTCCTTTCATACCGGTAGGATGCGCTCTGATGCTCTCAGTGTGGTGTTCAGAAAACGGCATTCATTCTCTGACCGCACCCTCCTATTCATGCGGGTTTCAGTCGATTTTTCACTGTAATTCTGAGATCCGCAGTAGATGGCGCTGTTCGCTTCGCCCGGTCGATACAATAAACGACCGCACAGCCTTTGGTATTGCACGTTATCCGTCTCTTTGTGGTGTGTGCGTTGCTGCGTATTCAACAATGAAATGATCAAGGTTTACGACGCGCGTACCAAAGAGCAATGTAACTGTGGATATGGTGAATCGAAGTCAATTTACGCAAAACTCAAAATATTGTAATAACGAATTAAGTACAGAATTACTGAAGAAACAAAGGAGAGCGTACCGAATTGGAGAATAAGGATGGAAAAACAATTACGAATCGAAGGAAGAATTTCCACTACAATCATCACAAGGTCATAAATCGTTTGTAACGCATAGTACAGTCATCATAAGTATCTGTTGACTTTCCAAAATACATCTGCAACTTTCATATGCATAAGGCGTAATTGAGCGTCAGACCTACGTTACGACACACTTAACAAGTACAGTGAGGGTATGTTTAAGATTTTAGACTAAACAATTATGCACGACATTCTGAATATTAACCTAGAAACTACAGTGAAATACTCAAAACTAACGAGTAGTTATTAAAACAAAAAAAAAGCAAATTTCATTAATTTTTTATAAAACGCTACAGGAGGCTGTATTATTCTCAGAGGAAAAAAATCATTTTTGTTTTGTTACGTTAATATGTCCAATTGTGAAAGACTGTCTTTAACAAATGTAGTGTAGATTGTAGATTAAAGTAATGTAAATTATGGAAATATATATAAGTACTGAGTATTAAAACAATCCTACTTTAATATTCTGTGAAGATAGTTCTAAGCTGGTATAAAAGTTTATAAAACGAAGATTCCATTGGCATTACATTACGTTACGTTACAGATCGACAGTATTATGGACCCTTTATCCACTGTGGACGTAGACGCGTTACAATGGTAGGCTTACTCCTGTACCGTATTCAGAAAATACGTTCAATAAAAGAAGAATCAATCGGATGTGTAAGGTATACGGTATAAAGTACATCAACTGGAGATTTTCGAATAAAAAAGTGAGAAGAACCACAGGCTTTAAAAAAAAGAGGATCCATAGGAACTACAATTTCGATGTAAAACGTTGTCTTTTTACAACGTCTATTTTACTTGGATACGAATAAGCTTTTTCACTACTTCTAGCGTTACTTTACGATTCTCAAAACGATGAAATCAATAAACTGAATAAATATGGTAGGTCTGTACATAGCGTAAAAATTATGGCCTGCCAAATTAAATACATCCAGACACTAGGTTGACGTTTTATAAGAATATGGTTGAATTTGTATGAAAGTGAATACTGAATGATGACCAAACGGTTCCACTTAGACTCACTTAATACACTGGAACCACTGATTGTTCACCACTACTTTAGGACTATATCACTACTAGGTAAATACGCCGTTTTTAGAAGCTAAATCGGAAAAACAGAAGATTTATTTGGTGGAATACATTGAAAATGATGTACCTTAACGCGAAAGGTTGTGCAAAAAACCTGGGAAAACAACCTCAAATTATCAGAAATCGTCTCGACTTCAAGTTCGTATTCATAAAAAATTTTATAAAATGCATAGGCCTACACTGCATGCATATAACTGAAAAATCAGCGTTTTAGTGTGTTTAAGTGTGTTGTTCCCTGAACGTTTCAAGAAGCTCTTAGCACGTGGTAAAGTCCATCACGTCGGAATGCCTGACTCGTAATATGTTTATCACTTTACGTTTCGACCTGATAACGACCTAACAACTGTTGATTTTTTTTTCAACATTATTTCAACTGCCTGCCACTCACAGCTTCTGAGGGCGATGGCAGATCCTTGAGAACGACACGTCACGTAAAAAATATAACTATGGAGGCAGTAATATGTTTACCTGACAGAAATCACTCACCTCATGAGTTTAAAAGAATCCCCATCACCTTTAGTGTATTCCAACAATACAATTGTCTACTCTTTTTTTTATCAAATCTATATATATATATATAATAGGGTTGCTACAGCTAGTGCCGTCTCCCTTCTTTCAACCTGGCTTTCCAATTCTCCCGATGTTCCCACTGTCCTTCCTCAAGTCCTATACGTTGCATAGGTTCATCCATTTCGTCCCTCCAAGATCTTCTCGGTCTTCCCCCTTTTTCCTTCCTAATGGACTCCATTCCGTCACTTTGTTGATCCACCTATTTTGGGCTATCCGGACATGACCGTACCACACCAATCTTTTTATCAAATCTATTTTCCATGGATTAATAGTATGCCATATGACTGGAAATAGAAAATAAGTCATTTTAAGTTTCATTAATTATGTCAAAACGTTTGACTGATCGGTCAGTTTAGCAGACAACGAAGCTCTACTAAAAATGAAACTCAGAACAGCACAGTATCACAGTTGCTTTTTATGCGCTGCGAGACAGTACAAAGCTCATATGGCGTGTACACTTTGAGATAAGGCTTGATCACTAATAGGCCTACAGGACGTATACCAGAGTACGATTTTCAAACAACAGTTACGATAGCGGGTACGAACAATGGGGATTACGCGGTAAACAAGTAAAGTGCAGAAACATGGCAGACCGTACTTCGCACCTAAACGTGTTCCGTTGGACTCTAACCAAGTGCTTAAGAGTTCCGAAAAGACGGTTATAAAATTCTAACAAACTTCAGAATGACCACGGTAAATAATTTTTGGCGACCCTTTCGCGAAACAAAATATTAAACCGGTTCGTATCCTGACAATATACATATAACACTGGACCCATACGCTCTGTATTCCTCAGCTCTCTCTCACTGTAAAATTATAAAGTATTCACAATGTATATAACACATTTTTAGAACCGTTCTTCGTTCTCATAGTTCAAACTTTTGTAGGGCCACACGAAAAAACACAATGTAGGTACATTGTAGGCCTACAGGAAATTGAACATAATAATCCGCAAGACAGAACAGAACAAAATATTACAGAAACTTTTAAGTAAAGAATACAACTGGAACTGAAACTGTAACTGGCAGGTAAAAGACCGACACAATTTCACCACAGCTAAGACTGTACAGTCGCATGTAGTTATTCTGCCGGATTCTGAGTAGCACATCTAATTTTTCACTCGTACTTACGGCTTCGCACAAAACTACAATCAGTAGCGATATTCCTACCTAACGCCAACGTTATGATGTAAACATTGATGAAAAACTGTACATAGTTATCTAAAAAGATATCCTCCGCTCGAATTAATTCTGGTTGTTAAAGAAAAATGAGAGACCTTTATTATTCTATGCCGTGTTTACATAGGACATAAAGTCAATTGTATTATGCTGTAATTACATATAACATTGCTGGACGACCCAGTAACTAACACAACGTATTCACGCACTATTATTTTTATGATTTTTTTAATCCTTGCAAACATTTTTAACTGTTTTCTAATACACTGACTACTAGATCTTGAAATTTTATATTAAAGGAGTTCTTCAGCTACGTGAAAAACAATGCTGGTACGGTTAGGAAAAACAAAGTTACCACCAAATAACGTCAACTGCCAAGTCCACAGTCACGGGGGAACATAAGCAGTGAGACTTTCGTGACGATTTAACGTTAAAACAGTAAATTTGAGGTTATAAACAACGACGTAATCTGTAAAGCAATTAACTGAGAATAGTGCGTGGATGATCTGTTTTAGGTAAAGCACTTTCTAACACAAAAATACTAAATAAACTAGAAATACAGAAATGAAAACCCCCACTGGAGTCGAGAGTCAACTAACACGGTCACGCCGGAGCTCAGGCTAGGAAATAAAGGCAAACACCAATGTAAACCATTCCTAGGTCTACGAGATGTTTACGAGATAAAAGTCTCGTAAGGCCATGTGTATGGTAAGGGCTCACAGGTGAGTTATGAGAGCCGAACAACTTGACAGGAGGAAAAAGGTTCATCCGGTCTCATGATAGATACGGAAATTCTTCGGACATTGTCTATGCCTGATCTACTATAATTACTGTCAAAGCTTCTGTCCAGGACTAACTATAAAAGCCCCATACGATCTCATCTACTGGAGCAGAATTAATCCAGTGTGGCTAGCGTGATGTCTGATCATTATTAGGGTATACTCATTTCCTCTACTCTCCTCTCTTCAGCTAGCTGATTTAAAAATATCATATTTTATTAGAAATATAATTTCAATCCCGTTCCGAACGCATTAGCCGAATATACCAAGCGTATAACTCTCTCTTTCTCATCCCTCTTCTGACTTCTCCATTCTCCCTCGAAACCTAACAATTAATGTCTAGCGTTCTTAGAAGGGGATACACTGATTGTTCAGTTATGAAGTCTATGGTGAATTACCAAACTCTAAACGGGCGTTTTCGCAGAAAAGGTATAGTTTCTTATTAAGGATTGTCTGAACTATAGTTTATTTTAGCATTTTTACCAACCGGAATGCGTACATATAGGCCTAAACCTTCGTTAGACTGAGTCATAAGACATTTGGAAAAGCTTCCAAACTATTTTCAACTCATTTTACGCACTTTATATCTCTCAACTTACACTCGAAGGGAAAATGATTAGAAAGATTATAGGAAAACGAAATATCGATACGAAGAAAACTATGGAATTTAATGAGTTTATGAGGACTTTAAACTTGCATTCTATTCTACCCTAGAATAGAGAGGACTGAAGCGGCTGTGTCATGTCCTGAACTGAATGGTGCGAGGATTATGGATTACGAAGGAGCTCTACAAAGGCAGCCTGGAGATACCAGACGGAGGGAGGCCTAGGAGTCAATGGAGAGACATCTGGGAGATTTCAGTACAGAGCCGCGAGTTGAACAGGCCAACGGCAGCTACATGAGCTTGTTTTGCCGGTGATGATGAAGAGGAAATATACAATTGCATGGTATGACCCTCGAATAATATTTTAATGCAATTTAAAAATTAAAGCAATCGCTGAAGACATTCGTTACTGTAAATTTTCTCAGTAACTGAGTAAACGTTACGGCGGATTATTAACCACATTTCTCGGAGTAACTGTAACACTGGTGTCACGAAAAAAATAAGGCTGAGCGTCCAAAACCATCGTACGAGCTCGTCTGCCATGCGTGTATTACAAGTATAGTACTAAACCGTATAAAATTTCGGCGACACATGGAATTCTTAAAATATTCTTGCAGTAACACTTAATTAAAACGTCTAGTAGGATAATTGCTGAACCAATGTTTGAGACATAATAAATACAAAATATGATATTGAGAATGTGAGAATTGTTATAGGCCTACCACATTTTAGCAACGACTACAAATTTTCTTACTAACATAATATTTATTATGATTAATACACTCTCATCTTATCGTACGGTGAGAGACCGCCTCCCGTTGGAATTACATTGGTGAGTCGATCTTTGTTTTAGCTATTTTAAATATTTGTTCGGCGCTGTGTATTCCAGTCCAGTCGCGGATGTTTGTTTAATCACAAGGCCTCTTTCCTTCCTATTCCTCTACTCCTATTTTACCCTTCATTATCAGCTAGAGCTTAACGGTATCGATCACTCCTCAGTTTCCGACATTTAACAGTTTTCAATAGTACAATGTGAGTACGTTTACTCTCGTTAAGAGTGCCTCATTGGTTTGGATAGCTGACGAGGGCATTCTGAGAACTCTTCTGTTCAGCTGCATCTCGAATCCCTCCAAGCCATTGGTACAGCTTTCACCCTCCTAACTTTCAGGGGCCCCATACAGTAGCACAGACCATCTAATCATTCTTTCATGGAATTTTAACTTGATGTTATCATTGCACAGAAATATATATTAATTAATATAATATAGTTATACTGATGATTAATAGATTGCAATTATTAAAATAAATATTCTTTAAGTAAAAAATTTTCACGAAATTAGCACCAAAATGTTCTTTTGTTCATTTAAGTTCATGTGACACTGTGTGTTATTATTTATACAATGATAGAATTAAGCATGTATTGAGATTCTTATGAGATAGGAAAATGTGACCGCACATACGATTAAAAATCTCTCAAAATTGATTACCTCGTAAGGGAAAAACAAAAGATTCAGACGAACTGCAAGACGACATAAGAAATGGAGGTATCTTGAAACGAAAAAAGGTAGAATACAGGCAGGTCAGTGACCCGGCATTTCGGTTCGATGCTGAGACGCTTGGTGGATTTGTTACAGTTGGAGGTGAGAATTCATAACTTCGTATTCTCAGAAACCTATCCCTCGGTTCCTGTGACACTTGGTTACGTCATCGACCTACCTAATGCTGGAGATACTGTCATCAGGAAGTGTTTTTATAACGTAGCCAGTTTCCCCGATTAGCCTAGCCTGTGACGTAGAGATTAAAAAACTCCTTCAAATTAAGTAAATTGCATGGAATATGATTACCAAGTGCACACAGTCGAATGCAGGCGTAAGATCCCTCAGATTCTCGACCATTTAAAATTGCTTGTCTGTCGTAGCTGGCAGCGGTCTGACCTCACACACACACACACACACACACACACAGTGTGTGTGTGTAATTTGATTCTTCCGGGCAGTACAACAACCCAGACACACAGCCTACTTGTGTGTAGCCAGCTCATGGAAAACACCGCTCCTACAACGAGCTGGTCTTCCACCAAGTACGTTTGCTCCACTGGTTGGTTCAAGCGATGTGCTTATGTTTGTAGTCACGGTTGCCGAACATTCTCGTGAAATTCAATCCGCTTAAAATTTGATACACCAGTATAGTTGTAGATGTAAAATTATGTGAGATTGCACGTCTTACGGTACGTAACGGTAAATATTAAATGTGGCATGCATGTCTTATATTTTTATGATTTCACAACAAAATATACAGTATCATTATAAGGTTTACTCATTCATTTTTATTGAACACTCATTCGTGCAATATTGTTCACCTACCTCGGCACATTGTATCTTAAATATCGGTATGGAGATCCATACATGACTTCCATGTTCTAAGATTCATATTTAAAATCATTTTCTAAATTAAATATTCCCATAGAAACTACTTCTTTCTACTTTTTTCTTCAGCCTTAACCACAGTACTGTGGTCACTAACGTATACCACCTCACGTTACCGTACTCGATTTTGGCAGTCGATGGCACTGCCGAAACGTCTGGTTTTGCAGAAAACATTGCACCACGGCCAAAGAGCCCGGGAAGGAATTTTTACAACAAACTACTTCTTTGTTCCCGATAACGTAGTACACATATAAAAAATTATCCCCTCCCCTTCAACTATCATTTTTATTTATAGAAAATTATCCCCTCCCCCATTAACTACCCTTTTCATTTATAGATATTTCATCTACCTTTCTACAGTGGATTATTATAACCTTCTTTTCAGGATAATTATATTTTCAAAATGAAGTACTTTTCTCTTGTTAAAACATAAAACGTTGCCGGTAAACTACCCCTTCCCCTTAACCGATCTTCACCAAAATCAATCGGCCTTGAATCCTCTACAACTCAGGCACATACGCAAAAAAATTACTTGATTCTATCTGAATTTGCGGCATTATCGTTCGCCATTGAAAAAAAATCTACACACACATACACTTTTCGGAAAATGACTTTTCTTCACGTTTTGAGGGTAGTACAATCAGAATCAGCTCTTATCTCAAACATGACTTTTTTCACCATCACCATACTTCCACTTCCTTACGGAACATGGAAGTAATATATAAACCTCTCTGATAACTATAGAAACGAAAGGTAATCGTACACTGTATTTCCGTATCTATGAGAGAGAAGAGATAGCCTATTTACCAAACAAGTTCTGTAGTAAGAAATCAAAACAAGAAAGGTGTAGTAAGAACATCACCACCTGAACCCACAGAAAGTCACCTCAACAGTGTACCCTGTGAACAGTGTGTACTAGTTTCTCCGTCACAAAATACTATGTTTACCTTTCGTTTTGACTGTTCAGTCAGAACATTAAACTGAAGCGGTATAGTAAAAAGATTATCAATTATCTAATTAAATGCACACGATGAAATTAAAACAAAACGCCATTTCATGTAGGCCTATAGCATTTTAAAACCTCCATCAAGTTCATTCACTGATGGAAAAATTTAGCAAATGAAGAAGACTTAAATGTGCACAGACAAGTAAGTCGATGGTTGAATGTATCTAACGAAAAGTTGACACCACGAACAGTAAACCACAAGGCAGCTGGTTTTGGTATCTTGTCCCACGCTTTCTCTCGGCTGATAATGTGAACGACTACCGGAAGACGAGAGGCCATTAGGCCGACGCGACTCTATAAATAGAATGACAAAGAACTCAACCTCTTTGCTCGAAGCAGCAAAATGGAAGACGTACTAACTTGTTCTGTTCTAGTCTGACAACAATTTTTCTTCTCTTCACAAACGTCCGAAACCTCAAAACACACTAAAGCTCTTTGACCAGATCGCAATAATACAACTGCTGGAATAACAAACACTCAACATGCTGTTAAGAATATGGACCTTGGGTCTACCTACTGTACAGGCTCCACGATCGCCTAACTATTTTGGTTATCTGAGTTCACACAAAGAATCCATTTTATTTGATAGAAAATTACTAAAGTAATTACATTTATAATTATTTTGTTATAGTAAAATAAAGGCACCCTACAGCCGTCTACATACATATGATGTAACATAAAACAGGGTAGCAGTTGATACATTGTAAACGCATAAGGTACAATGAAAAACCAACTAAAGTTCCCATGGCGATGCTAAAAGCTTTAGTTGTACCGGAAAGCCGTAATTTTTACACCTACTCGAATTTTTTAAAGCGTTATTTTACAAAACTGTCTCCTGGCAATTGATATTCTAAGTTTCTTGGCTTTTATTCGGTAATGAACACAACCACTCCCTCCTTCCAGCCTGTACGATAATACAATGAACTGTTAGCTAGATTTTAAAGCAATGAACTAAAGCAATTTTAAAGCGTCTTCTGTATTAATATGTATAGCGCTTTTTACAAGTACTAAGACCTTAGGCGCCAGATTATAGTTCCTTTAATCATTCGAGTAACGAAACTTACTCCGCATCGTTCGCTAAAAATTTAAGTCCACAATTTATTTTTCTAAGGACTTGCTGAATCGTAGAGATATAATAAAGACGGTGTGCACAGATGATATCTAAGCCTGTATGATACTTCATACGCCTATCTGAGATAGATAATGTACAAGATTGTCTGGTGTCCCGCACAGAACTTAAGAAACTGAAGTCTACGACAGTAACTTATTTTGACGGCTAGGCTATCAATATGTCTAAAAAAGGAAGCATTTAGTCGATGTAGTCGGCATATAGTTATTTATAGATCGGTGATTTAACGATTGAAATGCTTCCTATCCGCAAACAGACCAGTGATATTCGGACGGGCGTGTGCTGCGGACAACAAGGAAAGATAGAAAAGGCATAAAATAGATCAGGGATAATGATGAGAGCAATATGCCGGTAATATAGAAGTGGGCTGGAAATTTATCTCGTCCCAGATCAACAATCAGGAGAAACATCTACCGGAATGGAGAGAAAGAAATGCAAAATGGATGGGTGAAACTATTAAACTCTATTGCAGAATCGGACGACAATGGTGTTCAACGTTAGATATTATGGTGTGCAGCTACAGGTGGAAATGGCGGTGACACGATAAAGGTACTTCTGTCGAACGTCCTGCATGGATAGACTTTACAGTTTTGTACAGTTCCAGGATTAATGCCATGTTTTCAACATTTCAGACATCACTGTTTTAACAGTGCCACGCCCACACCTCATGTTCCGTTGTTTACATATAATCTACTATAAGGTTTAACGTGTTAAAAATCGAGGTTAAGAATCCATTCACGCCTGACTACCAACGCATCCCTGAGGAAGTCTCTCTTCTCGCTCGCGAGAGGAATTACTTCCGGAAACGTTGGCAGAGGACCCGTGATCCAGCCGATAAGGCAGCATACAATCGGCTCACCGGACGACTGCGTGGCAGTCTGAAGGCGTTCCGACGTAGCTGTTGGGAACTCGCTGTGGCCCGAACGGGGGATGTGGACCCGCAAAGTCACCCGCACAGAATACCTACCGCATTGACGGGACGGAGGCGACGACCTCCACTCCCCGCCATTGTTGGACCGTTCGGACGACTCCTGGGTCGCCCGGAGGAGAAGGCCGAGTACTTGGGTTTGTGTTTCGAGCGACAGTTCGCTCCCAACCCGCCCATGGACTAGGACTTCGACGAACAAGTCGAGATGGCTGTGGAAGACTTTCTGTCTCTTCCGATCACGGCGGAGCCCGAACCCATCTCTTTGGAAGAGGTCTCAGATCGGCTCGCTGAACTTCAGCCAAGAAAAGCTCCAGGCTCGGACGCTGTTACGAACACCGCTCTACGACTTCTTCCCGAGCCTGGAGTTCAATTCTTGACTGATTTGTTCAACGCGTGTCTCAGACTGGCCTACTTTCCCAAGAAATGGCGAAAGGCGACGGTCATCGTGATCCCGAACCAGGGAAAGGATACCACCCGCTCTGAAAACCTCCGGCCTATCAGCCTACTCTCCGCTACGTCCAAGGTTTTTGAGCGCCTCGTGCAGCGTCGTGTACGAGAACATCTGACCAACTTTGACGTGCTGGTCCCCGAACAGTTCGGCTTTCGTGTGGGGCATTCGACCACTCATCAACTGATGAGAATGGTGGAAAGCGTCACGGAAGCCGGGTGTCGGAGAAAACGGACCGTTGGCTGTTTCTTAGATGTTGAAAAAGCCTTCGACAGCGTATGGCATGATGGCCTATTATTCAAGCTTAGGGAAGTCCAGCTCCCGGACTGCTACCTCCATCTGGTTGCTAGCTTTCTGACGGAGAGGACCTTCTGCGTAAGAGTTGGAGATTCAGTCTCTTCCGAGAAACGAATCACAGCCGGCGTCCCTCAAGGTAGTGTTCTAGGCCCCCTTCTGTTCTCGATCTACGTCAACGACGTGCCGAGACAGCCTGGAGTCCAGATGGCCCTCTTTGCGGACGACACGGCCGTATTTACGGCCGATCGTCATGTGGAAAGGGCCGTCCTACGACTGCAGCGCCAGCTCGACACGCTCGTGGACTGGACCGAGAATTGGAGAGTGCAACTCAACGCTACCAAGAGCGTAGCCGTCGAATTCTCTAAGCGACGGAAGAACCCTGTTAGGCAGTTACGTATCGGCAGAACGTACTTGCGCTGGTCCAAAGAGGTCAAGTACCTCGGATTACACCTCGACCGTCGGCTCACCTGGCGTACCCACGCACAGACAGTTCTTAAGCGAGCATCCGCTCGTCTGTGCGCACTGTTTCCACTCCTGATCAGCTCAGCCTGACCAGGAAATTGGGCAGGATGATCGTCGGCGCGTATCTGCTGCCGGTCATTACCTATGCCTGTCCGGTCTGGGTTACCTTGCCGCAATGCATAAAAAGAAGTTGCAGAGCGTCCTCGACAGGGGTCTTCGGCTAGCGGCCAAAGTCCCCCGTCGCTTTTCATCACGCCTTCTAAGGAGAGGACTTGGCGTCCGCTCCTTAGACGACACTTTCAGGCGGCTTGCACGCAAATTTTATGCACGTGCGGCGAGGTTCCCAGACAATCCTCTAGTGGCTGGGCTGGGAAGGTACCGTATACGTCCAGGTGATTCGTGGAAACGCCCTCGGTGTATACTGCGCTAGTGTAGGCTAGCACAACAGCCGAGAATCGGCCTGCTATAGAGCACACGCCCTACTTGGGCAGGGCCACGAGGCAGGAGCTCCAGAAGGTAGCTCGGAACTCAGATCCCGAGCGGTTCGTCTCTGCGACGCACAACCGCACAGCCCCGAAGAATTCAGAAGAGGCATTTATGATTTCCCACCGCGAGCTTGTCTATTCAGGTTCTGTACACTAGTGCTGATGCGAGTATCCTTTATACCTCTTTACAAACCCATTCGCGATGGTTTCTCGACACACTTTGTCTATTATCACTGATACGTCAACTGGAAAAGTTTTAATACGCCAGACGCCAAGTTTGCGACGGAGTAAACACCGGAGGTAACTGAACAACGACATGGAGGTAACATTCCAAGGCGCTACATCACGTCCCAGCCAAACAGTAACAATTCCCATACTTGGTACCTCCAGCAACAATAAAACAGCTGGCATAAAATACTACGTCTTCAATGATAGGCAAGAATAAAGCGCTTGTTCATGTGGAAAAAGAATATGTTAGAAACGTCACGACAAACTGCAACCCAGTTTATCATAGACGAAACGTCTACTAGCATGCGGCAATAAAAGAGACTCGTGACTTATTCTATTAATTTTTATATCGCTCAGTATCCGTCGCTTGACGAAATCTTATGTGCTAACTTGCGAGCTTGCAGGAAGACAACAGTTTGGGAAGAAAATAAAATAACCGGACATTTATTAACAGAATAATGAGAAATACGTGGCACACATAGCACTGGTAAATCATTTAAGCTACTGTATTCCTACAGTAATAGCAGTGTTCTTTGTTATTTGGTAACAACAGGTGTGCTGATAAGCAATCAGGTGGACTGGTCGGTCTATGACCGCACAAACGCAATACCATCTATTCAGTAATACAGCTTACGTGCAAGCAAAACGGCACGAAAGCACTTTAATCTGTACCGCGATAAGAATGTTTTATCGTTTGACGTTTCTAATCAAATACATATAAACAAATACAAGACTAGGCAAATACTGTTGTCGGTGACGAAACGTTTGAAAGCGGGTTACAGACGAGAGCGCTGTAGCGTTCCATGTTCTGAACACAACCCAGACGTGCTTTGATACAGTGTCACAATTACACCATCGTCATGTGCCGTTATCAGTATGGCACTTCTTAAATGTTCCTAACAGACACGCTTTTCATTATGTTTTAGATACATCGAATGTGACAGATAATTAAATTTAAATGCGTACAAAATTTTTAAGAATTCCGTAACCGTATCGTTCGCTAAAAATTTAAGTCCACAATTTATTTTTTTAAGGACTTGCTGAATCGTAGTTTCTGTACTACTGTATTTATTTGGAAAACCAAATTACTTTGAGTCACAAACATTTTAACCTAAATTTATCGGTGCTGGTTTTTACAAGGCATACAGATACAGACGTACACGCTCACATGACACTGGCGTGTAAGTAATCTTATCTGCAGGCGAGAAACCGAGTCCATAATAACACTGGGCAGCACTGCGAGTTCGTTAAGGTCTGTACGCATGTGATTACAATGGCAATGAAGAACGGTTAGTTCCATCAGACGCTGAGAGCCCCACGAGGTCAAAGACGTCATCATATTGAATCTCTTTGAGGTCACGCTGCTGGTGGACTTTCGACATCGGCGTCTGACTCAGTGCCCAGGACGGTGTCATCAAATTGTGTCCACACGCACGAGCGCGCCTGATAAACCGTCCACTCGTATGCCATTCTGACTGACAGCTTGCGCTAATGTTTATTCTTCTCGACAGTTGCTCCAAATGATATCATTAAATTATGAGTTATACTTCCTGAATGACTCCATGTTGGATGCTTTATTTAATTTTTTTAATTTCCTTTCTGAGCACTAAATATTTATTACTAATCATTGGTTTTATCGCCCGGAAAAATATGGCAGCACCACTTGACAGTTTAACTCTGTTTCTTATAATCAAATGTCCACTTACTGATTAGATATACAAAGAATAAATTCTGCCAATGCCCAGACACACACACATAGACGCGCGCGCAATGGATATACTGTAGGCCACGATTTAATATATTAAGAACCATCAATGTTACAATGTGTCAGGTACTTTTTTCTGATACACTTTTTTCTATTAAAACAGAATTATCTGTCTCTTTCATCACGAAACAACACATACATAAAAACAAAAATCTGTTAAATTAAAATTAAATCGTTTTTTCGTACAAGTTTAAGAAAACCATGCAAACAGATAGAAATAATTACAGACATTTCACCAAATATAAATACTATACAGAAAAAGTTTAAGTGCCTTTCTTTTCTCCATACGAACATGGATTATGAATTACTAAGTATTCATTGTCACAAAGTCAAGGCATCCAGCCGGCTGGCTGTGCGTTAAAATTGTACTCAATGACACAAGGGGAGGTGCCAATAGTACAGTATTACAGAAAAAAATCCGGAAAGTTTCAGAAAACAAAATTTTGAATGAGCTTAATTGGCTTCTGTGTTAAACACAAATTTACGTTCAATGTCCAACATTTTGTAGTTTATTTTGTTTTTAGTGTCTTCATATTGCACCCCCCCCCCAAATAAAAGCTGATCTTAAGAAATGCCGTGAAGAGGAACAAACTCACAAGCTTGGAATGAAAACACGATTCTCAAGAGTCTACAATGAACCGCATACACCAAGAACTTTTCATATAACGCAAATACTCTTAACCGCTCTTCGACTTACGCATCAGTGTAGTTTATTTGGTAATTATAGTGACAAATCGTTATCCATTACAGAATATCTATTTACTACACCCAACCGAAATTCCTTGACGAACACCTCGGCAGACGCGCGTTAAGTTTTAAAAGTTCGAAACTTCTGAGTAAAGGGCACTAACAAACTTTATTCACGCGCGTCTGCCGAGGTGTTCGTCAAGGAATTTCGGTCTGCCTTTTTGCATTTACACTTTTTGGAATGTTCCGAAACTAATGGCGTTCAAATCAAGATTAAGCAAATGGTTTGAGTAGGGTTTGGTTTTTCGCGCTTTTGATGACGTCTGCCCCCGCTTTGGTCACTTCCAAATCGTCTCCCTTTATTTTTCCCATTATTATTCGACTATTATCGACCAGTGTACAAAGCACAAACATTAAGCAAATGGTTTGACTTGCGTCCTTATTTTTAAAGATTTATGTCAATTTATACACCTTTTCGTCAGGCGAACCGGTAGGCAGACTAGCATTTCCTGATATGACCACTCAAGTGCAATGTGTTGTTATGTATTGTAACATTAAGAAAATGCCTTGACAATTTTTGTCGTTGGCTCTAGGTCTATAATCTGCGAACTTACAGTAGGAAGGTTTCGAAAATTTTTATTTGGGAAAGGCGATTAAAACTGTATACTGAGGGGAATAGACAATCTCATTAATTCCTATTACTGTAATCGGCTAACTTCTAAATAGAATAATATTAAAGTGTTTATTGTTTATTAACTGACAAATTATTTACACATTTTGTAACACTTCAAAAATAACGTTTTTCTGGTTTGTAACTGGAAGGTAGGAACAGCCTAAAAACTGCCAAAAGGTTCAATTTAAAGTTTACGAAAAAGCATTAAGTTTGGTTTGTACTTGTCATTAGTTTTATTAACAAGTATTGCTCGATCGAGCTTAAAAACAATGTCAGCTGACTAAACACTCCTCGTACGTATCGGATAATAACCGTCTACAATCTCCTATTAATGCGGACGTCGCCGCTGTCCAGAGATCATCACGTCCAACCGCGTAACTAGTGTTACAGTGTCTAATTACTACTCGATTGTAATTGACAAACATTAATTAAGCAGTGCCCTACATTATACCTAACAGAATAGCCTCCCTATAAACTTCAGGCATCGTCAGAGCCTATACAACACACTACACGATCTATACCATCCGACTTCATTGCTGTTATCACAGAAAAAACGCAATTATGCTTGTAAATCAAATAAATAAACTAACTAATGCACTTACTCGATAATTATCCCTAACAAAAATGAAATTTTTCAGTTAGTTACGGAACTGAAAACACAACTGTGTTAAGTAACGAATTATTCGAGCATTTTAAATAACACATAACAAGCCTTATAAGCTCAATTCTAATGAATTAGCTACTGCAAAAGTATTAGTTAATAATCAGTCTGCAGCGAATGACACTTATAAGTTACGTTTACATTAGCAACGTCTCTCAAGTCACAGTTCAGTTCTGATCATCCCAGACGGCAAGAGTCTTCATATCTAACGGGGTGTCAGCTTTTGAAAATTCGGTGAGAAACTTTCTCCACCCAGTTCCTCGAGACAACGCAAAGCCACCGCGAACGGTCGACTGGAATGTTAACAAATTTGGCCCTTACAACCGTAACGACTTTCTCGATACCATAGAGCAGGTGCGTAATTGTTGTTTCGTGCCGCTGTGGATGGACATCATCTGTGAACACTACCCTTCCTTACTAAACTCTCCGGATACGATGCACATGAAAATGTCTTGTACCGGATTATCAGCGTCCTGACTGCTAAGTAGCACCAAACACAAATGTAACGGTGCTATTTTTTTTATTACATAATAAAAAACAGAAATAACGTAGTCTGATCACAAAGTACACAGACGTAGGTGGTGTTTGTAATGTAAAACATTCTCGTAATAAATAAGGTGGTTTTAATAACAAACCGCTGAGTTCTGATAAGAGTCTCACTAAATTCTCTAGGGATAACACATGATGAGTGACATTTTGTTCTAATCATTCGTATGGTATAATTTTATACTCAACAAGACGAGGCCGATAAAGGGCGGCTGCCTCGAAAACAAGAGTTAAATTAACAAATACCTGGACGACAAACAATTTGTCAACAAGTATATGGAAATTAATATTCAGGTAAATGAAGGGAGAAAGCTTGTAAAGTGCAAATCTTCGTTCGTCCCTATTTAATACTGGAGTACGCGGGCTATGCTCGTACACGTTTCAGTCTGTAAAATGAGTAACATTGTAGGCTTAAGCGTGATCTACTCTGTCCTGCCTTCAACAGATACGATGCAAACAATTATCAGATCTGTTTTACTGCCATCGACTCAAAATTGTTATCGAGAACGCATTTACGTTTATCAGCAATACTAACAAGACATGACCTAACTTCTAGTCAGATCTGACCTTTAGGTTCAACGACTTTCTGACTACTCGCTGTTCCTCAGTTTCCACGACCTCACTATCGATCTTGCGCGGAATTCGGATATTCCAAAAATTCCTAATCAAAGACTTGTATGTTTTTCCATATCACAGCCTTCTGGTCGGTACTCTGAGAGATCGAAGTCTCAACAGGTCCTTACGAGAATAACGGGGAGAAGTTGCCACTCAAAAACGATCCGGTATTACTGCTCTCCTTCGTGTGTTCAACTAAATTATTGCCTTCTGAGGACTAATGTCAAACGAAAATGCACCAAAACGCAAAGTGTCAATAAAATAAAGCGGCATGCAACAGTTTCAATCATTATGATAGAAACATACGTCTTATTAGGCCACGGCCACACGAAGCGTGTTTTCACGCTGCGTGACAGCTTGAAAACCATCTGGAAAAATAAACCCCTTTCAAAAGGATCTGGGGTGCCCAGACGCAGCGTATTTTCCCGCCGACCGCGGAAGTAACTGGCGCGTTCCCACGATCTCACGCTGACGAATGCGTCCAGACCTATTTTTCTGCGTGAAACGCTCAGTCACTCCGTAGCTGTACGCACTGGATGTCACTTAGTTCTAATTATTAAAGGCCCAGTTTTCGATATATTTTTGTTCTGTTTCATAATAGTTGTTATGGAGTACTTGGACAGTGAAATAATTATTTTATTATGTACTGTGTCACTTTTACATATAGCATCTTGAACTTGAGATAAGAGTAATTCAAAAGAGGGAACAGACATTCTGTAATACTCAATAGACTGTTGTGGATATTCTTTTAACTTGGTATGTAAAAGCACAACTTCCCTTTTTCTTGTCTGTCCATAACAATGGGATGCACCCAGTACTTTCTCTGTCGCCGACGACGTCGACGGCGAACAATCAATAAAGCACACAATGTCTAACCGCATTTTTGTTAATTCTAAACGGATTCATAACGCTTGCCGCACCCAGTGACAGACAAATCAGGACTGAGTTCACGGGAAACAAGGGCACAGTGTGGCCACGTCCATGGCGGGATTTTAAGCTGCGGGAAAACAAGCTGCGGTACAAAGTGAAAACACGCTTCGTGTGGCCGTGGCCTTACTGGAGAAGTAAGTGTTTGATTTCTTGTAACAACAATTTTTAAAAACTAACCGTTTCTCAGAAATAAGATAAGCAAGTCCACAGCAAACGGCTGCGTTTTTCTAATCCAGCTACGAAAACTCAACGGAAATACGCGTTTCCTATCATTCGGTGTTTCAAAAACGTTACAATTCAAAAAAATGAAGACGTGGCGCAGGCTCAAACGTGCTCGACGGCGTCTGCTAACGTGCATGTAAGCCTGTCTCGTGCAGCGAGCGCAGTAACGGTACAGTTCCCACCAACCCAACTAGTAGGGGAGGGTGTAGTACTACCATCATGTAACAAGGGTGTACAGATACTACGAGCCACCAGCATCCACCCTACTGTTCAACTGCGGAAGTAGCTGTTACAAAACTGGGGGCACAAAAGCCTGCTGACATGCAGTGTACTACTACAGTAGTATACAGTTGCCACTACAGTATTTTCCGCCAGTCGTTAACGAAGCCTAACGTTGGATAAAAATCTTCAATTTGTATTAAATATTACACATAAATTCACAATCATTTGAATTTACAGTAAACTATAATACGTAATTTAAAAACACCAGATCTTACGTATATTTAACTGATACGTTGAAATCAAGGTTCTGTATTTACTCTGTCTCTCTCTCTCTCCCCTCTCTCTCACCCTCTCTGACAACGTTCACTCAACTCCTCTCAACAGTGCGTTATCATTTACCTAATCAGTAAGCTGTGGACGAAAGTTAATGAAACGATATATCTAGTGCTCTTTTAATATATTTTCTGTTTTTGTGTTTGTGCAAAATTATTAGCTAATTAATACACATTCGTTACCTTATCCGATTAAATATTACATACTACACGAACCAGAGCAGTACTTGTTCAGTCTTAACTTTTTTCTTGTACAATGTCCAGGTATGTCGGACACACTTCAAAAATTACTTCTGTATTACTTTATGCTCGCGAAATATGGTTAAAGTAAAGACAAACGCGAAATCAAAATGGGTTTGAAAAGTCGGACCGTGGTGCAAATCATAAGGGAGAGTGTCAGTTTCAAAATAAAGACGACACTTGGGAAGTTCCGTTAATGTTTTTGCGCAATCGTTATATTAATAGAGAAAATAATTCTATTTCTTAAAATAATTCGGACTCTTAACATTGATAAATGACATGGATAATTCTGACTGCAGTCTGATGGTGACTGTTTAAATGCGGGTAATACTCACTAGTTAGTGTGTAGTAAAGCGCCAGAAGAGCAAATCCATCACCGTGGGCATTATCGATCCTACGCACCAACAACGAGTCAGTCACTAACAGAGTGAGTCACCGCCGACAGTAACAGGAATGTGAAGCCGACGCATCACAGGCTTCACGTTACCGAGAGGGGAGACGGTCTGCCCCGAGAGCAGCGTCTGGTGTCTCGACTGACGAAACCATCTAAACTTTTTGTACGTTCTTTGTAATAATCGGTTTGGGAACGCCGTAACTAACAGTCTAGTCTTCTTCAGTCGACTGACCGAATAAATGTAACATTTTCGTGCACAGTTTTAGAAGAATTAAAAGCAGCCCAACTCAATCGACAATACAGATCCAGACATGCACAGGGGGTGCAAACAAGAGAATCAAGTGGGGAGGGTAGAGAGAAGCGGACGCGGCCAGGGGAGTATGTGAGCGGTACATGTGTGCCGCGCACTCCCCTTCGATTATACCCGATGACTAATGAATGGTCTCTCTGTACGGCAGTACGCAGTAGTCTAATGACCTCCTCTTGAATAGAAGAAATGATCCCAACAAATACGAGAAGGCAGTTACGCTTTCGAGAAAAGGTGTCCACATCATCAGTTTATATTTCAATTGAGAAACTTCTGTTTCCTTATTACTATTTCATCTATCGTACTCGAGCCGACCGCAAGCTACTTTATGCTGCCAATCCTGTCCTTAACCTGATTAAAAATGACAGTTTATCTTCTGTTCTGAACACTAAAGTAGACTATTCAAGGGCACCAACGCGGTGGTCATCATTTTGTGAAGGAAAGTCATACAACAAAATTGGATTTTCTGCAAACGGAAGAACGGGACTCAAAGATCTGGAATAAAGACTCGTCAATCACTGGACTACTGTGTACTCAAACGATAATGTGGTAAATTTCTGCTTCAGTTGCTGTTTGAAGCTTTAGCTGAGCGGGTTCATTAAGACCAACAGCTACCACGCCTCGAGCACACGTGAAGTAACCAACCCTCTCGCACGTCAGTTGTAAATGTCCTCCGATCTTTGTAAGATACCAAAGGTATGGGGAAATTCTTCTGCTCGACTCTTTAATAATAAACCAACATTCAAATTGCTCACAAAATCTAAATATAACCGACGGTCATTTAACACTATACGGTTCGTAATATTTTGTTTACTGGAAGTTGAGTGAGTAGTATATACTGTACTATACAAAAACAAAAAATTAAGGCTTAAACAAAAAAATAAGATAAAAAAGGCTTAATATTTTGTATAACACCAAGCACTGTAACTTTAATATGATTCGATCGTCTGCAGGAATCCGTAGACCTACAGAGTAAAGCATGTCAATTTGCAACTACGTGGTTTGTTGAAGCAGGAATCGTAAGCTACTGTGTGTTTACAACGCGTTAGCGTATGGTCCCCCCCCCCCCCGCAACTAAACAACAAACAGCAGTTCGCGCGTTAACTACGAAAAACGTTGTACAATGACAACCTGTCTTTAAACTACAGACTTTGACGGTGCGACTGAACGATACAAAAACGCATTATAATTACAAACTTCTCTAATTACATTACTCGTACCATTTTTGAGGGAGGTCGATTTCTCCCTTAAGAAAATAATGAATTTTAAACGTACATTGGTGTTTTCACCTACCTTTTTGTGTTATTTTCGTTCACTCCGTCCTAAACTAACCAGATTTCATCTGTGTTATTGACGTTTAAAGATGTGTTGTGTGTAGCCACTAACTACCCTGAAGTGAAAGCCTAAACTTCCTAATATCATTAAATTTAGTTGCCGGCGTTAGAGTTTTGATTTTTATGTAATATTTTGAATTTTTAATACTATCACATTTGATGAATTCTAAGATGCTATTTCGGTGAAATTTTTCGGAAACGTTGTAACAACGCATATTTTATTAATACAGGCTACAAAATGATGAAAACGAGTACTACATTCGTTAAAAACGTTACTGTCATAACTCTCGTGAAACCCAGACCAGGTCTCGTGTATTTATCGCCAGTTGTGACCATGAGTATCAGATATTTTATTTAGAGCGGAGGAAACGTTAAAATAATTTTAAAAAGTCAACAAAGTAATATTCATAACAGAAATCATTCTCACAGCGTCTGAGTTTGTTATTGCCTTGTGACGACGACAACAATTTTGCATCTGACATTATATGTTTATCGAGAGGAAACTTTTTTTAAAGTATGAGTAAAGAGGTGAATACCATGCTTTAAGGAATTTGCGGTTTTAATAATTAATTGGCGGGAATAATGCGATGAGTTCAGATAGGTTGCGAGAATTAGACCTACTGTTTTTGTATTACCCGATACGGTTTGACATCCTATACGGAATACAAAATCCTGCACGTGGTCAGTGATTATGTCTAATATATCAGATGTTATTGCATCATACAAGTGTAATATTTTTAATTAGTAATGTATTGTATTTAAAAATGTATTTCCCTGTTCGTTGTTATGGAATGCAATATATAGTTGCAAAAACTGTTTTTGAAATATTGTACAATTCGTGCCTATCTGTATTTCGTATTTAGACTGTTTGGTTAATCTCCTGTAGTGGCAGTTCACTTTTGCAGTTAAATTTACTTCCGACACGCACTGATGACTAATCACCTTACCTGTATGACACAATTAAATAGGCTTCTGATAAAGCCCACTCTCAGTGAATGTTTTCTTCTTCACTGAACAATTGTCTCCCCACCCCCCTTTTAATCGATGACATCACTTGCTGTACAAAATTTTCTAGTTTCAAAACTGCTTGTAATAATATTTATCCACGAAGTTTGTTCTTCTAACCGGTATATTATTTTTATAATTAAATACGAATACCTACGGACGCTACAAAGTTTGGCGAGAGCGCCGCGTGTGCGTGTCGGATAATGACAGGTGACAATGACGTCATCGTATTCCCAAGGGCGTCAACTGTACTGATGAGTCCACACAACGCTGTTGATGCACTAACGAGTCGTATAATTTAAAATAATAACCACAATAACGACTGCCGTCGCTGGTACAAAGGCCGACACCAACAGAGGCGGAGAAAGAGAGATCGGACAAGTGGCCGTACAAACGAAGAGCCGGACGGGTGAGAGGGGGGCTTAAGAAGGTTACAGTGAAAGACTGTTGGAAAACTACAACGCGGAGTTGAAGGAAGGTTGAAGAAACAACGAGGACAAGGCTGTGGCATTTTCTCATGAGAGCTGTTGCGGAGACCAGTCAACTGGCAAGAAGCAAGGGAAAGCAAGCGGAGAGACGCAGAGCGAGAGAGAAAGAGAAAGAGAGAGAAGTGCGCAAGACACAAGACAGAGCCAAACAGGGCGGCCCTCATGTTCGTTCTGTTACCTGGCCACCTACCTGCAGTCGCTCCAACAGATCAATAGTCGAGACCTGGAGGACAACAAAAGCAGACCTTGCATACCATCCAGGTGTTCCTCAACCGTCTCTCTACGGCCGAAACCGACCGCCGAATAAATCAATACACAACGAAGCTTTCTTTTTAACGTTCGCAGCCGTTTCAACTGACTAACCTTGTACCGTCACTTTTACGAAATAACTAGAATTTTCTTAGTTTTGTTTCTTCACACTCATCGTAATGCTAATTTGCATACTACGAATACAAACGTAAAATCCCGTCTGCTGTGACCATAATTCTTTTAGTTATAAATTACCAGACGTATTTGTAGATGAGCAGTCCTGGGTACATATACACTGTGCATGGCAATGTTCACAACTACTATGGTTACGGCCGTTTACGATTTCGGTACCTACTATTATTTAGTCATTAAAGTGCTTCACGCCAGTTAACAGTAGTTAATTATATCTATATACAAAGATATAGGTCTGTGCGTGTGTGTGTAGGCGCGAGCGCGTGTTTACTATTAGCTAATAAGCAATCAAGATTAACGTGACATACGCAAGTGAAACTGATCAAAATATAAGTTGGCATGCGCAAGCGCGCCCTATACACATAACGCACACACAAGTGTACGAGCGCGAGAGAGAGAGAGAGAGAGAGAGAGAGAGAGAGAGAGAGCTAGAGAGAGAGTGTCAAATTCAAAAGCGCATGAATGGAGGGTACTGAATAGTAAATTAACCTATACAAAAATATAGTATTAAGTAAAAACGTACAATTGTAAGAGTATAAATGTAAATCTCATAATTCTGCTCACTATGTTCTGAAAATTAACGATCTGACATCAACAAATTCGTTTGAAAATTTCACACATTCAACTTACAAGTTCTAGCTTTTCGGACTGAAAACGATATGAAGATTCGTAATAATTTAATAACCCGCAATACGTTGGTTTATTTTTTAAGACATACTTTTTATTTAAACTAATATTTTAACCTAAAAAGTTATAATTCGACATTAATATAAAGAGTTGAAACAAAGTTTAATTCCTTTTACTATAATGAAAAACGACAGAAATAATTCATTACTGTAAAATTCTGAGATACAAATAGAATATTGATTTGTTTTAATTTAAAAAGACTGGAAACCTAAACGACGTTGTAAACTAACTGTTACAAAATTCACACCAAACATTAAAAAACACGTGGTGTCGAAATTAGGTTAAGTACACTTTGGAAATAATACTTCGAGAAACTATTATATTCTGTACAGATTCCAGTTAATTTTATAAGTTATATTAAACACTATGCAGTTTAATAAATACGAATGTACGCAAATAAAATAAATTGCAACTAACGTTAACACCAAACACACAATAAACAAATATAAACATTTTACAATGTCATTAAGCACGTTGTTCAACATTATACATAGGCTAATGAATATTTACCCCCACCATTTTCCCCTCCCCCTCATCAAACAGCTGTGCATTTCCTCCCAAATCTGTTATGCACTCTGGTCAGTCTTTAATATAACCTCGAAGATTTCCGCCTTAATTCAAGCGCTGAATATTTAAAACAGTTAATTCTGTTTAATTTACTAACTTAAAACTGTAAGTTATGATAAATAACTGTCATAAATTATAAAACGATTCAATAAAATCGTTACTGATAACAGTTAACGATATACAGTTAATGATTAGTGTCTTTCTTGTAAAAGAACTCGACACTCTAATCGTCGTACACTGTTAACAATTTAGAATAATCACAATAGTAAACAAATACACTAAAAATATTAAAATACATATGAAATAATAGTAGTAATTAAAGAGAAAACTAACCTAGATATGAACGTTGACGGCAGACGACAGGATTTTGGTCCGCAGTTGTCTGATGTCTCACCGACTCTGAGGAACGGAACTATGGAGCCGGGAACGGACGCACCACTGCGCCACTGTACGTTCTTCCAACTAACACGACGACGTCATCGCGTACCTTGCAATGGCCTCCCTTCTCCCTTCGGCTTAGCCTGCGCTCTTTCAACCCCAACCCCAATACGGACAGAAACCCTCCATCATCCCAAAGCACAAGAAACTTCTTTAGGACGAAAAGAAATCTACCTACTTCTTTTATTGATCCATCACAGCGCTGTGTAGTCCGCTCTTCTTCAAACTAAAATATCTCAGTCTTTTGAAAGAAAAAACTTAACTCTTCTAAACGAACAGCTAACAAAGCATGCGTGGACTTGTTTCTTTTACGTAAACACAGTCTGCACTAAGATAAAGTTATCTAATTAGATTAAGATGGTCGTCAGCGTTTACGTGAAACCGTACAGACCGATCGGCATTGTATTTGTCTGTAGTAATTAGAAAAAGACAAAGCTGATGACGGAATTAACTAGTTCATCTTGTGTCTTGTACCTAGTAAATGCGCAACATTTAACGTGTAATAAAAAATCTTAATCATATTAAGTGTAAAATGATTAAAGGTAAGCAATTAAGTAATATATTTGGTAAGTCGCTTAAAATATATTTTTTTTTAACTGGTGAAAATTAGTTTACGGAAGTAGGGCGTAAATCCCCTACTTTATTAGAAGTAATTACCATCTCTTCATATTCCCCCAGCCCCTGTATTTAATTTTTTGTATTTTTATATATTCAATACATTACGCTACCTCTCTTGCCCCTCACAATATCTTCTTATCTGTTTGCCTATAATACTCCTATCATGCAGTCTGCTAATAATACTCCTATCATGCAGTCTGCTATCCTCTCTCTCTCTCTCTCTCTCTCTCTCTCTCTCTCTCTCTCTCTCTCTCTCTCTCTCTCTCTCTCTCTCTCTCTCTCTCTCTCTAACTTCATTTATCATCTCTCTCATTTATCTAATCTACATTTCTTACTTTTTTCCTTGGACCGCAGTAGGTCTTTTTTATCAGTGCCATTGGCGCCCGCCTGTCCATCAGACTAGCTAACGCTTTTATAAATATATTATAAATATTTTAGTGGATAGTTAGTGAGGATCGGTCAATAATATAACTTTTAGTAATTTTGCGTCGACGTTTCGACAATATTTATTGTCATCTTCAGGACCTGTGTATGAAATACAATAGAAATATCAAACACAACGAAACAATTAAATATTTGGGTGAACGTGTTGGTGATGTGAGTGTGTGCGTGTGTATGTATGTATCATTTTTTATGTGAAGACTTATGATAGTTTGTTTACATCTTCAAATTATCTTTAAGAAAGCTGAAGATGTAAACAAACTATCATAAGTCTTCACATAAAAAATGATACATACATACACACGCACACACTCACATCACCAACACGTTCACCCAAATATTTAATTGTTTCGTTGTGTTTGATATTTCTATTGTATTTCATACACAGGTCCTGAAGATGACAATAAATATTGTCGAAACGTCGACGCAAAATTACTAAAAGTTATATTATTGACCGATCCTCACTAACTATCCACTAAAACATTCACTGATTGACGGTCACTAAAAATTTAAGGATTATAAATATTATTTTCGTAATGAAATATTACATAAAACCTACACTAATAACAGGGTTTGCCGATATGAAGTCTGTAACTAGCTGTCTAAAGTAAGACGGACAGAAACACCGTTCGTCACGGATAGGTCGTTTAAAAAACAAAATAGATTCCGGGGTAAGTTCAATTGCTCTAATATGCTTTATATTTTCTATTTACAAACCACTAGTCTGTATGCTGCAATACGACTAGCACATTCGCTACTTGTGACATCGTAAGGTGGAAACCTACTAATATAGATGTAGGCCTGAGTGGTAAGCACTTTGTGCCTGTTCAACCATCTAATATAGATAACGTCCTGTTACCCTGTTACACAGCACTCGTTTCAGTAAGTTAAAAACTATTCTGTCACCATTACAATCGATTGTCTGTTGTTGTCCTAACCCCTCCGAAACTCCCATGTCTAGACATGCGATTGAATAGCTGTGCCTGTGAATTACTTCTAATCCATGGATATGCTGCTACAGTTAGTTCTGAGTAAGGAATATATTAGCGCCATAATACTTTTAAACACTTGCTTACCGAAATGCGTGCGATCTGTTCAGTCAGTATCTTCAGATGACGCGTATACCTTCAATACATCGTTTCAACTTGTGAGTCATGGTCGGCAGCTGGTCTGGGTCAACCACCTGCAACAGAAAGGTGAGCATCGGCTGGTTACAATTTTGTTTCGAGAAAAGCTTCTTATATTACGCACCTTATAAAATACGATCAGGTTACGTCCTTCACATTCACTGTACTCTTACCAAAAGTCGGAGAAAAATTTTGACAACGTTAAAAATCACTATAATGCAAACTTTCTACATCTTCTCCTACGCGTTCCAAGAACTAAGTTTGCATAAATGTAAAGTGTGGATAGGTTACACGCACATCGCACAGCCTTCTTTGCATCAGAGGAGGAAAAGGCTGATAGTTTACTCTTTACGTTCTCAGGGGGCACGTATCTGGTACGGTTACAAATAAAAAATTACTTCTTTAATCCTACGTCTGCATCAGGTTAACACTCCACAAAAAACGCAAAAATCAGTGTTGTACAGTTTTAATGTTTCATGAAATATGCACGACATTCCGATAATTTGTTGGTTTAGATTTGATCACTGCCAACTCTGATTCAAACGGCGCTCAAAGGAAATTAATTATTTAAACTTGAAGATGTGCTTCAAGGCACAAAACCTAAATTTCAGCTTATCATAACATGTTTTTCTTCTTTGTTTACCTGCACAATGAGTCAAAACTAAACATACTAGGCCTATACTTATTAGTATAATCAGGTTTTCTACACTAATCTAGTAAAAATTCTGCGTTATCTCTTTATCTCCATTACTGACAGTTATTTAAAAACAAGAGTTAGCAACAGCCAAGTAGGCCTAACTCTGCACAACTTAAGATAAGTACATTTTCCCTTTAGAATAAACGTCAGAAATTATTTAAGAATTTTTGTGCTTCCAGACCTGACTGCATCGGTTTTGTCTCCTCTAGACTTCCTGAACATTCTCCTCCGATGTCTTCTTCACAAGTGTGGCGTTTGTTCAACCAACGACATCAGAATAGATAGGGAGCGATGCCCGAACAAACGCTATACCTGTGAAGAAGACATCGGAGGATGTCGAAACACCGAGAGGAAGATAAAAACCGATTGCAACTCCTCCCCTTCCCACAGACAGACACACAGTTTTCCTTTTAAACATTTTGCGTTCGTACTTGCTTAAACCCTATTCGCATTTTGGTCTGCTGCTAATATAACTATAGTATAGCTAATCAACACCATTTGATTTCCTTCTATAATCAATCTATAAGGGGGGTTCTAACAGAGAAATCTGTTTTCTAACAACGAAATATTTACTGACCACGTATGTAGCTCTGTGAAATAATATTTGTATTTAACATTCCTATCAGAAAACGTCGTAGGGGTATGTTTTAAAATGTAATATTTGTTACTCCGTTTCAGCCCATAACTGAAGAACAAGAACGACACCTTTGCATCGCGGAAACAGAATTATTGTGGTTCACGTTTAGAGAATGTCCGATTTCTGCAATCCATTCCTAAGGCTATACAGCTAAGAAGAAACAGAATTAACAAATAGTGAAAAAATACGTCTTTTGTTTGGTACCGCCTCGGAACTTACGCGGCCCTGTTACAGCGAGACTTAGGACTGAACTAGTACGCTAAAATTTACTCTTCTTTTGGAAGAAAACGTACGAACCACTATAACCGTACAGTATCCGTCGGTGATATATATTATCCGTACGATATTATTGGGATCGACAGGGCTTGACCTACGGGGGATCAAGATAAAGCCCGTTCAACACTCATAACATTGCAGTAACAAATACGTAGGCCTATAGTTTATATTATATACGCGTATACTGTATTAAAATATTTTCAAGTTTTCGATACGAGGAAATGAACATGCGCCTAAATTTTGACAATACTTATCAAATATTGTTAACAGTTATTAAACTACATACCTAGTGTGTTGTGTTTTATTAGTTTGTTTGTTGGTAGACATGAAAAAGAACGCGAAGTTTTAAGATGTACAGTCTACTAAACATGCAGAAAGTAACCACCCTCACGGCAGCAGAAGCCAACTCTACCCCGTTCCCAAACAAAATATCTAAATCCAATGTCGCAGTTCGAGTCAAGTATGAAGCACTATTATTTGTTTGAAAAGAAAACCTCCTTTGGTTATGTGTGGTTAGAATAATCATAATTTAGGTATAGTTTTATTTCAATAGTGCTCGCCAAGCATAATCTATTATGATAACTTTAGAATTAAATACAAAAACTTATAAATGGAAAATACGATATTGACTAAATATTGTCTTAAACAGAGAAAGACAACCTGAATAATGTTCCATTAAATCACTGATGGTCAGTTCTTGAACTATTGGGTGTAGGCTACTACAAGAATCTATAGACCTGCACGTGAATACACGAGGAAAACAGAAAACTAATGACTGGCCGTTTACCGTAATTGCATTCGGGTTTCCATTATTCATAACACCGGCATAAGCTTGTTGTTCGCGTAATGGACAATTACGTTTGTTCTGTTTTTTTGTCAGTTACAACTATTTCTACCGACCGGTTGTATCATTGTTTTTCTCGACGAGTTTCACGTGAGATGTTTTCAACATCGCCAGTAGAGAAAGGTTTCCACCAAAGGTCCGAACGAGTTTCCCAAGAGAAGAGATCATGACGTGGTCACTCGCTTTCTGTGCTTGACCTGGATCAAAATCTTGGCGTCAGAAAAAAAAAATAATCAGTTTCTTCTAGTGACCTGGTTCAACTAACAAAACCTGGCGCGGTCTTACACGCCGAGTATAAAACCCGGGCCTCTGCTGTATGCGCTTTGTGGGAACAATGCCTCGTCGGTACACTATTTCCTATCACAGGCGCAGCAGATGACCAAAATAGCGGCTTATGGCGTTTTAAACACTGACAGTGTCACGATATCGTTCAACTCCAACCTGTATTCCACACAATATATACTTGTACACAAGTGTCCGATCGTATAAGAATATTATTTGATTACAATAAAGAGATTATAGTGTTACCATTCTCAATACCACATTCCCCATAACGTTCATCAGACTGTTGTAATTAACAAAAATAAGATTCATAAATATTTTCAGTCAAATATACTTCATAACTTTGCGGTATCACACTTTATTTTTTTCCAGGAGTTGTTACGAATAGGCCTACGCTTTAGCTTTAATAAAACAAATTTAATTTCGAATTAAAATCCAACGCTTCTGAAAAAAAATATAGAACGAAGAAATTTAAAAAAAAAACATCTTATTTCCTAATTCAAAATTATTCTAGTTCCAGAGAAACGGCGTGCGTGTGAGTCGTGCGAACAGTTCCAGACGGTACGTATTTTTAATTTCGTCAGGTTTCCACGGCGCCGTGCACACGAATTGGGTGAAACATGTGACAGAGAGCACGTGACAACAACACGCTGTACTACACGGCACTAGTGCCAACTGCAGCGGTGAAATCTATTTAGTTCCCTTTTATTAACACAGTTTCTTTATCATCTCACCTGTGCTGTCATTAAAATTTTCCTAACCTTTAACTGATTTTCATCAACACGGATTACTGTCTGACAAATGCGTCTGAAATCTGACAATGTATCAACTGTCATTGTCGAGCAAATACTCAGTCAACAAAGCAATACAACATTTAAGTAATAAACTTTTATTAGTGGATACAATATTCACAACAGTAAATAAAACGTTGCATAAGAAGTCGTTCGTACACTCCGTTAAACATTAAACCAATATACGCAACTTCCGATTAGCGCTTCCGAGCATTTCACATCATCATTAGAACGGAAACACACGATAACAACCTTTGTTAGTTATTTTCTATTTCTACACACGATAACAATTTTATTTTCTATTTCTAATACTAGGCCTACATTGTAATTAATAATTTATGCCTATATATACATAAACCTCCTATTCAGACTTCACATAATCATTTACTGTACATATTATAATATATATTAATTGCCTGCTACATAAATGTCTATATCTATTTAATTATGTAATAATTGTTTTTAACTTTCTTTATACATATGTTTTGATACTTCATTAGCGACGTTTCGTGTCAGTGTAGACGCATGTACGTCAAAATCTGAAACACGTCTAACAAAAATTGCTTTAGGCCTGTGTTCTCCCCAAACCTGCAGACTGGTAATACGAGAAGATAAATCCCACAGTTTCTAAAGCCCTGGCTGAGAGGCGAACACGAGAACAAATGTGGAAGCATCTGATCCTCCTAGAGGGGATTGGATGGTTAGGCCGGCCGGAGGAACGAGGGGTTGCGCTACCCCACTCTGACTAAATTAGTAAGCCCCGGACTGACGGTGAAGACGGCCAACGCCTAGTCTCATTTGAAGCATTATAGGACAGACTCATCAGAGAAGATTATGAATCAGAGTCCACCAGCGTTTTGACATTCACAAACGCAGTCAGCGTGCGTAATTAAACAGTCACCAGAACTACGTAAATCCTTATTCACATATGATTAAACAAGCTGAGGAATGACTCGTATAATCTCAGACGTATTTATTGGTATTCGTGTTCGTGTAGATACGTAAACACTCTGAGTTGATGTTGAGTTTGTACTGAGATATAAAACGCTATAAACTGTATTTTTAACAAGTATTATACAAACTGAGTATTATAAATTGTGAGATTTAATCATTCTAATAATTTGTCCTTTTATTCTTGTGAAGATAAAATTGTCTGCAATGATATTTATATTTGTCTACGTGGGTTTGGTTTTCAGAGCCGTTCTAGCCTTTTTCCATGCGTACAACACTGACGATGGGTGGAGTGTGAAGTAGCGACGACTAAGCGCTTTACAGAACATCACACATTCATAAATGATAAGAATGTTAGCATCGCCAACCGAATATGAACTACATATAAAAGTGTCAGCATGTGGCTGCGATTAATAAAAATGATAAGTCTTAACGAATTTGTAAAAATTCTAATGTTGTAACAATCAGTACTTATTTTGTTGAACCCGTACATTCACTTTTTCATCATTAACGACGAATCAATTTTCAGTTCGACGTCGTATTGAATCCATGACTCGGTGATGGTAGGTCTGCGTAGAAAGTATGCGTGTTTTATGGTATAGGCCTACTCGCGTGTTGTACGGGCATACAGAGATAAAAATTAGATGTTAGTAATTATGTATTTCTAATTGCTGCTCTATACATAAAGAATTATATGAAGAACTGAATCATATACAAGAGGTGTTAAAAAGTGGGTTAAATATTGCAGGACAGAGAGAATGGCAATTCTCTCTGAATATGAGAGTGTGAGCTGGTAACAAAAACCGCAAGCACGCCAAAATATATTGAAAGAGAGAGAGGGGAAGATAAATAATGTACATGTGGGGGTGTACGTGTCAGAAGGTTAAAACTCAAACAAAAGCTATAAAACATTCACAGAATATTTCACTGAGTGACACGGCCTTGTCTATTTAGCGGCATTATTAGCCATTCCACTGCTATTCAAGTTTATTATTTCCCCTTTCGACTCTGAGCAGGCCAGAATTGGCGCAGTTTCCTGTAAAATCTGGAAGAACTTCAGTGTATTACCACGAATCTCTTTTCTTTATCAAATAACTGATCAATAATAATATGGTTTGTTTTCTAAACAATCGTCTTTATTGGATTTATGTATTATTATTTTACACTAATCTAATGGTGTAAATATGTACTACTGAAAGCCAGTAGGTTGCATAGACTTTGATTATGATATTTAAATTGCCTTGAATAATTTTCAAAATTTGAATAATTTTTACACAGAGTTGTGACTTTAACTGGAGTTAGGAAGTATTCAATGAGTTCTAAAAAAAGTCTTTTTATTTATCCACGGCTCACAGCCTGTTCTTTCTGCGGTTTAGGCCTATCTCTTTTTCGATTTGAATCCCGTATCTAGGTTATCGCTCTATCTTTTGCTGGGACGGCCTATACTTCTTCTTCGGCTTCATAATTTGTCTCTTGCAGACTAGTCTTTCTGGTGTCATTCGATTTATGTGATCCTGCTTCCGGCTATGTACATAATCGTTTATCTCTCTGTATGACACATTTGTGTAATGTTCTTAGAGATTTATCTCACCCACAATGTATGCCGAAGAGTTTTGTTCATGTTCTCATTTCTTTTGTTCTAATACTCTTTTGTCTTTAAATACATTCGATTATATTTTTGAGGACCAGTCTTATGGCCTACATGTTTGTACATTCTCTTGTTGTGGTTTACTTTGACAAGTGTTTCATTTTTCCGTGCCTAAAAGAACGACTGCTAATTTCCGTTTGTTACTGTCTTACCTCATCTTCTTGATCCCATAAAGTCACAAATGTACTCGCAAGTATTGAAGTGTAATCATCTAATCAATCATTTTCCCCTTAGTTTTGAGTCTGCGCTTTCGCGATTCTGTTGCTGTTATCGATATTTTTTTTGTGAAATTGTTTTTGCATAACTGTCTCGATTTCCGCGAATAAGACCACATCATCTATAGGCTATAACAGTATTTTTATTTCCCGGCATTCCACTCTGTAATATCCTGTACTTTTCTTGTTATTTCGTTTAGCCTACTATTATGTTGGAAAAGCAGAGGACATTCTTTGCCTTAAAGTCGTTGAGACTCCTTTTTATATGCTTAGCTTATGATTTAATGTGTGTTGAATGTTAGATTTCTAGTTAATATTTTTACAAGACTGGTGATTTTTAACACAGGAAAAAGTTACTGAATACCACTAAAATCGATACAATTTTTATTAACACTATTATGAAACAATGATAATATGGTTCCTAGTTCTCCCAGTTACCCAATTTTCTAATATTCACTATACACAAACAACAATAAAAGCCATCAAGTCAAATCATTACATTAGTCCACAACGCAAATTACATTTAAGCATGTGACACGTTCTGAAAGTCAGTAGTCTAAAAACGGTTTCTCCAACGCACAACTGATTCGTGGAACATTGTTCTAACGCACTGAAATCACTTGTATAAGCAGCGGAAAATCTGTTTACAATATTGGGTTTATACTTATCCAAGGTCACTTGTGGTGTGTAATGGTCTAAAACCTTCCAGGTGCCTGGAGAATAATAAGCGTTAGTAAGTCTTAGCAGAGGGCCCTGGACATGGCTGGCGTGTCGTGTCTATTTGCCGACTCAGCGAGTAGGCTACGTGACGTAGACTACGCATGTTATTTTCGTCATATCCAAGTAAAACTTTGTTGAACAATGATCATCGGAATCCACTGTCATATAAACGAGCCTTCAGATGAATGTACAAGTAAGTCAAAAAAAGCGTGGGTAAACTGGCCTGTTGCATTCTATTGACTTTTACGTTACTTGTCTCGTTGTCTCTGTTGTAACGTTGTCTCGTTACAAACATTGGACCAGTGGCGTAACTACAGGGAAGGGTTCAGGGGGATCAATCTCCCCCCCCCAAGAGCTACTAAAAATTTCAGTGAAATTCCTTAAGGACTTTAACGTAGGCCCATTTCTAAGCCAGTTGCCTGAGTTAAAATAAGGTTACAAATAGTTGTACAAATAACTATATGGAAAGAATCTTAAATATCTCAATGGTCCTGAGGAAAATGGGGAGTCCAACCTTCAAGCTATTCTCATTAACTCATCCAGCCCCCGAGTAGCTAAGTCCCATCCCCCTAGAACTGGTCTCACCCCCACCCCCAGCAGCAGCTCCTAATTACGCCACTGGCACCATACGTGGTTCTCTCGTTCGACCCTTGTCATTTAAATGATGCAATGATGAGTGTCTTGATTTAAGACGCTCCTACGTTTGTAAGAGTTTTAAATTCGCCAGTATTGTTTTAGCTTGACTGTTTGCCCCCCCCACACCTTTGAAGTATTCGATGGTTATAATTTTGTTAACGAATTCCGTTAACTACTTCACTAGTTGGTGCTCAGCAATTCGACAGTACGTCGAAAATTTTGTGTCTTGTCGTGTTGTCAAGACCTTTGAAAGCTACTTCTATCTCTTTCTATTAACTTCAACTTCATTATTTTTAATTAAATTTAATAAAATAAAATTAAGAAGATTTTTTTATTAGTGTATATACGTATATTGTATACGTATTATCATATAATCTTATTAATTGACATATTATCTTAAAAAACTAGTAATTTCAGTTACATAATTTTTAAAAAATTTTTAAAACTTTTAATGGTTAAATATGTAATATGTAAATGGTTAAACAGTAATGAGTGTCTTGATTTGGGTAGTTGCTATGTTTGTAAGAATTTTGAGTTCGAGATTATACCACTCTCTTTGATAATTCGCCACTTGTGTTTTGTCTTCAATTAGATTAAAAAGATTAGTAATTTATATCAAATAAAACTTGATAAAGTTAATGTAAACAATTTTTAGAAGAGGAAATAATTAGGCTGTGAGAAATATTCATCTCATCCTTCTGTTAATCTGTTCCGTGCTAACTAAATTTTATTAGCCATGGATTAGCCAATCCTAACGATCTACGTCTTTCAATACCGATTTCCTATAGCTACCGGAAGTCGGATAGCTGAATACGAATCGTCGTGTCTCCGAACTACCCAAGGTCACAATTAATACTGGTAACTGATGGCCTACTGTAAATACAACACTCACATATGCGTGTATATGAGTCACGTGTACAAAATTACGTAATTAACAAAACTACTGGTCGTTAATAACTGTATCGTAGTAAATATTAGTTATAACTTTACCGAATTAAATTATAATCATTACGGTGATCTGGTGTACGTTATTACGCGTGTACGTGCACATTTGCACAGCGAGACACAAGTGATCCACGGCTTGCTCAGTCATCTCCCACCAGATGTGAACCGGATACCAGTCTTCCTCATCTCCTCTTCCGCTGCGATTCTTCAACTTATCGTTTCCCCGGCCCCTCTCCGCTCTCCGAACCAGCGCTGCAAGTCAGAAACTCCAGCGCGGAGTTATCGTGGTTAATTAATATGGAAATGTGTCCTCCAGTTATTGCAGTAATCGACGAATGTATCAAGTCACCTACTTACACGTAGCGACTGCAGTAAATCCGTATCCGGTGCACTCTGGGTTGTTGAATCCGCGTCATGGAAGACAGAAAACAGAACAGATACTTTGATATCACTTGAGGAGTTGTTCTAACTAAAGCGTTTTCGTAATATCGACGAAACGGTCTAAACCCACATTACTTGTCCTTCGTAAGAACCTCCAATCCAACGTTGGTTCACGAGTTTCTGACATAATTCAGTGATCCACTAAACACCAGTATTACGCATGCGTGTGGATTTGTTAAAATTGTTTTTACCTGAACTTGTTTAAAATAAGTTTATAAACCAGAGATTGTTAATACACGGAGATTCAGAGACAAACAGCCTAGTTCCACAAAATGGCATAGAGTGTTTACAGAATTCATTCAGTTATGAAAGAAGGATATAATAATCTCACTTTCAGCAGTCATATTTGAAGATCTTAGACCATAATACTTCGCTAGATGCTTCTGATATACAATACAGAAAAATTATGTCTTTATTAATTTGTGACATGGTTTTAGATGTTTACACGGAAACCAGTTTAAAACAACACAATAAGAAATTTACTTAAAATGTTTACAATTATTATATCTATTCATGTGTTTTTGCAAATCATAAATATACGTGAGAAGTTATCTGCTTTGATACAGTTTTCCAGCTATTTATTATATTTCCCGATTTATTTTCCTCGAAACAAACAGCAAGTTGTTCAAACGAAGTCGTTGACTTAGCCGGCTTCCGATGACGTTTGTGATTCTAGGCAGAAACAATGTTTTGTAATACTGACTACAAGCAAGTCACTTTATGCCAACGGTAGTCTAGACACATTACAAATTTAAACAGTTTTTGACCTAACTATTCTTTTCTTATCTTACCGTAATAAAAAAAACAACGTCCTTGAAATACGCACTGGCTTAAGTTAAATTATTATTATGGGAAATTTTATTTTTCAAGGCATCAACACCAGAAACATTTGTTAGTCAATATACATTAAATTAATACAGTTAGTCAATATACATTAAATTAATACAATGACTTTTCTTGTTTACCGTTTTCACTCCACTGGACTGTTCCTTGCATTTCAATTGCCAGCGGTTCTTGTTATCATAACGGATATGGCGAAACCGTACGGTAGACAATCTGAGAACGTACCAACACCAAATAAAGCTTGTTCAGTGGACAAGATTGTACCAGTTTAATAAAAAATATTTCACGTAATCTTCTAGAGAGAACTACTGAGAACTATGAAGCAGAAAGCTAGAGACTCGACTCCCAAGCTCCCATTAGGAACTGACATAAATTATATTAGAAAAAACGCGAACTACAAAACGACTGACCCAAGTACTGAGGTGTCGAAACAAGCTTCTAAGCAAATCACGTAGTGTAAAACGTGTGAGCAGCTTTTCATTGTTTCAAGATCAAAATGGCATGTGGCGTAAACCCTTCTTCGTCCGTTAAGAAGTATTTCACGCAAATGATGGATGTTTTTTTTTCATTATAGGTTATTAGTTTTGTAAACATTTGTAAATTAATTTTTAAGTGATAGAGTATACATTTCATATTTTTTTCAGTTACCTTTAAATTTTAAACGCATTGCAATACAGCCGATGTCGAGGTTTTCCAACACTTTACTATTACATGTTTAGTATAACTTATAATTTGTAACATGTTACATACGTTATACGAATATTCATATCGTTATATATAATTTACGTATTTCTATTTAAATTTACTACTTTAACAGACGGAGCTTATTGCGACGATTACTTGAGTCTCTCAGACGTCTGTTGTAGTTTCTAAGTCAAAAATTAGTTTTATCGAACGACGTCTGAAGGGACAATTCAAACAATATTACACAAGTGTCACGTTTCTCACCGAAGCGGTTAACGTTCGATTTCACTCGCCTTTTTAGGCTTAGCTCAGTTTGTGATATGCTGGTTTCAACTTACACAACTACGATTACAGCTTATACAGGTCGGTAATTTTCAATCCTTTTCATCAAGGAGCATCTTAGTTGATCTGATATTTTCGCTTCACACGTCAATTTTTTGACTCGTGTAAGTATTGTTAGACCAGTTTTTCAGGTAAATAGACCGTAATTTTCTACGGGATGTTAATAGTCTATTGCTGTAGCACTTGTGATTAAGCTTCTTAACCGAATCTTTTGTTTGACGTTCATCGTGCACAACGACATGAGCATGCGCGTGAATTCACACAGATCTATAACTCATTGTGGTGATGGGAACCTTGTAACTCACTAAGGACGGCTGAGTCTTGTATTTACATATCAGCTTTCAAGTGCACCGTAGAATCAGTGAAGAATATTTAATTTCTTTCTAAAAGACAGACTTTTGCTTTTTCTATAGCTATCAATTTTGTCGTGTTATTGATTTTCATACAATTTCGCAACACGTTGCAACCTGTCGCACACCTGTTGTCGAACCCTGGTGTATATAAACTAAATTATTTTTACAACTGCGCCTCTGTCGAAAGTTACACAATTCTAAAAGGAGCAGTGAAACATTTTACTCATACGGTATATTCTTAACTTTTATTATTATTATTACTGTTTTTTAAGTTATATCTTATGATAAAGTTGTTCAAAAACGAACGTAAATCATTATGTTGTATCGTTCGGTGATGAAATTGTTTGACTGAAAACATAAAGCAGTATGAAATTGGGGTGATAACCTACCAATGAAATGACATAGAATATCTTCCAATGAATCGTTAAAGAATTTTGCAGAGGGTCGCCAAAAGCATATTAATTGAGAACTATATAGGCCTACGCTTAATTTTGTAATGTACTCTAATGTACAGGTATAATATTGCAAGTTACATATACCAATACACGTTAGCGTAGCCTATCCGAACATGCCCACCACGCCTATTCTGCTATACATACGAATGTGAACGTACTTTTTATTTCAAACAAAACTTTAAAGAATAAATAAATATTTCAATCACTTTCTGCTACAGTCCGTTTCTTGATGTATATAATACTATAATATTTATAACTAAGTTTACCTCAAGATATACTTTTTTCCTTTAGGAAACAAGATGGCGAAGGCTGAAGATGGGAGAACAAGATCTCCCGAAACATGTTCCTAAAGGAAAAAAGTATATCTTGAGGTAAACTTAGTTATAAATATTATAGTAATATATATATATATATATATATATATATTATTTCATTACTTTCTGCTACAGTCCGTTTCTTGATGTATATAATACTATAATACTTATAACTATTTTACCTCAAGATGTATTTTTTCCTTTAGGGACATGTTTCGGGAGATCCTGTTCTCCCATTTTCAACCTTCGCCATCTTGCTTCTGGTGCAGTATTTGTGTGTTGGCTTTTGGATGTTGTTATGGTGGTTTGTTGGTCTTTGGTCCTTCAATGTTGCATTATTGTGTGTGGTTGTGGTATCTGTTTTTGTATTTTGTGTATTTTCGATGTTGAGTGCTTTGAATATTGTGTCATGTTTTGTATTGATTTGTATTTGTTCTGGTATTAATTTGTTTTGTGTTTTATGTTTGTAAATCTGTAAATTTTCCCATATGTTCATTATGGTGCCTTTGTGTGGTATATGTTTTATTAGTGTTACATTGGTTATGTCTGGACATGAATTCCCAGACATAACCAATGTAACACTAATAAAACATATACCACACAAAGGCACCATAATGAACATATGGGAAAATTTACAGATTTACAAACATAAAACACAAAACAAATTAATACCAGAACAAATACAAATCAATACAAAACATGACACAATATTCAAAGCACTCAACATCGAAAATACACAAAATACAAAAACAGATACCACAACCACACACAATAATGCAACATTGAAGGACCAAAGACCAACAAACCACCATAACAACATCCAAAAGCCAACACACAAATACTGCACCAGAAGCAAGATGGCGAAGGTTGAAAATGGGAGAACAGGATCTCCCGAAACATGTCCCTAAAGGAAAAAATACATCTTGAGGTAAAATAGTTATAAGTATTATAGTAATATATATATATATATATATATATATATATATACATAAAGTACGAATCAGATACTGGTTATTATATCTGAGTTTAAGAAAAACGGATTCTGTACCACTCTATTTGTATAATTGACAATAGCTGAGAAGTTATTTAGAAGGCACTGTATCGTTTAGGCTTGATGCGTTAAGTGAGACCGCGGGTGTGTGAAAGCATTCTGATGTCGGATTATACGCATTACACAGGACGGATTAACACATCTCATCAGTACCTAAACAAAAACGCTAGCACTGTAATACAAAAAGATTTTATTTAACTGGGTTTTTAACTGATCATTAAAATTTTGACATTATAATTATTAATAATAATAATAGTAGTAGTAGTAGTAGTAGTAGTAGTAGTAGTAGTAGAAAACTGCTTATGTTATTGAGATAGTTTACGTACCGTACAGCAAAGGAGGTAGTGTGACCAGCAGCACTGTGCTCCAGGCACTTATTAAATATCCTAGTCACTTACTTGTACAGGTTCAACCGACTTAAGTGTTAAAAAACGCACCTCGATTTTACTCTCCTTAAAAATAAACAACTTTACTCAAAATTTAAAGAAAGAAAGTCTATACAAGCGCATGGATGGAACTCAGCGTTCAGCTACATTACTTACCGAAATACGAAAGCCTACGTGACTTTTGAGGGACACGAGAATCCATAAGGATTTTGAACTGTAGCATTGATTAGTTTGTACCGATGTTCGTCTTGAAATCTTTTGTCTGGTTTTGTGTAACGAAGGAGGCGTCGGTCCTTCTTCATGAGGTCAACCGTGACAGATCGATATCGGTTGCCAATTTGTGAGAATAAATAAGGCAGTCAATGTAGCAATGTAAATACGATTATTACATTGCACTGGGTTCCCACCAAGACGTACAGGCTAGCTACGCCATGACCCTGCGACGACAGAGGGTTTTCATGTGGCATACTATACTTCATATGATTGAAGCGACGTAGTATTAGTATGACTTACATTAAATATACACAAGAAATATAAACGTTACAGGGAATCGTGAGAGGAATATCTCTTCTCTTTTGACACAGGACATTTAAAAGGCTGCACTTTTTCAAAGACAATTCAAAGGCCAGCTGAAATCATTCTCTATCTTATTTTTAGGAGAAAGATATGCCATTAGGAAGTCGGATGTTTACGAACCATCAGTTTACAAACTAGATTACAAAAATAGTATGGCTCATCGTGAATACCAATAATCAGCAACAATTTAACAGTGATTAGTAATCTAGTGTATTTTACATTTTACATTATACTGTGTTGATTTACTTCGTAAGACTGTCAGCGAATGTTACCACTTTCTTTGAAATGTGTGTGTGTGTGTGTGTGTGTGTGTGTGTGTGTGTGTGTGTGTGTGTGTGTGTGTGTGTGTGTGTGTGTGTGTGTGTGTGTGTGTGTGTGTGTGTGTGTGTGTGTGTGTGTGAGAGAGAGAAAGAGAGAGAGAGAGAGAGAGAGAGAGAGAGAGAGAGAGAGAGAGAGAGAGAGAGAGAGAGAGAGAGAGAGTTGTTAGTTTACGGTTAACTGGTTCACGCATGAGCACGGAAGTTATATTACAAGACTCGAATTTGGACTTTGACCGTATTGTCGTAGAGCGTACAAGTTTACAAAATTCCGTTAATATGACGGCTGTGTCCAACTTCGCATAATCTTTTCCCGTCATAAAAACTACTCTTAAGCGAAGAGAGAGAGAGAGAGCGCACCCGCGCACACACACACACATACAATGAAAATACTGTATGTATTCCATGAGTATACGGTAAAACACTGTCATTTCTCCATGACACAGAGGATAAAAAAAATATTTTTATTTAACTCTTCACATTTAAGGCTACCATTTGTTACGAGACGGCAGTGAATTAACTATTAAGATATAGTACTACGCTGATTAGGTAGTTAGCAGATAATTAGGCCTAATATGAGTGGCCTACTTGTGACACATTTTTTGTACATCATAATGTATTAAATAATCATTATCTTTATCATATCATTATCATCATGTCGTTATCACTTTTATGTAATCGAGTTCATAAACATCACGCTACAAAGAAATGAATCTTTGTTATGATAATCACACTATGTAATAATCATTTGCAAATCAATTATTGTTTTTGAAAGCTTATGCAGATGATAAGAAGATCGTGGAGCTTCTACCCTTTAGCCCTACATAGTAAAAAAACTGCAGATGACAGTTACGTAACTCAAATAATACTCATTTTAATATGTTCCGTAAAGACTGATGTGAAACACACATAATCTGTTTCAGAAGACAAATGTTTTTAGGAACGTAGCTTAACAAGAAAATTCATTTAAAACTGACAGATAGAAAATTCATAATTGGAAGGATGCGGGGCCCAAGAAGATTTAAAAAACATTAGGAATCGTTGGAAGGATTGTTAACAAAAAGCGGCAGTAAGGGAATGTTACGCGAACGAATAAATAATCAGAATACGAAGTGCAAATGGTGAGAACCCCCAGAGGTTTTATTTATTTCTTGTTAAGAACGAAAACAACCCACTTAATGCCACTAAGTCACTTAAAATTCTGATTCCATTGCGCCGACACGTTTAGAATGCATAACACTTATTCTTACAGAAAATATCTTTCAGTGTGAATAAAGATTAGGGCCGGATACTCCACTCTAGAAACGCCTCTTGGCATTATTTGTTGTGAATAGCGAACTTTGAATTTTGTTGCGGTCTCATAAAAGCCAGTAAGTAATTAGCGTTAATCAATAAATCGTAAAAGTTGAAATTCGCTGTGGGATGTTGGTGTTACACTCTCCTCATCTTTAGTAAAACTGTCTTAACGACATTCGGTCCTGTGTATGTCTTCATCCGTCCATAGTTCCTTCCATTACTGATGTCATCAGCATTCAACCTTTCTTCTTCCCCGTCCTGTCTTTCCCTCCTACGATCCTCAGCTCCAGACAGTTTCTATATACCAGAGGCGGCCCGTGTTTAGGTTGCACGGTTGCACAGCCACCATCAAATCCCGAATTGTATTTTAAATTATAGAATTATGAATAAAACAATAACTAATAATAGTGTTGTCAAGCTAAATCATCGTAATTAATCATTTGCCGATAGAAAAGCGGAGAGCAATACTAGAAACCGTACACGCTCTTGCCGCGATGTATGCACCAACTGTGACGCGCTTTGTATATGGGGAAATACAATGGAGTAGGTCTCTGGCTGGCTAGACCCGGGTGTTCCTGTTACAACAATGTAGGTTCCCTTGGTGTGATTAGGGACTGCAAACTCCGCTTGTACGTCACGGCGCCACCACTCTGTTGCTAAATAACATGTAGTGCGCCAGGTCGGAATTTGTAAGGTTATGTTATTATGTTAATTGAGTTTATTAGTGTCGTTCGAATTTTTTGAGAAGTTCGTTGTTAGTGTCAGTCCAATTCATCGTTAAATGTAAATAATAGTACATATAAAAGATTAAGGTGTCATAGTGTAAGATATTTATTATATTTAACTGGTAGGACGCTAGGACGCCATGAATTCTGTGGAAAACTTAACAAAAATTCCGTTCAATTTACGTCCTATTGGGGAAAAAATTGAAATTATGACAGTAGGTAGGCCTAAGCATACACCAGATTTCAAATTGTACACTTTGATTTCAAATTTTAATGAAACTGTAAAATCAGGTAACAGAATATTTAATCGTAAATTTAAAAAGATTTATACAATAAATATTCGTGGTTATGTAGGTGTGACACTAAAATTGCATTATTTTGCTTTCCTTGTGTATTGTTTGGAAGGGAGGAGACGTGGACATTTTCTGTTCAGAAAATAAAACAATTTAATTCCATCCAATCCAACTGCAACTCCCAAATTTTTTAACCTCCAGCCGCCACTCCAATTTTCGCCCCGATCAAGATGTTTTTCTCATTCTTATTACTTTCAGCAGTTTCCTGTCCTTTCCTATTCTCGTCAACACTTCATCGGTATTCACTCTGTCAGACCGTTTCATCTTAATCATTCTTCGCCAGAACCACATTTCAAAGCTTTTTCTTTCTTTCTTTCTTTCTTTCTTTCTTTCTTTCTTCCTTTTCTTTTGAGGATCTTTAGTTATACGTTGACGTTAGTTTGACGATCTTCCTTTACTTACACCATCTGTGACTGACTATAAAACAGATAAACATGTCACTCGCTTTTGTAAGATTCATAAATTAAAAAAATTATAGTTGTGTAACTTACATTTTCAATAGACAGAATGCATGTTTTTGCGACAACATAACTGGGACATGGGTCACACTATTCAACATATAATAAGTTCAGTAACGTTGTTATTTAATTAAAAGGAAATTATAATTACTTTATGACATAAGCAGTACTAACAAACTCGCAGAAAATTGTTGCAAAATCGTAGATAGTATATAATAAAACATGTATCACAATAAGATCTATATGTAGAGAATGATAATGTGATACTTATTATTAATTAGAATGACTGCTTTCCAAAACTTTAAATTTGAATAATGAACTTCCAAAGTCAAGCATCACATACAGAAACATGGATAGATGACGTCACGGTGGCTCGGTCGCTGGGGACCTCTACATTCGGGACCGTTAACGTTACATAATAAATGTTTACATTTTTCCGATTATCTCTTTTTGCATACAAATGTGCCACTTTTTTCAAATGATTGTTCTCAACACTTCAATATACACGCTAAACCAAACATTAAATCACACGTGCGCGTACGCCCCCCCTCCCCCCACACACAGATAGAAATATATAAAAATGTGCATGAAACTATAAATATGAACTATATAAACGAACTTCTTACTTAAAAGAAATTGAACCCAAAATTTTTAAATAGTGCACTGCACTGTGTTCAGGTTTAATGCAAACAAACTTAGGAAGATGATAGTAACATTTCTTTAACACTGATAACACAGTAACTAGAAGTTTTAATAACAATTCGAGCTAAAAAATACATATACATGAGCGAAGGCAACCGTGAATATCTAATGTCTGTATGATATCTGTACCCTACCAAGTAGGATGAATCTTCTCTCTTCCTCCCTTTGAGAAAGGGACATTAGAAGCCTTTAAAGTGGACTTCTGATATGCGTTTAAATTAACATGTATTTAAACAAGAATCTTCAAAGAGGATTTCATTCGTGGTATAATAGGTGGCCAGTTGTTCTGATTGACAGAACTTATTACCTCACATCATAAAACAAGTGTTGAGCTAGTAGCAACTCTGTCACTCTGTGAAGTGCGTTTTCTCGTAACAGCTTGTGTTCTTCAGATAATAACGTGACCATAATGCGATAAGTACTGATAGATTTGGCCTTCGCAGAAGACTGCACTGCTCAACTGAACAAAAATAATGAGCTCACTATATGTGACTTCTTATAATGTCTGTTTCAGTTGAATATCGACCACCCGCGAGGTAAGACGGCAAACGTCATCAAGCGAAACGTTATGAAAAATAAGTTTGTATTTTAATACTTCTAGAAGAAATATACTTTTGTTTTATTTATATGCTGGATACTGTGTTCACACATAGGCCTACGAAAAACACACATGCATACACTACCTGTGTATAACTGTGCACAATTTAATTACGTAAATTTGTTAACCTATGTAGTGTGAATACCTCTGGCTATGTCACCAGAAAACAAGAAATTCATGAAAACAATTAGTAATTTTGGGAAATCATAATAATTTTTGAAATGGAAAGGCACATAAAGAAAATAAATATTACGAAAACAGGGAGTGATGATAGCAACAGCGTCGTTGTAAATAATGGAAATGTCGAACAGTATATATACATAACGGACGCGTGTTCAGTGATGATTTGAAGACGGAAAAGAAATAAAAATAAGAAATAAAGTGATTTAAAATGCTTTAAAAAAAATAAAAGTGTAATATTAAGCTAATAATAAATAAATAAATAATAAGTATTTGTTATTGAACTTAAGCAAACCTTTGTATAATGTTTGCGTGCGTACTGCTTCAAGTCTAAGAAATAAACGCCAACGAATAGAGACGAAGATCAGTTACAATTTTTTATTTACATGTAGATGTGGATGACATAGAGTTAATCGCACTGATACGGTAAACAATGAGGAAATCCTTGGGACTGTGATGGACTGAGCACATCATCAAACGATACAAAAAGAAAGATAACGTCAGAACAGTTCAAAGTTTGTTATCAACAGTATTGAGAGTTTGGTGAAAGGAAAAAAGGAGAAATAGAAAAAGAAGGCAGTCGATTATTTAAAGGACTGAAGAAGTGAAAGAAGCTGGTCACGAATTAGAATTTTGTTTGATGTATACACTCAAAGTTACAACGCATCTTCAGTGCTCATGATATTTTTTAAAATGAAATAATAAAAGCAGGAAGGCTTTAATTTTGTTATCAACGTAACAAAACTCTATACATAACTAACACGGATTAAACGGTGTGAACAAAAAAATTTAGTCAATTATTTTTTCGGAACTCTATTTCAAAGACTTCTTATTGATGAACAGAATGCCTACGAAGTCAACATTAAACGACGAAATCATTACAATCAGGATTATAAATGCATCAAATTGAGCTGTTTTCTGTTTGCTGTAACCGTTTTGTATAATTATCATCCTAAGTCAATGCAGTCAAATATATTAATAACAACAGACTAAAGACATCAATACGTTTCAATATGGAGACCAGGACACAGTATAAAATCAGTGGATATGACATGATTGATCGTGCTCGATCGCACGGATACGAACGACATTAGGTAGTGTGTGACACGTGAACAAACGTTTCCCTCCAGTTGTTACGTCTGGATGACAGCCCATCAACGTGGGTTACACTTCCCATGATGACGTTTTCAAAATATATCTGCTACCGGCTTTCCGTAACCGATAAGAACTCACAAGTCCTCAAACACTGATAAAAAATACGTATCGTAATGAAAAGTTTTTATTTCCAATAATTAGATGATGTTCGTGAATATATAATGCGGATTTGTAACTTCGGATCTTGAAATAAAAGTGATGATCTGGAAATAGACAATTTACAATAAAATTCGTGAGGCACAGATGTGGCCACGGAGGGGAAATTGGGGGGGAACCCCCCCACCAAATTGTCACTTCGGACGTTATTTCTGTGATTGTAGATTGGTTTATGATTGTGAATAGCATAAAAAATTTCATATCAGGTTATGTAAGTTCATGGTTTTACTCTAAAATTATTTAAAATTGCAACTGTACGTTACCAACATGTTAATTTTTGTTTCATACATACCATAGAACCAGTAGTGTGTATTTTAAACTGTATGTGAATATTGTTAAAAGGATGATGAAGTGAAAAATACAAATATGATTTTATCATAAAAAGTACGTCAATAATTTTGTGTGTTGATAATAACAAACTGTATTTGTCTATTCACTAATTCCTATCAATTATACTTTAAGCCTTTAAAGAATAGTTCAACTTTTCATAATTCTCCCGTTCCAAAGTCAACACTTCTTCCCCCAAAATTATAAAGTAAGAAATTTCGCCCTCTGGTGTAGCATGCAGCTTATGTGCTTCTATACGTAAATTCCTACCCGCTTTTTGGTTTATTTTCTTAAAATTATGTTTCTCGTTGGTGAAAAGTTTAAAACCAGCAATTTCTGTGAACAGTGAGAACTTTCAAAACAAACCAACTGTTTCAAAAACCGTTACAACACTATATGTTCAATTAACTAATTAAATGGTCAGTCTTTAAAACTAAACAACATATGTACGGAAGAGTTATAAACATTTGTTTAAAAAGTGGTAACATACAGTGTATATTATAAAACATCCCAAAATAATTTACTCAATTATAACATACAAATCCAATATAAATGGTGGAATATTTATTTATACCTCCTCTTTATAAATATGCCTCAATAGGATTTTACGGTTAGAATCAACAAGACCTGTTTCAAGGTGAGGTGCTATGAGATTGGACTTGATGGCTTGTACTAGATTTAAGTAATAGTTTATAAGTTAGTTAAAGTTTAAAAAGTGACTTGTTAAAGAATTGTTATTAAAGTATAGTTCTGCATGTAGTAAAACCTAAAGGAACGGTGTGATAAATTCTGATAGAAAAAAAATTATGTTACTTTCTATCGGGGGGTAGGTTTATGTGCAAAACCATAAAACACTTGTACAACTCATACTGATGCTAATCAAACAATGGATTCACGTCTGTAAAATAATCGTAAAGTATATAGGGCTTACGGAGTCATTAAATAATAGGTATGTAATGAAAGCTAGAATAATGCCCCTTCTTTATTTGCAGTAGAGCAGAAGCCCTCTTCATTTCCCTCGGGTAGAAAATCGATTCCATAGTGAGGGTAAAAGGATTTTGCTGGTCAACATCACGAAATGCAGAAGACAAGAGGGGGATCCACGTGTTGGATTCCTGAGGGCATATGAAGCTCGTAATATGAATTTTCGATTCCGTCTACAGATCAAACGTCGAAGAGTTTATACGATTGTAGTTCCATCGAGAGCTTGAACGTGTTTTTCGAGAATGCGGGTAGATGCTGTGAACAATTTTTTTTCTTGTTATTATGGCATTGTGATTAACAATAAAAGCTTCTTTTCAAATTATAGTCAAAAAGTTGTAATACACATTGTAAAAAAAAGGTTTTGTAAAATGATATGCCGATAAAGGGATTTTAAACTAAATAGGCTATAGGATTACTTCTGCTTCCTTTTTAGACATGTTTTCTCTTGCGCCTCGGGCCATAGACTTTCTTACATCCATGTACTTATTGCACAGTCAAGAAATGTTTAGGTTTATTATGTTTATGAAGCGCACAAAAAGGCTATGCCGACTGAACCAGGCCTGACCACATTCGTTTGTGGACTAATCTATAATGTAGTGGTAATACTTGTCACTCGTGTTGGTACATAAACCTAAAAATTACAGGCATGTTTGTCTGAATCTCATTAGTCATTATAAAAGACTACATTGAGAAGGTGGAAAGAATAACAACGGTTTACTTGCGTTCGTCTTAAGAATTAAATTCAACAAATTGTTCAAAATGTTTTAAAATAGGTACATTTGTACTTATTAATTTGTAATATTTAAAAAACAACAAAAATTTCAAGAGCTGAAAACTAGTCTGAAATCAGTTCAATGTAGGCCTAAACGTAAGAATATATCGTCGTCATCGTCAACTTCAAGGATCAAGCGTTGCGATCTGTTCCGTCTCTTCTAGTACGGCCGAGACTGTGTCTTCCAAAAGGTGTTTAGGCTTACTCCAAAAATCATGCATACTCGATTACTCGACAACAAATTCCTCGGAAAGAAAATATTCAACTTAGGCCTATTTTACATTAAAAACCAGAATGATAACACGCCTAAATGTAAAATAAGTTGTTATTAATAATTAAAAAAAGACAATACAGATTGTAGCCCTATTAGTTTGTATTTTTATATTCTCCCCTAAAATCATTAGTTTTTGAAACACGGTAAATATCTCCCCTCACACACATTCGTTTAATGAGATCCTTAAGCTTGCTTTAACATGGATATTTTACTTTAGGTCCAAAAGATGCAAGTACAATCTCAAACTTGTGCCTGAGTAGTGAATAAAACATGTAACGCTAAGAGTTGCCAATGCAGTAATTAGTGTTCCGCATTTTATTCCTTCTGCAGGATTCCTCCTGCATTTTATTCCTGCTCGATCACTGTCTATCGCCAAAATAACAAAGTGAGTATTTCGTCTGTTACTGTATACAACAACTAAACATCCCATTCGCCACTTCCAATGATTTACATACAATTACGCTGTTGACACAGAACTATGTTATTAACATGGCATTAGCTATTATTTTCGGCTACTCCTGAATGGTCAGCCTCAGAGATACGTGTTCTACAGGTCGGAGGCCAGTAATCTGTACGATCGTTTACGTATACGGTGTAGTAAATAATAAAAAAAAAAAACAATAATCCAAGTCCGAGTGCTTAATGGTTCTCGAAAGGGCAGGAACACGATATGGTTATAAGTTGTCGGACTATTGGGCCATGATCTGGGGTATTCTTGTGAGATATTACCTTTCTGCTTGGTATACCGCGTGGGTATACCACAAGAAGACCCTAGATCACAATCCAACAGCGTAGTAAATTTTAACCTATATTGACACCGGCCGTAAGAGCTTACGTTCTTCAGCAGCAACAGTGGTTCGTTTAATAATGGATAGTTTATCACGACACCTAGTAATATGCGGACCCACCTTTATCTAATGGGTACCTGACCTGAGAGGAAATTTACAGGCGGTCAGAGTATAGCTCTAGCCCAGTCATCTTACTTGCAGACTGCACAACTAAAATAGTATAGTCTGTTCTACTCTGAAAATATGATACTAGTATAATAAAAAAAGTTATTAAATAAATTACTTATCATTATTGACAAATTATCTTTTCCCCTCTCTCCCCCTGTTCCATGTACGCGTGCGAGCGCAGACATGATTCCTTCCCCACGCGCACACATCAAGTAGACAGAAAATTACCTTTCAATATGATGTAGATGTAGATGTAGTAAATTCATTCTTGCTGTTACAATGAGTTCTCGTTAACAATATAATCTAATTTTTATTTTTATTTTATTATTATAGATTCAGAAGTCGTATTATTTGTGACTATGGTTACAATAATGTAATGAGTACTTTGGTCACTATTAAATAGAGAAGATATTAATGGCACTTATTATTGCTACTTTCTGATGTAAACGAATTTTTAACTACACTAGAGGCAGACTGAAATAATGGTAAATATTCAAAAATCAATACATCGGTTCAGTTTAACATGAAAGGGGGCGAATACATTGTAGTGGCGATCAGCGGTCGGTAGCCAGACGATGTTGAAGCCTTGTACCAAACGGTGAAAACACAAAAGTGGTGGAAGCTGAACAAGTGTAGAACAGAATGTCACACATCCCTCTTGGCTAAACCCAATTGAAATAAGCCATAGTAAAAAACTCGACTGGCGAACATAAGACTGTTACCGTCTCCTCCCTCGAAATTCGTAGACACCGATTGCAGTATTCATCAACAATGGCAAACATGTTTACTACAGAATATGTGCTCATTTGTCTGTGATGAAATAAATAAAACATACCTAATGGTATTCTTTATCCACTCAGTCCTACTCTAGTCGCATATAATAACAAAAATACAGATACAAACATTGGTAGCTACGAAGAATGACGTGGACTAAAGGGATCGGTTAACTTAGGAGTTGGACAAGGGCGCGGATTATCATCTACTTTGATTGATTCTGTTCTTTGCTTTATATAAATCCGCGTATTTCGAATACATTTGAAAACATAAGTTTATCAACTTTAATATTTATTGGCAAGAAAATAATTGTGTATGAAAACGACTTTTCGCTGCAGAGAGCTGATCGCTTGATTGTTTTTGCAGCTATCAATCACACTTTCAAAAACTACGCTGACAGAATCCAGATTGTGGTTTTCAATGGAGTAAGCCCATGGAGGAATAAAAATAAAAAAAACAAAGGATAGAAATAAAACAAAACGAAATATTACTGGCAGACAGTTTTCTTCAGTTCGGTAATTTAGGGTTCTGAGATATTATATCTTTAAAACATTACAAATATAGAAAATGGTTTGCGATATAAGCTACTTTTAAAGATTAGCTGAAAGGCCCGAAAGCGCTTGTCGGTGCATTGCAAACAGTAAAATGCAACAAGTAGCTTCTATATTTGTGAATCCACTAACATATGTTTGTTAACCATATATCTTATAAATAATCACTAAAGTTAAACCAGAAACTACGTGCGTCGTACTCTTAATGAATTTTTTATTCAAAATACTACCAACACAGACATGACACTGAAAATTTATAAGAGGATTAATATTCTCGGTATATTTCGCTGTATTTCGGTACATGTCTGCCGTCGTGGGGCCACTTTTACACCTGATTTACTGCAAAACCCGTCTCATATTTCTTTCATCAGAATCGTCGAAGTAATGTGTGTATTGTTTAATACGGTATCAGTATTGTAGTCCAAGTTATAACTGGCGTAGGTTTACGCCGCTAATAGAAATTGTAAGTGGGACTACGGACCGAAACCGTGTGTGACGATGCTGTAACGTTTCATAACAAGAAAGGATTGTATGTACTTTATTAATCGATTACAATACGATTCTACCTTGTACACGTAGGCCTACGGTACAAACATATGCTTGTATATTTTAATACTGCCAGATGAAAGCTGATGTAACAAATAGTTACCTTCCATAAATTACCTTTCATAATGTAAGCGTACCTCTTCAGTCCACATATATTTTATTAAAAACGACGGAAATGTAGTCTGTATGATATGACCTATGACTTCCGAAGATTGTCTATTACGCAGGCTACCACGACTGGAGTAAACGTTATTAAAATCAATAACTACCGGGCTGTTGGACCGTCGTCGATTGCTTAAACTTTGATTATTACTAAACGTTTCGGCCACTCCTACACGGACCACATCTTCAGTAGACTCGCGTTCAAATACATGGTAAGCCGACTACATGCAAGGTCACTGTAGAGGAATAAGCAATACCTCTTGTATAGTGAGTTGCGTTCGGCTTACCATCTATTTGAACGCGTGCCTACCGAAGATGGCCTCCGGAGGTGTGGCCGAAACGTTTAGTAATAATCAAAGTTTAAGCAATCGACGACGGCCCGACAGCCCGGTAGTTACTAATTTTATAAGAATTAATGTTATTTCTGTTTAATAGTTTACAAACAGTGGCCACGTAGACCACTGTACAATCTACATTGTCTTGTCCAATGTATTGTCTTGGTAACTTCTTTGGTAAATAATATTGTTTCTGTTTAGTCCAGGAGGGTACACATCATGTTTGTTGCAGCGACAAAGTTTAGTTAACAATTCTTCTGCAATCGAACAGGTGAAGCGCCTACTCCACGTTGTAATACTGTAGTTCCTACAATTCAGCTCTAACTCTACGTTTTGCCGTTACAAAAACCTTATCAGTGAAATCTCTAAACACGGACATTTCGTACGTACTCACCAGTACTCTGCGTTTTATACATAAGTTTACTACAAAGTATCGTCAACCCTCCTATTCAAAACGTCTACTCGGTTAGACCCTGAATAACTACGATTCCTGAAGTGGCACGATTCAAATATAGCTGTATCTTTGCTTACGACACTACGGTTGTGTCAGACGGAATCTACGACGTGTCACTCGGCATTCCTGACCGTCGGTAAAGATCAAAAGCCGTCGACGGTGTTTCATTTGTATACATGACGCAATCCAACGAAACGATCACCGCGCGCTGTAGTGATGCGTGGGAATTGTTTTTATAAAATGGAAAAACAAAAATAGGTCAAAATAGCACAACCTATCCGACTCGATAGGCTCTTTCGTTTGTTGAAACGCCCGTCTTTACCTAGATAATATTTTTCAGTTCAGGTAAGTTTCCAGTCTTTCTGTTATCCCGTTATTTCAGATTTATGAATTTAAAAATGAAGTATGTATTGCAATCGACCTTAAGATTCCAATATCTCTTGGAGTAACGAACGATTTTCATTAACATTATCTGTTATCTTGATCAGAATTCCAGGCACTAAACCTGGGACCTACAGTTACAGTTGGACAGAATAACACTTAGGAGCACTAATATTTGGGCGCAAAAGGACAACAGACTACAGGCAGAAGGGATGGCAAGACAGTTTCCCCAGATTAACATGTGGTCAGTGAGGTGACAGAGTTTGGGCTGATCCCTTTCATCCCCCGCCCCCGAAACAGCCTTATGCACTGTATGAAGCACACCGTTACCGAATAACGGTACATCCACCAGGTACAGTAAGTCCATTGGCTTTACTGTTAGAGGGTTAACTTCGGTTCTTTTTTGTTATTGTTACCGAATGGAAGGGTACCCAGCCGTTACCTAGTTGATACAGTTGAAATGGAAAAGTGAGTTCGGAGATGCACCAGGTAAATCAAGTGAAGTGTAATGGACAGATAACTAACACGAACCATATGACTTTGAATAAACTAGAATTATGTACCACATATTTCTACCAATGAAGTTTAGGGACTCATATCTAACGAGCGAAAAAAAAGAGCACGAGAAGAATCTACAACGACATCTACTATATATTTCAAAAACGTTGGCCCGTCATTCAAACACGGCTACGAACTATAACAGAAATGCCTTCTCGGTGTGTTTTTAAAATTACCTTACATCGAATTCGAAGAAATTTTCAAGGTGTATACAAAGACCCGAAGACATTACTTTGAACTAGAGCATAGAGAATTCTTCTTGCAATAGGTAATTACAGACTACTGTATTGTTAATGTAATCTGAATCTAAACGAGTGGCTCTATGTTTATTTTCGTTGTTGCGCTGTAAATCGTATTTTTATACGAACAGTTCTAACTGAATTGAATTCCAAATGATTTGGAAATTACTTTAGGAATACTACATTTAGCGCCTTCAGTATTACGAAAACAATGAAGGGATGTAACATGTGGAAATCTCTGTAAACTTATGGGGATTACTATGCGGAGCTGACTCTGAAAAATAAAGTGTTCCGAAACAAGATCTGAAAACTTTGTGATCTGAAACAAGATCTGGTATTTCATTCAATAGATATGAGCAAAGCCTACAAATTCCTTATCTGCCACCATAGACTGGAAGTCAAATTAGTTACTGCTGAAGATTAGAAGGGTCAGTGACTGTCGACACGGTGTATTCTTACTACTACATGGCAGTACTCAGAATTACATGACAAGTCAAAATACATTCGCGTATATGCACCTTTGCTCTATGAGTTATATGTACGAAACTTTATAATTTTATATAATTTTTCATAATTTCTTTGTGTTCGTAAATAAGTATACAACCGAAATCGGATTTTCATACAGAATTTTCCATACAGCAACACAAAATCTGTGTACACACGTGGCATGTGTCTATTTATACGGACGAGTTGTCGTTGATGGACATCATTCCGAGTTTGTGCGACGTACGAAGGAAGCAGCCAAGACAGACATTTCCTTTCTACGGTACAGAGAGTTGACCTCGGTCGGCCTTGCCATTTTAGATTAAAACGTTTTGATCCGAGGAAGCGGCTGAGTAATGCTATCTGTGAGTAAGCCTGTATGTAGGACGCCCTACCCTCAATTTGGCATGGCTTCTTTACTGCATTGCATAAAACTTCGTATTGCTGACATTTACTGACTAGCCATCAACAAATGAGCTGGTTTACAGTAATACATTTTACTGATTTATACACTGAAATCTACCCTTGTGATCATTGTTACGTGTCTCCGCCATCTAGACAATAATTCAGTAATCACAGCGTTTCGGCTACTAACAATCTGTGGCCGTTTTCACGTGAGCTAATAAAATTTAATTAAGCCTTGTCGCAACTTTATTGCAGTTTTAATTGTGGTTGTGGAAACTTTCGCACTCACCCATCGAACTTGAAAGATAAGAGCGTTACAATGTACATTTTAATAAATAATATATTTTCAATTTATTGTACTATATAAATAAGTACTGTATACTGTACTATATACATAAATTTAGATATACTGTAAGCTAATTCATGAGTTTTAATTTGATCATTGTAAGTTAACTGTTTAGACAGTATCTTGGTTCTACGGTTTAACATTATTTTATTAGCTTACCTGAAGACTACCGTAGATTGTTTGTGGTCGAAACGTTGTGCTTACCAAGTTATTATTATGCTGGCGGGGATCCGAAACAATATAATTAATAATAATTGTACGCTTTAAGGATTGTATACTTGTAAGTACAACCACAACCTAATAAATACCGGTTAGCTGCATCATTATTATTGAGGCGCTGAGTTATTAGAAACATATCCATTAGCTTGATGTAATTATCCAATAACAACGTGAGTGCATACGCGCGTGTGCGCGCGGGCTCGCGTTCTCTTCCTTCATGTACGGAGTAAGAATAAATTACAATTAATGGCTTTTTATTTATCAGTTTGTTCCAGTAGTTTCTCCTTTGAGCAAGCGTCGTATCATCACCTATGTTATCCTTTTTCCTTTCGAATAATTTTACTCGGTGTGTTGTCACATGTCTCCTTTGGTCTTCTCTCCTTTTCCTCTTGCTTTCTTCTTTCCGAATATTCTCTTAATCTGTATTGTTCTTCACTATTCGTATATGACTCCATCAGCCACGCGTTTGCTCGAAAATTTTGTCGATAAATTCTACGTACTGTATTTGAATCAGAGGCGAATCCTCAGAGCAAGCAACACAAGCAGTGCTCCTTGTCCAAAGTAAATCAGGCAAAAGTAAATAACCGATTACGTAACCAAGTTTAGTGTTGTCACCTAAAACTGTTTCACTTGCCTTCTCATCTCTCATCTTTTGAAAATCGGCGGCGCATTATCTTCCAGTCAAAATGATATTGATGACTTGATTTCGTCAAAGTTATTAGGCCTAATATCACTTCGCTTACAGTTCTGTGTCCTGTTTTAACAGCTGACTGACCGCTCCGCGCCCAAGGCAATCAATCAAAAAAAGCGTTTATGCACTAACCATGAGTTAACCATGCTTCTATGAGTTGACCATAATTTCATAAATCTTAGCATTAATTTAGGATTTCACAACTTCCCTTTCATTATCTAGCCATCTTTTTTACATTAAACTACAGATGGAAATGCTCTAACGTATAACAATCTAACTTATGTGTAAGGTGATCTGCTTGCACCTACATACATACCTACAGTCTGGCTCTCCGAGACGCAAAAAGCAAGCACTCTTTAATAGTGCTTTAAGCCGCAAGGAGCGCTAGCAGCGCCCCAGCTCGGTGATAATTGTGGAAATATTTTTTTCTGTTGTTTATTGTTTTGGTTGTGATAGTTTGAGGTTAGCTCCACGCGATGTTTCAAAAGTACTGGTTGTTGAAATCATAATTTTTTGTTAACTATGAAGTAGAATCACAGGTTGCTAAACGCCACTTTTTTAATCCTCATGCTAATTACACTTGATGAATTTTCTCACAGTGCCACAAAAGAGTGCGTATCTGAATATTTTAAAATGATTTTCTAGCATTCAAATTTTACGTACGTGTGCTTATACTGTGCTTGGTCTCGATGTTTGCCTTACCCGTCGCGTCAGAAATCGCCACTGATTTTAACATTTCTTTTATTAAATAAACTAGCCAAATATAAAAAATATAAGTAAAGAGGAATAATAAAAAATAAAGTAGATTGTACAGCGTGGTTAGCTCCACGCGATGTTTCAAAAGTACTGGTTGTTGAAATCATAATTTTTTGTTAACTATGAAGTAGAATCACAGGTTGCTAAACGCCACTTTTTTAATCCTCATGCTAATTACACTTGATGAATTTTCTCACAGTGACACAAAAGAGTGCGTATCTGAATATTTTAAAATGATTTTCTAGCATTCAAATTTTACGTACGTGTGCTTATACTGTGCTTGGACTCGATGTTTGCCTTACCCGTCGCGTCAGAAATCGCTACTGATTTTAACATTTCTTTTATTAAATAAACTAGCCAAATATAAAAAATATAAGTAAAGAGGAATAATAAAAAATAAAGTAGACTGTACAGCAGTTCCTTTTTTAGTTAACAATTCTGATCCTGATTTTCCCAGCGACTCCTATCGCTCTTTACTTCATTTCTGTTTCGCTGCTCTTACTGTTTTCTTGCGTAGTTAGTATCCAAGGTTGACATTTACTTGACACGATACTACAAGCTTATAAGCTTTTAATGAATGCATACTACACTTTGTTTACCCTTTTCGTATACATATTTTTCTTGTAGTTTTAAAGTGAGCAAGAACCCCTCTGAACGTGGTGTGTACATGAGGTTAAAAAACGGAACTATAGCGTATATGAATTAACAGTAAGCGTTAACTTATTCAGGAAGCGAAGAAGCGGTTAGTGGATACTTAATGGAAGGAAGTTCACATATAAAGAATGGGCGATTATCGTCGGCGGGGACACAACTCAATAACAGTAAGCCTATAAAAAAGAAGAACGCAACGTAGCCTCTTGGTCTGTGCGAACGGTATTGTCCACAGGCTGTACTTTTATATTTCCTCTGTTGCATTCTCTACGTTATACGTCCCTGCTACTCAAGCTTCCCTTCCTTGCCTTCTCCTCGTCCAGTGTTACAGTTCCTATTGTTTATAACAAGGGCACACCATATTAGACTCACCTAGGAGGTACACCATATTAGACTCACGTAGGGTTTTACGTATTAAGGTTATTTTTAAAATATGCAGGCTTTTTAAACTGAGTAATTTGGTAACAAGTTTTATAAAACTTACCTAGTTTAAAAAACTTAGGTTTCCATATCAAATTAACCAGAACTATTAAGTAAGTAATATCAATTATGAATAAAAGTTTCTTGAGGTTAAGCACTGTTTCAAGTTTGCCCAAGATTAGTTTCGAAGCAAATGTAAGCGTAGTTTTGTTTCCGTTTGAAATCAATCTCTTGTTATCAGATGATGGCCTGTTTAAGTAAAATAAACTCGAGTACAAAAAAAAAAATATGAATTATAATTATCAACTTAGCAACTTAGATGATTTTAAGCAACTTCAAATTCTGGATACGCTGGACTGAATATATAAGCCTACTACAATCAAATTTAATGTTACATAGTACGCATTTAAGAGCATTAAAATTATTTTTTTTAATACCTGATAGGACATAACGTTCGCGCGCGTGTGTGTGTGGAGAGAGAGAGAGAGAGAGAGAGAGAGAGAGAGAGAGAGAGAGAGAGAGAGAGAGAGAGAGAGAGGGGGGGAGACAGACAGACAGAACTTTAAAATACGGTATATAAAAAGGAACCAAATACGTATTATCTCGACATTGCATTACTGTTTATACATCAAGGGGGTGGGAGGACGAACCGGACCGGACCTCCTTCCCCAGAGGGTCGAAAAAGTTGACGAATTTTGTCACTCTCTTAATTTTTAGGCTTTTTATTATTTTTTCAGCTGTGTCTGCTAATATAGTATTAGCTATTTTTTAAATATACAACAGGTTTATTTCACAGCTTCGGGTAGACCTATACGTGTGAAATATGAAAAATAAGAAAATCAATTCAGTCAATAAGTGTCTTTTAAAAATGTTTCAATAACGCATATTTTTATTGTGTTATTACAGTGTACTTTACAGCACTGATTTCAGGATGTTAATACGCGTTTTTCAACCGCTTTAAAGGCAGTAATGTTAATAATTAGTCTTAACTTGTTTTTTCCTTTTGTGCGGCCTGACCCCGCACCCCCCAAACCAAAAAATTCTAAAATTTGTGCAGTTACTTGCTTCCAGGTTTGTATAGGCTTCCCCCTATTTTAACCTTTTCAAATTTCGCTCTCCAAATTCTTCTCACTGATCTGGTCTCTTCCATATGCTACAAATGTCGCCACCAAGTAAGTCTTTCCCTTCTAAAATTACAGTGTAGCTCTCTAAGTCTTTCCTAATGTCAACACTATGGCCTTCTTATAACTCTTTTCAGATTCTTCGTCTCCACAACTTTTATACTGCTTTTATAGTTTACAATCATCCCTCTCAACTCACACCCAAATTTCAAAATTACAATAATTATAACTAGAATTAAAAATTATTCGAATTAAAATGTATACATTGATTATAAATGAATCGAAGACAACTCAAGGATGAGTCAGACTCCAAAAGTACTAACTTTTAATGTAGTCTCAATGAGTAACATGAAACAAAAAACAAAAAAAAACACTTAAATGCGTTTATGGTAGTTATAAGGCATTGAGACATAAAAAAGAACATAAACCCTGCCGGAAGAAGTTCCTGCAAAAATGAGTAAAAACATGAATTATCAAATAACAACATAATATGACACACACGTACTAGTGAGTAACGTGGAAGAATAATAGCGTAACGGTAGGAACTTGGTACAGTGTTGTATCGTTGGCGACACATAATACAGTAGGTCGACCGTCAAAGAAAATAATACATTTACTTAAGACGGAAGACGCTCTACCAAGAGAAAGAAAAGGAAGTGGATAATCAGCTGACTAATGATACACAGCTGACGCGAGCGAGACCGCTGAGAGAAAAAGACTGTAAATCAGGAAGGGGCTTCGCGTCAAAGAGAAGGAAGAAAAAACTTCATTGCGTATTACACACATAATGTAAATTCTTTGTATTATATAACAGTAAATCATATACTCTGCTGTTGCTGACTTTTTCACTAAATATTAAGTTCAATACTCAAATACAACGTGCCGATGAATAAAATGTAAACGACTAATCTTATACGAGATGTACTTAGAGACCAAATCAAACTAATGGCCGTCCCAGATTTAATTTACAGCATTGGTTATATGGGCTACACTGTTGCCGGGTTTCGTGTGTGGAAATGCGTATTAGGCGCATTGAAGGCGTTTGAAATGTATTTCTCCCGAACAGCGACGTCGATTTACTGCTACATGGAGTGAACTTTATCACTGAAGGACTACACATTATTGTACAGTTTTATTAGTGTTTTACTTATGATGTAAATACTTACGTGTTAACAGTTACGTGATCAGTATCACTCTGTTCTATGTATGAAAATAATATGACGTTAATTACCAAAAAAAAAGCTTTACTTTACCTATAATTGGAAGTGTGTTTATATTATTTAATGAATAAGCGGTGTAGACAATCAATATAAAATATCATGTAACTAAACAAGGACGAAAGATTTGTATTACAGGAAAAGGAATTATCTAAAATAATAATTGTGATTGTAAACGTGCAAAATATTGTACTCTTAAAAAAATACGTGACGTTAAAAGTAATATAAAATTTATAACTTACTATATACTATAGGATTACACACGCGCACACGCATACACGCCAGGGTGTAATGTAAAAGTTGTCCTCACTATACAGATTCTAATTTTTTGTGTCAGTACAACAAAAAAGTTCGCATACACACAGGTCCGGAAACTTTATTTTCAGTCTGGCCGCCATTTTGCACTTTTTAAAGAAAACTTTATATATCAAGGGGTAACAGAGATATCTTAATGAAGTTTGGCACGTATGTTTACATTAATGGAAGTTAATGAATTTAAAAAATATTCCTAATTTCATAATTAGGACTACGGTTTTCCAGTATAAGAAAAATTTATTTAAAGTTATTACTACTTTTTAAAATTGCTTCACTAATAGTAGTTTATAACAATGCAAGGGCTTGGTTTTTAGCGAAATTAGAATTAATAACTTAGATATTATGAAGAATTTTTAATGAAGATAGGTTCCGACTCCACCGAAAAACGCGACTCCACCGAAAAACGCTCGTGTTACGCGGGCGTAATTTGGAAAAACTCGTGGCACTACCACAGCTATCCTAAGTGACTAAGCTTCGCGAATTGATCGACTTTGTTTTCACCAAAGATATTTTACAGAAGCCTGATGAATGTGCAAAAAGGGTTGTAATATGCACTCTGAATAATAATGTTAAAGAAATTAACGGTATAGTATTACAGGCGCTCGACGGGGAATTTCAAAATTTATATAGTTTCGACAGTGTAGCCGAAGAGGACGGAGCGGCAATAGATGTTGATGAGTCCCTATTACATCAGGCTCAAGGGAAAGGAATTCCAGAACACGTTCTCAGGCTTAAGGTAGGATCGGTTTGCATGGTGACGCGAAATTTAAATTTTGATCTCGGCTTAGTCAACGGCACAAAAGTAATTATCGTCGCAATTACTCGACGACTTATCACATGCCGAAGAACAGGCTCTGACGAGCTTTTTGGCATTCCAAGAATAACTTTTAAATTTCCGATCTTCCCAAATAGTCCCATCGAAATGTACAGGCGGCAGTTTCCCCTCCAACTTTGTTACGCGATAACGATCCACAAAAGTCAAGGGCAAACCATAGATTTCGTGGGATTAGATTTACGGTCCGACCCTTTTACCCACGGGCAACTTTACGTCGCGCTTAGCCGGGTAAGATCTCCGAAAAATATTCACTTACTTGTTCCTCCCGACCGGGTTATAGGTGGCGTTCCTCACACAAGAAACATAGTGTATAAAGAACTATTATAAATAATGTATTCTCGGTAATAAGCTTTCCACCCTGTAAATATGTAATATAATAATGTTTAAGTTGTGTAATATTGAAGTTTGCATGTTAAAATAAGTGATTGTAAATATTCAGATATTGTAAATAAATAAAAGGCATTACCGAGAATACATTGTCTCCTGGGATAGGTTCGTTCGGAGGCCGTTGTAAATATGTACATAGCTCCCCCGACGTTCGTCGGATCGGGGCGTCCACCGAGGGGGTCTGGGGGCGAAGCCGCGAGTAGTAGTTTATAACAAAGCAAGGGCTTGGTTTTTAGCGAAATTAGAATTAATAACTTCTAACAAATTTAAAAACACTTGTGTGATGGGGTTTTTTCTGCCCAGTAATGATTATCATGGACATTAATAACTCCATTTCATGCAAGACTTCTTCATCAGTGAATATATCAGGGACTAAATAAGTGCGGATCAATTGCAATTTTGTGTAGAAAAGTAAACAAAATGGCCGTCTTTGTTCATAGCCAACATTTTCAAGGGCTTGTAGCCTACGCTTTGTAGACAATACGGCTTTAATCTTTTGTGGAGATTCATCTGTAATCAAATGAACAGTAGCTGAATGGAATTTTGACAAGTTTCCATGTCATACACAAGCAGTGGAGCGGTGTGTGAAGGTGGTGGCAGAAGCGTCACAAAAAATTGTTTTTGCCTAGTCCAGAGATGGGTTCATCAGAACGACGGTTCTTTCACGATCCATCATGCCACGTTTTTCGCACAAGTCGGAGTTTAAAATAGCTAGTACCAAAAAGAATAAGTAAAAGACTATTGACATAATACCATAGCTCGTAACAATTGTCATTAACTATTTTATGTCAAAGTGTAAAATTTTCAATTTTAATGTTAAAAATGTGTTTTTCAGGTGCAATGCGCGACCAATAAAAGTTGAAATATCTAAGCTTTTTAAATTTATTTATCTTCCCTTCGCTATTCTTTACTTATCTAAAGCTGTAGGCCTACAGCTTTGACTTACACAGAAAAAGTTTCGTTTTTTTAAGTACGAAAAATTGTTAAAATTGATCAGTTTTTATGATTTTCGGGGTGATGCGCGACCGGAAGATATTAACCGATTATTTATTTATTTTTTTTAATTTTATTTTACTTATGTGTCCTAGGGGCAAGTTTTAAGCGGTATAGCGAATCGAAAAAAAAAATAAAAATATTTTTCGTCCCACCCTAACTTCTATCGCCTCTTTAGATATAAAGTTTTCTTTAAAAACACAAAATGGCGGAGAGACGGAGGAAAGTGAGACTTTTTCGGCCTAAGGTTAATAGGAACTTTTTTCTTATACTGATGCATAAATTCGAGTATGTATAGTGAGGACATCTTTTACGTTGCATCATGTGCACACACACACACACACACACACACACACACACACACACACACACACACACACACACACACACACACACACACACACACACACACACACACACACACACACACACACACAATGCTTTAGTAATATAATGTAAAATATGAAATATAAAAGTAATGTTAGGAATCGCCATTTAAAACCAAATGTGGATGTTGCTATAAACAACTATATGATGTACTACTAATAAACAACAATTTGTAAGGCACAATATTTAGTTATAGTATATTTATATATACTATGAAAAGAAGGTGTTAATGAAAAAGAGAAATGTAAACATTTGCGTTAGGTATTGTTTGTTTGTGATTAAGCTTGTTTAAAAGTATGTTCCACCACACAGAATGAGTTGTTTAGTAAATTGTGAAACTTACGTTTTTAGTCAGCGTTTTAAGTAAGAAAAATAGCTGTATCCCATGGATATGAAATTTGTGTATGTAAGCTGGATATGAAATTTGTATAAACGTTTTTATTACCAACGCAAACAATCCATAAGCAAGACGAGTTAACGTGAATAAGGTGGCGACAAGACTTGGCGCGCGACTCCCGAAGCGTCCGCTATAATAATTGTATACTGTATATGGTCCAAACCACCTTAAGTTAAATATTAGAATTTGAATTAAAAATAACTTTAGACTAATTACTACAACTTTTACGCTTATGCTATATGTCTATCTCAAGAAATAAAAAATTTCCTCACATACCGAAAATTTTAATACACACACGGACGACATTAATTACTTGGATTTCGTTCTTAGTTGGATTAGTTACTTGAACCTCTGAAGAAGCTTTTTAAAAGTGAAAACCGGTTCCAAGTTGTAAGGTAAAACTTTATGTTTTTACTCATAAAAAACTTTGTGTTCCGAGTCGTTAATGAAATAGTTGTATTTAGTTGGCATTAATTAATTATATAGATAAAAAATCAGTAAAAAAGTATTGACTATTGGCTTTTAATTGGCTTATTTATTGCTGTTTGGCTTTTAAAATGTGCTTATAACAAAGGAAATTTATTGTAAATAAAACGTGGTTAAAATTAACTCCATAAATTTAATAATAGGGTAACAGTCACTAGTTGATTGAAACGTTGCTCTAACATCTACAAGTAAACATAAATTTATAAAATATTTTTTTATGAAGACGGTAATTGTGTTACAGACATGTAATTTATCCAGAAATGTGCATCACAGCATATAGAACATCAATAAAATTTAAAACTCTTTAAAATTTGCACTTCATATTTAGTACGAATGGCAACGGAACGACAGAAAAGAAGTGTAGGAGAAACACATGGGTAAGACAGAGCGCGACAGCTCCCATAAGAGCCAACGCTGTAAATTAAACCTGGGACGGGGATTAGATAAATTAAATCGTTGTCGTTCCCGAACCGAACTTTGTTGTTAACGCTATGAAATGACTCTCAAAAGTGCGGTAACACTACCTCGGCCAAAACGATGACAGTCGGAAGCCTTTGATGTAATAACATGTTCATAAAAGTGTGGCACTTTCCGACACTTTCTTTGAGCACCATCAGAATGCACTACTATTATGTGGGACGTATCAAAATAAGCTTGGAGGCGACTGCGGTATTGCCATGTCGCTTCACTCCCCTCCCCTCCCGCCGTTGACAACGCATACCAAGTGTAACGCGTGACAACGCTGTTGGGCGAGGGGCGGGGAAGAGCTGCTACTATTGCGTAACCTCGAAGCTTATAATGCTATGTCCCGTACTATAGTAAGATTAGATTAGCGTTTTGACTCCATGTTGCCGCAGCGTTGTCACAAGTATTCACTAACCGCAGCTTATCACCTTCAATGAAGGCGACCAATCGAATCGCATCATTCTGCAGTCGGCTTTGTCGTTGTTTAATGATGTACAGAAACATGCCAATAACGTGTAACTATGCTTATGCAAGATCAAAAAATTAATTACGACCGATAACAGTTGCTTTGGACATGTGGAAGCTACAATGTTTTAATAATCACAAATACACGCGTGGCCATGTGCGTGTACGCTGTTGAGGTGGGCCCATTATTCATCTCAGTGCATATACTTGGTCTCAATGGGTCACATTGTACTGATTCACTAGTGCGTTTTTGCAAATAGTAAATTGCAATTACTATCAAGCAGTTCGAGAGGGGAGAGAGAGAGAGAGAGAGAGAGAGAGAGAGAGAGAGAGAGAGAGAGAGAGAGAGAGAGAGAGAATGGAGAGAGCGTGTAAATTCTCCGTTTCTCTCATGCAAAATACTCTACTGAGAGGTTCAGCGATAAAGCTTTGAATTTTTAGTAACCATGCAGCACGTCTTTGTAACGCAATCTACTTGAAGAAACATGATCACAGGCAAGATAAGGGGGTTTTGGGAGATTGAGACTCAGTTAAAACCGTAATGATTTTTACTTCCATGTTCCTTAAGGAAATGGAAGTATGGTGATGGAAAAAAAAATCGTGTTCGAGATAATTGCAGATTCTGATTGTACTACACTCAAAACATGAAAAAAAGTCATTTTTCGAAAAGTGTCTGTGTGTGTGTGTCTGTCTGTCTATCTGTGTGTCTGTAGATGTTTTTCTATGCCAAACGATAACAGCCGCAAATTCAAACAGAATCAAATAATTTTTTGCATGCAGCCCTGAATTGTAGACTTCTCAAGATCTATTGTTTCTGGTGAAGATCGGTTAAGGGAAAGGGGTAGTTTACCTGGAACTTTTTGTTAATCAAGAGTAATTTTTTTCTATGGCAAACGATAACAGCCGCAAATTCAAACAGAATCAAATAATTGTTTGCATACAGCCCTGAAGTGTAGAGTTCTCAAGACCTATTGTTTTTGGTGAGATCGGTTAAGGGAAAAGGGTAGTTTACCTGCAACATTTTATGTTGTAACAAGAATAAAGTGCTTAATTTTGATAAATAAAGTATCCTGATAAGAAGCTCATAATAATCCACTGTAGAAACGTAGATGAAATATCTATAAATGAAGAGGTTAGGTGAACGGGGTGGGGGTAATTTTCTATAAATGAAAATTATAGTTGAAGGGGGAGGGGAGAATTTTTTATATGTGTACTACGTTATCGGCAACAAAGAAGTAGTTCTTTGTTAAAATTCTTTCCCGGGCTGTTTAGCTTTAGTCCAATGTTTTCTGAAAAACCAGACTTTTCGGCAGTGTCATCGACTGCCATCATCAGTGAAAATCGAGTGCGAAAACGTGAGGTGGTATACGTTAGTGACCACAGTACTGTGGTTAAGGCTGAAGCAATAAGTAGAAAGAAGTAGTTTCTATGGAAATATTTCATTTCGAATATGATTTTAAATATAAATCTTAGAACATGGAAGTCATGTATGGTTCTCCATACCGATATTTTTATAAGTTTTATATGTGTACTACGTTATTGACAACAAGGAAGTAGTTTCTATGGAAACATTTTATTTTAAGGCTACATTTTATGCTTCTATAAACGTTTTATTTATAGGCTATACTAATACGAGTAACAGTGTAGCCAGAATGTTTCCGTAGTGGTGGGTTACTGATGACAAGCAGAGAGAAGTGTTAGTTGTAACCTACTGTGTACGTTATAGCTAGAATGTAACTGCCTGCCTGCAGACTTTACTTGTAAGACCCACACAACAGGGGAGGGGCAGGAATTGTAACCCATCTTAACTGATACGAAGTGCTTCATTTTTTGCATTCCGTAACATTCTTGCAGTGTCGGGATATTATAAATTCCATTCAAGCCGTCGATACACTTCCTCTTAAGATAGATCTAAGTATTATTAATATTAAGCAACAATATTTCTGTGTCTACACAAATCTGTTAGAAAATGGGTGGCCATAATATTTATCTATTTCACTTTTTGCTGAAACGCCCGTTAATGAAATTTCCATACTCCCATGTAAAGAATTACCTTCCTTAACTTAATTTACCCTTTGGCGCAACAGCCTACGATGAACACTTAGTCTCCGACACGGTCATTCAGACACGCATCCCCTCAAGATTCTCCTCTACATCATCCAACCGAATATTCGTTTGGTTTCCCTCTCACTTTAGAAATATGTATTACGCTGCCAAGTAGCAGCCTGAGTATTCAACTGGCCCACATTCTATAAACATGCTCTAACCAGCTTATCCTTAGAGATCTGATTAGCTGTAGGATATCTTCGCTTCCTAAAGTCATTTCAAGCTCTTTTTTTTCTTAAACTCCACATATTATACTCCTTTCTTGGTCCATATATTTTCCTCAGTGTTTTCATCTCAATTCTTCTAAGCGGATTTATATTTTTTAACATGATAATGTTTTTAGGCTGGGGGTCATTCCACAAAATGCGTGATGCGTCATCGAAAAATGTAACGCTTCCACACTTTCGATTCCCCACAGTCTAGAAATCATTTGTTTACAAAACATTATCATGCTTGATGTTTCGGTTTCGTCGAAATTCTTTATGCGCGCGTGTGTGTGTGTGTAGGGGGAGAGAGATTTTTTTTTAAGAAGAGTCCGGCCTCTAGTGCATATGTTACCACTGGTCAGAACAGTGCCTCAGTTAATTTTGTTCGACTTAAAGAATTAATTACAGTATTCCCATCGTATTTTACTATGGAAAAATAAAAAAAATAATACGCTTGGCATTAATATTTTGATACGATAAATTAAAATAGAATAATATTTTTTTCGGCGTCATTGGTACTGGTCGACTTGAAAGAGACTTACGTTTACATTTTGTAGCCAGCAACATGGCCATATCTTTCCGACAATCCTTTACTAAATTTATATTAGCAACTGCTGATCGCTATTATAACTAGGCTTAGTGGGAGACAATCAACTTGTTTCTTTCATCAAATTTCACGTGTTTCGATCGTGAAATAAACAATGTGTACTGCCAAACTTATCAACATGGTGGTTTAATAATTCACCTTTTCCATGTTTCAGTTTCCCATACATCTATATCCCTTAAATATTATTCATTACCAAGAAACGTCGGTACAGGAATTAGAGAACGCTATCCATGAGAGTGTACAAGAAATGTTGCATCAGTATGTATTAGAGACAAAGAGAGTACAAGAAAAGCCAAAACGTGTTCAGTTTCGATTGTCCGTTATCTTTAACAAGCAAGACACTAATCTTTCAATAAGAATGTGTATGACGATACTGAAAAAGTCTTTTATAAGAGTCATATGATGTTTTCCTGGAACCTCCAAGTCCCTACCTGTAAGCTATCTAACTGACGCAATCGATCTTCATTATCTAATTGTCTCCTACCTAACAGGTCTTGCCTTATCATTGCCGTTCTAATTTCTAGCCTGTTATCAGTGACTAAATTCTACTTATCAGCTGGCAGGTGAAGACGTCCCTGTCAAGGAAACTAAACGTAAATCTTACATACGTTTAGTGACAAGAGCTTCTCGCCGAATTGCAAAAGCTTTGCTCGACGCCATGATTTTATTGAGACCACTGCCTTACTTTGCGGTCCCGCCTCAACCAAGAAATGAGACCGTCGATAACGCTGTGCCGGGTGTGTCACGCACCGACTATTACTGTTATCACTGATAAGCGTGTTATTTGTTCCACGCTTTTCCTGTTAAACAGAAACCGCTTGCACAGTCTGTTAAGAATAAACTGCTCCCTTCTGTGCAGAACATACATTGAGACGTTACACCCGTGTTCTAGGCTTCTGAGCGAGAGGTACAACGAAATACAGACGTCTTCTTCCACAAGAACAATAACAGGCAAAAGGGCTGTGCGGCACTCAACTTGGCCACGTAAAAAAGTATTCGTAAACTTCACATACGTGTTCACTTGTGGTACGAAGAATTTCATCTTTCCTTTTCACTCTGCGGATTAGACACACTGCTGCCTGTTTCGCCTTCGTCAAGGCCATATTTCTCTTGGCCGTCTAACATCTTACCGTCTAAATCATCAGTGGTTTGTAACTCTTCAGTGATCTGTCGTTAAGTCCATTCTGTCGACTTGTTGTTTCTCCACTGATGTTTTAAATGCTAAGGTCTGCTCTTATTCGCTCAGTCGGTATTCTATATCCTACCGGAACCGCGAACACCACACGGTGGCACGAAGATTGCGGACAATGGTACAGTCTGATATCTGAGGAGCGCGGACCGTGAACTCACAAACATTTGACATGCGAAGAGTCCGGACAACACCAAAACTTGCACGCTTTAATTGCCTAATATGAAAACAAGTTAATCGTGGGTATATATATATATATATATATATATATATATATATATATATATATATATGGGACTCGTATATAAGACTTACAACATTTTACGTACCTCTATACAACCTATATTTCATACAGTACCTGTAGTTAGAAGACCAAATACAGTACACATAGTTTTATAAGACGAAATAAGCATTACACACAACAGGAAGGGAACGATATGAACATTTCACCGAGTTAAGTACAGCTGTAATTTTGTAAATTGTAACTTGGCAATGTTGTGTCTATTACAAGGCTGTGGATACCTCTCGGAGATCTGTATTTATACGCAATATGTTCTTACTAAGCTGAAATCAAACATCAACTAATGTTGCGTGTTTTGGACTTTGTGTATACGTTACGATTCAAGAAAATATAGTAACACAGTTATCAGTACACACTAACATTAAATTTGATGAATAAGTAAAAACAATACAGGCTCGGATGTGAAATGTATGAGTGTGTGTGCGCGCGTGCGCGCGCGCCGAGAGAGAGAGAGAGAGAGAGGGGAGAGAGAGAGAGAGAGTGTGCAAGTGTGAGGGGGGGAAGCGCAGAAATAGGCTATTAGTACAGAACAGAAGACAAAATCTTAATCTTAATGCTACAATCAGACTAAAACTCTATAAGTATATACGATTCACTTAATTACGTAATTAAAAATTTTTAGGTTAATTCTTCCATCCACTAGGTAATGTTTTCTTTACGGCAACCAACTAAATTATTTGAGAATCCCTGCTCTAACACATTCTTTTGTATTTAGTTATTCTTACCATCTCTTTGAGAATAAACTAATCAGCTGAAACAATTGTCAGTATTTAACAATAATTTTGTAAATCTACAAAGCGTTTATGTTTTTTAAATCTTTTTAATAAGGTACGTCAACACTCTTAACAATAAATGAGCAGTTTTTCGTTTTTATGTGAGAACGATGACGTCAGGATAGAAAGAACTGTTCAAAAGTATGAAGAAACGGGAGATATCAAATCACGATTAAAGCTACTTCTTTCAGTCTAAAACTGGAGTTGAATTTATGAATCTGTATGTATGTTCATAGTTAAAAATGTAACACACAACAAACTTAAAGATTAAAAGTATTAAAAAAACAATAAATACAAAAATGTAACAAAAAAGAAGACATTCAAAGCTGATTTTAAACACGCCAAAATGATTGTCAGTCTTACTGTCATTTTGCCAGTTTAAAGCCTGGAAAAGGGTGATGGGAAACAGTTTGCAAAAACGTAAAGGTGCTTCAATACAATGTATTGATATGGTATAAACGAAAAATATTCAGTGTCTCTACTCGACCCCCCCCCCCCCCCCCAGCACGAGGCGGTGCCCGCACTCTCGCATGTCAAATGTTTGTAAAATCGCAGTCTACCCTCCTCAGGGTAGACTCTGATGACTGTGCACTGTCCACACTCTTCGCATCATTTCTGTTGTGCGCACTCTTCGCATATCGCTCCACACTCCAGAAATTTCACTTCGTCTACAGTAGGCCTACTTGTAGTCTTGTTCTGACTTTTAGTTGGTACCAAACTCTCGTTACGTCACCATCCCCACGGCTGTTACTTTACAGAACCTCAGTTTTGTGTTTCTTCTTAT